>CM039679.1:237918285-238655785 GCA_022537955.1 Schmidtea mediterranea
AGCACTACTTGAGCGTATTTACGGGAAATGAATGTTGTATGTTTTAATGAAATACCATTTAGAAAATGTTATGGGACAAATGTGATGATTATGTGATGACTTTAAATTACATGCTTCAATGAATGAAGTGTTATATCTGTCGAAATTTTTCCGACCCACAGCCACACAATCTGCAAGTTATTAAATTATGACATAACTATTGAGCTGTATAAGTGCGGTTCCTCCGCCTATAGCTGGGCCCGTGAGGGTCTTGTCGTGCGTAACGACGGCCACAAACGTCAAATCATTTGAATTTATAGGGGCAGTGGGAAGATCGGGAACTAGTCTTTTGGCTGGCTCCCTTTCACCCATCTGCCTAAACTTCGACCTGAAATCTATACCATACATCGGCTTAATTTCATTACACTGAGTAGTCCAGTGGGCACTCTTAAAATCTTAATGTTAACACATACTCCTTAGGATCAAATTCAAGGGAACCGGAAGGCGAAACTCGAAGTCGGTGCAACTAATAAAACCTGTAAACTTATGAAAATGAGTATCGTAATCTACTAATTAAAGTCCAGTTGTCTAAATGACCATAAGAAATTGTATATCAGGTTATAAACTAGGCTCATTAAGAATGTAATTTTGTCAAAACGATAGTCAACAAAAATCCCTTCCACTATTAAAGATTCCGTATTAATCTTCCTAAACGCAAACTAATGAAACAACGAATTTAGAGAAGAATTAGAGTAGAATTAGTCCCACCAATGAATGATTATATGACGTGATCCACCCATAGTTTTTATATTAATGTTGCCCACAATTATAATATTCTTTGCTACCATGTGCAGGAACGTCTGGGAGTCGGTAGAGCGTGACTACTGACCCATGCTAGCCGGATTTTCAGAGATCACAAATAATACGGTTGAGAACCAGCCGCCAGCCAAAAGGAGGGAAATAGCGAGAAATCTCGAATAGAGAACAAACCGAAAACGAGTTCAAGGTAGATCAGTTTCTTACTGAAACGAACGAGGTGATGGTGGTAGTTGACGATATGAATTAGCCAGAAGTATGTTGAATTTACTTTGTCCGTATAAATCAGAAAACAAAAAAAATCCAAAAAATGGGAAACATTCACAATAACTGATATAAAATTAAAATCCCCAAAATAACAGAATACATTAAAATAATCGTACTGGAATGATTGATCTGAAATAACTGACAGCTGGAGACTCGCGTCGCTGGTAAACCATGAACTGATTGCATGACTACAGTTCTTAGCCAGAAAATTGGTCTAATAAATAATAAATTCAAAAAATAAAACAAAGATTTTTGATTAAATCAACAAATTAAGGAACAATTCGGTCGTAATGGATGGTGGAATAAACCAATAGAATGACAATAGATTAACACCTTACTACTATATAAACCGGCACAAAGCAGGCAAATACATAAAAATATCTTCGGCACCTAAGAGATATAATTCTACTACGGATAACGGACTTAGAGAGAAAGAACCGTTCCGAAATAAGCCCAGCAACTACAGACCGCCTATTGAAGAAGATCTAGAATGTGGGTCCGCCGAACTAGCTCGAGGTACTTAATGTTTATAACATTTTCGTTTAATGTTTTAACTAATATCCATGATATATACTTAATACGTGATGACTTGAAATAGAAGTTTATCATTTAATTATTTCGTATTAATAGTATAACATTAAATTCAATGGACCACAGGTACTCACTGGCAATAACACGGAGAGAATAGTTGGTCATGTCGACTTGGAGGTCAGAACAATGAAGTAGAACTGCCCAGCATAGCCATCAAGAGAGAACCGGGCCCGAAATCGGCGCGAAAAGCCCGCCAACGGACCAAATTCAGTCTATATCGCCTGGAGAGTCTATAGAAGATGTTTCGTTGGCGAGCAAGTCTGGCCCGGCTACACCTAGCTCGCGTGAATGCGAATATCGCCAGCGGATTGATCCCAAGTACCGACGGTTTCGCTCCGGAATATGGGGTTTCATTTGAACTGGATGACCCTAGGCTAATGAACATGGAAGCTCCGACAAAACTGATTCTACCAGATCAATTTGTACCACTGGCTCTATTGGATTGATTAGGACAGCGGCAACCTGGAGATCTCACATGTACTTGCTGATATTCCCAATGGAGGCGCACCGACCACACGCGCAGGAATAATCAGTCTTGCAGCTGACGATGAACCCAGAATCAAAACTTTGAATTATGTCAACCGAATTTATAATAAATGTTTTAGCGTATTGATTTTGTTTTCTCGAAAGCTTAATTATGTTAATTTTTTTCAAATAAAATTCATCCATAAGATTTTATAACCAACGAAAGTTGATTGAACCTTCATGACTCGGAGAAGTTGAAGGAGTGATTCTAAGTTTCTGACAACGATAATTGGTAGTTAGATAGAATTACAAAAAGATTGTTGGGCCAGAACAGAATTTGGTTTGAATGAATCGGTATTAGCACGCAAACACAACACGCAGATTTAAAATCAGACCCATAAAACATCAATTAACTACGTTAAAATACGAGAAACAAATAGTTTAAATATAAAATCGAAAACATAAAAATAAATTAAAATAATAACAAGGTGCAACAAGATCCGCACGAAATAAACACAGAAATAACATGAGAACACGAAAATATGACCTAAATTTGACAATTCACTTGAAAAGCAAGAGTTCATGAAAGTTGGAACAAAAATTAAATAATTTGAATTGGAAACAATTCATTTGAAAGTTAAAAACAAAAACTGTCAAATTAAATCATAAAAATAAAAAAATTAGAGTTAGAATATACAAAAAACCACAAGGTTAAATTTTGTTTTACCACATCAAATTTAACACGCAAGGTTAGGGTCACACAATAGGTATATATACCGATTCATTTTCACAGAATTTTAACATACACTCACTATTAAACCAAATTTTGAGAGATTAAAACTCGTTTTAACCGATTGAAGCAATTTTGAATTTTGTAAGTGGACGATTTCGAAACTTTTTCCACGCAGCGCACAAACAACCTCAAGTGAGCTCTGTTTGAGCGTCTGCGTGGGGAAACGTTATTAAGCATTATATTGATGAATGTCAGGATGATGCGATCAATTTTACAACTGTATTTTACCGATTATAATGAAATAAACTTATAAAACAATGTGCAGGTTTATGTCAAAATTTTTCCGGCCCACAGCCGCTACAACACCACAAGAAAGCAAAATCTACACAATAATTCAAGCTGTGTAAGTGCGGTTCATCCGCCAATAGCTTGTGCCCTTGAAGGTTACGGCGTGAACAATGCAGGACCTAAACGTCAATACTATCCGTTATAGGGGAAAATGAGAAGGCGAGGGAGTAGTTTTTTAGCTACTCCTTCACCACTTATTTTCTGTAAATTCGACCAAAATAAAATCATTCTCACATAACGGCTAAAAATCACAAACATTGAGTAGTCCAGTTGGCACTCATAAAATAATAATATTGACATATCTACCCTAAGGTCAAACGAAGGAAACAGAGTGGGGAGGGATCGGAAATGGTTGTTGTATCATTAAATAAATAAACTGTTCTAAATGGATTTGAAGCTAGAGTAGGAGGGCAAAACAAAGTCGCACCTAAAATCCGTCAAATGAAATATTTCCCTGAAAACGATGAACTAGAGTGAACTTAGAAACCGCCACCTTAACCGAAATTTAATAAATAACGATAAAGGACCTATACGACGACTACCACCAGATTGAGTTAAGAGGAACGTAAATCGGCTAACCATAGTTTAATAATTCGGCCACCCGTGACTATCCCCATAACAATTTGAAATAAACAAGTTAATTATAAATTAATATTCAAGTTACCGCGGTTATCGCAAAGACCATTTGAAACGAACCTAAATACTTAGGGATAATAATTAGATCTATAGCGACTACCCTCACAATAATTGAAAGTGAACATCAAAGTCATAAAGTTATTGCGAACCCAGTTTGGATCACCAAATTCCAATAATGATTTCTCATAAAAATAACAATGAAATTACTACACGGATCTAAGTTCCGCCCTAAACTAAACCCGATTGAGTGATCGAATAAACCAAATTTATTCAATAAAATGTCCGATTATGAAATCAACTAGACTTAATTTACCCGATAAAAACGAAAAATATTCAATATCGCACATATAATAATAAAGAAAAAACTCATAATACGCTAGGAGAAAATTCATAATTAATAAGGAAAAATTGAAAAAAGCTGGAAGAGACGATTTAATTGAGTGGGAAATGAATGTGATCGTAGGATGAATCTGAATTCTTGATCCTTGCAGGAACCATAGATGGGCTTGCGGCTCGAATATAATCCAACCACGAATCCTACATAAAAATACATAAACGAGATGTGTAGGAATAATTATATTGTACCAGATGTAGAGGTTGAATATAGCAAATTCTGAATGTACTCTGCCGTTCTAGAAGACAGGAGAATGGGAAGATGGCCACGATGTCCGTAGGAGAAGCGGTAAATAAAATTCATTGGGAATTAGAATGACAGTGGCTCATAGACAACCAATTTATCATAACCTTCTCGACCGATGAAACCGGAGAAGAAAGAATTATGACACAGTGAAGACACATCCGACAAGATTGATCAATTAGAGTGGAGTGAACTTGCCACGTGGCAGAGGGAATGCGAGAGGAGTATGCCACTAGTTGGTTTATCGATTGTTTGGTATAATTCTAAAACAATCTGTCAATGAGAATATGAGTCATGCCATTGCTAGGTCTGCCGCTTCAGACAGGAAATTGAATATACGTGTATTCAAATGACATGCATGCTTGCGAATGACAGTATAAATAGCCTGTCATTTCGCTGCGTAACCAGAAAATTTGGAGATTTATAAATGAATACAAATATCGAAGTTGAAAAAACCTTTATAGTAAATAATTTTATAGACATTTTTGAGATAATTTTAGAAAGAAAAATGGCGGAAAAAATTTTTAATTTAAATTTTGAGGTTTTTGATAGGAAATTTCGAGTAAATGAGGATGTATCTTCATAAGATTTACCCTTTAAACTAAAATCAATCTAATATTTCAGATATTTCTGTCGAAAAAAGCAAAACCTGAAATCCGAAAAAAAGCATAAATTTTTAAATTATATTAGTAAGTTTTAAAAAATAATCATAAACCAAATTATTTTGTGTACATAATCGATGATTTTTTACAAAATATTTATACAAAATATAATTATTTAATGCACATAATAATTTTTATAAGTTCAAAAATAATTTTTGAATAATAATATCCGAAAAAAAATACATATTTTGGGCCAGCACACCAATAGCCTTGAGAATTGTTTAAATGCATCAGTAATACAGCACGAAAACCCAGCACCAAGATAACTTAAAATACAATATACAACACCAATTAAACACTTTAAAATCTGAGAGAATATAAATAAATATAAAATCAAAAACATAAAAATAAAATTAAAATAATAACAAAATGCACCAAGATTCGCACGATACCTACACAAATATAACAAGAAAACACAACAAATTCGACGAAATTGAAAAAATTAATAAAAGTTCATTAAAATGAAATTTAAATCGAAAATTTGAATTAGTAATAATTCAATAAAAATCTTAAATAAAAAATTATAAAAATAAATCAAAAAAATAATAAAATTAACGAATAGAATTTACTAGAAAATAACAAGGTCGAATTTTGTTTTACTGCATCAAATTTCACACGCGAGAAAAATAGGTATAAATACCGATGTGTTTTCACAAATTTTCAGTCTTATTTTTCGGAGAAAAAATTTCATTATAGAACTGTGTAGCTGGTTGTGTAGCTGGTTGAGAGCCGTGAATTCAGGCAATTAACACGGGTAAGTGTTTTGCCTGAACACGATCACTCTCAACTGGTGCAATATTATTAGTTTAATTTTTCGAAGAGAATTGATGGGTAATTTTTCAATTGAATTTATGTATGACCTTTCAGATCGAATTAATGAATGATTTTTGTTTTGAAAATTGAAGTTATGGATAATTTTGTTTTTCCAATTGAATTTATGGATGATTTTTTGAATCAAATTTATGGGTAATTTCTCAATTGAATTTATGGATGATTTTTTAGATTAAATTTATGGATAATTTTGTTTTTCAATTGAATTTATAGATGATTTATCGAATTAAATTTATGGGATTTTCGAAGTAAATTTTATGGAATGGATACAATGAATTTCAAATGTATGTAGCCGATGTAATATGCCGAATAAATATTTTATATCTACAGCCTTAGTGCATCGAAACTTTTATTCCAAATGCTATGGTAAATTATTATTTGTTATTTTCCGGCCCACAGCCAACACATAACGCAAGAAAGCAAAATCTACATAGTACAGATTCGTGTAAGTGCGTGGAAGATCGCCAATGATATGTACCCGTGAAGACTCAGCGTGCGGAACGCAGGAGTTGGAACGTCAATATTATCCGTACATAGGGGAAATTGGAGGGTAAATGAGTAGTTTATTGGCTGCTCCTTCACCATCCGTTTTCTGTAAAATTGACATAAATTTTTAACAACAATCGGCTCAAAATCTCTAACACCGAGTAGTCCAGTGGGCACTCATTAACTATGAAATGAACATAAATAGATCTTAAGGACAAAAAGAGGGAATGGGTAGCGGGGAAAATTGCGAAATCGTTGCAACAGTTAAAATGAATAGCCATCGGAAAAAGATTAATCCGAACGACCAAAATCATGAAGAATAATGTTTTTAAATAAGAATTAAATAAATTAATTTGAGTTGAGGCGGAAAATATGGGCGGGACGCTGCTCAAATTTTCCGAACTAATTCAAATACTTAACAAAAATAGTAACGTAAAAATGGAATGCGTAAAATAAGGGCGGAACGCTGCTCAAATTTTCCGAGTCAATGAAAATACTTTGTCGAAAACTGTAGAATAGGGATGAACCGTAAAATAAGGGCGGAACGCTGCTAAAATTTTCGAATTTACAAAAATACTTTATCAAAAACCGAAAATTATAGATGGACTACGGCTAATGTTGTATATCAATAAAAAATTTTAACGCTGAGGAATAAGGAAGGATCCCTACAAAATCTTAATAATAATAACGATAATGATAAGGGTAATGGTAATAATTATAATAATTGTAATAATAATAATAATAATAATAATAATAATGGTAATAATAATAATAATCATGGTATTTGTAGTAATGATGATAATAATTATGATAATAATAATAGTAGTAATAATCATAGTAGTAATAACAATAAATATAATAGTAGTTATAGAATAAAAATAATAATATAGGTAATATTAGTAACAATTAATAAAGGTAATACATATAATAGCAACAATGATAATGCTAGTAACAATGATAGGGAACATTGTAGTTATAATAGGGATAAGGGTGAAAGATATAATGTGGGTGTATTTAACACAACAAAGGGTGTACAGGCCAAAGAATAATCATCAGCATGGACAATGATAAGAAGGACTAAGCGAATGGACATAAAGATAGATGATATGAGAGTATAGGTTAACATTTGAAGGAGATAGGAGAATAATGGGACCTAAGAATAAAAAGCGAGCACAGGTCTTCTATCGACAGCTCGTGAACCCGAGGGTTGTCCGAGCAACTATAGTACTAGCACATGGTACTCAATTTTTGCGGGCAATCCACCACTTGAACACATTACCAACGTTGCCTAGCAACGGGTGCCAAGTGGATCAGCATCATTTTGTATGGCGTTACCAGGGTCACCAGGAGGACAAGCAAGATTTGAAACCCTGTAACCCACCATACAAATTTGGGGGCTCAGCCGGAATCGAATGATTTTCCTGTACAAACAAATGAGAGGGGACAAGTTACAGAACTACCTTTTCAAATAGAAATGTCGGGACGACATTTTGCCGAACCCCAGAGAGATGAAATATGTGGAACTTAAAAATGTAAAGATCAATTATAAAGATTGATGAGAAATTGTAAAGATCGATGAAAAACGAATGACCTGACTACAAATCAAGAGAGTAAACAATAGACGACTAGCCCACCAAGTACAAATTTGGGGGCTCAGCCGATATATAATAAAAAATGATTGTTTTTGCAAAGAGTCCAAGGAAATAAAAACAAATGTTTAATTATTAAACAGAAAATGAGAGAGGGTGAACTAAAGAATGGAACTTAGCAACAAACGAAGGAAAATGATCGACTTATTGACGATGAGAAAACAGTTCGATGATATTATGTAGAGAACGATGAGCTGAGTAAAAATGCCAATTGAACTATGGTTGTATTTTCTGAAGGTTCGAAGTTACAAAGGGTCAAACCTTGACCAAAAATATAAATTTTGATATGTTGTAGAGAAGAATGCGCTTAAAAAAATTGCCAATAGAACCATGGTCATATCTTCTAAAGGTTCGAAGCTAAGAAGGGTCAAACCTTGGCCAAAAATTTTATTTTTGATATGTTGTACAGGACGATGAGTTGAGTATTATTGTCAATGGAACTATAGTCGTATCTTATCGAACTTCAAAGGTGTAAAGGGTCAAACCTTGACCAAAAATATAACTTTTGATATGTTGTAGAGAAGAATGAGCTTAATAGAATTGCCAATAGAACCATGGTTATATCTTCTAAAGGTTCGAAGCTAAAAAGGGTCAAACTTTGGTCAAAAAAATTATTTTTAATATGTTGTACAGAACGATGAAATGGCAAAAGTGGTGATAAAATTAGGATCTTCCGACCTTTGGATAAAAAGTTATTAAGGGTCAAACCTTCAAAATTTTTAATTTTTGATATGTTGTAGAGCTTGAGAAGCTGAGCAATATTTACTATAGAAGTATGGCAGTCTGACTTCTGGGTCAAAAGTTATAAAGGGTCAAAACCTTGGTCAAAATTTTTAATTTTTGATATGTTGTAGAGCTTGAGAAGCTGAGCAATATTTACTATAGAAGTATGGCAGTCTGAATTCTGGGTCAAAAGTTATAAAGGGTCAAAACCTTGGTCAAAAATTTTAATTTTTGATATGTTGTAGAGATCGACGAAACAAGAAAAATTGCCAATAGAACTTTAGTCATCAGAGCTTTAGATAAAAAGTTATAAAGGGTCACAACTTTGGCAAAAAAAATTTTTTAATTTTTGATACATTGTGTAGAATAATAAGACGATCAAAATTACCATAGAACTATCATCATGTGAACTTTTGATAAAAAGTTACAATGGGTCAAAACCTTCGAATATTCTAGAATTCAGAGAATTGTGAAGAAATTAAAAATTTTGAAAGTGAATCGTAAATATTTTTGTAAATCAGTGGAGACAAAGTGTTTTAATCAATAAAGTTTATATCGTTTGGAGTTCGTTACTGGTGTTTAAAGCACCTTTGGAGGCAGATCGACAATAATTTCTATCCGAAGTCACCAACAACCCCAACAATATGGAAACAAAACAACAGTTTAGAAAACTCATAAATGACGAGTATTGTAATAAGAGAGGAAAATATCAATATATGTAAATAAGTTAAAATATTAGATACACAAAAATGTCAAAAATGAAACGATTCAACAGGAAAGTGGGGATAAAATTATCAATATTTGTAGTGTAGGAATCAAAGAAACAGGAAACTATAAATAAAAATAAAATTATGGGTAGGTTGTATAAATCAATGGAATCATCGTGTAAATATCATCCAAAAAACCGTAGAAGTAGTAATAAAAATATAAAAAATAGATAAATAAATAAAAATTAAAATAATAAAAACAGGGAAAAGGTGGAAATCACGAGGGTTAAAGTGATTAGAAATAAGGGAAACCACAAAAATGCGGGTCGTCTAAGAGTTCGTAAAAAATTGGAAAAACTAGAAATTACTGGATTAAAATTGTTTGAAATAAGACGTGATCACCAAGTCAATTAAAACAATTCTAAACGTAATAAACGATTAATTGAAAGTAATTAAAATAAAGATCAAAATAGTAACGGAAAAAGTTGCAACGATTTCGAACCCCTACTCCTATGAGATGAGAAATATTAGCGGAAGTAACGAACAATTGATTGTAAGTATTACAAAAGACATGAGGCCAAGTAAAGCCAAATTAGATACTAAACGAGAACAGATAATCGATTAAGTTAGAGAAATTGACGAAAAGATAATCCAGATGATGGAGAAACTTAGGCGTAGATAAAAGGAAATGTTCAGGTGTAAATGAAATGAATAGTAAGAAATGAGCGTAGATGAATAAAATGATGATGTTTGTTATTAATGAAAATAAAGGATTAGAGATAATAATGAATTACGAGAATAATAGTTAGCAACCAGAGGAAAACGATGATTGAAAACGAGTACGATGAGTTGAGATTAATAATAATAATAAATCAGACAACAATAGCAACCGAAAGGTGTAAAACATACGAAAAAAGCCGAAAACTTCATGAAAGCCGTTAAATAAATTCTGAGTGGACAAGTAAAACACAACTTAAACAGCGAAAGCTGAAAAATCACACATAAGGTACGGTAAAAGTTTCGATGCATCATTTTGTTAGTGTATTTTGTAGTGTTATTTATATTATATTATATGGAAATGATACTGGAAAGTAAGATTTAAAACCGAGCTATCATAACGATAGTACGCTTATTCCGATGGGGAACCTTGATCAACCCGAGGAGAGGAAGGTAGTAGGATATCCGTCGCAAATGTTGGGGAGTTCCTGGCGAGAGATTGATCACCTCTTTGGGGAACAAACCAACGCGATTACTACAATTTTTGAATTGGGAAAGTGAAGGGGAAACCGAAAATAAAAATAAAAATTGAAAAAATGCACATGATTTAGACGTTAAAGGTACCTAGAGATGACTTCTTTTTTCCCTAGCTGGTGGTGAGGCACCAGAGGACAGCTACGGACTGTCGTGCTCAGGTTGTTATCAGCCAAGGGACTGATGGCGCTGAGCCGTTCGATACAAAAACCCGGATCACACACCGAGTATCGAACGATTCTTTTTTCCGCTGGGAGGAACTCGATACAACAACCCGGATCCCACACCGAGTATCGGGGCCAAACGGTAGGTGAGATGTGAACTAACCGGTAAATGGTTCATACTCAAAATGTCCTACTAAAGCCAGATGAGAGCGGCTGAACGGAGCCGAGAAATCTGATGGAAGGAGCGGGCAGAGATTTGATAGTTTATTTTCCGCTCCCACTTTTAATCGCTTCCTTTTCTTTTCACTATTCGGGAAATCAAGTAAACCGCTTTTGGAACTTGGTTGAACGTCTAGGCATTTCCATACTTTTATATTCTTCGAGGTACACAACCCGGATCCCACACCGAGTACCGAGGGAATGTTTTTTTATTGCCCAGCGAGGAGTTTGGTACAATAACCCGGATCCCACACCGAGTACCAAATATCCGAATGGCGGTGAGTAAAGCGTAACCGGAAGAATGCGCGGCCAAAAGATGCCATGGCTTGAGAGTCAGTGTGAGGCCTCAAACATACCCAAAAGTCACTGATGAGCTCAAGTCCGATGAAACAATGAGAGATAATATGAATAAGGGGGCCGGATGATTATGATCAGATACTAGAGGCCATAGGGGGCCGGATGATTATGATCAGATACTAGAGGCCATAGGGGGCCGGATGATTATGATCAGATACTAGAGGCCATAGGGTGCCGGATGATTATGATCAGATACTAGAGGCCATAGGGGGCCGGATGATTACGATCAGATACTAGAGGCCATAGGGGGGGGATGATTATGATCAGATACTAGAGGCCATAGGGTGCCGGATGATTATGATCAGATACTAGAGGCCATAGGGTGCCGGATGATTATGATCAGATACTAGAGGCCATAGGGTGCCGGATGATTATGATCAGATACTAGAGGTGCCGGATGATTATGATTAGATATTAGAGGCCATAGAGTGCCGGATAAGATATGATTATGATTAGATAATAAAGGCCATAGAGTGCCAGATAAGATAGGATATGAGTAAGGATGAAATATGATTACGGATAGATATTAAGGTCACAGATGACCAGTAAAAGAGTTAAAGCCGAAGGCCGAAGAGCCAACGGAAATTATAGAGGGCATAGAGCGCCAGCGACTGAGGATTAAGTAACGAATTTTTCGGGAGACATAGGAAAAATAATTAATGGAATGAATGAGATTATGAGTATGATGATTTTATATTATTGATATTATGGTATAGATAATTGATACGAGGTCGATAGATAATTGTTACGAGATATAGATAATTCAAAATAGACTTAAAAATAAAGGGAGATGAATCAAAAGAAAAACGATCACAGTGAATAAAGTTTAAGGAAAAAGACAAGAAGATTTAAATAAAAAGACTCATAGAGCAATAGCGGATAAAGTTTAGGATAAAAGACGAGACTAGTTAAGTAAAAAGGACCATAGTGAATAGAGATTAAGAAACATTTTTGGACCAATGATAGAGATAAAGGAGAATAGTAAACGAGACGATTATTGATATGATGGTGATGATTTATTTGATTAAAATAGTTAATTGATACGACCGGATAGATAATTGATGCGACTATAAGGATAATTTAGACGAAACAAATAGATAATTGATACGAGCTATAGATAATTTAAAATAAAATTAAAATGAAAAAACAAAAATTAAAAAGATAAGAAGTTGACGTAGAGAAAAGAATTAAGGAAAAGCAGTGAGAGTAGTACGATAAATTAATGCGGAAATTTATGTAGAATGATATATACTAGAAGTGTTATTTATGTTTAGATAATTGACAAGGAATAAAGAGATCGAGTAAACCAAAAGAATAAAGAGATCAAGTAAACGACGAATAATAGAGCCGATGAACTAGAGATAGAATCAAGAAAACGAGTTACGAGAAACCGGAATCAAGGGAACCATTGTGTAGAGAAACTGAAAATATACCAAAACAAGCGGAGAACAAGGATAAAGAAATAGACCATGTTATTGAAATTCAAAGAGAGTGAAAAGCGGCAACGGATAGAAAACTAAATACAGTAGCGATAGCAGAACCAATGATTACAACAAGATTAGAAAGTTTGGAAACAGAAGCCGAAAAATATGATAAATTAACGGAAAAGTTAACCGACAAAGGAAAACAACGTGAAACCACCCGAACCAGAAATTCCAATTCAGTTGAAAACAAGTACGAGTAAAGAGATGAAAAAACTTCGAGAGGAAATTAACCAAGAATTGCCAAGTAAAAACATGGATGAAACAGAAATATATTTGAGAGAATCAACAATGTACGAAATCACACGCGATGAACCAGAAATGAGGAAGCGAGAACCAATATCTTCAAGTTTAAAGAGGAAGGTACAGGAGATGCATTCAAAAAGAAAATGCAACGAAGAAGATTTAAATGACAAAAAGAAACTGGAAATTCGGAAATAAAAAAAAAAACAGTTGGAACAAAAATAGCTGAAACATGGCAAACGGAAATCGTACTGGAAGAGAAAATATTAACCACAATGGAAGAAAGAGTCGAAAGAGAAAATGAGCAAACCGAGTTAAAAGATCGAGTATCAGAACCAATGAAAGTAGTGATGGAGATGACGAGACAAACGAAAGATATTTACCCGTAACCAAATCAATATATTGAAAAACCATTACGAATTTACGATATTCCAGTTAAGAGAATTCAAGACAGTAGAGGTAAATTTATAAAGTGTAATAATTATTTCAGGATTAACAACGTGAACTACAATCAAATATGTGATATCTATTCAAAAGAAGGATGCAGAACTGATCGAGGTTATCAACTAAAAAATTGCCAAGGATATGATAGAAGAGTTCGCACAGAATGAGAAGAAATGATAATCTGTTTTAATTGCAATCAAAGCAGTCATATGTCAAAGAATTGTCGAATGAGAAGAATTCAAGGTCAACAAAAACCAAACCAATTCAAGAAGAGTCCATAAAATAACCCAACACAAGGGGTCAGACATTCAAGAGATAGGGCGATAATGAGTACAACAACAAGATTCGAGATTACAACCTGTTTCAACTGCAACCTAAACGGACATTTGGCTGAAAATTGTCCAATAGAGAGAAAATCGGGACAACCAAAAACGAAAATTATAGTCAAAGTACACAAAGCAATCAAATACAAGAGAGTGAGCAATTAAGAGGTATGATTAAACGAATATCCGCAAACAATCAAAGACAACGAAGTAATACGAGGAGAAACAGGAATGATGTTCGATATTTATGGACCGGAAAATATTCGGAACAGCAAAAAGTCGTTATTAAAAACAGGATCAACTCTCAATGAGAATGACAATAAAGGAAAAATGATGTTAAATTACGTTATGATGCCGCGAGAAGCAAGAGCAATAGATTTAGTTACGATAAATGCAATTCAAGAAGACATCGAAATAATAGGACAAAAATTAAACCCAATCCTTGGAGGAATCGAGAGAGGATACGATGAAGCAGCAGCAAAACTGATCGATTGGAGAAAAAAAAGAAAATCTGATAACGAAATCATGGACGTAAACAAATTCGAAAGCAATGAAAATATATTACAAAAAAGAGCAATAAATTCCGGGTATGCATTACCAAGGACGATAAAAGCCCTGTTAAAGAGAGGAGAAATAAAATTCATGGACAATAAAAGAGAGCCTAGAGGATAACAAAGAGGGAGAAAACCGGGAGAGTAATAAAAGGCAAAATCCAGTAGCTTTCAAAGAAATAGGACAACAATCAAAGCCAAATAACGTAGACAATCAGAAAAGATCAAAAGATGAAGAAAACACAGACAAAATCTGTTGGAAACAAATGATGGACTCACAGAAAATTCAAAATCGAGAGAACAAAGCAAGTCAAAATATAAACCAATACCCAATAGCCAAGTGAGATCGACATATATCATGTAACTGACGAGAGATGCGGAGGGATACGCACCTTGCGCGAAGACCCTTGGAGATAAAGTAATAAATAGTTAGAAATGTGCATATAATTTATATAATAGATATGTTTATATAGTAATGTATAAAAGTAGTGTATAAATATTATATGGAATGAATATAATAATATCCGATAATATATAAAAGTAGTATATAAATATTATAGTCGAGGAGCGAAAACAAAGTAGAAATCAGACGATGGGATAAAGAATAGAGCGGAATGAAAAAAGACAAGTGATGTGATATTACGTTAAAATTGAGAAACTAATCAATTGGAAGCCAAGCTAATATATCAAGCAGTAAAGCTTAATTATATCGACGATGCTCAATATCCGAAAACTAAATGTACAAGCGGAGATAGACGAGTTTAAACCAAGGATCAAATCAGGATCAGAAATTGAAATAAACCGACTAAGAGATACCGAAGCCGTCAAGAAAATCAGAGACAAGAGTAGACTTGGAGAGCAATTCAAAACTTGGAAAATCCAGTACAATCAGATGAGAGACGAAAATCAGGAACAACGAAAACAAAGTCACGATCGGAGCAAGATAAAGCAGCAAAACAGTAAAGGAAGTATCAACACGGAACGAAAGCATTGAAGAAATAGATGAAATACCAAGTCTGTCAACAAAAAAGACGAGAGGGAATAATTTAACAAAAACTGAATCAAGTAATGAGAAACTGGCGAATAACAACAAAGGACATCTAACTGAGAAACGAAATTTGTGGTGATTGAGTTAAATGGAAAAACTAAAAAGACAAAGAAATAAATGTAGCAAAGGAGTGTAAGAGACTCAAAATTAAAGCCAGGAAAAGAGCAAGAAAGACGTCTAATTGCAAGTGAAACTAGATGCAGCCAAACGAGACAAAATGAATACCACGGAATCGTAATTCCAAGCAAGACTGACGTGCAACAGCGGATATGAATAAGGAAAGGATCAGAGAACAAATCAAAACCAACTCAAAATCAAAAACCAGATTACAAGAAAGACAAATTGAATCAGTAAAGAGAGAAGGCAAAGGGCAATGCCAACAAACGACAAGACAAAAGATGATGAGACTGAACTACAAAATGCACTCAATCAAAATAGAATATCGTAAGAATCTTGCAAATCGTAGTAAAGACAAACAAAGAAGATAAATGATGTCAAAATAAAGTTAATACCAATCACAGAAACGAGAAACCAGATATGATAATAAAGGCAACAGAAATCAAAAGGAAGAGAAACAGAAAGTCAAACCGCTACCTAGAATCAAGAGAAAATAATAACAAGCCCCATTAAAGGACCTGAAAATTGTTATAAAAACAAGGAAAGCGAAAGCAGCATGATATTGGCGACGAGAAGGAAGATATCAGTAATAAACCCATATATACAACCTAGCATCCCTTAGAAAGATGTCGAAAAACCCCACAATCAATCAATCGATGCAAAAATTAACTGTAACAAATATGCCGATATATGAGAAACCCAAAGGATACCAATTACGGACGGATCAATTCCTATTATACCCAATGATCAAAGGATTAAAACCCTCAGAACTATAGAAAATCAAATCGAAAGTCAATAGAAAAAGGAAACACCCATCAAGGAAACAATATTAAAATAATCATGGATGATCTTTAGAAACCCTACAAAATAACAAAAAGAACCGAAAAATCGAGAACAAACAGCCAAAATTGATAACTGAAAAGAAGAAACCCAGACCAACCTCAAAGAATCATGAATAATCCCGAACCGATCAATTATCATAAAATAATCGAGACTAGATAATATGATAACGGGTCATCTATCCACAGAGTCCAATTGAACCTCACCCAGTTCAAGATGCAAAGAAACAATCAACAAACGAAAGTTAGAATGTCAATTTACAACTCAAAACCCTAAATAAACCAGCAAAAAGAAGTCTCGAACTAAACATTCTATCTATTCTTCTTATCTGAGATTCACTAAGCCTGCCAATCTTCCAAACAATCGGCATCTAATGAAGTCAATTCCCCAAACTAAACAAAATCTCAAAGTCAAATCGCACAACAGATATCGAATCGTCAAAATATCAGAACCTGCTGAAGAAAGTAATCAATCAGAAACCAAGAAACTCAAGGCATCAACGAGACGAATACCCAAAGGACAGAATATTGAACTTATGATTAACAATGAACTAATGATTCTTAGACTATTAAATATTCTTTATGTGTGATCATGACCGGACTGTATGTCCTCTTTCACTTCATCTTGTAATCCGTATATTGATGTATACTGTATGATTATTTTTATGCATGTGGGTTTTAAGGTCACGACCATGTAGCTCGTAGACCCAATTGAATGGAAAATGTAAACTCTGCATAGTTCATAGCTTAGATCTTTAAGAAATTGCGGGTCGCAATTTTACGGGCCCCGGAGTGTTTTATGTTGGGCCAGCACACCAATAGCCTTGAGAATTGTTTAAATGCATCAGTAATACAGCACGAAAACCCAGCACCAAGATAACTTAAAATACAATATACAACACCAATTAAACACTTTAAAATCTGAGAGAATATAAATAAATATAAAATCAAAAACATAAAAATAAAATTAAAATAATAACAAAATGCACCAAGATTCGCACGATACCTACACAAATATAACAAGAAAACACAACAAATTCGACGAAATTGAAAAAATTAATAAAAGTTCATTAAAATGAAATTTAAATCGAAAATTTGAATTAGTAATAATTCAATAAAAATCTTAAATAAAAAATTATAAAAATAAATCAAAAAAATAATAAAATTAACGAATAGAATTTACTAGAAAATAACAAGGTCGAATTTTGTTTTACTGCATCAAATTTCACACGCGAGAAAAATAGGTATAAATACCGATGTGTTTTCACAAATTTTCAGTCTTATTTTTCGGAGAAAAAATTTCATTATAGAACTGTGTAGCTGGTTGTGTAGCTGGTTGAGAGCCGTGAATTCAGGCAATTAACACGGGTAAGTGTTTTGCCTGAACACGATCACTCTCAACTGGTGCAATATTATTAGTTTAATTTTTCGAAGAGAATTGATGGGTAATTTTTCAATTGAATTTATGTATGACCTTTCAGATCGAATTAATGAATGATTTTTGTTTTGAAAATTGAAGTTATGGATAATTTTGTTTTTCCAATTGAATTTATGGATGATTTTTTGAATCAAATTTATGGGTAATTTCTCAATTGAATTTATGGATGATTTTTTAGATTAAATTTATGGATAATTTTGTTTTTCAATTGAATTTATAGATGATTTATCGAATTAAATTTATGGGATTTTCGAAGTAAATTTTATGGAATGGATACAATGAATTTCAAATGTATGTAGCCGATGTAATATGCCGAATAAATATTTTATATCTACAGCCTTAGTGCATCGAAACTTTTATTCCAAATGCTATGGTAAATTATTATTTGTTATTTTCCGGCCCACAGCCAACACATAACGCAAGAAAGCAAAATCTACATAGTACAGATTCGTGTAAGTGCGTGGAAGATCGCCAATGATATGTACCCGTGAAGACTCAGCGTGCGGAACGCAGGAGTTGGAACGTCAATATTATCCGTACATAGGGGAAATTGGAGGGTAAATGAGTAGTTTATTGGCTGCTCCTTCACCATCCGTTTTCTGTAAAATTGACATAAATTTTTAACAACAATCGGCTCAAAATCTCTAACACCGAGTAGTCCAGTGGGCACTCATTAACTATGAAATGAACATAAATAGATCTTAAGGACAAAAAGAGGGAATGGGTAGCGGGGAAAATTGCGAAATCGTTGCAACAGTTAAAATGAATAGCCATCGGAAAAAGATTAATCCGAACGACCAAAATCATGAAGAATAATGTTTTTAAATAAGAATTAAATAAATTAATTTGAGTTGAGGCGGAAAATATGGGCGGGACGCTGCTCAAATTTTCCGAACTAATTCAAATACTTAACAAAAATAGTAACGTAAAAATGGAATGCGTAAAATAAGGGCGGAACGCTGCTCAAATTTTCCGAGTCAATGAAAATACTTTGTCGAAAACTGTAGAATAGGGATGAACCGTAAAATAAGGGCGGAACGCTGCTAAAATTTTCGAATTTACAAAAATACTTTATCAAAAACCGAAAATTATAGATGGACTACGGCTAATGTTGTATATCAATAAAAAATTTTAACGCTGAGGAATAAGGAAGGATCCCTACAAAATCTTAATAATAATAACGATAATGATAAGGGTAATGGTAATAATTATAATAATTGTAATAATAATAATAATAATAATAATAATAATGGTAATAATAATAATAATCATGGTATTTGTAGTAATGATGATAATAATTATGATAATAATAATAGTAGTAATAATCATAGTAGTAATAACAATAAATATAATAGTAGTTATAGAATAAAAATAATAATATAGGTAATAGTAGTAACAATTAATAAAGGTAATACATATAATAGCAACAATGATAATGCTAGTAACAATGATAGGGAACATTGTAGTTATAATAGTGTTGGGCCAGAACGCAAACGGCCTTGAAAAATGTTTAAATGGATCAGAAACACACACGCAAACACAACACGCAATTTAAATAAACCCCAAAACACCAAGTAAACCATATAAAATCTGAGAAATAAAAGAATTAAATATAAATTAAGAAACATAAAAATAAATTAAAATAATAACAAAATGCACCAAGATCCGCACGATACCTACACAAATATAGCAAGAAAACACGACAAATTCGACGGAATTAGAAAAATCAGTTAAAGTTCATTAAAGCAAGATTTAAATCGGAAAATTTGAATTAGCAATAATTCAATAAAAATTCTAAATAAAAAATTATAAAAATAAATCGAAAAATAATAATAATAAATATTAGAATTTGCTAGAAAACAACAAGGTCGAATTTTGTTTTACTACATCAAATTTTACACACCAAAAATTTAGGTATATATACTGATCCATTTTCACATTAAAGTTAACCGTTTGAAACCGAAAAGAACCATTTTTGTAAAACACACCGTGTTTCGAAACATTTCAAATTACTTGAATCTTGTTTAAAAATTTTAAATCTATTTGAGATCAGTGTTTTTGAATTTTCAGAATTTTAGGTGAGGATCATTGATTTTGGAACCCTCTTTCCACGCCCCGTACCTTGCATCTCTGTAGAGCTCTGCTCGGACGTCGGCGTGGGAAGAGAGGCATTTGGTTTATTGTATGAATTTATGCTATTTTTTATGAATTGGAATGGTAACTTGTTATATTTTTTCTTATAATTAATAAACATTGTTATGCATAAATTATTTCATATATATATATAATTTGTTAATTAAATCTGTCGAAATTTTTCCGGCCCACAGCCGAAACATGAAGCAAGTAAATAAAATCTACACACAATTCAGATTCGTGTAAGCGCGTGGAATATCGCCAATGATCTGTGCCCGTGAAGACCCGGCGTGCGGAACGCAGAGTTGGATCGTCAATATTATCCCTATAGCTGAAGCGAGAAATAAGGAATAAGTCTCTGGCTACTTCCTCGTTTCTCAATTCTGTAATATCGACTTAACTCATACTACACACGGCTCAAAATCATCACACCGAGTAGTCCAGTGGGCACTCAGTAAATATAACATAAACACAGAATGCGCTTAAGGCTTATTAAAAGGGATTGGAATTGGGGTTAATTAAATTGGAAATCGTTGTTATAATTCAAATTAATAATTCAAATTTGCGAGTCAAATAAATAAATAGGGATCAGTTAATGAATAATTTATTGATTTTCATGGATTAATGTAAAAATATTTAGTATCCATTTAATAACTAACCCATCGTTTTTGATTGATTAAGATAAAGATATCTAATTCGTTAAACTATCATACTGTAAATCAAGTACTCATTTAATATTTCTAACTGATTAATTGAAGTATCGTACCGTAAATTGAGTAATCCTTTAATAAATAATTCACTGATTTTAATTTAATTATTGCTTAAAGTAAATTCAGTAAAGCATTGATTTGATAAGTAAATTATCGATTTTAAATTGATTATTAGTTCATTAAAATATTCATTTGATAAATAACTCATTTAATATTGTTTAGAGAAAAGAAACCATTTAAAGTAAACTATTGTACCGTAAAGAAACAAAGAATTTTGTAAAGATGTTCGACTCGTTAATTTATTAAATCGTTTAGTTATTGATTAACGTAATGGGAACCTAACTCCTTAACTCATCTCACCATAACGACAAGTGTTTGAACCAGAGTAACGGCTAAGGTAATTGATGAAAAGTATTGAACAAAAATAGGTAGAATTAAATTGTTATCGATTAAAAGTGAAGAAAATAAGTACCATATTGATTAAATTTCATTAACATATCCACTAAGACAAATTAGAGTAGCCTTGGTTTAACTACAAATTTTTCTTAATGCAATTCGGAAATTAATGCGAAACGTATAGAATCCTTGTTTAATAAGATCGATCCGTTAGTTAAACTAAGCGATTCATTAAATTTGAAAGAACTTGAATAAGCGAAATTCATTTCCGATTAAAAGGAAAAATGGAATAAAACGTGATTATCAATAAAATACCAAAACGATAATTTATTAAATTGGATAAATTTGCGACTTGACAAATTATGAAAAGAAGTAGATAACGCGAATGATGGAAATTTAATCGGAGTTATTATTTAAACGACCCTTCGAGTTGAATAAAATAATTTCCAGGTGAAAGCGGCGAGATTTAATAATGTAACATAGACTTCTAAACGAGAATAAAATAACGGCCTGAGATCATTTATTAGGTAAAACAAAATAACATAAACCATAAAAATCAACTTTACCAATTCAACAGATCTAAGGTTTAATGACCAGACTTTGCTAATGTTATTTGATGATGAAGACTTGATTTTCATTATAAAAGGTTTCCCGTAAAAATCCCAAGTGTGAGAGATGACGCTCGCCCGAGAACCACGAATCACTTTCCTTAAAATGGTAAATCAAAAATATTCTTAGTCAAAACCGCATAGCTCACCATTTCATGAATACATAATCTTGAAGGTGCCCTGTCTAGAATAAAATGAATTAAAATTTACTAGTACTAAACTAAACAACCTTTGATCCCCATCATTTCCGTCGACATAAACAGTTCACCGTCTTCAAATAGTGATTGACTCTCACATCCTGTCACTTTTGTTTATAAAGGAAATGATGATTATTGAAACACTCCAGTTCAAGATCTAACATTGCGTGAACGTCTACTTGTTTAATTATACTTATGAATGCTTAATTTGATAACCATTTGATTGTTTAATCATGTATATAATTGTTTAATTAGTTAATCCACATATAAAATCCGATTATTTAACGGTATATCATTGTCTAATTAGTTAATCCATATATAAAATCTGATCATTTAACAATTTATAAATGCTTGATTAGTGTACCATAAATAGATATTTGATTATTTAACTACATACTCAGTTAGTGAACCTCATTTACATATTTGACCATACAACCCTATGCAAATATCTAATTGTTCAATTATAGATAAAGGTTTTCTTAAAAAATTGTTTAATTAAAATTTTCAATAATTGAATTTACACCCACCCAATTAAATCATCCAAATATATACAAACTCGAACGGTTGATAATACATGAACCCATTTAAGCTAAGATGACCGACCATTACGTTTTATCATGTTTTAACATTAAGCATTCCTCGAATGGCCGTACAGCAGGCAGACGCATGACCAGTAACTTAAAGCATCGTTTCCTTCTAGATTCCAACTGCAACATTAGACCGGATACCAAAATTTAACGCATGTAGGTTTGAATTGACCCAATCTCTTCGACTAGAAAGTCTGTACAATTTGTGAACCACGAGCTAGGCATCTCCCTATAAATTATCAAAGAAATCTTGAACGAAAATTACCAACCTCACTAAGTTATTTCCATTTAGTAGAAACCGGACCTATGAGCGAACTTCCTGCCCATGTAATAGAACAGTGGAGGCAGGCATGGAATCGGGTGTATCAAGAACGATACCCTTCCATGCCTGAAGATGACCAACCGGAAGACATAAACCCCGAGGAATTCATGCGGCAGTTCCGGAAGCCATTCGACGAGCCTAATCCTTCTCAAGATATCTTAACCCAGGCCCAGGAGCTTCTGGAGGACCTCCTCCAACTCCAACGTCAAGTCGAAGCAGATGTGGCAAGGGCCGCAGCACACCTGGCCAACGTTCAAGATGACCTGATGGCGGGGCGGTTAGCCAGTAGGTACCCACCCTCTCCCAGACCGATCAGAAACCTTAAGCGACCGGTGCTCATTGTCTCGGGCTACGCCCCGGAAGAGGGAATTAAGCGATTCTTCGCGGAGGAGTAACTCTATTAAAGGGGGACATTGATTAGTATTGTAATGACATTGTGATCGATTCAAAGAACAAAGTTTTTCTGTCTCATTTTTTCCTATCATTATAAAATGTTCATTTTATAAAAATTGTTTAAGTAAAGCTGCTCATATTAGTATTAGTCGCCATCCAATTTACTCGCACTATTTTAGAAATGGATCCCGTAAAGCTCTTACAAAACGAGTTAACTCGAGCGCGACAGACAAACAAGGATCTCCATAATCAACTCATACACCTGGTTCGGGAAATACAACAACTCAAGGCTACGTGGGTCAACCCCACGAGGGTCAAGCCGCTGTACCAAAAGTTAGCCGCGGCCCAGAAGGGGTGGGCCGAAGAAAGACAATTGGTGTCAAACCTGAAGACCCAAATCAGGGGGCTAGAGGTAGCGTTGTCCGCCAGTCAAGAGGGGGCAGCGGTAACCTACCCTCTAGTTTTCGCCCCGGCTCAATTAGCCTACCGTGAGTCGAATCCGACCCCATCCGCGATGCCAACCCCTGTCGAAAACCCTACTCCAACCATTCCTTCAACGTCCAGTCGACGACCGGGTCGCAAGGAGCGAGCCAAGCGCCGAGCCGCTCGACTCTCCAATCAATTTGTTTCGTAGAGAAATAGACTATTGTTAAATATATCGTTTCCCGTACATTTCTCATTGCACTTACGTATTAATAGGGTTTTAAAAAATAAATAAAATAACATCGTGAGAGATTAAATAAAACCACCAATTGTTTTGTCTTCTCAAACTAACGCCGATAAACCAGTTGGATAGACGAAGGAAAGTTAAATGCAAGGGGACCAAATAAGAAAAAGCGAGCACAGGTCTTCTATCGACAGCTCGTGAACCCGAGGATTGTCCGAGCAACTATAGTATTAGCTAATGATACTCAATTTTTGCGGGCGGTCCACCACTTGAACACATTACCAACGTTGCCTAGCAACGGGTGCCAAGTGGCAGTTAACATCTTTTGTATGGCGTTACTAGGGTCGCCGGGAAGATAAGCAAGAGTTGAAACCCTGTAACCCACCAATAGGGATAAGGGTGAAAGATATAATGTGGGTGTATTTAACACAACAAAGGGTGTACAGGCCAAAGAATAATCATCAGCATGGACAATGATAAGAAGGACTAAGCGAATGGACATAAAGATAGATGATATGAGAGTATAGGTTAACATTTGAAGGAGATAGGAGAATAATGGGACCTAAGAATAAAAAGCGAGCACAGGTCTTCTATCGACAGCTCGTGAACCCGAGGGTTGTCCGAGCAACTATAGTACTAGCACATGGTACTCAATTTTTGCGGGCAATCCACCACTTGAACACATTACCAACGTTGCCTAGCAACGGGTGCCAAGTGGATCAGCATCATTTTGTATGGCGTTACCAGGGTCACCAGGAGGACAAGCAAGATTTGAAACCCTGTAACCCACCACATATTTTTGGAGAATAGTTATTGTTACTAATTTTCCTAAATATTATTTATAATAATATATATGAAATAGTTGATCAAAGTTAAATTTAAGAGCTTGAATTATGATCATATTTCCTTATGAATGGCTGAAAATGGCTGAAATGCATTCACAAAAAATAAATTCCGCCAAGTTGATTTATGTATCAACTTGAATTATAGCGGAATTTATCTCAGTGACAGCTGGTGTAGGAAACAAGGATACTCCGCTGACCCAGAACTAGACGTAGTGATCATGTAGCAGAAAACTAGTAATAGGAATGGTAAGAGATTAAATTAAATTATTTTAAAAATTTAATACATTGTTTCATGCCCACGACGTACTTCCTTCTCGTTCCATCGATTCAGTACTACTACCCAGTGAGCGAGATTACCGACTAGGAAAAATCGAAGATATCTGATGTTTATCCAACGAGTTTACGACACGATAGGAAGAATCGATATTTATTAGATAGATGCCCTAAGGGTAGGAGGAATCGAGGTTCATCAGCGAATGCCACATGATGGAATTAAACCAAAGTCTATTGAATAAGTACACCATATGGAATCGAGATTTATTAAATGAATATGTCCTATGAAAGAATAAATTTATGTCCTTTAAATGAACTTATGATATGATGGAGTCAAATTAATGCCCATTGAACAAATATATGATACGATAAAGTCGAATAAGTGTCCGTGGAATAAATATATGATATGATGAAGTCAAATTAATGCACGTTGAATAAATATATGATATGATAGAGTCGAATTCACGCCCATTGAACAAATATATGCTACGATAGAGTCGAATTAACGTCTATTGAATAAATATATTGCACGATAGAGTCGAATGAAGGATAGAGTCAAATCAAGGTTATTCACTATATGTTAGAGTTACATCAACGCCTATTAAACGATTATGCTATGTGAGGGAAGGATACGAGGTTTTCAAGAAATAGATGGCCCAGACGATTGGAAGACCCGATGTTCTATTAGAGAAATAATCTATCTGACGTGATGACTCAATTGCCGTTTTAACAGAGACCCTATCTGAAGGAATGAATCCATTTGTTTCTATTTAAATGAACCCTCACCATGCCGAAAAGAGTGACGTTTTTCAGGTAGCGAACGCCCAACCATAACAGTCTTGAATATATATCCACGTAGTTTATTTTGGTCTCTTCTTATGATTAAAAATAAATATAACGAGAAATCGAACTAAGAAAACAATTAACCGCTAACGCTCCTCCACTTCCCTATCAGACCCAAGGTCGATCAACCATGCTTCCCTTCGATCTACTGATGAAAAAATTTTCCTTTTCACGAAATTATGTAATGATAATGATCACCCTTTTGTTTAGAAGATTCCTGGATAGACGAATCCGGAGTTACTGTAAGATTCCCATCTCACTCCGCTGCCAGATGCAAGCAGGCGATGTGGGATGCGGGATTCTCTATTTCCCCCGTAAAAGGAATCGAGATCAGGCCGACAAGGAGGTTTTGAAGATTTAGAGCTACTGCACATCGCGATAAAAAGGGAGCCAGGCCGTAACCCGGCTCGAGAACTACGGGGTCACGCCGAATATGTTCTGGCTCGCCTAGAAGTACATCAACGACTGACCAATACGCAAGTGGAAAGGGCTCGGCGTCACTTGGATCAGATCAACTCCGACATCGCGGCTGGCAAGATCCCGAGTACGGATGGGTATGCCCCCTCATACGGCATCTCATTCGAACTCGACGATCCGAGGCTAGACAGACCGACCCGGCCGATAAACGGCACTGTTCCAAAGCGAATACTCCCTAGAGCAATGAGGGGAGAGGGCGTAAAACCGAGAGAGGAGCGAGATCACTCCTAAGCCCGAAGTCCACCGAGAAGAGACTTCGATAGATATTATCGAAATTCGGGACGATATTGAATTTAATAGAAATAAATCTTACGGTTTTGCTTCTGTTTATTTGGTCTCTAAGTTATTTACATGGGATAACGAAGAATTTACATAAACACTATAGTGTAATAAAAGTTTATCATAATTATCGCATAAATAATTTTAACAAATAAAATATACCCCCATAATAGTTTGTCTCATTGTAGATATGGATCCATACCGAATCTTGAACACCGCCCTTGAAAGATCACGCAAGGAAAATGTCGAACTACATCAACAGCTGATACAGATTACCTGAGAGATCCAGCAGGTTAAGTCAACATGGGTGGAACCTGCCAAGATAAAGACATTATACCAAAGAGTAACTGCTGCACAACGCAGATGGGACGAAGAAAAACGGCTCGGGCAAGCCCTGAAAAACCCAGATCCGCGGTCTGGAAGTGGCACTATCGGCTTGCCAAGGAGGCAAGGCCGTAACATATTCATTGGTTTTTGCGCCAGCTCAGTTGGCATATAGGGAGGTGTTGAGGTCTCGATTTCTGCACTGGTTTCTTATATAAATCAAAAGACAAAGTTGATATATAAAAATTTATTTATAAATAAAATTTACCAAGTTAGATTTGTTACAGATTTTCTTTCTAATCAATCTTTTCTCAAATTAAAACTTTATTCAAATTCAAATAAAAATCCTTCAATTGATGCTTGTTATGTAAATGTTATCGTGTATGTAGGTGCGTGTTAAGTACGTAAATGCGAAAAAGAATTGTGGTGAACGTTATCTGTTCTATTTTAAAGTCTGTAAAAGGATTTCCCTTTTCAGACCGCTTCTTTTTTTGGTTAAAAATTTAAGGGCAATTGAACTGAAAAATACTCCAGTATTTATACTGAAATATTTTATCAGCAGAAAGGTTTTTTATTTATTTAATAATTTATTTTATTTATTTAATATTTAAAAAATTCGGTCTTATTTATTTAGCGTTAGGACAATTTCAATTTTCTGCAATTTTTATTTATTTTATTTACTTCCGTTTATGACGTTAATTGTTTTTATTTTTTTTTGAAATTTGTTTTGTTGATATAGTAAAACCCAATCAAAATAATAAAAACCAAAAAATCTTTTAATTACAATAATAAAACATGACCAATAATAAAAAAAAATATATAATCAAAATTGTTCGAATAAAAATTAATTGTTCAAATTATATACAGGACAATTGTTCAACACAGGATAATGAAATAATAAGTGTACCCAGAATTAATAATAGAAACATAATCATAATTATTCGAATAAAAATTAATTGTTCAAGTTATATATGGGATAATTGTTCGACACATAAGATTTTTATAATCTGCATATTGGGAATTGATTGATCTGCTGGGATTCTGTATCTTTGGGATATTGATTTGGGATTCTGCACCTTGATGATTTGTTTATTTTATGCCCGTTCCTCGGCATATATGTTCACTCTGTACTTGCCAGGCCCTGCTTTGTAGTATTTGTTCAGGATAAATGTGGTGATGGGTCTAACCTCATCATCCAACAGAGGCGACCGAGACAACCAAACCGGCCGTGAAACCTGCTCAGCGTCGTCCCGGAAAGGTGGAACGCGCGAAGCGCCGCGCCTTGAAATACAAAGGAAAAACAAATGACTAATTGTTGAAATTTAATAAATAATCATTTATACGTTTTAGTTTTATTTATTTATCGGTAGTGATAGGATTTATGTCCGCGATAAATTAAGGTTTTATAGGAGTTCGGATGAAATGATTGAGTGCGAAGAACATGACGAGAAAGGAACCGGAACAGGAAATCGCACACAGACCTTCTATCGGTAGTGCGTTGAACCCGCTATGAGATGGGCCTTAGCAGTTCTTTCGTAGTCTTCACCTTTGGCGATCTCATAACCAGTGGTTACATTACCAACGTTGCTTGGTAACGGGTGACCATTGGGGGCGAGAATAGTTCTATTTGGGGTCAAGGTTACACCAACCATAGGCCCCACACGATATAGAAATTAGTAGATATAAAGAACTTTATATTGAAATAATTAAGTGATTATAGGGTAGTTTAAAATGAAATCTTGGTGGGATATCTAGATTTAAAAGACCGTCAATTTTTTTAATAAATAATTTTAATTGATATCTTGACATTAAAGACTAATTTTGATAAAAACATTTAATAAAATAAACTTTTAAATATTATCCCAGCATTTTCGTTTTTATAAAAATATGTTAAATTAGCTAAAAATATTGTTAGAATATTTTAAAATATTGCATATTACTAATTTTCCTTTATTTTATGATACTTATTATTAAAATAAAACATTAAATTTATTATCGTTCCATTCATAAAATTGTAAATTCAGTTCTATATTTTAAAAATAAGTTATCCAACAAGAAATACCAAAATCATAAAATTGTGATGTGGAATGCATTTTGTTTAAATTAACTTAAATTTATTTCACTTGATAGCCATTTTAAGGTAAATAAGATTTTGATATTTTTGAATTATTACATTAGAATATATTAGATGCCTCGTTTATATGTTGGGAATTTGCCAAGAAGAATAGAAGAGCGTGATATTAAAAAGTTTTTTAGAGAATATGGTCGAATTCGAAGTGTTGATATAAAAAATGGATATGGATTCGTAGAAATTGATGATCGTAGAGATGCTGAAGATGCTGTTCACGATTTAGATGGATCAAAATTGCTTGGTGAACGTGTTACGGTTGAGATGGCTCGGTCGAATGCTAGATTTGGTGGTGATAGAGGTAGTGGTGGCGACAGAGGTGGACGAGGTTTCGATAATAGAAATAATCGATATGATAGTAGGGATTCCCGTGACAGGTACTTAACTACATTCATTTTCATTTATTTGTAAATTCTAGGTACAATTCTAGAAAACCTATAAGATCCGAGCACCGAATTATTGTTAATGATTTATCATCGAGAGTTAGCTGGCAAGTACGTTTATAACAAACTTTGTTTAGAAATTATAGGGTTCAGTTAAGAAAAGTTTTAACTCTAAAATAATACTAAATTATTAAGCAAATTTTTAATAAAATAATACTAAATTAATGATAAAAAAAATTTTCTAAATTAGCATCAATGCTGTGGTCGCATCTCAATCACTATTTAGTGGGTGGCAACTTGACGGTTAAATGTGGTTTTATTGCTTTATTATTTGGAGGGCCTATTGAGGTGATCATTAGAGTACACTTGGATCGTGGATGAAAATGATCCAGTAAGCTTTCAGTAGCCTAACGATTAGCTTCATTTGACTACAGATTTCACTTAACTGACGCTCTCTAATGGTCTGTGGATGACTTAAATGGGCATTATGACATGAATTGACGACTGCGTGGCCAATTTTATCTTGTTTTTATTTAGGACTTGAAAGATCTAATGCGAAAAGTTGGTGAAGTAACTTTCGCAGATGCGCACAAGTTGAGACCAAATCAAGGGTAATTTTTTGCTTATATGTGCTAATAACCCTTATATCATAAATTGACATTGTAATGAATTGTTAATTATTAAATTTTTTAGTGTTGTCGAATTTTCAAATAGTTCCGATATGAAAGCCGCTATTGAGAAATATGACGGCTATGAGCTGTATGGATATAAATTAAAAGTATACGAAGATCGTGGAGGAGGAATGAAACGCAAAAGCAGAAGTCGATCTTATCATCGTCGCCGCAGCAACAGCAGATCCAAATCTGGAAGCCGATCACGAAGCAAGTCTAGTAGGAAACGTTCAAGAAGTCGAAGACGTTCATCGAGCCGCAAGCGTTCTGATAGCAGAAAGCGGTCAACAAGTAAAAATTCCAGAAGCGCAAAATCTTATTCAAAATCAAAAAGCCCCGTTCAGGTAATCGGTATTCTTTGTTATTGATTTTAATCGATTATCAATTCTAGAAATGGGCACAAGAAGATGAAGGTCAATCTAAATCGAGGTCTAAATCCAAATCGGTTTCAAGAAGCCGATCGAGATCTGCTGAAGTGAACAAGGAAGGATCTGCGAAGTCGAGATCTAGATCAAAGTCAAGATCAGCTTCCAAGGAAAGAGAAGAGCGCAGCGTTTCAAGAAGTCGAAGTGTGAGTAAAAGTCGAAGCAGGTCGAATTCGAGATGTGAGCGTGAATCTGTCAAATCGGCTTGCAGTGATGCAGAGGATCGACAGCATCCAGATGAGGCAGCATCAATCGATAATGTAAATGACGTAAACATGGATTATAATTAATGTCATTTTTACTTGTATTTAATAGTTTTAATAAATATTGAGCAAGACTTTATTGAGTTACACATCTTTATTTTAATAAGGATTTCGATAACAGTTGCAATTATCAATTATATTTTTGCTATACAGCGTTTACCATGTACGTCTGGTACGGCTGGATATTGAATTGTTCGGATTTTTGAGGATTAATGACGAATAAAGCTGAGATTTTATTAATTAATAGCGGAAATTATTAGTGTTACCTTCGTTATTCTTGTATGAATATGTTTGTCCGATTGATTCGTGCGAGTAATTTTGTACTAGGTAAATAGGCAATGGAGAGGATAAACAACTTACGAATCCATTTTCATTTGCGTTAGGAAAGTAATAATTGTTTTGTCCAATATCTGAATATTATTTGAATAAAATTTTAAATTCATTGAACAATTATCATAATAATTTTCAATTAAAACATGTTATTCAATATTGATTAAATATTGCACCTCAAAATTTGTACACGTTACACGCACACACAGCACAAATCAGTAGATAATGATGCCATAATGGCAGATAAGCATCGGAATCAATATTACGTCATTAAGCACAATAATATAACAATGATAAATTCTATCTTCAATCTGATAAAATTATATTCCAATCTTATCATTGTTAACGTTTCAGAATTTATAGTCATAAATTAATTTTATTGAAAAAAAATGATAACTACCAAAACTTAATCATTCTCATATTCGAAAACTATTTAACTTATTGCTCTAAAACGGGTTCTAAAATTGGCATCCGGTAGCATTAACAATTTCTTAGACAAAAATTTCACTTCTAGCAAGCAAATTTGAACAAATGCTGCTTTCTGTTTGAGCGCTGCAATGCATATATGAAAAAAAGTTCTGCATTCAAACGGTTAACATTCCATTTATTTTCATTACGTCTGTAAATCAATTTCCCAACTTCTATCTGAAACAAATTTGCGGCACTGACATGCATATATGGCACATATATGGTTGGGTGCACCGTTTCTGTCCAGAAAAAACTGCGTTGGGTTATTAACACAACTAATGAAATATCTTGTATACAGCTGGGCTGGATTATATCGTCGTTACCACCTAGAAGTCTCTACCTATATTGTAAAGTCGCTAGATAGTAATGAATGTTTGAAAATTTGGTGTTAGTGCAAAGGTAAAAAAATTTGTATGGGATCTTGCATCTTTGAACGATTTGATTTTTCAAATCCGAAATTCTTTTAGAATGATGAATTATAAAATGTAAGGGATTTTTGTCTATAAAGATATAAAAAGATAATAAATTACTATAGTTATTGGGAGGTGAAATAGTTTTAGAAGTGATAGGTCGATTGGAAGATCATTAACCACATATACATAACCACGTATAATACGATTTTCGTGTTCAGATTTTAAATGAATATTAAAGTTTAATATATATATATATATATATATATATAATCTATAAAAAACCTGTTTGAGACGAAGAGTTCTTCCGTTCTGACACCATTGTAACAAAGATAAATATGGAAGGTAAATTTTATTGTTAAAAACATTTATTTGATAAGAATAACTCCTGAAAGCTCTTCTATCACTGACTTTGATTTTGAATGGAAATGAGATTGAAATTCTGGAAATTCTTCTATCTTCTTTACTTTTTAAATAATTGGATCCAACAGTAGTATATAATCCGTGAACTTAAGACATCTCAAACCCCAATTCTTAACGTTCCCACTGGGGCTGTGTGTGTTCTGGGGTTTTAAATATAATAAAATAGGAAAACAAAAACCACCTTTCACCGAGTGTTTGGGTTGGATCATTGGAGAAATTTTTTAATATTTCAGTTCCATCAAAAATAATATATATCAGTTCCATATTTGTTGTTGATTTCATCAAAAGATATATTCGTACGAGTAAATCTCTTTTCTCGCTGGGAAGTTATAATATTTATTATATATCTAATAATCCCCAGGCTTTAAAAGAGACACGAGATAATCAAGAGTGCAAGACATCATCCTATACGAATCCAAGAACGTCATTGATCCGACAGTGAAGGAAATATATTTATCATCAGTGCTTGAAATTATTTTCGCGATGTTGGGAGCTAGGGGTAAGAATATCAGATGATTATCATTCCCACTTCCATTATGAAAGTAAATTGGAACGAAGGTATTTTTCATGGCCTTTAAATTGCAGGAATTATGTTCCGTCCCTCGGTTATTATCAATCCCCAAGTAATGATGATGATCCATTACTTTATAATTTTCTGTCGTGAATTCTTTTTTACAATAATGATAGAAACTCGTGCGGTTATATTCCCCTTGTTGTTCCTCTGATATGTTTATATTGTATTCTGTCTTTAAAAGTTCGCGGAATTCGGAACTTAGGTTGTTGATGGTTTCCGCATAATAAATAGTTGCATCTTCTCCTTTATAACGGATATGCTGATCCTTCATTAATTGGGGGTAATTGCTTGTTATATTTATTGAGTAACAAAATCCTTTTTGTTCAGTGGCAATCTCCCCATGATTCTTGATTTTATTTCATGATTCGAAATCGTTATAAGATGCAAATGGAACCTTGTTCTTGAACTGGGAATTTTTGAATTCATGATACTTATCTCTATGGAATGTTGCAACTCCTTCCTCGTGCTGAAGACATTTTTTATAGTTGGATTCTGCTTACAGAACTTTTTTATTCCACTCAAATCTATTAAGAAAGATATTCCCTCGAGATTCAATTCATGCTCGTATTTCTCATATTGTTTGCATCGATGAGCATGCTCGGTAGTAACCACCGGATGTAAATACGCCAAGACACAGTACACGAAACACATGTTATCGTTATTCTGAATATTAAGAATAACTTTCAACTTGAACGTAAGGGGGATATATGTCCATACTAGAGGAGGTTTGAATTGACAGATTGTTAAAGAAGTATTCAAGATCTTTTCAAACACACAACCACTACCTGCAATTCCCCATTATATATTCTACTTTCCAAGAACAATGCCAAGACAATAATTCATTATGGATTTGATCTTCCATTACAACCACCGAGACTGGAGTTGTATAGAACATCTGTATGGTTTCATAATGGGAATATATATCTTGTACTTCCCGTTCTTCACATTGCTTTTGTTTTTTCCTTTGTTGTTGTTGTCTTTGAATTCTTCTTGGTTTCTTTTTCATAATTAAATCCTCACATCTTTTCCTTTTTTCCATTTGTCCTAGTTTTCTCGGTCTTTGTTAGATTTGTACAGGAAGGGGTTCGCTTTGCTCAGGAGGAGTTTTGGGAAATTCAATTTCTTCTTCTTCTTTCGGGTATTCAGTAAGTTTATTTTGTGGATCGTTTTGCCCAGAGGGATCTAAAATACTGAAATTGGCAGGGCAAGGTTTCCTGTATAAAACCGAAACATTTAATTGGAGCTCGTCTGAAATGATCGAAATATTCCCCAATAATATTTCCAAAACCTTTAACGTTAATGTTTTTAGATTTCATGTACCTCATGAATTTAGCAGCGGTTTGATCCTGGAAAGTTGCTTCTTGAACAATTCCAGGATACTTGTATTTAAGTTCTCCAATTGATCTTTCCTGTTCATGTGATTGTGGCGGGTATTTTATTCCTTTAATAACGTTTTTCTTAAGCGTCCTTGTCAGTAAATGAAATTTATAATAACTCATTTTATATTCACTGTTGCAATACTCATAGAATATCTTTACGTTATTATTAATTTGAGCTTTGATTAACATTTTTCAGGCTTTTTCGCTTTAATTTTTAAGTAAGTAAATTAGGCAATACGATTTCTTTCTTTCTTTCATATTTATATTTATACTTTCTTGTTTCTATTTTTCCTTTTCATCCAACAACTCTAATGCATCACATGCTGACCTAACAACTCTCAGTCAATCCTATGAACTCCGCGAATCTCGGTCACGCAATATTATTCATTTTCATCTTGTATTCCTCTTTTAATTGTTTTATTAATCGATTAGTTTATTTCAGTCTCCGTCAATACTCCATCCTCAATGGATTTTTGTTGGCATAAATATAATTTATTTATTCCAAAAGCAAGTTCTTGACATACTTCCTTATAGGTTTTCTTCTTTTGGGACCTCAATCCGATAGAAACGCTTTCCGATAAAAAGAGATAAAGACCATTAGATACTCTAAAGACTGATACTAGATTGATCGAAACGGTAGGTGCGATCACCGATGCTCCAACAACAGAGAATACAGCCGTTGAAACAACTAAAAGACATGTGATTGTAATACATGTGACTTTTATTCTTGAATCCGCTCTTGTCAATCGATGTTTTATTTTCTTATAGTGTAAAATTCTTTCTTCCAATTTCTTTTTCTTCCTAGAAGAGATTCGTTTATTCTGTTAGGGCTATTATACCCTACAAGTCTGTTTACACCGTTAGGGCTGTTATTAGAGGTACTAAGTAAAATAGGCACAGTAGGTTCCTTCATTTCAGAGTGTATTAGTTGAAGTGATGGGTAAGAAATCTTGTGTCTTGTTTTCGGTATTATTGTTTCTTCAAAAATTACATCGTCGTCATTCATTTTAACTGTGTGAAATTTGTGAATCCTCGAGACATATGTCCTGGGGAAAATATCACAACACCAGGGATTTTGATGTTGTTTATATTTTTCATTTTTTCCCAAGCAAAATATGCTTTTGATAAATCGTGTTTTGGATATACGAAAAAATCATAAAATACCCTCTCCCCAGAAAATTCTAAATTATTATATTTTTTAGTGTTTAAATAATAATCATTTATCAATATAGTATTTTTTTAGATTCCTCATTTAATACTTGCCCCATAATCGCCTTATGTTTTGCTATTGCTTCTATTCCCGAAAAAGTAAATTTCCCTTCAAAAACAACAATAATAAAAAGTTGTTTCGGCAAATCTAGCTCAAACACTCCAGATTCTTTATTGAATATTAAATAATCATCTTTTATTATAAAGTAATATTTTGAATCTAGAATGACTTCTATTTCATGATACTTGAAAAAATTAATAATTCTACCAAGATTCTTTTTCTTAATATTCTCAAATTCTGTTTTATTTTCATTTATTTCAACAATTTTTGATTCAAATACCTCTAAGTTATCTTCACACCAGGTGATTATTGACAACGATTTTTTATTTAATTCTATTATTTGGTTATTTAAATTCTCAAAATATTTTTTTGAAACATCATTGGTGTATTCGTTCGAAGATGATTCCCTTTCTTTATCTAAAGTTTTTATTATTTCATGAATCTTGGTTTCATTGGTTTTTTTGTTTTTCATAATATTTTTCCACTTTATTTTATCAAACAGTTCTTTTTCAATTTTCTCATCCAATGTATTCATCTTTTCATCCATTCGTTTTTATTTCTTTTTCCAATTTAACAACACTTTCGAATTTCAGGACGTTAAGGATCTTGTGTCCGTTCATGTCAATATCTCCGAGCATTCGATCTCCGGATTCATTAAGAAAATTAGCTTCAACGCGTTCGAGGATTTGAGGAGCATTTAACGCTGATGTTTCCCCGGCAATATTACCAATAACCATTTATTATACAGGGATTATACACACAATATCCTCGAAATCCATCCCATTTTCGAGATTCGCGAGTACGAAGACACATAGTTGACTACATATCGAGGTTCTCGGATCTTGGACTTGATGGGTGTTGTACGTGTACGTATCATCAGAAAAGTATTTATTCATTTCGTGAACGAGAATAATTTCGTACGAGTCTTAAATACACTCGCTGTTTCTTCCAGCACAAGACCCAATGACTTCCTGATTCTTCTGTGGTCAGTAAGTTGAACATAATATTATCTCAGTCCAAATAATTCTTGATTTCATCAAGCATAATGACTTCACCTTTTTGTCGCGTCTGTGTGCGCGGTTTTAGTTTCTTTTGATTTTGTTTTGGGTGCTCACACAGACGTGAGGCAATATAGAAATTTGTGATTTTATTTTCGAATTTATTTCACAATTGAAATTTAATTGTGGAATATATATGTCTTATGAAATTTGTTTATGTGGATCAATTTGGTAGAACTTTTTTAAAAATGGAATTATCGAATTTTAATTAATGGAATTTTGTTTGTCTAAAGCTTTTATGTTTTAATTTGAAATTTGGATTTTCGAACGTTTTTTTTTTGGAATTTGAATTGACTTGTCAGTAGTTTTGAATTGAATTTTACAGCAAATAAAGAATTTTTGGAATTATTTCTTTTTTCTACTGTTTAATTTTACTTTAAATTTATCCCAAATGTCTAAAGAACCAACAGTCTGCATCGATTTATAAACTACTTATTCCTATGCAGCAGTTTTTCAAAATTGAAATATTGAAATAATGGATAGTGACCAAGGAAATAGAACTATTCTAGAGTGTGCTACATTTGCGGATACAGAGGGAATCAATTTGTAATGTACCCAAATAATACGGTTTTCGATGCCAAATAGCTGATTGGAAGATACAATACATCCCATACTCTGATGAATATAATAATAGAACAATACATGTGACAAAAATTAACCACAAGTAGCCAACCATTCGAAATAATTCATACAGACATTATTGGACCATAAACATCAATTAATGAATACAACTACCTACTAACTACACTCGATAGAAAAGAGAATTTTTTCGAAGTAATACCACTAAAGAAAATCTTTGCCAAAAACATATGAGACAAAAAAGAATTAAATTAGATAGTCTGTTATGGTCAACTTAAAACAATAATCATTGATATGGAAGACAATTGAAATTGCAACTATTTAAAATATTATGCAAAAATTATAATATTAAACGAAATAGAACAAATACTAGAACCCACAGGAAAACGGAAAATAGAATGACTACATAGAACAATCAAGAAAAGCATACGAACAAAAGCAGAAGACAAATTTGTCAGAGCAGCTCCCGAAAATCCTACTGGAACTAAGAAACACATACAACACAAATGACAACATAAGTACATCTTACAAAGTTTTAGGAAGAGAAACAGTTTAAATCAAAAAGAATACTGAAAAATAAACAAAATCCCAAAACAGACAGAAAAACCACATTAACCAATAAATACATAAGCGTAAATATATTTAAAAAGGCTTCGAATCAAAGTACAAAAGTTTGTTCAGGATTCTCGAGCTTACCAAAAACGAATCTGCAATATTAATAAAACAACAAAGAAATGTGAACAAATATCCACAGATCAAAACCCTATCACAAAATAGAACAAGCAACAAACAATGCACCAAACAACAATAATTAAACAAACGAAAAACGAATTCAAATCAAATATAAGGAATCATTAAGAATATCCGAGAAAATCACTCTTACCCCAAAACCATACATAAAACAGAACACTGACCACTTCAAATAAAACAACGTTAACAAACAAATTAAAATTAACTATTTTAATTAACATTAATTATTTTGATGATCACCCGGTATCATCTTTATTTATTGTCCATTACAGACCCTTAAATCTAGTTTACTATTAAATTTTCAACGAAGAAATATGTCTTTAAATTACATCTTTAATTTTGGACCATTAAAATAACATTAATTATTTCGATGATTATCCGGGTGTGTCCTTAGTTATTGTCCTTTTTGTCACTTCAATCTAGCTCATCCCAATTTTGACCCCAATAGAACCATTTCAATGAAATAACAAGCCTTTTCCAACCTTAAATCACGTTTGACCTTAGTTTTTTACAACTAAAACATCAATTTCCAAAATTTGAATTTTTGATTCCTACCAAATCCATTTCAATGAAGAAACGAGCATTTAAATCACGATTATCCTTAATTTTTGACCACTAAAACTTTATTGTAACTCATAAATATCGAAAAATTGAAATTTTGACCGTATACATAGTAATTTCAAAGAAAAACAGATTTTTTATAGTCTAAAATCTAGCTTACCATTAGTTTTCGACCATTAAAAAATTCAAAATGGCCACCAATTCATTAAAATAAAATGAACTTGAGCTATTACGTTATGGCATTTACTTGAAATGACCTAGGACTAGGGTTGCCAACTTGTATCCATAAATCCTATTTTTTAAAAAGGACATTTCCGTTACCAATTTTTTGCATCATTGATACTATAAAAAACGTATTATTTAAAAATTTTAAAACCAACATTAATCTTTATTTTTAAATGAATATTTCAAAGTTGATTTAGGATTTTTCAGGAAATTTTTGTCTTTTAGAATGTTTTCCGAAAAATCACCCCAAATATTCTTTATATTAAAATAAATAACTCATTTTTTATAAGATTAACAGAACTTCTGTTTCTGTCTTCTCGCTTATTCCAGAGAACATGTACTATTAATATGTAATTTCAAGTCCTGAAAAAAGGACGGTTTGCAACCCTGCCTAGGACAATATGACCTTGACTAAAATTACCATAATATATTAAGTGATATGACATTGACCTATTACAAAATATGACCTTAAAATTACATTGATGGTTGTTGGGGTGCACACACCTCATAGCATACTACTTATAGCATATTACACTATCATTTCATTTCCTCGAGTTTGATCTTTCGTTTCTTAAGTTTTTGCACTTTTCGACTTTCAAATTTTTTTCAAGGAATTTCTATTGTTTTCCCCTTAATTTCATCTTTCATTTTTTTGTCTCCCAATTTATCAGAAACAAAATTCTTTCTTCCAGCATATTTGTCTGTTTTAGTCATTTTGCGAAACTGTCTCAAAATAATTTTATAAAAATAAATTTCTAGTATAGTTTTAGGCAGTGGAAGAAACTTGGAATTCTGGATGTCTGACACCTACCAAGCACATTGATGTGAGAAATGTTGTCTATCTAACAGCCGTGCTCTCAGAGTTCTCATAGAGTTCCATAAGAGTCCCTTCAAGGAATTGAGATAAAATAAATATGTCACTACATACTGAAATAAAATAATCCTCTATTTTTTCGACAGCAAAATCTAATATGCACCAACGTTTGAAAATATTAAAATAGATAAACATTATTTGAGATCTTTAGCAAATAACTTAGTTTCAAGCTGCAATCGAAGCTCATATTCGAAGGAAAGCAATACGAGTTTTTATTTTTACTATGCCAACTTATTTCTTTCAATGGACTACCCTAAACCCAAAGAACCACAAGGAACCCAAACATATCTATTATTATGCATGATTGTTAGAATCTTTTGTTATTATTTATGAAATTATAGATGTTGTGATTATATATCGTAGGGGTGTCGTCGTTTGAAACGACATAGTTGGTTTGTTGTTGATGCGACTGGATCAAAATTTTCATATTTGATGGTCTGGCACAAGCGTTGCATGACACTAGCATACACCAATGTTACCTTCCATCATATTCTGTGAGACATTTGATTCCTCTTCAATTGTTGGAATCAAGTTCCTCATAGTGCAGTTTTGGTTTTTGTAGAATATATGCAGTGTAAATTATTTTCTTCCGAAGTTCAAGTTCATTTATTTTCCCCTGCTATTCATTATTATTTCTCGTGGAGCCCCGACTGAGAAACCATAATCAGCATTATCAATTGGAATAATTGAGTTTTTGGAGTAAGATTTAGTCAGAGAAAAAAATATCAACTCACATTACTTTTAAAACTTTTAAACAAACAAATTTAAAACAATCTATTTCATTGTCAAAAAAAAACTTCCAAATAAATCTAATCCGGAAGCAGTTTCACATTTCCTTTAGTTCCAATGCCAATGAAATTTTAAAAAAGAAAATAATTCCTCTTAATTAAATCAAGTGAAAATAGTCTAATGGAATCCATCTGAGAAAATTTGATTTTAATTAATAGAATGCGGAATAATCTGGGAGCCCCCCCCCATACAGTTAATATAACAGTTAGACACTTCTCTCTCTTTTCACCACGAAAATTTTGATAATTGACAAAATTTTGCCTGTGCCATAAAATTTTAATAAACCAAAACAAATTATTATGAAAATAATACGCAAATACTCTATTAAAGCACATAGAAACATTCATACACAAGTAGCACAAAACCTTTAAAATCTAGAAAATATTTTTCATTATATTTACATTTTTTAAAAAAATTTCTTAAAATATGTTTAGTTTTTTAATGTCAATAATATTTTTATCATAATTAAACTTTCATATTTAGTATGAATTTCAGGTCATTTATTATTAATTTTCACAAAAGTAAGAATTATTAAATTCTTATTTAGATAAAGATTTTTAAAGCTTTTAAAAAATGCTTTCATTCAAAAATAATTTTGGAAATTTTTTTATGTGATTGCAATAATTTTCTTCCCGTTTCATGAATATTTTTTATCAATTTCTGAATACATAAATTTAATTAACTTTAAATTTAATATTTTAATTATAAATTACTTTTTCTATGGTTTTCTTCTATGTTTTCTAAAAAATTTTAAGTTGGCATTTTGTTGAATAAACTCCTTGCTCTTCTCGTACTCATGGAAAGTAGGCATGGAATTAAACACTTAGAAATCCTCAAATTGCATATTAAAAATGACATTAATAAAAGACTGCCCAAAATTTTTGCCCACGTACATACATTTTTATTAGTGTTGTTGTGAATGCATGTATATATTTTATTTTTTTCATTTAAATAATTCACTTAATTTATGTCGGTATCCATAATTTAAATTGGTTTGTATGTTTTTTCTATATAAAAATTAATTATTTATCAGAGTAGACCTTAATGTGTGAAAATACTATACATAATTTATGATAACTAGTGAATAAATTATAGAACAAATAATTCTATATAATTGATATTATTTTGCTAAAGTTATGTAAAAGAATAAAAATAAAAATAAATGCACAAAAATTAATTTGCAAATCTATTAAAAATTCTGTAAAATTAACACATTACACTCATCTTGTTAAGTGCAAGGTCATATTATATAATATATCAAAGTCATTTTTGTTTTTATGAAGTGATTATTTTGAATATTTGTTTAAATGATGCATTAAAGGACAAAATCTAAGGGTAATTTAGTTTTGTCGACATTTAAGGATAGGAAACGAATTTTTAATCGTTATAAATTAAGGAATAGCATGATTTAAAGGTTTGTTTTTGTTTGAGATGAGGTAAAGTGTCGATAAAGATCAATAAATAAGGACAAAACCAAATGATCGTCAAAATAATTGTTGATGTTTCAAAGGTTTTTTCTTCGTTGAAAATTTAAAAATGAACTAAACTCAAGTCTCAATAAATGACAATAAATAAAGACAAGGCCTGATGATCGTCAAAATAATTGATGCCATTTTAATGGTTACAATTAAGGACAACTTATTTTTTCGCCGAAAAGGGTCTGCCTAGGATCAAAACTTAATGATAAGCTATGAAAGTATGATTGATCATTAAAGTTATATTAATAATATAATAATCATAATAATAAAAGAGATCATACAATTTTGGGGCAAAACTAAATCGGTATTTTCTGGGCTGAACAAATAAAAAACCCAATAAAAATCAAGACAATAGAAGACAAAGAAAAGTTAATGCATTTAATATTGCCAGACTTATTGAGTGGTGACCAAATACATTTGTCTGAAAGACATGCTGGACATTCGTTCAATAAAAGTCGTTTGTATCTCCCATAAATGAGGTTAAATAGCACTTAACATCATAGCATAAATGAAGTCGAGCTTACCAGAGTAACCAACTATCAGCACATTACACAATATAAATACATTGTGAATGCATGGACACAAGGCAGAGGCTTCTGACTATTGAGATTACAGCCAGATACCATAATGAACAGTTTGCAAATAAATATATTAATAATGGGATAAAAAAAACCTTTATCTTCTCTTTATCTGCTAATCTTTGTTCATCTTCAGCAAAATAGTTTCATCAAAATTAAATAAATTTTAATTTTTTAGCATTAATCTAAAATTATGTTTAAAATAACATTATTATTTAAAACTTATGTAAATTACTATTAATAAAATAAAAGGTTAATTATAATTTAATAAATTTAATTTAGATTTAATGTAGTTTTAAAATTTATTATTTATACTTATATTTATAATTTAATTTATTATTTAGATTTAGCATTTTAAATTAAAATTAGTTTTATAATTTAATTTATATGAAGTCTTATAATTTTAATTTTTATTAAAATTTTAAATCTAATCTTTTTTTCTAATCTGTACTGAATGGGTAAATAGGAGTTCGATTAGGGGGTGATAAACAATTTAATATGGATTTAGGTAAGTGATTTAAAAATAATATTTATAAAAAGCAGACGGAATCAGATCCGCCCAATAGAAAACAATTTAACAAAAAGAAGTCAGTAAAAAGTAGACAAGGCACTGATTAAAAGATTTATTAAATCAATTAAAATCTTAATGAAATTTTGACACTAACAACCTTCCAAATTGGAGACATAACATCATTTGAATCGATCTTGCATCCTTGGATTGATATCTTGATAAATCAGCTTCCGTTTTCTTTAAGTGAAATTTCTTCAAAAGCATCATGAAAATAGGTTTTTCGATTGTTGATAAATCTCCATTACAGGTCAGTTTCTTATCGATTTCACTCAAAACTTTATTGATTGTGATATCATTTTCTTTATTCAAATATCTAATGAAGTTGTACTAAAGAGACTTAAACAATTTGACCAGGCTTGGAAATTAAAATTTTATTTCGTTCATCAAGTAAAATATTTTGTGATTGTGAAAATTCTAAGCAGGTTGACATCGTTCTCTTTTGATGTTTTCCTGGAATCGTCAACAATTTTCTTTATTGGGCTGGTTTTCTTGAAAAATTGTTGGATGTTTAAGTAATGATAATTTAATTTGTCCTCATATTTATACTTTCAAATTAATGTGCGCAACCAATTAAATAAATGCATTTTTATTGTAACAATCTTTCATGTATATGTGTATCATGCATGACGTAACGCGCGTGTATATATACACCAAGCCCCATTGAGATAAATTCCGTTATAATTCAAGTTGATACATAAATCAACTTGGCGGAATTTATTTTGTGAATGCATTTCAGCCATTTTTTAAATGGCTGCTAAGTTATTTTTTATATAGTTATAAAACTTAAAGTTAAAAAATTTTAAGAGTTGAATTATGATTTCATAAGGAAATATGATCATAATTCAAGCTCTTAAATATAACTTTGATCAACTATTTCACATATATTACTATAAATAATATTTAGGAAATTAAGTAAGTAACAATAACTAATCTCCAAAAATATGCATTTTTTTTTATACATTTCGGAAAAAATAATTAGCACAAAGTAATTAGTTAAATCACTGTAGTCTTCTTTCACCAGCTCGTTATCCAGTGCGTCCTTCAGAAAACCGAATCTGGATTGGAAATTCATGGAATTGAATCCACCTGCTCTTGATATAGATTTCCGAATATTGAATTTGATTTTACAGAACACACTTTCAATTGGGTTCAGAAAAGGACTATATGGTGGTAAATGTTCAATAACATTATTTAGAGATATTGCACCACCATGAATTGAAGCATTGTCGTAGATTAAACGATATCCAGTTCAATTCAATTTACAGTTATTTCGTTGATGAAGATCTGGTAGGTATCCTTTTTATAGGATCCTACTACTAATTTATGATGGACTGGTCCATTGACTCCAATTGCGAGAGCCAAGGACATATTTCGCCCTCGGTTCGTTGGAAGTGTGGCGTATAATAGCTCACCTTTTTTATTTCTTCCAAGTTTCTGGGTTGTCCAAGTATTAAAGCCACATTCATCAAAATATATTAATTCAGAATCCATCTATGCTTCTTCTAAATATCGCGTCGTGTATTCCATTCTGAGATCCAAGACGCGATCTGAATTTCTTTCAGCGACCGATGGTCTTATTTGCTTGGTGGTTATGAGGTGATTTCCAAGAAAACGGGAAATAGTGTTTGTGGAAAAACTTAAATTTTCGGAAATTAAGAAGTTCTTCATTTCCTCTAATGAATCATAAGCATTTTTCTCGACAAAATCAAGTAGTTTATTGCCATGTTCTTCCGAAATTTTGGATTTACTGCCACCAATCTTGCCTTGTGACAATTTCCCAAATTTCCGGTATTTATATATTATTGTTTTGATGGAATTTCTGGATATTCCTAGTAATTTTCCAAAATGGAAATAGTCTTCACCATTTTCCATGGCATTGATAATTCTTATTTTATCGATTTCCGAAATTCTGTAAGAAGAATAATTTTTTATAACTTATAAATAAAATTTACAGTGTATGCTTTTTTGTTAGAGTCTCAGATGTTGTTGAGGGCCTAGCAACTTCTGAAAGCCTATGGAAATATTAAATTTATTTCAATTTTCAAATAAATCTTACGAAGAAATTTCATCATTTTCATAAAAATTTGGATAAGTTTCCTCAACATTAAATTTTAAAAATTTTTCCGCCATTTTTTTCTCTAAAAATATCTCAAAAATGTCTAAATTAATTTATTATAGGGGTTTTTTCAACTTCGGATGGCTACATGTTAAAAGTTAGCATGCATGTTTTATTATAGGTTGTGTTAATGTGCATTATTTTATTTCTCTATCACTTTTTGTGTCTCTATAGTTTAGGGTTTGTCTCATTGACGATTTTACAAGCAACCTCAAGGTGAGTTGGTATGTTTATATGCTATAAATTTATTGATTTTGTTTTATATTATAGGTGATTTATCTCAACTTCGCTTGGTGTATGCATATATACGCGTGAACGTATATGCATAACCTCAATGTGTGTGAATTTTTTACCATTTATGTGAATTACTAACCTTTTCATAGTGTTGCTTGTGAGCTAAAAACTGTTTAACGGATTTAGTTCATAAAGTGACCGCTAGATGCGCCACAAGTCTCAATATACTAAACTAAAATAACTTTATTATATAAATTTTATGAAAAATAATTAAACAAATGATGCAATTAAGGGTTAAAACATTAGGATATAATCGACCATCTTTGTTATTAAAATTCGGGTAAGCTTTTCTAAAATTAAAAAGATAAAATAAAAAATACATTACTACAAATTTACCAGTTATAAATAATGTTGTCATTTTTATAAATGAGATATTGGAATGTTCTTGTATTTACACTAAATTAAATGCACACACATCAACCAATCAGAATTGTGCATTCGTAATGTATCATCTTTGTAAAATACTTTGTAAAAACGCTAAAAGTTTCGAGTCATCAATCAATGATTTAATGTAGGTTAGAATTCCATTAACCAAATCATGATGGTCTAATGATTTTATACCAAGAATTCCCAGTTTTACACTTGCAAATATTTTGACACATAATGGTTATACTTGAAATATATCAAAGCGAGGAAGATAGATATAAATGTAATTGTTCTTGATAATTCGAATAAATTTGCAGATATTTATATATCGGTAGTGACTTTAAAAGATTGTTATTCTAAATTGTGAATTTTGATTTAAAAATATTCATCTGTAAATAGTTTTTTACATTTCATTATCCGACATTTCAGAAAATTTACATTTAAATAATAAATTTTCATTGAATTTCAATAATTAAAAATTTTATTTTAATTATTCAACTATTTTTGCCTTCTTTCTTTCGTTTGATGTATGCAATAACTTTATATATGAGCAAAATTCTTACATTCGATTATTAACAATCAAAATTATCAGTAATAAAACATTAATTAACACTATATGAATTTTGGAAGTCATCACAATCATCTATTCTTTCTACTATTAAATCGACTACACTTATCAAACATTCAGTAACTCACTTATTTACTCTGAAATTGATTAATTTCTTTTTTTCATCTCCGCCACTATCATTGTTTTTTGAATTCATTTTCATCATTTATATTGTCAAATCCATCATATCCAATATTTTATTACCATATCAATAATTTTTATTTCATTTTCAATAATACTTTCATCCTCTTTGCATTTCCTTTGTATCGATTTTCATTATTTCTATTGCCACATCCATCATTAGCTATGACATCAGTATTTTATTCTCGTTAACATTTTCATCATTTCTCCTATAGCATTCATCCTTTAATTCAACATTGGTAATATTTATTTCATTTTCACCATTATTTTCATCACTAGCATTCATTATTCAGAAAATTTTTCCCAAATAATATAACATCAATAAAATTTCAATCCATCACTTTTCATCAACCCAATAATCTACTGAGTTGTTGATGAAATTAATTATTGCACTACAAATGTAATCTATCTGCAACATAATAAGTAAAATATTTTACGCGATTGTTAAAAACTATTGTACTTAACTAACATAGTTGCATTTTACTAAGGTTTGCCATTGTTCGTTTTCTTGAATCCAGGAATGATCTTTGAATGATTTGAAATACTATTATTAATGTAATTAATAAAATATTGTATAACCGTACCGAACATAATTTTGAGAATCTGAATCCAAATTACTTAAAATTAATTTCATGTATATAAAAGTCACGACGGTGTTTCTTGGTAATTATGGTGTTTTGATTCAAAATCTATGAGAATTCAATTGGACCTAAGTAGCTCAATTACCCATTATATCAAACTTAAATCATGATTACTCATAAAGAATTGTAACATAAATTACTGCCAATAGTAATTATGTATCACCCCCTAATTAAATTGAACCCTAGTTTAATTACCCCATACCAATTAGAATATAAAAACTCGAAGTTAAATCCTTTTTTAAAGTCAAAGTATAAATATTAAATTAAATTATAACTTCAAATCTAAATTAGAAATCTAAATTGTAGATAAAATTTTAAACTAAATTGTAATTAACTTATAATCAAAAAGTAAAACTTAATAAGTTATATTCAACTCATTTTTAAGAGAATTAATTTCCACCATAAGATTTATTTCATAAAGTGCCAAAAAATCAATTATTTAAACACGAGATGTAGTACCTGCAACATTTAATTTTTAATTAATTTTATTAAATTTTAATTAAATCACAAATGCATTATTAAAAATAACACATATTTAACTTTTTGATTAAATATTGACACTTTTTACTTGAACGCCACATTTATCAATTATCTCATTATTCAAAATTGGAAACTACAAATTTCAATTTCCAATAACTTCGATCATGTCTTTTTGTTGAATTAACAAATCCAGTCTCAGTTGTATCAAACCATTTTCAATAATATTTTCTTTGGAATGTCTACCTCCATCAAGCGATTCTGCTCGATGTTCTTGTCTTCGAAGTATTCACATTTCTGAAAGTTCCTTTAATTCAATTCAAATTTTAATCGAACATCAGTTGCTACAAATTTACTTACTTAGAAGATTGGTTGAAACTTATACAATTACCAAGATATTGTATGTTAAAAAAAACTTTTTGGATTTTTATTATTCGTCAACTGTTTCAACTGCATCATTTTATGTTGGACTTTTATCATAATCAGAAGTATCTACACAATACATTTCTCCCCTCCCTAAGATTTTATTCATTTCTTCTGCCACTCGATTCTTCTTTTTCTATTTTTTTGGGAATGCAATTTGACTTGATGATGGTATAAAAACCTGACGATTTTGTATGGGTCTTCCCACTACATATCATCCTTGTGTGTTATATTTCGATTTTAAGTTTTCACGCTTGTGTGAGTATTAGTTGTTATTTTGTAATCTTGTCAGTGTGTGCAGGATGCTATTTTAATTTTCGTGGTCGCGTTTGTGTGCGAATTTTGAATTTGATATTTTTGATTTTGAAATGGATTTTGTTTTGTCTATTTAAAATAAAGAGTCTTTATTGGAATTTCGAAATTTAATTGCGTATGATTTGTTTTGTGTAATTTAATATTATTTGGAGAAATAAAAATTGAACGAAAATACAGAAAGCGATAAATTGATCGATATGACAAAAGAAGCTCCTCTAGAAAAACGATGTCTATATGCTGTTTATAAATATGAAGTATCCGAAGAGAATAGTCAACGGGAAAAATGTGAACACATGATTTAAATGATTGAGATAAAGGATTCACCAGCAATGAATGTATCAATTCTAACGGTTCTTTCTTTCTATGCGTCTGGGCGCACAGCGGGTATTGTCTTGGAATCTGGCGATGAAGTATCAAATACTTTGCAAATCTTTGAACTTAATGTATCAACTTGCGAAAGTTCTCGAATCGATTTACCTGGCAGAAATTTAACCGATTATTTGATGAAAATACTAACCAAACAAGGATACACTTTCAAAACTACACCTCACAAACCAAAGAGAAATAAACATGGTAACAGAACGTGTTTGTCTTAAGGAGGCCATGAACCAGAAATGATTATAATGGCCCGGGCGAAGGAGCTTCCAGTTATTATCCAGCCTCACCACATTTTAGAGTTTCAAAAATATTTAATTCTGATTTTAAAGTTATTCATGATTACATTCAAGCTATCAAAAAGCCTTCAATTAGAAGAATGATTCAGAGAGAAAACACCATAAGGATCAAATCTGCAATTAAAAGTTCAACACAGAGAGAAAGTGTCAATGAAAGTTCTGGGTCCCCAAGCAACAAACTATTATTGCCATGGATGCTATTTATATTGTTTAATGTATGCTTTTTTATATTTTGTAATAATATCCTTCCCGGTTTGACAGTTCTAAAATTAATTAATAAGGTTTGCTAAAAAGGCATATTTGCCGATAAGAAAATGCATTTGAATGTGGAGGCAATCATTAGTGTTTACGAAATTGGAGGTGGTTTATTCTGAATCCAAACTCATACTAATTTAAAGGAGTGTTGCTATAGACCCCAGAACTCATTTCAAAAACAAATGTTCATAAAAAGCTTTCGATAAAAACAACAATTTTACATGTAGAATTGAATGATGCTATCGAAAATATAAAGGGTAAAATTCAGGAAAGGAATTCCACAAGGTCGATAGCGACTAAGTTTCACCGCAAATTAATTGAACAATGATTGTACTTTGAATGAATATAATATACAAAAGGGTTCAACGTTGCATTTACTGATGAGTTTGAAAGAAGGAAGTGAGGCAGATGGAAAGAATGAAGAGAATAAAGAGGATAAAGAGAAAATGCTGCAATTAAGAAGCTAATTAAACAGAAAGCCCATCAAGTTGATTGAGAATCTGGGCTATTAATCATAAGCTTACAGGTTGAGAAAAGATAAATTAGAGAAGCGATATGGAGGCATTGAAATAATTTTTTGGCGATTACAGACCCAATCGATAGGTTCCAACCAATTCTGGATGAAGATTTGATTGGAACATACAGACAGCAAAATTGCGATTCAAGACAGCAGGTCGAGAAGTCGAGCTAAAGATAGGATATCTGCTTTAAATGCGCCTTAAGAAACTATCTAACCTCTTGCTGTCAAAATGAAAGGAAGAAAGTAGTTAAGACATATCAATGGAGTGCTTCGATAAATTCAACCAGTGGCTTTAATTTAGGATTGAACTAATGAAGTCAACGAAAGAAATGCTGTATTGAATTGAGAGAGCAAAAAATAATTTATGAAACACATCTCAATCAAACGGAAGAAGATGGCAACACAGCGAAAAAAGGCGTTAATGGACCAACAAGCCAATGTTTAAAGTGTAAGAAGGACCATTATTTAGATGAATACAAAGAATTTTAAGAGATGATTCAATTAGTGAGGTGCTTATTTTGTGAAAGAAAAAAGATTTTACTTCAACTGTTTAAATTCAAATCATATATCCTCAGAATGCCCAAAACCTTAATTCTCTAAAAAGAATAGCTGCAAGCTGAAACATTGTACCGTGCTTCATGTATATCGATATGAAACAAAAAGTGAAAACACATTGATGTCTACAACAGAAGGTGACGTACCAACTACGGCGCGGAAATATCTCATTAAATATTTCTGATAAAATCCAGAAGTGGAGTCTTATTACCATGTACCATGTTGCGTAAATGCCAAGTATTTGTGACACACATTTGTAGAGAATTTGTTACAAGTGGCCCATACCATTTCTTAGAAGTGATGGATATTTTGTAACAGTTCACTGCATTGTCTGTCAAATCCACACCACCAATTCCTTGGTTGTAGTGTCGAATCAACGTTGGTATGAAAACGTCAACAGGACCTTGTCGTTTTTTCCAGCTCAGAACTGTTCCGTCCATATTTGCAGAACAAAAATTTGAAGAAATAACAACTGCTTCATTGTCTATCCATTTCCCAACCTGTATTTAGTTTCTTTCAACAATCCGCAAGCCGACACTGTCACGTCCGGCTTTGTATAACTCCTATGTCTCAATAGCTGGAGTATTCGTTTCTTTTAATTCAACAAATATTCAATAAGATGAAAAGAAATTATCAAAGAACAGAATATTAAGTTCTGTCTAGTGTTAAAACGCTAAAAATATTGTTCATTAATAAGTAGTTTCTAGTTTAAAATATGTATTATTTCATGGAACACTCATATAGTTTTGAAGTGATCTCAAAATATGCCACTAGGTTAACATCAATCATGCAGGCATTACTAAACTGGGGTTGGCTACACGGATGGCGGGAGATTCGCAGCTAATTGCAGGCTCCGTTTTAGCATTTTCTGTGAATTATCGTAGTAATAACGAGTCCACTTCGTTGTCATCAAAATCGCTTGAATCAATTCTTCCATGAACAGATTCTCGTCGTGTGCGTTTTGTAATAGGAGCTGTTGATTCATCACTCATATCAAAATATAAACAATTAAGTGACGCTAACCATGAGTATATACTCTGCTACAAATTAGTCTTTTGTCATCTGTAGGTTTTGGATTACACTAATCGCTCTCAAACTAGGAGGCGTGCGCTGCACTACAAGATGAAACACCTGTTTGTTGAAGAGATTAAAACGCAGCACTTGGTTGACAAACGTACTCAGCAACAACAAGATTTATCTAACCCGCTTATTCACACAGTGTGATTAAAAATGAAACTTTGTCTTATTTATCTAGTAATTCAAGTATCGACACGTTATTTGAAAACAAAGCAGTGACCCGTAAATATTACGTTCAAAAATAGAGCCTACTACTAATTCCAGCAGTAAACGAAGGATTCCAAATATAACCAAAAAATGAACAAGGAATTTACAAATTCAGTGGTGAAAATTGTAACTGAAGAAATGAGAATAATAAATTGGGTTAAGTAAAAATGACCATGAAGACATTTAACAGGAATACGATTTTCAATGATTAACGAACGGGAGATTGCAAGTGCTTATCAAAACCGATTAATTAAACATTAATTTAAATAACATTTTTAGATTTTAAAATCGTAATTCTTCAAACTTTTACATAAACAAATAGTTATTTTTGAGTTTGCAAAAATTTTATACTTTTCACAATTTTTTATTATAAAAGTGTAAAATTAATTCTAAAAATAATTAAGTTAAATAATTGAATATATTCTTTAATTCAAAATAATTGCTCACACTTTCTACAATATTTAACAAAATAACCAAAACTACCAGTAAAATCATTGATATTTTTGTATAACGGATCAATTTTCTTAAAATATTTAATTTATATTTCTTTGTAACACAAACCTTTGATCTATAGTCTTAATGAAAATAAATGAAATAATTATCTTACTACATATTGAAAACATTTAATTAAAATAAAGTAGCTTCCGGTTATAGTAAAACACCATCTGCAAAAAAATAATTTACTATAACCAATAAAATTTATATAGCACATAATAGACAAGGCGCTATTGCCACTAAAAATATTTACTATATCAGACTATACTATATAAAATGTTTTTACATAAAAATAACCTTCATAAAACCAATGACTAAAAACAAACTACAAGAGTATAAATTTCATTCACGCTTGTTCTTCAGTAAAAAAAAGCCCACGCTGCTGAAAATGAAAAAAGTTTCCCTCTTATTCTATTTAATAATATCTGACACAGTAAGTAGAAAGCTACTAAAGACCATAAAAATTAATCTCTCTCTATAAAATGATAAAAACCTTAAATCGTCATCAAGTTTGATGGCGATTCAAATTTTATCAACATCAATTGAAATCATTTTACATAAAAAACCAATAAGCAAAAACAATTCTAATTAAATTAGGGGAAATATTTATTATTTCTCTTTGAGGATATTACGACAAATGGTCTGTCACAATTAATGAATTATGTTGTTTCACAATTATAAAATTGAATTCAATAATTCTATTTTAACTTTTAATTTAGTCTAAAAAAATATTTTTAACTTTTAAAATTGAGTAATATTCCAAGTAACATAGATCAATGTTTCATAAAGTGTGGCGCACCAAAACTTTTAGTATTTAGTTTGTCAATATTAGCTGTGTGGATATTTACAACTTATTTTGTCTAATAATCGTATCATAGGTACCATTATACTAAATTGTAACCACGCAACCAAAATCTAATAACAGTTCATTGTGCTTCAACAATATAAGTATGCATTTTAAATAAAAATAAAAATTTATTTTTTTTAATCGGTGTCTTTTATTCTTGTTTTTTTTATACAGATGTGTCGCGAAAAATCGTGTCTTGAATCGTAAAACTTTGAGAACACTTGTCTAGTGCGGTCATCCTTTTGAAAAAATAAAAAGTTAAATATATATATATATATATATATATATATATATATATATATATATATATATATATATATATCAGATGTGGCCTGACTTTACTCAGACAGGAGCCATAATTCATTAACTTAAATTTTGGAGAGCCCTAATCAAAATATACAATGAATAGAGGATAATAAATATCACATATCAAATGAGACACTTAAACGAACTATTTATTTTCGACTTGTTAATTAAAATAAAAATGTATATTTTTTAAATAGCTTTATTTCCAATATTTTTAATTTATGAAATTAATTTTTAATGTCCTTTTGTGAGATCATTTATAATTGAAATACATCAAAGCTGGAAAGATATATATATATAATAATATCACATTAATAAAATTATTTAGACTTAATCTATTAATTAATAAAATAATTTGAAATTTTAATTAAATATCGAAAAAAGTTTCATTCCAATTTGATATTTCATAATTTGGGTCAGAATACAAATTACGAATTTTGCCCGAAACATTTAATTTCTGAATTATACTCCTGGGAAATTGGAAATTTATATTAACGGAAAAATATTCCAATGGAATTGGTTATTAGCAAATTTTCAGATTTTATATTTTAATAAATTGATTATATTTCAAATTATTGTTTTTAATTATTTGAAATTATATATTATTATTTATTTTAAAATCTTACTTGAAGGTATTAAATAACCAGATAAACAAAAGGCGTTGAATTGAGTTGAGAGTAGTTGTGGAGGATTTATAGCTGGAACATAACTGAACCCGTCAGCAGCAAGCTTCTTAGATTTGGAATTTAAAGGAGCTTAAATAGTATAATTTAAACTAGTACTATCCTAATTTAATTTTAATTATTATTATATTTATTATTATTATTAATTTTAATTATTATTATATTAATTATTTTTATTATTATTATTATTAATTATTATTATTATTATTATTATTATTATTATTATTATTATTATTATTATTATTATTATTATTATTATTATTATTATTATTATTATTATTATTATTATTATTATTATTATTATTATTAATCCTAAGTTAATAAAGCTTATAATTTGAAATATTTTAAAATTTAATTAACAATTTCTTTTAAATTTATTTATTTAAATAATTTTAAATTTCGTAATTTTTAAAATGGATTCCTGAAAGTAATTGTTATTAATAAATTACAAATCAAATGAAACATAAATATTTTAAAACTAACTAGGAAAAGATTTTGTGATTTGCTGCTTTGGTTTGTTTGAGTAGCTTGTTTGCATTATTACATCTTTTGGTAGAGCTTTTTTGGCTTCAACCTAACAAAACCCACAACAAAATACATCAATCAAATCTATTAATTCTACATGATAAATTTATTTATTTTTCTTAAATTTTAATCAAAATTAATTAATAACTCTTTCTCTTGCCATTTCGTTGTGACTAATGACAACGAATATTTTTAATCCAGGAATTGGAAAATTTTTTCCGTAAATGAATATTTTGTGTAATGCAAACATTTCTAATGGCCACAATAAAATGATAATTTTTTAGATCACTACTGTTTCACTTATTAAATGTCTCCGAACCCCTTGCCTCTACCTCAGTCAAGTCTAATTAAACCTTATTGTCAAGGAAAATAACACTAGTTTATCTAGAATATAAACAAACAAACAAATTATTTGTAATATTTTTTATAAAAAAATTATAAAAATAATAATCATTTATAACAATATTGAATTTTATAGTATTCTTTCATGACTTCCTTTAAAATTTTTACTAGAGCAAATTCGCCAGAGTGAATTCTACTGCTACCAAATACTTAACATATCTTTATATCTTTGAAGAACGTTTGGTAATATTTACTTGGAGCGCTTGAAAAGTATGTGCAATAAGTAGGAATAAAAATATAAACCACAAACTTTTACACAATAACATATAACATATATACACATCATTTTTTTAACATAAGAGCCATTTAAATAAACACACTTTTACCAGAGCTGGATCAGAACTGATCACGAAGAAACTCTCCACCCTTTCCTCAGATCTTTGCATGAGAGCACTCCAGTCGCTTCTCACACATCTCTGATGAAAAAAAACCGGGAAGAAATCTGGACGCCAGCTTTATCACTCTCAATTCATGCATAATTGCTTGTATGGTTCCTTTACTCACATTCATAGCACCAGCCAGTGCTCGCGTTGTGATTAAATGGTCTTCTCACAGTAAAGATTCACACCTTTCATTAATTTTGTCAGAAATTTCACATGGGCATACAGTCCTTTGGTCATCAAAAACTGACTGTCTCCCAATGTTTAATAGCGCAATTCATTTGTACATTGTTCTGCGTGATGGAGAGTCCTCGCTATATGTATCCTCGAATTGGAAAAAAATTGGTTATTGGGAACATGGTGTAACAGCAGAAACTTTATAACACTGCGATATTCCACTGCATCAATCATGACTTGCACCAAATTTCAAAATCTTGCAAATGTCAATATAAGCTGCAATGATAATTTAAAACCAACTACACAAACTAAACCTATAATAATATAGCTACAATAAAAATATGATTGCATTAAAAAAAATATTTCCTTCCTACATATTTCACAAACATATTGGGCGCATCACGTATATTAAAAGAATGTTGAGTAGTAATGTGAATCTCTTCAAACAGTTTTTCTCTTTTTGAAAATACCGGCTTTAAATTTTCAGGGTTTCTAAAATTTCTAAAATGACAAATAATTTGACTAATGACAGTAATTGTATTGAATCAATAAATTCGATTTTGTCAACAGTTCATTTCCATTGTTCAGAATTCAGCTATTGTTGAAATTTTAAATCAGTGACAAACCCAAAAAAATCTTAACATTTGAGCTGTATTTTTTTCTATTTACGCTTTCATTAAGAACGATTGAGTATCAAATTAATTCATTCTGCAAATTAAAATTTAATTGAAATAGTAAAAATTTGTAATTATTTCCAAAGAATTGTTAATTTTTTTAAAAACAATGTAAAAATAAAATAAAAAATAAATAAAAAAATAAAATTTTTTGGAGGTTAAAATATACAAATTTAACAATGAAAATGGTAATTGTTATATAAATTTTATCTAGGGAAAATTAATTTGTTTTAAATTGTCGAAGTTAAATTATGATTTTAAAAAATAGTACAAATTTATTTAATGATTGATTAAATTTTATTTAGTTTTGCTAATAAAAAGTTAAAAACGGTTGCTATTAAATTATTTTATTTCAGAAATAATTATTGAGTTAAATGTATTTTTACCACAAAAAAAGACTTGAAAAATGAATTTTCAAAAATGTTTTTATGTGATGAATCTCAAAAAGTCAAACAAACGGAAAACGTTTTTCAAGGCACTATAATAGTACTTTTTAAATTGTATCTACTATAAACAGACAATTTGTACATCATATTCAAGTGATATGTTTTTGTAGTTTCATAAAAGATAAAAAAATGTAAAATTAACTGATTAATCATTTAAGATGGTTATGGATATAATCGTATGTGTACTGACATCAGGAAGTGTACATCACTTTCTATTTATAGCAAATTGAATTTGAAAATGAAACATGTGATGACTATATTGAAGTGAAATTAAATACAACTTAAAACGCAGAATAATTGCACAACTGTACTTCTATGCCACCATTCACCGACTTTAAATTTATTGATTTTTTAACGAAATATTTCAATAGTATCCCTGATACACCTTTTCCAAATTGAATATTCTACAATAAGACAATGTGCTTATGTGCTCTTTTGCAAGTAAGCTAGAGGGATTAAATTTAACTATAAATGTATAATTATTTTCCACGTGCTTCTAACAGCATGCTGCTAATGTGTGCGCATCAAGCATTGCTCGTATTTTTCTGCTTATATCAAATTCGATTTAGAACTAGGACACGATGAAAATCTTTCATTAATAATTTACAGTTAACAATTTATTGAACCGTTTATGAAAATTTAATTTTCCTAAAAAATAATATCTGAAATCGGATTTTATTAATTTTATCAAGTTCTCAATTAAAAACTGAAGATTTCCGTTCGACTTCATTCAGAAGAATTCAATAGTGGTGTCCGTTTCAGAAAGCATCATTTACGAAGTCTGTTGATAAATTTGAACAATAAATTATAAAATAATTTCTCGAGGGAATAATGGGTAAATTTCTTCAATCTATTCAGTAATCTTTTTTTCAAGCGATTATTTAATTAGCGTATGCAATGCCATCCGTTTTTGGCACAGATTCACAGACAAGATGTTCTAGAGAATTTAATCAACTGCGTCAATTAATTCCACAATGCCTTGAAATTTGTCAGAAATAATTCTTTTAATGAATTTTTTTCTTAGTAGAATAAATAAGTCATTGGAATTTACGGTTTTTTTTTAAAAAATATAGTTTTTCATTCATTAGTGTGACCTTGAAATGTAATAGTATTAAGTTTTCTTAATTTCTACTTTAATAGTGTTTTGTTTTAATTTGTATATGCGAATTTTACGTTTCAATTATTATTAAATAATATGTATACATTTTGATTTAAACTATGGGAGAATTAATTGTTTATAATAGTTTGTTATTAAATTTTTAATAAACAAAAAATAAAATTTAAATTTGTCACTATTAAATTAGAAATATTAAATTGTCTATGTCACATTAATAAATGGGAAATCTTATAAATAATACTTAGTATAAATTACCATTTTGCTATTTATTTCGTGGTAGCGTATGTTACATATGTGATCCGCAGTTTCTTCCTTTTCAAATATCACAAATCCAAATCCTAAATAATGACATAAAATTTTAATAATAGCAATATTAATCATGTAAATAAGGATAATATTGTTGACCACATATTAAATTATCTCATTTCGAATTAATTATAATTCCTCGTATAAAACTTCCCTTAAGCGTCCATTTATATAATGATGTGCCAAGGGTTAAAAGGGCGATGGTAGATATGTAATTTCATTTACTTTATATTTTAAATTTCAGTAAAATTAAAACCTACCTACTACACAATAACGAATAATTAGTTTATATTTCTACCCTGTATGATGATATAAAAACTTAAAATACTTAACATAGATTTCGTAGGATAGCTCGCACACCGTACGCAATCAAGTTGTAACAAGTTTCTGTTAAATAACGCTATTGGAGCAATCCGGTAGCAATTGTTCTGTACCATTATAATTTATTTACATGTAATACATTTTGTATATTATACAATTAAATAATCTTTAGGGGCGGTGTCAAATCAAATTGTGTCTTAAGAGGGCAATGGTTAAAAAAGCTTGAGGAACACTGATTTATAATAATAATAATAATAATAATAATACTAATCATAATAATAATAATAATAATACTACTACTAATAATAATAATAATAATAATAATAATAATAATAATAATAATAATAATAATAATATATAAGAATTATACAAATTCGTAAAAACGTGTTTTATATGTCAAGGAAATATTTTAGAACCTAGCAGATATATATTTAATTATAAATGATAATAATTTTTTTAGCAATCAAAGTATATTCAACAATCAACAATAAAGTCAACTTAATAGTTTTATTCGCAAGAAAAGCTTTAACCGATTTTCAATTGAAAAGATGAAATCCCAATTAAAAGTCAGAAAACGCTGGATAACTATTTTTTTATTTCGTCAAAATGGGACGATTAATCGGTTTAAAAATTAATTATTCTGCTATTATTTTTTTATATTTATACATTTTTCAAATTTAGTATTATTATTTCATATTACTATTGATACTTTTGGTTCTGTAATTTTCCATAACAATCAATAAAAAATATTTGCAAATAAAATTATTTATTGATAAAACAAAATTTTAAATTAAACTCTTTAATTCTCCCTATTTAAACAAATTATCTCATAATTTATCTTATATTTTCCTTTGCTATAGACAATTTCGCGTTATCCTTTCTTCCCTTTGTCACTATAAATATAATTAATTTCTAAAGTTGTCCTTCAGTTCTTTAATAAACGTTAAAATCACAAATTACACAAATTAGATTTATAAATAATATATTTTATTTATAATTAATTTATAAATAAATATTTAGTATTTTTTGTTATATTTTTAAAAATTTCTATGACATAATTTTAGATTCATTTTAATTCCTTTTATCATTTTAAAAATTTTTTATTTATATTTATATTATTTTTAATTAAATTCAAAAATTAAAACAAAATTGCTTTATTAGATTAAATTTAAATACATTTCAATAATCAGAAATAAAAATGGATTGAATTGTTTTAATGATTTAAATACCTCTACAATAATTAAAATAATTTATTTACTAAATAATGTTTTTTGTTGCCTTTGATTTGTTTTACTTTTTTCTTTATAATACCTTCATAAAGTTTCTAATGTAAATTATAAATTAGATTTGTTCAACTGCATAAGGAGTTCATTTAAACAAATAAAAAAATATGATAAGTGCTAAACCTTGTTCTTTAATTAGCTTTAAGATAAACTAAAAGTTCAAAAGGAAAGCTAATTTTCAGATCAAAAAGAGTTTAATTTGTGATTTTTGTTTTGGAAATAAATTTAGCGTGAACATTTAAACAAAATTTTGAATAAAGTTTTTTTTACAATTTTTCTTCATTTATTGTTTGTTTTTCCATTTTCCCAAAACATTTCTGTCATATTTGTCTTTAGTCTGGCAGTTGGAAATTAGATACAGTTAAATGATAAGCAAATTAAAAAGATAAAATGTTCTCATACCGGGAAATTGCTAATCATCATTTGATTTCCTTTAAAGCAGAACAAAATGCCATTCCAAGACGAGTTCCATAAACGCTAGGTCAAGCATAATCTTGCAGGTAGGCGAATCCGCCTTGTCATGAAACGTTTAAGATTTCAGTGTAATTCTGTGCTGGGTGTCCAATTTGGCGTATCACGTGAGACTATTCGACGTTGGGGGAACAGGTCTGGAATATCTTCACGATTAGCAGTTCGCGATTACCTCACTAAAACATAAATTGGCTCGACGAAATTCGTGTCTATCACGCATACAAACTGATTTCAGCGTGCGGTATTTTTTGAATGAGAGCTCTTTCTAGCTCTATAATTGAAATGTACCAAAATGGTCTTCCAAAATGTCCATCGTACAGTACATGTAAACTTTTATCCTTGCTGCTTACTTAACAATCATCCGAAGGTGAGGATTTGAGGCTGCATCACTAGTTTTGTAGACAGTGTGTTTTGCTTTGCAGAAGAAAATGTAACTGCCAATATCTACGTATCTCAGAAACCTGTTCATCTTGTTCCCTTTTGAAAAAGCCTCCTCTCGTGTGCTATTCAAACAAAAAATTCTCCAAGAAGGCATCCCTAGTATTCGATGGGCTACATTAAAATCAGATTTAAATCCGATAAAAAATGTGTGGACATTAAATCACTTCGCAGGGCGATTTCATCACCATGGAATCATGTTATAACTCCAAATTTGTGTAAAAGATTGTATTCCTCAATGCATTCACACATAAATTTTGTACTTTCACATAGATATATGATGTTGAATTCACAACAATAAAATATTCATTGATAATATATTTACTTTTTTTCAATGTTGTATCTTTATTTTGTGCAGTACTATATATATATATATATATACAAAAAGGTGTTTTTTTAAAAAAAATAGGTGCAGGTACTAAGTTGAGGTCATTAATTTTTTCGAAATTCAACACAGAAGTAATTTTTAAATGAAACTATTTCATATCATTCGTTAAGTTAAATAACAACTTCAAGATACTAAAACAACTATATATTTGAAGTAACTTAAATAAAATTGTATTGCCTTGATATACCGTTTACTATAAGATTTAACTAACGACTTATTCTTAGATTAGCTTTCAAAATATTTTTAGTTATTTTTCTTTTTTTACAAAAATCCCCGTTAAATGTGAAAATAAATATAAATTGGTGTGAAACAATTCAAATTAAACCCCAAAGTTTGACCAAGTTATCGTCTAACACACATTCCGACTGCGTTTTTAGATGTTGGTATCTATGGCCGAGTGTCTGCTACGAAGCAACTATGAATCAACATATCTTGTTGGATGAAAACGTGTGAGTGGGGGTCCAACTTATCTTATAAATAAAAGCGAAGATACAGTTGTTGTCATCAATAAAGCTCTTGTACGGGAGATGATAAGATTAATTTGCAAAAATCCTCACTCAGCTTTACTTGAATAAATTGGGATTGTATTGTGAGCAGTTTGCAAAGGAAGAAGTTTATCAGGAACATTTTTTTCGGTGAGATATTCACGAAATCCGCGAATCATTGTTGTTTCGTTCAACTGTAACCTTGTAGACAAGTTCCTTATTTCTTCATCGCCAAACGCCAAGTGCGTATAAATATTATCTGGCCAATGTTTTAGATCCAGAACTCGAGCCGAGTATGCCAAATCAGCATCTTTATTGGACAGCAACCTTTGTTCAATTGATTCTCTTAGTTTTTTGTAAAACGCTTTCACATCAATTGGTGAATCAGTTATACTTTCATTTTTGTGAAGTGAAACTCCTTTGAAAAAGTTCTTATATGCAGCAATGGCCGCAATTTTATAATAATGGCCTGGAATGATTTTTCGTTCTTCAAAAACCTGTAAAAGTGCCTTGATTTTTTGATCTGCTTTGAAAAGGTTCATATCACACTCTTGCAAATCCAAACAATTCATATAGGGCATCACACATCAATCCGAGGTCTAATACAAATTCAATAGAAGTAATCTTTCACTGCAAACTTTTATATATGGATTGATCTTTTATGTCTCTGGTTGGATCATGTTTTGGCTTAACCAAAACTTAGTAACTTTCCCAAACTGCTAAAACTGAACTGAAACTAGATGCCCCCCATCTCATGCTCAACATTCTACCAAATTTTAAAAACTCAGTCTGTAACAAACTAGCAAATATTTGCAATTCTAATGAATTTTTTGGCAAAACATGATAAAGGACATACAATTTGTCAATGAATGCTTTAAATCGGTTGATCACCTAAACTTGTTTTATGGTATCTCCAACCGAGAGTTCCAGTCAGTGATTTACACAATGCCAAACCAGAACAGATGGCAACTTTTCTTTCAGGAATTTTTTGATTCCACTTTTGCACCCAACATCACAGCGGCTCCATCACATGCAAGACAAATCAAATTTTGTTTAGAAATTCTTCTGTTACCCATAGGAATGAAGGCAGTTTGGTAATGAATCCAAAACTCACGTTGGGGTTACACTTTCGAGTTCTACCAAATCCAAGAATAAATTCACTTGTTCATTCCACTGTACGCAAGACAAATACGAATGTACACAATTAAAGTAGATTTTTGGCTAAGCGTAGTTGACTCATCGATTATCAATAACATGTTATTGTCCGACCTTACAATTTCTTTAGTCATTTTTTTTCTCATTTCAGAACTTATGTGATTCACTACGTTGATACATGCATTGGTTGAATGAAGTATACGGCCTATCTCAATTCCGTTTTGTTCTTGCAAATCAATTTCAGAATCAAAATTATGAAACGATTGGTTTTCTTTGGCCACTTTAATTGCTGTACGAAAAATCTTTGCAGTTACGACTTTTTTTACGAGATAATGCCTTTAACAACACCTTCTCGATAGGTGAGCATCGGCTTAGGTTAAAATTTTAGGTGCAGCTTTATATACCGCAGTTTCCTTATGAGTGAACAATTTTTTTCGTAATGACATAAGCTGTTGTTTCGATTAATACCGAAGTAGGTTATTCGAATGTTAGACCATTCCTTGGATAACTTTATTCCCATCTTTGCCTGGACTCCGAGGCTGCCAACTTTTCGGCAATGGAAACAACCAAGTTTTTTTTATCATGGATAGGTAGCCAGTCATATTTTGTGCGGAACTCATTTTTTATCCAAAGTCCAGCAGGCAGGCCAGTCAGCATCATCAGGTTGTAGTTGCCTATTAGCAGCAGATGATGCAAAAACGCTACCTGAAGGCATTATTCCCGACGGTTCAGTTATGGTTTCTTCTGTGACATCAATTTCTGCCGGTATTTCTTCACTCAATCTGCTTTTTTTATTTATCGTTTGATTCCGAAGCCGAAAAGAAATCAAAAATCTTCTTCATTTTCAAAGTGAGTTAAATTAATTATAAATTTTATTTTTGTAAATTTTAATTTTTAAATAATCTATACAGCTTGGCCGGAAATGAGTTATGAATTAATGACAATTAAATCGTGACTACCTGAACTTTTTTCAAGTGGCAGGTGCTCGTTTTCTATGTGGAAATACGATTTTAATTGACGGCACAATAGCGAGCGATACGCAAGAGCACTTACACAGCCTTACACAAACATTACGTTATTTGAGTTATACGCTATTGCGCTATAATCGGCACAATGCGAATATAACTATTATACTACGTTAGAACATTTTTGCTATTCCTATTTAAGTGTTAACTTATAGATGAAAATGTAAAATGTAAAATTCTTATTAAAATACAATAAAAATTTAAAACACTTAAGTTAAAATTTATAATTTTTATTTTTTATAAGTTGGAAAAGGTGCATGTACGTTGTACCGGCGCGTACCGTCACAAAAAAAGCACTGTATGTGTTATGTTAAAATAAGTAACATTTAAATAATTAAACAATTTTAAAAAAAACTTTGAAGATTAAAATTAATTTTTGACCCCGGACAACCACATTAAAAACCACCGCGTTAACTAACGGTGTTGTTATAAAATAAATCATTTGTCGTATTGGAATTTTTAATTATCTCTGATTATTTTTAATCTATTACTGGTAGGTGGTTGATTCATTAATTACTCGGCCTGACATAGAAATAATTGAGAACACTTAATTTTCATTCATAATACATAAAATTCATGTAACATAGGCATCATTTTTCTAAATATCCGCCGAGAATTCTATATATCCGGTGGAGAATGTAATAGTAACTTGGAGCCACTTCTGGCCTGTATGGGGAATGTGAAAGTACACTTAACCCAACATTGTCCATGGTCAATGTGAAAGCAGCTATAGTGTGAATAGCGGCATTATCATGGAGATACCACATTGGAACATTCTGGATTTTCGTTTTTTGGACCGTCAAATTTCTAATAAGTCGCAGTAATATTGTAAGTTCAATTTGATACTCGTGGTGTCGAAATTTATCTCGAGAGAATTCCATAAAACAGCCAACATCATTGGTTTTTGATGGGTATTATATTTTGTGTTACATGCCATACAAAATATCTAATTTAAAGTCTGAAAAGAAGTGAAGATAAAGGAAATTGAGAAGGATTGATCATAAAAAATATATGTTAAATCAAATACTGTAGTAGAGGGATATGAGGACTATGCCCCGTGGATATTTGGCTTGAAAATTGCCCCGTGGATATTTGGCTTGAAAAAATCCCGAGACCCCCCCCCTAAAAAAAAAAATTTTTAGGGGGAGGGGGGGGGGGTTAAATTTTATTTTAATTATTTGTTTTAATGATCAAATTCAAAATTTTTAAAAAATTTTAATTCATGATAAAAAACTTTAAGTATTTTTTATCGATTTAAAAGCCTAAAAAATAAAAATTGGCTTAAATCGCCTATGATTGATTGTACTGATGATTATTTTCGAATAAAATTGGTTCAAACCCGAGAACATAAAAATATTATATAAAAGCCTAAGTATTTTTTCATTATCCATCAAAAATGGCTCAATTCGCCTGTCAACTAAAAAGCCTAAATATATTTGCTCGAATAAAAATCATTATTATTTTTATTTACTTTAATTATTTGTTTAAGTCAATAATAATATTTATTTATATTTTAATTATATTAAATTTAATTATTTGTTTAAGTCAATAATAATATTTATTTATATTTTAATTATATTAAATTTAATTATTTGTTTAAGTCAATAATATTATTTATTTATATTTTAATTATATTAAATTTAATTATTTGTTTAAGTCAATAATATTATTAATTTATATTTTAATTAAATTATTATTAAATTTAATTGTTTGTTTAATTAAGTCAATTATTTATTTTTTAAATAATATATTTTTAAATTAAATTGTTTGTTTTAATGAAGTGAATTAAATAATTATTTTTATTTTCATTTAATTATATATTTTATATTATTATTATTATTATTATTTTATATCAATATTATTATTTTATTATTATTAACATTTTATTTGTTTTAATGAATGAAAAAAAAAAAAAAAAAAAAAACTTTTAATCCATACAAATATTTTTATTGACAAGATTAAAAAAGATTAATTTTTATTTCAAATCAAAAATATCCGAGTAATATGTTTTACGCATTTCGGCCAACAATATATGGATTTACCTTTTGACATTTTTTAATACTTAATAAAAAATTATACTAACTTAAAAACATAAAAATTATAAACATCAACAAAAATATACAAAAACAAAGAATATTTTCAAATAATTTATTCATTCAAAATTCTTCATAATCGTCATATTCTTCATTAAACTCTGAAAATTCTTCTGGACTGTTACCTAAAACCACATCACCTCCTCTATAATGACCATATGCCACACTTATATTTTTCCCCACCCAAACCCTTTTATCATCCTTATTTGTTAATGCAGTTTTACTGTTTTTAATTGTAAATAATTGATGTTTTTACTAGTAATACGAGTTTGTGGTACAGAAAAAATTAAGTTTTTGTTATAGCAATCTAGGTATGACTTATGTTTTAAGTCAGTACCCTTCAATGTTATACCCTTAGCTTTGATACTTTCAACTTCAGACAAGAGGCTATAACATTTTGGACGAAGAAACACCCACTCCTTGTATTTAAGTCCTTTATTCTCGTCTTTGAACTTTCCAATGACAGAATCAAGATTCCTACTATACAAGGGATGTTTTGGGTCATAATTAGAAGTATCGAGGAGATTATCACGAACCATAGCAGATAAAAGAATGTCTAACTTACAATTCTTAATTTCTAGAAAAAAGGAATCAGTGTCCCCAGCAACTATATTAATTTCACAAGTGAATTCGTTTCGATATTTTTCTAACTCTATATATTGTAATTGATACATCCTAAGTTTAGATAAATCGAGTACAGTTTGTCCAATGTAACTCGGTCGATCTAAACACACCGATTCCTTATTTAATAACACAGAGACCAAATCATTGTCGATTTTAAATGATTTTCGAAAAGTTGGTTTTGAGCAATAATTAATTAATTTGTTTGCAGAATTACATAATCTTAAATTAATTCGTTTTTTAAGATTTTCAACTGTTTTTCCGTAGAGGCTATTATTTAAAAGTTTATAATAGTTTTTATCTAAGTCATTGGTTGATTGCGCTCTAAGTTGTGTGTTAGTGTCTATATACTTTTTAAATATTGATTTTTGATTATATTTAATAGCTCTATGTACATGTGTAATTTTAATTTGTAAAGAAACAAAAAGCTGCAAAAGTCTCCAATGAAGAACATAATTCTTCTTTGGATAATGCGTTAGCATTAACTTCTCAACCTTAGAACCCGGAGCGCACATCTTTTCAGCAGCTACTGGAAAATCATTAAGTTTATCATGAAGAAATGTTGGGATTTCTAAATCTACTTCAAATGTGACAGCAAATGACAGTGATTCAAGATCCTTATTCAAAAAACTAATTAAATTATTTAATTGATTAGTATCAGTGACCCATTCAAAATTTCCATATGGTAATGGTTGACTTAAAGCCCAACCATAGAGATTATTGATGTCAATGTAAAGCAGTTCGGTGTTGTCATCAGATACTACGTGATGTTTATTAACAAAGGTTAATCCTCCACGGATTCCCCCTTCGAAAAAATTATACATCTCCATATCAGTGAGAAGTTCAATTGGTTCATCAAGAGTCATAAGAGCCGATGCCCAAGACATACCGGGAATTCCATAAAAGTTAAGTGGTTCCAATCGGTTATGAGCTAAGGACTTTGAACGAAATTGCTGAAAAAAGTCAGCCAAAAGAAAAACATCAAGTTTGAGGTAAACCATCATATAATCTAGTAAAGAGTTACAATTGGTTTCTTCCCAAATAGATTGAGCCTTACTATATTCGGCTTCAGTTACATCTTCCCAAATCGGTGGAAGTTCATATGTAGTTTCTAACACTTCTTGAGAAGTTGCAAAGTTATAAGGGAAAATGCCTTTAGTATCGATAATACTACCTACAAATTCCGAACGAGTTAAAGGAAGAGTTGTCAATGTTTTAACTGCATTACTTAATGAACTATTAATAAATTGACAAGAATCAATGAATTTTACAGTTAATCCACTGATTCTTGCTGACAAAGAAAGAAACTTTTCACTTGTTACAGGAATACAACTTATTTCCCACATTTTAAAATCACTCATACCATACTTGAGGATATGGTGAAGATCATACCCTCTCAAATTATGAAAAACAACTGGAAATTCAAACATTATTTGTCGAGAAATATTACATTTTGAACAAGCTGCTCCCAAATATTTTCCAGTAAAGTGATCATGGTCCTTAACCGGTACTGATAAAATCTTATTACACAAATAACAACAAGTTGCCGAAGAAAACGAAAGAATGTCTGAGTCAGTTAATATTATTTTCTTTTTATAATTATTTTGATAAAAGGGTAAAACAGTATTAATTGAAATATTATTTATTTCTTGTAGAAAATTAACTACACAATCATCACCCAGGAAACTCTTGTATGATTTTTCACCTGTAAAATTGTTAATTAAAAGTAAACCGGCTGAAATCGGCATATGTATTTGAAAATGTATATCATCTGAAGGTAAGATAGCCTCAAAATCAGCGTAAAGGACGAAAGGAGGAGTAACAGTTTTAGCCCAATTCTTAAATTCCAAGTTTTTATTTAAAGGTAAAGTATAAAGAGTTGTGCCTAATTGATTTTTATCACACAACCCTTTATGTTTATTTAATGAAATTATATTGCGAAAACCATTTAGACATCGATGGCACCATATACTTTGAACTCTAGTATCAGTAAAAGAATGATTCCTATAATTTAAAAGCCTATCTAATTTAGTAACAGCGATATAATGATAGGAATCAAGGCTTTCTAATAAAATTAAATTAATGGGTTGTCCCCCAACAACTTTAGAACGATGAATTATTTCGACATAAGGGTGTTTGAAAACTTCAGGGTTAGAAAAATCATTAATTAAATTATTTTCATCATACGTAAGAACATTAATTGAAAGATTTTGATTTTTAGCTTCAAATTTTGGAATGTCACAAAGTTTCATAGGTAAATCCGAAGGTGAAAAGTCAAGCTCAGATGTGTTGTAGCTAAAGGTTTCATTTCTATGATGGTTACCTATATTTTCATGATTTAAAATAGCTAAAATACTGTAAATAAAGCATAAATTATCGGAATTAGCAACATTTACAGTACAATGTTTATTTAATAATGATAATGGTGTTGGAATAAATCCATGACCACTCAGCCGATTTATTTGTGAAAACTTGGTAAGAACAAAATGAATTTCTTTTATTTTATTTATAACCCAGTTACTACCTTTATCATTAATTAATGTTATTTTTTCGTCAAGAAGAGTAGCACCTTCATCTAAAAATGAATCATTCATTATTCTGGCAGAGTTTGAAATGATGAAAGATTGAAATTCTCCATCTTTTTCAAACTCTACATCAATACAAAATTGAATCTTAACAGATCCCATTTGATTGATAACATTATTTAATTTATTAATTAACTGTGTGGGTACTGTAATTAACTTTAAATTTAAATTCGAAACATCCATTCTAACAATGGCATGTGATTGATTTAAATCAAAATTAACAATAGGTGCTATCGAGCCACCATATTGATTAACAGAAGGAATATCAACAGGAAAAACATCATCTGAATCAGAAATGATTATTACATCATCATCCGTCTTTGATTTGTCAGAGTCTGAAAGTATGATAGTTTCTATAACTTTAGGAACTTTCGAAGAGCGTGGATTATTAATATTATTATTTGTTTTTCTTTTATTTTTTGTAATATTATTATTATTATTATTATTATTATTATTATTATTATTATTATTATTATTATTATTATTATTATTATTATTATCATTCAATGGTAATTTAAAAATATATTTTCGCTTACAGTTAAACTGTGTTAAATGTTCCTTATGCTTTAAATAAAAGTCGGTATAATTCATTTTATGGGTGGTTTTACACGTGGGGCAAATAAAATAGGTGATGTGATTATAGGTATGAGAATAATAATTCTCCATAATTGTATCACAATTTCCATCATGTTGTGGAGAATTGCAAAAATTTGGGTAAAGGTTACCTGTTATAATAAAAGAAAAATTTAAATATATAAGTATAAAATCATTAAAATAAATCATTAAAAATCGTTAAAATAAATCAATAAACATTAAATTAATTTTACACACAATGAATAAATGAATTTGATTGGTTAATTTTATTTTGAAAATCTTATATAAGTAGTTTAAAATAGTTTAAAATCATAAAATGAATAAAAGTAAATGGTTTTTATATTATGTAATTATTCATTAATTGTTTTTTATAGAAACCTCGGTTAGAAAAGAAGCTGTCAAGTTAATTCTTGAGGAAAATTCCATAAATGCTATCAGTTTAAGCAAACAATTTCTTTTTTCAAACTCTTTTTAAAGACGCTGAATTAGTTTTTAATTCTACTAAAATTGAAGGAGCAAATGATAGTTTTGCACACAAATCTCTAATTGAAACTATTATAAATTATAATCAAGATACTAAACATACATCTTTAGGGGGAATGGGTTACACTGAACATGATCTTATGCGAAAAACATGGATTGCAAAATCAAAAGCATTTTCATTATGTTCACCACTCCAATTTGATTTCTTTGATCAACCCAAATATTTGTTACCAGGTGTTAGTGTCCAAATTAAATTAACAAGAACAAATCCAGAAAAAAGTCTGACATGTACTAAATTTGTACCTAAAATAGTATTGCTAGATGCAAAATTAATGGTTAGAAGAGTTCGTGTTGAACCTTCTGTTTTAGCGGGTCATCAAATAGGTCTTGCTACAAGAAATGCAATTTATCCAATGCGAAGCAAAGAAGTTGTTGAATTTTCTTTACCTATTGGATCTTCTTCATTTTATAAGGAACAAATATTTGGTGATAGGCGATTACCTAATTTTATCCTTGTAACTTTCCAGGGAAATAAAAGATTTAGTGGTTCGTTTTTAGATACATTTACTATGTTTGATCACTTTAACGTTAAGTCAATAACTTTAAGTAAAGGAAGTGATTATCGTGAAAAATATAGTCAAGATTTTGAAAATGATAATTATAGTACAAGTTATATGCAAAGTATTGTTAGGAATATGGGATATCTTAATAAAAATTTGAATTGTGGTATCAGTATGTCAGATTTTAGAAATAAGTATCCATTCTTTACATTCGTATTGGCTCCAGATTTCGATCTTAACCAAAGTCAGTTACCACAAAGTGGAAATTTAAGATTAGATATAAAGTTTGGATCACCCCTAACTGAATCTGTTACGGTAATTGTATATGGGGTTTTTGAAAAGGAGATTCAAATTACTTCCAATCGAACAGTATTAGTTTAAACTATAAACCAGATTGAGATTTTTTAATTGTCAAGTATGAAGTAAGAATTTTTATTAATTATATATTTTTAAATTATTATTAGTTCTATTCAGATTGATTCTATTGGTAGAAAAATATTGGGAAAAGATTTTCTTGGAGTTTTCCCTCTAGATAAAATTCCATATATCGATGTTAACAAAGCTTTGATTGTAAATACTCAATCATCTAATCTCAGTGGCGAACATTGGCTTGCAATTTATGTAAAACCAAATAAAATAAATGTATTTGATCCAATGGGTTTCTATTATCCCCCTATATTAATTAATAAACTAGAATCAATGTTAATGCCAATTGAATACAATCGAATTCGTTATCAAAATCCGATGACAAAAACATGTGGACAGCATTGTTTAGCTTGGTTAAAAACAATGAAAAAATAAATGAATTTATTGAATAAAGTTTCTTTTCAAAATTGTTTTTTAATTAAAAATGTAATGAAAGATGCATTTTGTAATATTCCTTTTAAAGGATTAAGTTCAGAGGATTATATGTATTTAAATGTTTTGATGTTATGTAATTAAGTGTGTTTTATAAACTAAATTTTAATTGGTCCATCATGTAATCACTTACATGTTTGTTAATATATAACTGAATGCATTTTTTAAAAAATTCACTTTTATCAAATACCAAACTTTAGTAAGTTTTTTATCATATATTTAATTATTTTATTTTTATTTTTAGAAAATGGAATCTATCAATAATATTATTCAAGAATTAAAATCGTTAATAAAAATTACCAACAAAAATGTTAAAACTCAGAGTCGCAAAAGTAAAAGAGTTAAATGTAAGTACTATTAAATTTTTACTATTATAAAATGATAATTTTTGAATTAAATTTAATATTAACATTTTATTAATTTAAACACAAAAATTAAAAATAATATGATAAAAAACTATGACGAATAAAGTTAAATAAATTTTATTTAAATACATTTGGCTTCAATAATTTTCCAAATTGGTCGAATAGTCTGGTTTCCTTCTTTATATCCTTGAATTCTTATTTTAATCATAAAATGTTCATTTTCTTTTTTATTTTCATAATTACATTCTTTTTCACAATTCATAAAAGTGAATTGTTCATTAAAACTAATATCTTTGTTGATGGCTCGTAATAACTCTGTTATATTTTTTCGATCAATTTCACCAATTTCACCAACTTTCATATTATATAGGCTTTGTTTCAATGTTGTTGGTTCCTATTAAAATTTATTAATAATATTACTTTTAATAAAAATACTTACTCTAAATGAATAGATGATTGGAAATTTTAAATATTCCATTGAATATTGTAAATACATTACTGGTAAATTTCTGCTTAAACTGATAGCATTTATGGAATTTTCCTCAAGAATTAACTTGACAGCTTCTTTTCTAACCGAGGTTTCTATAAAAAACAATTAATGAATAATTACATAATATAAAAACCATTTACTTTTATTCATTTTATGATTTTAAACTATTTTAAACTACTTATATAAGATTTTCAAAATAAAATTAACCAATCAAATTCATTTATTCATTGTGTGTAAAATTAATTTAATGTTTATTGATTTATTTTAACGATTTTTAATGATTTATTTTAATGATTTTATACTTATATATTTAAATTTTTCTTTTATTATAACAGGTAACCTTTACCCAAATTTTTGCAATTCTCCACAACATGATGGAAATTGTGATACAATTATGGAGAATTATTATTCTCATACCTATAATCACATCACCTATTTTATTTGCCCACGTGTAAAACCACCCATAAAATGAATTATACCGACTTTTATTTAAAGCATAAGGAACATTTAACACAGTTTAACTGTAAGCGAAAATATATTTTTAAATTACCATTGAATGATAATAATAATAATAATAATAATAATAATAATAATAATAATAATAATAATAATAATAATAATAATATTACAAAAAATAAAAGAAAAACAAATAATAATATTAATAATCCACGCTCTTCGAAAGTTCCTAAAGTTATAGAAACTATCATACTTTCAGACTCTGACAAATCAAAGACGGATGATGATGTAATAATCATTTCTGATTCAGATGATGTTTTTCCTGTTGATATTCCTTCTGTTAATCAATATGGTGGCTCGATAGCACCTATTGTTAATTTTGATTTAAATCAATCACATGCCATTGTTAGAATGGATGTTTCGAATTTAAATTTAAAGTTAATTACAGTACCCACACAGTTAATTAATAAATTAAATAATGTTATCAATCAAATGGGATCTGTTAAGATTCAATTTTGTATTGATGTAGAGTTTGAAAAAGATGGAGAATTTCAATCTTTCATCATTTCAAACTCTGCCAGAATAATGAATGATTCATTTTTAGATGAAGGTGCTACTCTTCTTGACGAAAAAATAACATTAATTAATGATAAAGGTAGTAACTGGGTTATAAATAAAATAAAAGAAATTCATTTTGTTCTTACCAAGTTTTCACAAATAAATCGGCTGAGTGGTCATGGATTTATTCCAACACCATTATCATTATTAAATAAACATTGTACTGTAAATGTTGCTAATTCCGATAATTTATGCTTTATTTACAGTATTTTAGCTATTTTAAATCATGAAAATATAGGTAACCATCATAGAAATGAAACCTTTAGCTACAACACATCTGAGCTTGACTTTTCACCTTCGGATTTACCTATGAAACTTTGTGACATTCCAAAATTTGAAGCTAAAAATCAAAATCTTTCAATTAATGTTCTTACGTATGATGAAAATAATTTAATTAATGATTTTTCTAACCCTGAAGTTTTCAAACACCCTTATGTCGAAATAATTCATCGTTCTAAAGTTGTTGGGGGACAACCCATTAATTTAATTTTATTAGAAAGCCTTGATTCCTATCATTATATCGCTGTTACTAAATTAGATAGGCTTTTAAATTATAGGAATCATTCTTTTACTGATACTAGAGTTCAAAGTATATGGTGCCATCGATGTCTAAATGGTTTTCGCAATATAATTTCATTAAATAAACATAAAGGGTTGTGTGATAAAAATCAATTAGGCACAACTCTTTATACTTTACCTTTAAATAAAAACTTGGAATTTAAGAATTGGGCTAAAACTGTTACTCCTCCTTTCGTCCTTTACGCTGATTTTGAGGCTATCTTACCTTCAGATGATATACATTTTCAAATACATATGCCGATTTCAGCCGGTTTACTTTTAATTAACAATTTTACAGGTGAAAAATCATACAAGAGTTTCCTGGGTGATGATTGTGTAGTTAATTTTCTACAAGAAATAAATAATATTTCAATTAATACTGTTTTACCCTTTTATCAAAATAATTATAAAAAGAAAATAATATTAACTGACTCAGACATTCTTTCGTTTTCTTCGGCAACTTGTTGTTATTTGTGTAATAAGATTTTATCAGTACCGGTTAAGGACCATGATCACTTTACTGGAAAATATTTGGGAGCAGCTTGTTCAAAATGTAATATTTCTCGACAAATAATGTTTGAATTTCCAGTTGTTTTTCATAATTTGAGAGGGTATGATCTTCACCATATCCTCAAGTATGGTATGAGTGATTTTAAAATGTGGGAAATAAGTTGTATTCCTGTAACAAGTGAAAAGTTTCTTTCTTTGTCAGCAAGAATCAGTGGATTAACTGTAAAATTCATTGATTCTTGTCAATTTATTAATAGTTCATTAAGTAATGCAGTTAAAACATTGACAACTCTTCCTTTAACTCGTTCGGAATTTGTAGGTAGTATTATCGATACTAAAGGCATTTTCCCTTATAACTTTGCAACTTCTCAAGAAGTGTTAGAAACTACATATGAACTTCCACCGATTTGGGAAGATGTAACTGAAGCCGAATATAGTAAGGCTCAATCTATTTGGGAAGAAACCAATTGTAACTCTTTACTAGATTATATGATGGTTTACCTCAAACTTGATGTTTTTCTTTTGGCTGACTTTTTTCAGCAATTTCGTTCAAAGTCCTTAGCTCATAACCGATTGGAACCACTTAACTTTTATGGAATTCCCGGTATGTCTTGGGCATCGGCTCTTATGACTCTTGATGAACCAATTGAACTTCTCACTGATATGGAGATGTATAATTTTTTCGAAGGGGAATCCGTGGAGGATTAACCTTTGTTAATAAACATCACGTAGTATCTGATGACAACACCGAACTGCTTTACATTGACATCAATAATCTCTATGGTTGGGCTTTAAGTCAACCATTACCATATGGAAATTTTGAATGGGTCACTGATACTAATCAATTAAATAATTTAATTAGTTTTTTGAATAAGGATCTTGAATCACTGTCATTTGCTGTCACATTTGAAGTAGATTTAGAAATCCCAACATTTCTTCATGATAAACTTAATGATTTTCCAGTAGCTGCTGAAAAGATGTGCGCTCCGGGTTCTAAGGTTGAGAAGTTAATGCTAACGCATTATCCAAAGAAGAATTATGTTCTTCATTGGAGACTTTTGCAGCTTTTTGTTTCTTTACAAATTAAAATTACACATGTACATAGAGCTATTAAATATAATCAAAAATCAATATTTAAAAAGTATATAGACACTAACACACAACTTAGAGCGCAATCAACCAATGACTTAGATAAAAACTATTATAAACTTTTAAATAATAGCCTCTACGGAAAAACAGTTGAAAATCTTAAAAAACGAATTAATTTAAGATTATGTAATTCTGCAAACAAATTAATTAATTATTGCTCAAAACCAACTTTTCGAAAATCATTTAAAATCGACAATGATTTGGTCTCTGTGTTATTAAATAAGGAATCGGTGTGTTTAGATCGACCGAGTTACATTGGACAAACTGTACTCGATTTATCTAAACTTAGGATGTATCAATTACAATATATAGAGTTAGAAAAATATCGAAACGAATTCACTTGTGAAATTAATATAGTTGCTGGGGACACTGATTCCTTTTTTCTAGAAATTAAGAATTGTAAGTTAGACATTCTTTTATCTGCTATGGTTCGTGATAATCTCCTCGATACTTCTAATTATGACCCAAAACATCCCTTGTATAGTAGGAATCTTGATTCTGTCATTGGAAAGTTCAAAGACGAGAATAAAGGACTTAAATACAAGGAGTGGGTGTTTCTTCGTCCAAAATGTTATAGCCTCTTGTCTGAAGTTGAAAGTATCAAAGCTAAGGGTATAACATTGAAGGGTACTGACTTAAAACATAAGTCATACCTAGATTGCTATAACAAAAACTTAATTTTTTCTGTACCACAAACTCGTATTACTAGTAAAAAACATCAATTATTTACAATTAAAAACAGTAAAACTGCATTAACAAATAAGGATGATAAAAGGGTTTGGGTGGGGAAAAATATAAGTGTGGCATATGGTCATTATAGAGGAGGTGATGTGGTTTTAGGTAACAGTCCAGAAGAATTTTCAGAGTTTAATGAAGAATATGACGATTATGAAGAATTTTGAATGAATAAATTATTTGAAAATATTCTTTGTTTTGTATATTTTTGTTGATGTTTATAATTTTTATGTTTTTAAGTTAGTATAATTTTTTATTAAGTATTAAAAAATGTCAAAAGGTAAATCCATATATTGTTGGCCGAAATGCGTAAAACATATTACTCGGATATTTTTGATTTGAAATAAAAATTAATCTTTTTTAATCTTGTCAATAAAAATATTTGTATGGATTAAAAGTTTTTTTTTTTTTTTTTTTTTTTCATTCATTAAAACAAATAAAATGTTAATAATAATAAAATAATAATATTGATATAAAATAATAATAATAATAATAATATAAAATATATAATTAAATGAAAATAAAAAATAATTATTTAATTCACTTCATTAAAACAAACAATTTAATTTAAAAATATATTATTTAAAAAATAAATAATTGACTTAATTAAAACAAACAATTAAATTAATAATAATTTAATTAAAATATAAATTAATAATTATTGACTTAAACAAATAATTAAATTAATATAATTAAAATATAAATAAATAATATTATTGACTTAAACAAATAATTAAATTTAATATAATTAAAATATAAATAAATATTATTATTGACTTAAACAAATAATTAAATTTAATATAATTAAAATATAAATAAATATTATTATTGACTTAAACAAATAATTAAAGTAAATAAAAATAATAATGATTTTTATTCGAGCAAATATATTTAGGCTTTTTAGTTGACAGGCGAATTGAGCCATTTTTGATGGATAATGAAAAAATACTTAGGCTTTTATATAATATTTTTATGTTCTCGGGTTTGAACCAATTTTATTCGAAAATAATCATCAGTACAATCAATCATAGGCGATTTAAGCCAATTTTTATTTTTTAGGCTTTTAAATCGATAAAAATACTTAAAGTTTTTTATCATGAATTAAAATTTTTTAAAAATTTTGAATTTGATCATTAAAACAAATAATTAAAAAAAAAAAAATTTTTTTTTTCATTCATTAAAACAAATAATTAAAAAAAAATTTTTTTTTTTTTTTTTCATTCATTAAAACAAATAATTAAAATAAAATTTAACCCCCCCCCTCCCCCTAAAAATTTTTTTTTTAGGGGGGGGGGTCTCGGGATTTTTTCAAGCCAAATATCCACGGGGCAATTTTCAAGCCAAATATCCACGGGGCATAGTCCTCATATCCCTCTACTTACTGTCAGTCTCAAAACTTGTATTTGAGCATCGCGGAATTTTCTAAATAAACCAAATCGAAGTGATACTACTTCTTTTGTTTATTATTTATGGAAGTGTTGGGCAAACCACTTTCGTAGTCCTCCACAGCAAAGTATAATTTATGATATTTTATTGCCAAATTTTCATTTAACCTTTTAAATGTAATTTAATAATCTTTAATAATTCTTTTAACCCTTTATTTCCCAAATATTTTTTTAAATAAAGGATGTATGATTAAATTTTTCTGTAATGTTTTTGCTCACTGGTCTAGATATATGGAGTTTGGCTTACCTTAGATGTCAGCTTGAATTGAAATTTGACATGTATTCTAAATTACGTAAAAATTTTATTGTAAATATTTGTGCACAAGAGAGATACTGATTAACATGAGAATGTTTGTCAACAAAAACAAAGTTCATTCACTGCTAGATTTCCGATTAAACAAACTTACATTTCTTCACTAACAATTTGTAATCAAATTTTTTTGATCTTACTTAAATTTGATTTTTACCTTATAATTTAGTAAACCTTTGTCATAACGACACCAAATCCTTTAAGACATGATTTTTGCATTTAATAGTGTTAATATTTCATATTAAAATATCATTTTCCTGTCAAGCATTTTTTCATTTAATGCCATATACCAAGTTTTTCATAACTATAGTTTAGATAAATTATAATAAAAAATGACTGCAATTAAAGTATAAATGTTCAAACGATGGAAAATAAGAAAAGCATTTATTGTATTAAATTATTTATGTCTTCAAAGTTAAAAATTGGTCATAAGTTTCAAAAAGTATATTATTAAAAATTGAATTTTCAATATCTATTAAAAAATTATTAATATTTCAACAAATAATTTTTATATGCTCAATAACACCTCTAAATCGGCTATGTTATTGAGCATAGAAAAATGTGCAAGGAACATCTGATTTAAAAGATTTTAAAATTTTATACAAAAACTTCAATAATAAGTGAGAAAGAATTTTATGTGAGGCTTTGGTGATTAAATCACAATCCCCTAAAATAAACGTTCAATCAGCAAGAAATTTATTGAGATTATTTAATTAAATCATTAAATCGTAACTAATACATCATTATTGTTTCCGTATATAACATTTATTAAAGATTATGATGGCAGACTGAATATGAGGATAATTTCCTCGAAATATATTTCTTTTGGCTTTTTCGAGTTTTTATTAATAATCGAACATCGTCGATAATATACAATTATTGCCACAGTTCAGAAGACCGTTTAACATTGGTAACGCATAAACAAGACATAATGGCAAATAAAAATATTTCACAATATATCGAAATTATTAAATAGAAAGCCTCAGCGAGTGATGTAAGAAATGAAAGAACGCAATAACATCAATATTTACGATAATTATAAATTAATTCATAGAATTTTCAACGTTGGAAATAAAGCATTAGTTAAAAATGATTTACAAAATAAGGTTGATTATTGATAGAGGACAAATTGAAAAAAATCATGAAAACTGTTATATTAAAGAAAATTATGGCTCATAATATTGAATAGCTAAAGCCACTCGAAGATGGGGGAGGACATAAGCAATTGAATAATTAGGCTAAGTAATTAATAATTATTATGAATGATTTGAAGCGTGTGTATGTTATTTTATGTCTGAACCATGTATCATATTGCAGATGCATTATAACGTAACATAATCCAAATTTAAAGATATCACTTTTTATTATCTTGCACTATAAAGTGACTTTTGAATTGCATATTGTAAATTAAATTCATTTGAAATAGACCAATTAGAGTTATCATTTATGAGTAACTGTTCCAACATATTGCTGCTGAACTTAATTTTGTTTTTAAGCTTAAATTTTGTAACTCATATTTATATGTTAATGTAATACACCAAGCCACGATCAGATAAATTCCACTATAATGCATGTTGATACGTAAATCAACTTATTGAAATTTATTTTTTGTAAAAAATTAATGGATATCAGCTATTTTTGAAATGGCGGCAGAGTAAGTGATTTTTTAAATTTATAACCTGATTTTAACTTTACATAAATTTTAATTAACATGACCTTTGACTAAAACACATTGTCTTAAACGCAACCATATCTAATAAAAAGAGATTATATTAAAAGTGAGATATTCGTAGTTATAGGTACATTGTAACTTCCGTGCCTCTTAAAGTTATGAAGTTTTAACAGTTGAATTAAGATTTCATAGGGAAACGAGATCATTATTCAAGCTTTTAAATATAAATTTTAATCTACAAATTCTTATATATATATATTATTAATAATGTTTATGAATATTCAGGAAATGATTTATTTTACGATCACTTATTTCTCGGAATTAATTCAAAAAAAGTGAATTAAATTATTTTTGAAGTAATAAAAATAATTAATCGCCATAAATATGCATTTTTTTTAACATTTGATAAAATCTTTGAATATGTACAAATTAATTAGGTCTAGGATTATTTTTTTAAAACTTATAAATGAAATTTACAATTTATACTTTTTTGTTCGGATTTCAGGTTTTGTATTTTTTCGAAAAAATGTCTGAAAACTTATGAAATATTAAATTTATTTTATTTTTAAAATAAATCTTACGAGAATATATCCTCATTTACACGAAAATTTGGGACAGAATCTTCAAAATTTAAATTAAAAATTTTTCCGCCATGGTTTTTTCTCTAAAATTGCCTAAAAATGTCTATAATTAAGTTATTATAGGGGTTTGTCTCAACGCTGATTGACTACATGTTGAAGTTTTGCATGTATTTTTTATTATGTATTGCGTTTGTGTGCATTATTTTATTTTTCTACCACTTTTTGATTTTTATAGTATTGGGCTTATCTCAGTGCACATTCAAAGAACAACATCAAGGTGTGTTGGTGTGTATATATGTTATAAAATTATTGATTTTTATTTTATATTATAGAAGATTTATCTGAACGCAGCTTGGCACTTAACTTTTATGTCTATTTTTATTTTTAAATATTTTTTATTGCACAGAGAAAAATAATTAGTTTAAAATTTTAATAATTTTTAATAATTTTATTAAAAATCTACGGCAATAATTCAAGTAAGATACATATAGTTTCTTTAATTTTTTTAAAATGTGTCACACCTTTTATATTTTATTTAAATAACCGGCTTGAAGTTTAAATGCCATAATAACTTAAATTATATTAATTATTTAAAATTTAATAAATACTAAATTTATTTAATAAAACATGTGTAACCTCGATGGCGATTAGTTGATTTATCCATCATTAGCTCGCACGATTCAACCTTTAAACAAGATCATAAAGCAATAATTTCAATAACAAACCACCTTTCCATATTTCCCGAAAAAGGCTTCCAAATCCTTGTGAACTGTAGAATTCGACAAGCCACCAATAAATACTTTCCGGGTTTTTTCTGTATTAATTGCCTATAAAGAAAACTTTTTAACTAAAAAAATGTTAAATATTTAATGAAATTAAAAGTCAAATATGTAGATGAATTGACAAGAACCGAATGCACTTTAAAATATTTGTTAGAAGATGGTTGTAGACTAAATATTTTGAAATTAAAACATTACATAGTAGGGATAACAAATATAGCATAAATATATATGTAGATCAAACAGTAAATGATGATTATTGTAATGATAACGATATTGATAATTTGATGATTTTAACTCCAATTCATGACAATCAATGACAATTTATGATAATTTCATTTATTGAGACAATCTATGCTTCAATTATGTGTATTTCACCATCTTGAACAATCTGCGATTGATTTTGAAAATTTATGATAACATTTAATGTAAACTTGAGAATATTATTGATGATGATAGTTACGTGTTTATTTGTTATATTTGAGATAGGAAAACTGATAATAAAGGTAAATTGAAAATAGTAGATAGTGTTAATCCTTTAAGTAAATGCATGATTATTAAAATTTTAATAAAACGCATTTTAAGGGTTAATTAACTAAATGTAAATTTTTATTTAAGTTTAGACACAAAACGTCAATCATAATTTTCAATAATAGAACAAGGTGTCAATAATAATTAGTAAAAACAGAAACAATAATAATAATAATTGATGCGAGGAGTCATTAAGTACACAAAAAAATACTTACCAAATCACCAAAAAATTGTAAACTCAGAGGAGTTTCGGATTCAGTAATTGATATTACAACATAATTTCGAACATACAAAATTATATAACAGAGCTCAGGTATCTGCAAATAGCACATAGTCATTGTTATAAGTTGATGAAGGTAAACATTATTTTTGTTGTAAAAGTGCTGTATTCAGATAAAGTTTTTTAACCAGTGTAAGTGTTCTTATTTATATAAGACATTAAATTAAGATTCTGGGAACCTCAACCTACTCAATGTCTCTTAGGGACATTGTAAGAGGTTGGTGGATAAGTAAATGGAAACAGAAAGAATTTATTGATAAAGTAGAGAGAATGTTATCGTTCATAGACCAGTAAATTAATTCAATAGTCAAATATTACATCAAATAAAAATACCAGAGAAAAATTTTCATTTTATTTGAGGGTTTAAAATGTCTTGAAGAACTCTATGTGTTACAACATCACCAAGAAAAAATATAAATTTTATTACGATTTCCCATTTATTTTTATTGCTTATATAACAAAATTCAGAAAAATAAATAATGAAAATATTAAGAATTTAAATAAAAATATAAATACTTTAAATGCAAATATTAAAATTATAAATTATAATTAGTAATTTTAAGTTAATTAATAATATCAATTATTAAAAAAATAATAAATTAAATCAAATTTATAATTATATTATTTTAATGAACATTGACTTTATCAGAAAAGAAAAAGCCCAATATATTCGGAATTCCAATAGAATTTATAAAATATGTATAAAAACAATAAAATTTATAAACCAAAACGAAATGGACATCGGTTGAAGATGAAAAAATCTTTTCCAAATATTAAAAAAATAATAAAATGGTATATTTTGCTATTAACAATATATTTTCTATACATAATGCAAATATACATGTCAAAAATGTAAAATAATGACATCAAAGGGCTACTGAGTAATATAGTGTAATATAATGTAATATATTTTTACGAGAATTGAATGAAAATAATTTTCTTATCTCATTTAATAATATTATTGTAAAATTTTTGCTACATTAACATTTATAAATTATAATTATTCTACTAAAATGTCTCTAATATTAAAAATTTATATGGAAATTATTATTAGAATAATCTTGTTTAAAGAATCTTCTTTTCCTGAATAATTTTTGTTTTAAAATATCAGCATATTTCAGAAGTAGAATGAATCCCAGCGTTTGAAGAAACATCAGTCATTAAAAAAGTCTAAATATCATAAAAGATTTTTAACTTTATATGTTCAAAAGTGTTATTCAAGTGCCGTGCGGCAACTTTTGAGGGCCCTGTGCAAAAAATTTTAAAAAAGTAATTTTGAAGATAAATTTTTAAATTTTATTAAAAAACAACAAAATAAAGAAATTCCAAAGAAACGATATAACTAAAACAATGCAGAATCATGATAAAAAATAAATATTAAAATATTAAATAGTTAACAATAGAAAATTAAAACATTAATTAGTTAATTTAATACTTATATAATTGTTATTAAAATAATGAATATATTCTTCTATTTTAAAATTTCTTATAAAGTTAATTTTTCGGTTAGGCCGAATTTCATACCAGATAGAAGGAACAATTTGCAAATCTGGGGGCCCTTTGAACATATGGGGACCAGTTCGATTGTACTTTTTGCACCTGCCATGGTATGGCGCTGGTGTTATTCATTACAAATAAATAAGACTGTGACATCTTTAGAGTTTTGGAAAAGTTCTTAATTCACATGTGTCCATTTAAAGGGCAATTGTACCACATAAATGAATTAAATTAAACTATATTTTTTCACATAAAATACATTGCCTGTCATATATTTCATCTCGCTACAGTCGGCGGAACAGCCCACCCTTCTTCCAAAATATTTTTTTCCATTCCATTTATTCAATTTTCATCTTTAATTTCAAAAAAAGTTTAAATAATATATTCTTTTAAAAACAAATCAAACCAACTTTATCAATCAGCTCAGGTTTCTTTGGGATTGCAATTTTCGGATCAATCTTAATTAAAACACATTTAAATTATCCTTTTAATTTCTTTGTATATATTATTTTAACTTTTTTCGAGTCCAAAAAATGGGGAGAATTGAGCAGAATCTTTTCAATTGTCGAATAATCGATAAAAGTTACAAATCCAAATCCACTAAAAATCAAATAAATAATTTTCTAGATATTGATTAAAACAACAATCAACTTATTTATTATTTATAATATTTTTTTCAATATCGACAAAATCGATTAAGTAATATTTAATTAATATTATTATGATAATTAATTAATATAATTATTATTATTATTATTATTATTATTATTATTATTATTATTATTATTATTATCCCACTGATGATAAATAACATCAACAACACAATGGAATATCAGCAGGAATTTCGATATTGAATTATATTGTCTCAGTTAATGAGATGAAAAGTGCTCCGGAAATCGATGGAGACTTGAATAAATCAAAGGAAAAGTATTTCATTTCTCAAACTATATTTCTCATGAGCTAGTAAACTCAAATATTTACACTCGATTCTAGCTGTCAGTTTTCCTGATGGAAAATGCACACGAGCAATTTTTAGGCATAACTATAGGTGTCATTGTCATTGGAACTGGTAATATTGATTTTGGCAGAGATCGATGGAATTTCTCCTCAAGGAATTGCCATTGATTTTAGAATATTCATTACAGACTGCTAGAAAACCTTTAGACCAAACAATACACTTGAGCTATTGCACAGACTTTCGCAATGTTTTGATTGATTGATTACATTTTACATTCGGGCATTTTCTGATTTAATTTTTCTTGACAAATGTCACCGTAAAGCATTCAATTTTGTCATCTCACGACAAACAAATCGTTAAAATCAATTCCATTTCAAGAAATATTCTTAGAATTAATTTTTGATTTAATAAAATAATAATAATAATATTACTTTTTTTAGTTTTCACCTCTGATTGATTTTTATTTTGCAATGACATAAAATATTTAACAAATTTTTAAATATTTTAGCAAATATTTAACAAATTTTCGGCACGGCCTTTTTCAAGTGATATAGATCATAAATTTATTAATTAATTAAGATAAATAGTCCTAAAAATATTATTTATTCAATATAAAATTTTAAAAAATAAAATTTTTGGGACTATATCACTTGAAAAACGCTGTGCCGAAAATTTGTGAATATCAATAAATCATTTGATTCAGATTCAATCAATAAATAAAAAAATTCTTTATGTCATTGAAATAATAATAATAATAATAATAATAATAATAATAATAATAATAATAATAATAATAATAATAATAATTATTATTATTATTAAACGATAACGCCAATAAAAAACCTTTCGTACGATATATTTCGATAGCACAGCTATCATCTTCAGGTACTCAAAACCAACTAAAAATATTATGAATTAACATTTAATTTAAACAAATTATTTTTTATTAATTTAATTTTTTAATAAATAAATATTTTTAAAAATATATTAAATTCACTTTTAATTAATTTAAAATTTTAAAATTTTCACTTATATTCTAATTTTTAAAATTAATGTAATTTAAAATTTTCAATTATTTTAATAATATTAAAAAAAACAAACATAATTTAACATACGTAAACTATTTAAAAACATTCAAAACATTCGTAGTCACAGCACTTTGCACATTAACCTTTGGATCCAATGACCTTATCAGCAATGCTTCACATATCACGCGTTCCCAATAATTATTAAAACTTCTCAACAAAATTCTAAAATCAGAAATTCCTATATTACTTTTACAGCCTCTATTGTGTTCACTAATATTGGTCAAACCCTTCAATCGACAATGCTCAAGAACTCGAGTACAGAGATGACGGGAAGTCTCTCCAATGTATGTGGCATTACACCCATTACATGTAAATTGATAAACGAGATCAGAACACAATCCAACCGGAGTTTTTGATTTATTAATAAACATATTGCGTACCTTACACGAATTAGAGACGATTGTTTAACTGTGCAATACAAAAAACAAACTCAAAAATATTTTTAGATTCAAAATCTGATCGCATTAACGGTTTAAATAATACATCCAAAGACTTTACTATTTTATACTGGGAAGTACGACTTATTGATCAAACTGGTATCAACATACTTCATCGCAATTAGGCTCAACGAACTCTTTATGCTATTTGCATTCATGTCTTTCATCGATTAGGATATATGAATAACTAAATCGTTCAATTTTTGCATATAATTTTATTTCATCATATACTTGCAGACAATTCGTTTCATTATTCAACATTAATATAACATTTGAGTAAAATAGAGAGGTTTGATTTTGAAATTTTATTAAAATTTTTTTATCAATTATTGGAAACGTGCAATATGCAAAGCGTTATCATTTTTGTAAATTTTTATTTTTAATATATAAATTTAAAATCATTTAATATAGAATTTACTTAACAAATAAAATATAATTTTAAAAGTCAATTTAAATGATGTAAATTTTTTTTAACAAGATATTAGACCATTAACAAATTAATAATTTGTTTAGAATATTTAAATTAAAATCCATCTTTTTGATTTGTTATGTTACAGTGAATCTGTCGAAATATATTGTAAAATGTGTATTTGAATGGCACTTCTTTGTAATTAAATTACTGCCAATAATAATAATAATAATAATAATAATAATAATAATAATAATAATAATAATAATAATAAAAATAATAATAAAATAAAAATAATAATAATAATAATAATAATAATAATAATAATAATAATAATAATAATAATAATAATAATAATAATAATAATAATAATAATAATAATAATAGTTATTAAATTTTATTATAAATTTATGATTAAAAATAATAATAAAAATAATGAAATTGAAGGAAATATTATATATCCAACAAAATCTAAATTGTTTTACTGACTTTATTATAAGTTTATGCTCAAAATAGTTAATAAACCGACTTCAAGCAAATATTCATCATTAAATCGTAAGCAAAGGTTAAATTGAAATCAAGAGACCTCCTATTGTTTAAACTATTGTTTTAATTCTAATTTTCTAAGAAATTGTTAATTACTTATTTATGAAAATTTATTCAAACTATGAATTAGAAATTCAAAAGTTATATTAATGCTTAAAATATTGATAAAGTTTTAAAAATGTTATTTAAAATATTTTTCCGCGTAATAATATATTCTGACAAAATTCCGGATATAAGCTTATGGCCTGAGTCGGCGTTTTTGAAATATTCCAAAAAAACGAAAATACGAAAAATAAATATTGCTCATAAATGTAATGATAAAAATTCTGAAAAAAGACCAAGAAAAATTGATCTCTAAAATAAATTTAATAAAAACTATTTACATAATTAATTTCTATTTTTTAAAAGAAGTAATTAAATTAGCTCTTAAAAATATGTCATAAATCCCAAGGAGGATATATCTGGCACTGATATAATAAAATAAAAATATTTATTATTAGTTGAGTTTTAATGATAAAGAAATAATCATATTAAAACTGGTGCAAAATAAGTTCAAATTGAACAAAGAGCTCAAGAATCAAATATTATAAATTATTATTGCTCCAAGTTACTGTCAAAGCTTTAACCCTTTCACAATGAATGAAGTTTTAAATACAAATTTTTTTCAAAATTATTTTGGTTATAAATCAAGGATTTCCATAAAAAATTAAATTGAAAATAGTTCATCACCACATAAAAATATTTTTAAAATAATTAAGATTTTTTTAAAAAAGATTTAAAAAATATATCGCTGCTTTTGGAAATATCAAAAATTTGTTTTTGATTTTAAAAAAATATTGAAAAACCTAATTAATAATTTCAAAAACCTCTAATAACTTCATCCTTGATTTGGATAATAAATTATTAAAACAAATTGAAAGACAGAAAAAAACAATTTCATTAATTGAATCTTTAATCCTGAACATCAAAATAGTTTTCACTTTTTTATTTGAGTAGAATTTGTAATACTCATTGTTTGTTTGTTTTAATCCATCTTGCCATTTCCCTAATCCCAATATCTGTTGACTGCGCCCATTTAAATTATTATAGATTTGAGTAATTTATTTTCTCTTTTTTTTGTTGATAATTTTGTAAATTTAGAAATTTTAAATTGGCAATGAATTATTTGATCAAGACTTACATAACCACCATAAAAGATTTCATCCATTAACAGCAACAGATTGCCAATTTAAAAATGTCCCGAATGACAAACCTTCAATAATTCTTTCATTGCTATTCCATCAAAATTCAACTTTTATAAAAAAAGGAATAATTTTTTTCAAAATTTTAATATATTTATATATTTAAAATAGCTCTTTAATAGTTTAAAATATTTAAAACAAATATATTTATCTTTGTTTCCCTAACTGAAAAATATATCTGACCATTCAGAACTGGGAAATAATATACAATCAACATTAATTTAAACAAAATGTCAACTTAAGCTCGGAAAAATGACACCATAACAGAGTTGTAAAAATGAGTGCAAAAATAAAATTTAAATGCAAAATTAATAAAAATTAGAAAAATATGAAATTATAATTTTTCAGAAAGCAAATGAAAACAAAGATAAATGCACTAATTTAGATTGACTCGTCGATCCAATTATATGCAATTGTAAAAATACAAACTAATTAGTTAATTAATTAAAACCTTGCTGACAATATTTAGTTTGTGACAACTTATTCATCGAGTGTTACTGGAACAAAACCGAATCAAAATATATATAAACTTGTTGAAATTTGCATCTTTATGGCCAATTGGAAATGAAATATCTACAACATCATCGTTTTATAAAGCAAGCCTACCTCAGGTAAACTTCTGATGAGGTCCATTTAATTGAAATTTATATTGAAATCAATTGTCAAATTTATTTAAAATTTATGTATTTGCTTGTGAAAATGAAATTCGTTATTTGGTAGGTATTTTCTAATTAATTATAGTTCACTCTAAGTTTTCAGAGACCCAAAACTAAAATCATACAAAATACAGATAAACTCATTAGCAAAAAGTTTTCCTCTTATCATAATATGACATTAACACTTCCTTAAAACAAAATTATTTTTTTCTAAGATGATAGAAAATGCCTTCCAGATTGAACGGATACACCGATCTACAATAACAAAAAGCCAATATTAATTGATAAATAAACTTGATAAAGACTGTCAGAAATTTAATTAAAAAATATTTTTTCTATTTTCATCTAAAAAATAACAAAAAATCTTCAGTCAATTTTGAACATATTCAATGGTAGGTTCAATGTAAGGAGAATTGTCAAGTCAACGTTTAAAATTCCTGATACGGTTCACACCATTCAAAAGTCTAAGAAAATTTACTTAAGAATAAATCCTTGAAGATTGAATATAAATCTTTCTTCATGTAAACGGTGATTATATCGCAATTGAATTATTTTATGTTCATAAAATAAATTCAAATATAATTTTCATATTAAATATAAATAATATTTAAAATTACCGTGATCTCTTCGTGACTGGATCTTTTAAAATCATAACATCTTTGATATCTCCATAATTCTGAAAATAATTTCTCAACGTTTCTAGAGTCGTATGAGGGCTTAATCCACCAATAAATAATTTCTTGCTGAATACAAAAAAATACAAATGTAAATTTTATATAAAATTCATATGAAAATAATAATAATAATAATAATAATAATAATAATAATAATAATAATAATAATAATAATAATAATAATAATAATAATAATAATAATAATAATAATAATAATAATAATAATAATAATAATAATAATAATAATAATAATAATAATAATAATAATAATAATATAATAATAATAATAATAATAATAATAATAATAATAATAATAATAATAATAATAATAATAATAATAATAATAATAATAATAATAATAATAATAATAATAATAATAATAATAATAATATTTTCTACAAAATTTGACTATGAATCAGATTTATTTAAAGTATTCACGAATTTTTGTCACAGCCTTTTTCAAGTGATTTCGATAATTAATTTTTTATTTAAAAAATAGGAGAAAAATTTATATATTTTGTATTTTACATTGATTTTATTGGTTGAATTTAATTTAATTAATATTAAGTTTAGTATTTTTTTTCAAAAATTTTTCAAAAATAGATTTTAGATCTGAAAATGAAATATTTTATAACAATATAGTATTTTGGAACGCATCGTCACGATTAAGTAATCTGTTACTGTATAGCAGGGGACTCCAGACTACTGCCTGCGAGGGGTTCTTATCTGACACGCGGAAGCTTTGTATCTACGAAAAAAATTATGAAAATTTACATATAACCTGCCAAGATTAGCCGCCATTTACGTGGACGTTATGTTTTCCAACCTATGACTACATTGCAAAACCTTATAATAGGTGAAGAAAATAATATTAAAAACAATATCCATCTTTTGACACATTTTTATTTGGACTTCGAGTATGTAGTCCGGCCCTAAACTGCTGTTTGATAGTTAATCCTGCCCTCAGAATGAAATGTTTGGAGACCCCTGATATATAAGATAAGATTCAAAGTAGGGTCTCGTGAATCATATGTGATGCATAGTCTAGGCAGATAGTTGAAAGACATACTCAAATTGAAAGCTTACTCAAAAATACCAATTGAAATCACACATGTCTCACGGAAATTTAAGCGACTATTGCCTACTAGCTACATGGGATATTTTATTTAATTACATTTTCATTTAATTAAATTATTTTCTAACGAATAGTCTAATTGTAACTTTTATTTATATTCTAAAAATGTTTATCAAGCGCTTGTGTATATATTCAGTTTAAATATTCACAACAAACAAAAATATAATGTTAAATACTGAAAACAATTTTAAAATAAACAGATGGCAATCAGTAAGCAGACAAAAGATAAAAAAAATTCTTGAAAAATGTTTATAGAAAGTTTTGCTAAAATATTACAGAAATAAAATATTCAAGTAATCATAATTATTAAGAATTTATTTTATTCTAGAAAAATTTAATTTATAATTATAATATAGAAATTGATTTAGATCTTTATATAAATGTTGAATTTGTAAGATAAGTTCTTAAGGGTCCCCAACATAACTCATTAGGCAATACCAATATATACAGCAATTTTTTTGCATCAAATAAAATTCATAAAAGCTTGCAATAAAATTATTTTTAAAATTTGAATTATAATAATAATAATAATAATAATAATAATAATAATAATAATAATAATAATAATAATAATAATAATAATAATAATAATAATAATAATAATAATAATAATAATAATAATAATAATAATAATAATAATAATAATAATAATAATAATAATAATAATAATAATAATAATAATAATAATAATAATAATAATAATAATAATAATAATAATAATAATAATAATAATAATAATAATAATAATAATAATAATAATAATAATAATAATAATAATAATAATAATAATAATAATAATAATAATAATAATAATAATAATAATAATAATATTTTCTACAAAATTTGACTATGAATCAGATTTATTTAAAGTATTCACGAATTTTTGTCACAGCCTTTTTCAAGTGATTTCGATAATTAATTTTTTATTTAAAAAATAGGAGAAAAAATTTATATATTTTGTATTTTACATTGATTTTATTGGTTGAATTTAATTTTAATTAATATTAAGTTTAGTATTTTTTTTCAAAAATTTTTCAAAAAATAGATTTTAGATCTGAAAATGAAATATTTTATAACAATATAGTATTTTGGAACGCATCGTCACGATTAAGTAATCTGTTACTGTATAGCAGGGGACTCCAGACTACTGCCTGCGAGGGGTTCTTATCTGACACGCGGAAGCTTTGTATCTACGAAAAAAATTATGAAAATTTACATATAACCTGCCAAGATTAGCCGCCATTTACGTGGACGTTATGTTTTCCAACCTATGACTACATTGCAAAACCTTATAATAGGTGAAGAAAATAATATTAAAAACAATATCCATCTTTTGACACATTTTTATTTGGACTTCGAGTATGTAGTCCGGCCCTAAACTGCTGTTTGATAGTTAATCCTGCCCTCAGAATGAAATGTTTGGAGACCCCTGATATATAAGATAAGATTCAAAGTAGGGTCTCGTGAATCATATGTGATGCATAGTCTAGGCAGATAGTTGAAAGACATACTCAAATTGAAAGCTTACTCAAAAATACCAATTGAAATCACACATGTCTCACGGAAATTTAAGCGACTATTGCCTACTAGCTACATGGGATATTTTATTTAATTACATTTTCATTTAATTAAATTATTTTCTAACGAATAGTCTAATTGTAACTTTTATTTATATTCTAAAAATGTTTATCAAGCGCTTGTGTATATATTCAGTTTAAATATTCACAACAAACAAAAATATAAATGTTAAATACTGAAAACAATTTTAAAATAAACAGATGGCAATCAGTAAGCAGACAAAAGATAAAAAAAATTCTTGAAAAATGTTTATAGAAAGTTTTGCTAAAATATTACAGAAATAAAATATTCAAGTAATCATAATTTATTAAGAATTTATTTTATTCTAGAAAAATTTAATTTATAATTATAATATAGAAATTGATTTAGATCTTTATATAAATGTTGAATTTGTAAGATAAGTTCTTAAGGGTCCCCAACATAACTCATTAGGCAATACCAATATATACAGCAATTTTTTTGCATCAAATAAAATTCATAAAAGCTTGCAATAAAATTATTTTTAAAATTTGAATTATAATAATAATAATAATAATAATAATAATAATAATAATAATAATAATAATAATAATAATAATAATAATAATAATAATAATAATAATAATAATAATAATAATAATAATAATAATAATAATAATAATAATAATAATAATAATAATAATAATAATAATAATAATAATAATAATAATAATAATAATAATAATAATAATAATAATAATAATAATAATAATAATAATAATAATAATAATAATAATAATAATAATAATAATAATAATAATAATAATAATAATAATAATAATAATAATAATAATAATAATAATAATAATAATAATAATAATAATAATAATAATAATAATAATAATAATAATAATAATAATAATAATAATAATAACAATAATAATAATAATAATAATATTAATAATAATAATAATAATAATAATAATAATAATAATAATAATAATAATAATAATAATAATAATAATAATAATAATAATAATAATAATAATAAATAATAATAAATAATACTTCCATTTTCATTTAATTTGATAATAATACTATATTATTCAGAAATATAAATTAACATTCAAAACTCGTTCAGATATAAAATTTAATAATAATATTTCTAAATGAAATTATTGAAATTTAGTTGCGGATGTCAGAGCTGGGTAGCGCAGTTTTCCTCGATATTTTGCACTGAAATTTAATAATGTAATTTTCAGTTATGGAAATAAATATAATAAATATAGATTTTTAAAAAATGGTTTCAAAAAACAAAAGTACATAGTGAAAGAATGGGACACGTAGCTAAGGAAGAGTTATTCGCTGATGAGGATTTCTTTAACTGTGATTTTAAAGCCTTGGGTTTTATAAAATTTAGCGAGTATGAAGAGGATTTTTATTTTATTAGAAGTAAAGATAAAGGAGTTGATAAAGGATAGTTTAATCATTTGGAGTCTTAATGGTGTGTAAAATAAATCGGTGTTCAGTTAGGAAATATTTTGATACAAAAATATTTCAAAATGTATGTTTTGAAGTTTCTAGTATTTCCTTCATCTGCCTTTACATGCCTTTATTTTAAATTGACCCTCTTCACTTATATGTTGGAAAGTCATTTTGGAAAATCATTACTAAAGTAGTTTTGAACTATATTACTGATGAAAATTCTATAATTAGTAAAATTGAATCTCGACTCTTGGACACAAACTCTCCAATTGCTGACATTTCTTTGGAAATCTGACAAGTTACAAGCATGCCCAGAAGTCAAGCTGAGATTGTTTGCATTTCAGTGCGAATTTCCCTTAACAAAATCTGTTGAAAAATCTATTTTTTCTTAAAGTCATGTTAATAAGAAATAATGTCAAATTGTAAAAACATGCTGACAACAGTAATAAAAATCAATTAATTATAAAATGTAAATTATTAAAAATAATTATTCTAATTTACAATTTACGAAATATATTTTTATTAAAAAAAATTATTTTTAATTAATTTATTGGAAAATAAAAAAAACTCCAGAAAACTATCTCTACAAATGAACTGAAAATGTCTTTTAAAGTACTTAAGTAGCCGTAAAAAATAAAACTAATAAAAACAACAGAAATAAAAAATATTTTTTTCTATTTCACTTAATTGAAATAATTTTATAAAAATAATTTGCAAGATCTTTTTCATAGAAGTTCAGAAAGACAATTATTTTAAAAGAGCTTTGCTGTTTACTATCAAAAGATTAAATTAAACGAATAAGAGATAAATAAAATATATAAATTCACAACTACCCAATGATATAATTAAAATTTATTAATTTTACCATGGAAAATCTTTGACAAGTTGGAAGTGATGCGTTGCATTTTTTACATTAATTTATATTAGAGATATTTATTGTTCGTCTTGTTTAGACAGTGAATTGCATCCATAGTGGAAATAATAAATTAAAACAAGCAATAGATTTTAACATTTACAAAAATGTATTATAATTTCAATAAATTGGAAGTTATTTTTGTATGTAATATTCTAAAAATAATTTTTGACAAAAACTCATATTTTTATTGTTGCACCTAAAATTAAATAAAATGTATTGTCTATATTTAATATTTAACAAAATAAACTCACAAAAACCGAAGTATTGACTTTGTTATACTACTTTGATTTTAAGTTTAAATAAGCATTTATTATAATTACATTTATTAGTAACACTTGAAACAAATGCATTGCCGAAAATCTGTGGTACAAAAGAAATAAACGCTTGATCTATAATCATTATGAAAATAAATGAAATGTTAAAATATTAACGAGGGGATGAAAACAAAAATAATCACGAGGACAAAGAGATATTACAGTTTCATCCATTATATGTTCGTAAATCAACATATTTTTGAACACCTTTTACTCCCTCCCTCCCAAAAAATACAATATTTTGAAATTATCCGGTCTATGTTTGTGTCTCTCCAAATTATACATATTATACATTTCTAAAGCAGACAATTATTTTAACACGTATAATACTCATGTAAAATTAATTTGATCCCTTTAAACTTAACACTAACATATTAAAAATTAACTCAATTAAATAAAAATTTAAAATTATTAAAACTTTAGGTTATATAAATAGATGAAAACTCAATATAAATTTATTTATTTGAAAAATAAATTAAAATTAAAGCTTAATGAATATATTTTCTTAAATTTATTATTAACACGTTGACGGACAATTGCGGCTATAGCCGTCAAAGCGAAGTTCACAATGTGGCATGACTGCTATAGCCGTCCAAAACGAAACGGTCGTTTTTAGACACTACGGCTATAGCAGCACAAATGTGCACTTACTGGCGTATACGTAGAAGCATAGTGTCGTGTTTTGAAAACATCTTTTTAGGTTGAAGTTTATATTTCACCTGTTATACGAGTTGCAGATTCAGTATGCACGTGGTTGTGAAAAATCACAAAAACATATAGTGTCAATTTTCGAACTTCGCTTGTTCCTACTGTCCGTCAACGTGTTAATATAGATTTGATAATATTTATTGTACAAATTTACAATATTTTCATTTAATTTAAGGGAATATTTAAAATTAAGCATATTTTTTGTCGATAATTTAAAAAATGGCATATCAAATTTTTAAATTTAAAAAATGGCATCCAATAAAAAAAATTTTGAAAAATATTATTTAATCGTAAAATTATAAAAAATATCATTTAATTATAAAAAACTATAAAAAATATTATTTTGATACCATTCTTCATGAATACATTACTCAGAAAAAATGAAATAATATCCGATAATTTGGAACAGTTTTCATTAGAATTTAGAGTTGGTAATATGTCTTCGAACATAGATGAGTTCTTGCAACTATTTTCAAAATCAGCCATACTTAAAAGAGTAGCATATATTTTTCACCGGCGTAACAAGAAACATGCAATCACTTTCTTGCGATTTTAAAGTATCCGCACACAAAAATATTGGTATCTTGTATACACATATGATGAAATTGCTTTTGAAAGAGGAAAACTACAAGTTCTAAATGAAGAATTTTATCATGAACTTGTCAAAATGGGGATTTCTAGTTGGACTAATTCAAAATGTCCAATTGCTAAGTATGGGAAAAACACTTCAAACGCCACTGAGTCAATGAATTCAGCCATCAAAAAATTCATTAAGCAAGATATAACAAACCTTATTATATCTCTGAATAACTATTCCATGAAAATATTTAGCCAAAGAAGAGAAAGAACTATAGGGAATTTGATTTTTGCTAAACAATTAGCTAGCGTTGAAACTAACACTCTTATTGGGCGGTTAAATACGATTGAAGAATCTAACGCAAATGTATTTCTAGTGGAAAGAAATTTATAGTAGATTTTAGTTCTAAAAAATGCAGTTGCAATAGATCTTTTGAGTTCGGATATCCATGTTTGCATTTATGTGCAGCAATCGTATATCTAAGACAAGATCCTAAACATTTGTTGAGATATACTTTACATCTTCTAATTACCATGGCTCGTACATAGATTCAATTGCGCTTCTTTCGGTCATTAGGTTGCAAAGAGATAACACTCTACCACCGGAACGAGAAGATCTCGTGGAAAACCTAGAGTTTCAAGAATACGGTCAACGAGAGAGAATTAAATATTCGCTTTTAACTTTGTATTACTTTTTATGCCTAATGTATTTTTTCTAGGCAAAGTTTTTTTATGATGCTATTTTTTAAATTTTATTTTTTTAAGATTTTTTAAATTTAAAAATTTGATATGCCATTTTTTAAATTACCGACAAAAAACATGCTATCTTTTATAATGTCCCTTAATTTAATATTCGTAATGAATTAATTTAACTGATTTAATTAAGTATTTTGCCAAAAAATATTATTAAAAAATAATAACAATAGTAATATAATTAATTATATTCATTCAGAAAAATAAATTCCATTTATTCTAAATCATCTCAAATCAGTTTAAGAGAAAAATTATTAAATTAAATAATTATTTTTCAATAGCAATAAAAATCAAATTCTCAATTTCCGAGACAAATGAATTCTGATTTTGCAAAATTACATCACAGGGCCCCTTAGGAGCCAATTTCCAAAGATTTACTCACAAATAGAGAAATGAAATCTCTTACTAAAAGAAACAAAATTTATTATTTTCTCACAGATAATATAATAATTTTTTTTTATTGTTTTATGCCACTAGAAAATATTTTCACATATGAAATGTTTGTTGTCAAATCATTTCCTTCTTTCTTAATTGAATTAATTTATTTTAATACATATGCACTTTGTTCCAGTAAAATATGGAAATATTTCCTCAAATATAAATGTTTACATTCGAAATTGATGCAAATAACTGATAGAATGGCATTCAAACAATTTTTGCAATAAATATTAATAAGGAAAATTTTCGGAATTTTCTTTTGAAAGTTCAAAATTAGTTAAATTTTTCAGATTTAAAAAATATTTATCAAATTTTTTATAATAATAATAATAATAATAATAATAATAATAATAATAATAAAAATTAAATAATTATTATTAATATTTCAAAGTTTAATAATCCAATCGATTATAAATTCCTCTTTTAGTAAAGATTTAGAAATTAAATTTTTTATATGGTGAAAAAGGTTTTTAACAATAATGTAACGACAAAAGTAAAGTGCACTTTAACTATTAGATTCATTAAAAAAGTTATTTGATTAAAATTGGTTGTATTTTTTTCAGCATGTTATTGCTTGGTTGTATTCATGTATCTTTTATTAGAGGAATTGAGTGCACCATGTTTGTATTTTCATTTATTTTTTTATTCCATCTTGAAACTTACAAATATTATAAATAAAGTAAAATAGTAAAAAATTCTATGATAAATTTTTTTTTTTGCCAACAAAAATCTTCTTTTATCCATCCGACAGTCTCATTTACAATGGTCAACAATACAGTTTTGATTTTGTTGACAAGCACTTGAAGTAAGATAATTTCATAATTTAATTAATTAATTTATTAAAATAATTTTACATCTTTTATCGTGTTATTTACATGGATATTGACTTTCTAAATTCAAACATTTTAATTAATTAATTATTTTTAAAATTTTCCTTTATTTTTAAATTTAACATTTTAAAATTTTGATTCGATCAGTTTGCTTATTATTCGCGGAATCAACATTAACTGTATTAAAATCTACATAATTTTCCAGTAAATAATTTTGTTTACTTTCTTATTTATCTAGATCGTTGGCACAAGGAAGAAATTGATTTAAAGTTGACAGTAATTAAATCTGTGAAATTTTATTTATGTAACAGTTATATGAGAAAATAAGGAGATTCCTATTAATATTTACTAATATTTACAGTTGATTGCACAACGAGTTGTGTGGATTGTATGGTTGACTGATTTCATTATAAAATGACAATTCAAAATTAATTGTTTTAATCATTCAATGCATCAGATGAGCCATATGCATATGTGAGCAGCCTGAGCTATGTCAACCCCATCCTTTGTGGGTAACTCCAATTTTTGCAACAACATTTTGAAAGTTGGTGTTTTTCTTTCACCTTTTACAAAAAATTTGAATATCTTTGGTGTGATTTTTTAATTTTGGTTGAAACTTCGTGTCAGTGTAATACAGACAATTAATACGACAATTATCTGGCTCGCGAGACATTCCGATATATTGTTAAAATTCATATCCATGAGTTCTGAAAAACTAAAATTTTTCAAAATCAGAAATTTTTTCCAATTTTAGAATCATTCAACTTTAAATTTTATATTATAAAATATAATAAGTATACCACACCATGCCTTGTATTATTTAAATTTTAAACTTGCAAATATGTCCGGCCGGCAAAATCGTACAAATTTTTTGGATTGGCCCGCTATCAAAAAAGTTTGTTCCCCCCAGGTGTAATGTTATTCTGCTCAACCCAAATTTTGTTTTAATGAAAAAAAATTTCTCCTTTTAAAAATTTGACAGAATGTTTTGTCTAAATTTTATAGTTTATATTACAATCCGTGCAGAATTAAATTTAGAGTATAATTATTTGATAATCATTTTAATGATGAGTAAAAGTGTTCAAAATTAAACTTTCTGCATCTTCAAATTCTTTCGAAGTCAACTGACTTAGAATATTTTTCTCAAAAGAAAACTTAGATGAAAAAAAGTTATTTTTTCATTGAAAAGCAATCAAATCCAGATTTGTAGGTGAAATTTACGTAAGCCAAAATTTTAGATTTAAATTGATTTTGCAAGCAGCCATTATATCATCCAATTTCAACAAGTTTTAAATTAAAAAAATGGAGAATCTAATTACAGAACTCTTTTTCATTACAAAAATTTGATTGGACAAATATCGTTTTTGATCCTCTTCATTAGAATGTTTATACTCTATTCACATTGTGAAATCATTTATATTAAATTTCTTAAACCGATTGTATTTATCGGATTGTGATAAATGATTTATCAAACGATTCAGAATTTAATTTTAAGATGATTAATGTCAAACATTATTTTTATGAGTATTAATGTATTATTATAGTTATAAATATTAGGTAATACTTAGGGTTTCCAAATATCCGAGTTTTTTATAACAGAGGTTATCGGATAGTAGTTTCAGAATTATCCTTCGGATACCGGATAACCGTATAAAAATAAACCAATAATATTGAACTTCAATATCAATACTTTTATTTTTTATAAATAAAATTTAAAATGCATAAGTAATTATATTTTTTGAATTTTTTCATTTAAATAATAGTATTTCAGGAACACTAATTAAGTAATGGATAAGAAAGATGAGATCTAATTTTTGTACAGAAATTGCCAGAAACTGAAAAAGGTCTCTCTGGGTCTGTTGAAGTTGTCTTCAACGTTTTTAGTGCCATTTACAACAATTCAAGATTTTATGTTCTCTTAAGAGGTTTTTGAAAATGCTAAATTCTTGCTTTAAAGTACTATTAGTTGTTGATATTCCTACCTGTTTAATGTTGAATGCATTTGAAATATATGAATTGAGTTCTTCTATTTATTCTATTTCTGATTTAACTACAGTTGTTGGTTCTTCACCGTCCGATTGTTGCATAGTCTCATTAGGAAAAAGTCTCTTCATAAAAGCGGTAGCAAAACTAATACTATATGAATAATATGTTGATTCAGATTTTAGGCTATTGGTGATTTCGAGAAATTTAATAAAAAAGTATTACCCTTTAATTATAAGCAAATGTGGTATTAAAATATCTTTGTTAAAATTTCATTTGTACTGCATCTAATACAGAGGATCTATTGTAATTTAATTAGTTTAAAAATCTATTTAGCCACAAAATCATGCCTATTTGACAGGTAATCAGTGAAAATTCGACTTTCAGTTTGTTATGCATTTCTCACAAGTCTGCAACTTTAAAGTAATTATCAAAGTTGCTGCTTTATCTTCAGGTCAGGCTGAAAGGAAAGGCCTTGGCACTCTTTGTATAAGAATCGTTCTCACGGTATATGTGATAGCATGCTATTACTGCATTAAGGCATGCTATCCGAGCAAGAGATTGGATCTCAGCCTTAGTCAATCCAATCTTTGACAGTACTGGGTTGTTCTTTTTATCCAAAGTTCCCAGGCATCCAATCACCAAAGCAGATATTGTTGTCTTCTGCTTAATAGCTTGTCCAATTTCTAGTGCTAGATCCTTGTATTTGGCGTAGTTAAGTTCTCGTGCTTTTACAAAGTTTTCTTCGGAATCATATGGTACTTTTAAGTCAAGAACATGTATATCCTTGTTATTTTTAGACTTGATTACCATGTCCGGTTTCAACTTTGTCGGATTTGAGATATACTTGAGTGATTTTTCCACATCTATCTATTGATTCAGATTTTAGGCTATTGGTGATTTCGAGAAATTTAATAAAAAGTATTACCCTTTAATTATAAGCAAATGTTGTATTAAAATATCTTTGTTAAAATTTCATTTGTGCTGCATCTAATACAGAGGATCTATTCTAATTTAATTAGTATAAAAATCTATTTAGCCACAAAATCATGCCTATTTGACAGGTAATCAGTGAAAATTCGACTTTCAGTTTGTCTAATGCAAAACATGGAATTATAAGCTTCACCAGCTAAAATGTTAGATAAATTTATAAATGAACACATATATTTGATAAATACTTAATATTTATATTTGGTCAATGTAAAACAGACTTATTTAGTGATCAGTTGCTTAAAACATTTATGAGAGCCACATCTAAGTAATTGATAATTAGTCAAAATGTTTTTGTTGGTGAGCATAAATTAAATTATTTGGTCGTCTGTAGCTAAAACAATCTCAATAGAGTACTTTGATTAATAATTACTTAGTGAAAAAATGTAGGAAATTTCATAATTTGATATTTAGCAAATTAACTCGCATATAACCATCTTTATTTCCCCGTCTATCATCTATATGCCATATATATATATATTTCATGTTTTTCTACCAGACTTAACTAAGCTTCTATAAATGTAAATTAAATCCGGTAGAAACATTTGTAGCATCACATCTAATAACAAATCTAACAGTTATGCGGAATGAGAAAGAAGTCCTGGATTATAGTGTTAAACTAGAAGTATAATAGCATTATAATGATAAGCCACCAGAAAAGTGCTAGAAACCCTTAACAAGTTTATATTAACTGTGCAATTAGAAACAGTATACAAAAATTACATTAAGATTAGTACAATAATAAACTCTTAGATTGTTGAACAAGTAAATCACAAGATAAGTCTTTGCTGCAAAATATTTATTAAGTGAGAAAATTTTGATTATAAGATAATCCTTTAAAATTTTAATTTCAAGTTATCTAAATATGGACGAAATATTTCCATGATGCTTCATATTCATATTTCTGCTCAAATCACAAATAGAACATAAGACACTGTTATATATAGTCAAAATCAAAAAAATAAACAATATTTTAAATGCTGGACAGAAATGCACCAAAATAAGAAATTTTTATAGGATTCTCTGGTAAAGAAAATACTACTTCTCATTTAGTATCTGATACAGATTAAGATAAATTTAACTTTATTTAATAAAATAAAATAAAATAAAATTAAATTCCACTTCATATCTTATAACTATAAAAAATATAAAATAAAATTTCAATTTATAAATTTATAATTATGCATAAAGTTGAGTTCAATCTACCCAAATATATGTAAAATTGTCATAATATTAGAAATATAAAACATCTCACATGAAATAAATTATCATTTTCTATTAAAAAGATGTGAGAAAATAATTATCACAAAATTAAATTTAATTAATTAAAGGCAAATTAATTTAAAATTAAAAAAAATTAATTAAAGGAAATAGAATAAGATTTTAATGATGATTGCAAACGCTAATGAATAAATGTCAACTAAATATTATAATTATGCGGAGTTTATGCAGAGAATAATTATGAAATATTTATATGCAATATTGATATTACGAACATTTATTAATTAATTTAATATATTTATTTTGATTTTAAAAATTATAAAAAATATCTTATTTTAACATTTAAAATTTTAATTATGGTAAATTTTTCCAATAATTTTTAATTATACTATAATAAATAAATCTATTAATTATTAACTACTGTAGAAACACAAAATTAGAACGAAACATATATTGTGAATACATTAGATAAGATGATTTTAACAATTGAAAATTATATTCTTTCGTTTTCTGGTTGATCATCGAGCATCTGATATCAGGATTTTATATTTCTTCTGAATAAATTCCAGCTGTTGCGAATTGGAATTGAATTGATTTAGATTTGAGGAGATAGAAATACGCGGAAACGATCATTAGGATAAACAGTAATTTAACTGATTAGACGGATGATTGTAGACTTTTGTAAGTTTCTTGTGAATTTTCGAATAGAAAAAAAATGTCGATTTTATATTAATATTTAAACAATAATTAAATATGTGTTATTTTTAATAACGCATTTGTAATTTTAACTAAAATTTAATGAAATTAATTAAAACTAAATATTGCAGACACTAAAATTACATTTTTTAATCTAATTAATTAAATTTAACCGTAATTTTATTTTTATCGATAACACAATTTTTTGTGAAAATTTCTATTTATCTAAATATTAAAGAATTAGTTTAAATAATTTTAATTAATTAATTTTAATTTTTGTATAATTGTCATGATGATGGTAATCCTGCAGTTTGACTTGTCCTTGTAAAATTTATAGATATAAAATAATTTCATGGACCTTGTTTGATTAACCCTTTTGTTGCTATGAGTGTACTTATAATTTCCGCATATATTAATCAAATCAGCGAAAGCGTATGTGAGATACAATTTTCAATTAAATAAATTCATAAACTAAAATTAAAATAAACTAATTAATTGTATGTGTGTGGATTGAATTTGGAATGTTGAAAATTTTCTGACCGTATTTATATATTAGAAAATCTATGTGAAAGGTTTTTGTTTATTTTCACGTTGACTAACAGTTGTTTTGGAAAAATAAATATTTTGGTTTTGTGAATTATTTGAAATTATTATCAGGAAAAATGAATGCTAGAAGTTACGATAAAAACGGCAAATCTAATAGCGTATATCGATGAGGTTTTACTGCACTATATTACGACGAATATACTTAAGTTATTCACGGTGGTTTGTTAAAAGAAGAGGATGTTTCTGTTGGTAAAATTTTAAATTATACAAATTTATAACTTTAAAAATATCTCGTAACCAAAGTGTTAAGGGTTATCTACTTACCTTATTTTCAGTTTTATTTTTATTGTTATTTTATTACTTATTATTTATTTTACATTTAATTGATGTTGCAACAAAGAAACATTCGTTTAACAATAATAATAATAATAATAATAATAATAATAATAATAATAATAATAATAATAATAATAATAATAATAATAATAATAATAATAATAATAATAATAATAATAATAATAATAATAATAATAATAATAATAATAATAATAATAATAATGATTATTATTATTATTATTTTTATTATTTATTTTGTTATTATAAAATTCAACAATTTAAAAATCATAAATAATCAAAATTTAGTGAGAAAATATCTTAATAAATAAAGGACAATTTATCATTCAAAGCCAATTTGATCAGTAAATAAATATTTTACTTTTATTCTTGCAAAAAAATTAAATGAGAAATCAACAAAATTAAGTTTTCTCGTTGAATTTGAAAATACTAAGTGGAAATGAAATGTAAAATTTTAATAATATATAAATTGATATGAATTATTGTGTGGAATTTTCCCCGGATTATTGCTCCGCAGACATTTATTTACGGATACGTGTTGATATTTATGATTTTGGAAATTTTCATATTTCTATCAATATATTTTTGATTATTTTCCATTTAAGGACAGAAAAATTATTATCAATTTAATTATATTTACAATAATAGTAATAATAATATTACTATTTTATTTGTGCAGGATGTGCGTGTAAAGAAAATTGTAGAACCCAGCTGACTCTCCTGTAAAATCTGTCTTGGAACAGCTGGAGTGCTTCTATCTAATTAGTGTGTGTGTGTGTGTGATTTTGTATTTTTAAGTTAAATTTCTTATGTTACAACTAAAATTAACCAAAATACTATTATTTTTATTATTTCAAGAAAGTAAAACGTAAAATAATTCGACCTCCTTTAACACTAGAACTTCCGAGCCCGTCAAAATGACGGTTTTTTATATGGTAAAACTAGGTATACCAAATATTCTGGTAAATTTAGTGTTAAAAATCAAATATAATCCCAGATATGCTTTTTATGGTTTTCTGTAAATTATGTTACTTTCAATTAAGCTATTTCCTGGTGGACAAAAGATCATGAACAAATCCGATCTTCTTTGATGATCAGTCATAATTCTTTGTAATAATTTTGTTTCACTTTCCGCTATGTTGGGGTTTGAAATTTCAAATTATTTTAAATGGTTTTTATGTAATTAAAAAGGAATGTCGAAAATTCGAAACCGTAAGAAACCAACAAATTATCGAATCAGAATTTGAAAAATGGGTCAGATACAGAAGAGATAATGGGAAAATCATTGCAATAACGGATTTATCAGAATGTTTTCAGAAAGGGTTAACAATCAAGAAAGCTTTTAAAACAGAAAATCGTTAATTAATTAATTAATTAAAGAAAATCCGAGTTTAGTTAACAATAAGTTCGGCAAACAAGAGGAAATGGAAAAGGCCATTATCTTGATAGTAAGATTAATAGCAGAAGCAAAAAAGCAGATTGTGACGAGAGAGGCTATGTGAATACCGATCAATCATTCCTCGGAGACTAAAAACCTGAAAGGAAACCGCAAGTCCAGGGTTGTCAACAGTTGAAGATTGGATTGATGATCATTAATCAAAGTGATTATTACCACTATATAAGAAAAGCCAAAATTAGAAACAGTTGGAATTTTGCCTTAAGTAGGGACACTAAGAAACTGAGAGTAGGATTGAGGGATTAGGTCGATTATCTAGAAGTTCAGGATTTAAATTAGTTATTAGAAGAATATTTAAAGGAACTCAGTAGGTCAAATCGAATTGAATCGTGAATTAAATTGGTCAAAAGGTGATTATTATTGTAATCCACGCAGAATCAAAGCGGTCACAGCAAGACCTATCAGATATTTAAATCAAAGATCTCATTGCGATATTGGAATATTGTAATTAGTTGTGTATATCAAATTTGAATTCAAATATACGTTGGTTGTGTTTATATAATTTATTTTGAACACGTGAAGTCAGTGACACTGACTATTATTATTTCATTTAATTAAAACCCAACAGGTCTTAAATAATGGTAATCCTAAATATTTACTTTTTTTCTCTATTCTTTTATCAATTTAGATCCCAATGGTAAATTCTACGAGATCCCATAGAGATCTCATTGAAGGCTCTTTTTAATTTATGGGAGAATCAACCAATAAAAAAAACTTATAAAATGAATAATTAACAAAATTTACAACAATAATAATGAAATTAAAAAATATTAAGATATCTGCTTTATTTTTCAATTAAAAAACAAACGTTCATTGGTAATTTTGTTTTTAATTTTTTTATAAATTAATAACAGTTGTTTAAATAATATTTTTTCCGTGATGATTCAACAGTGAAAATAAATATAAAATTAAACCAGTGTTAGTAAAAAATGATTTTATTTTTTCAATAAAAACTTGTATTAGATATAAAAACAAAATAATTTTAGCTATTAAAATGATTGGTTCGAATTTATTACACATGAGATTATTTGATAAATCTTTTCCCCTCGGTTTCGCTTCACAACTTCTCCGAGGGATTCCAGCAATTAATATTAAACACAGAAAATTTGATTCATATTGAACAGAAATAAAAAAAACAAAATCCCACAGACAAATCACATAGCTAACTGGATCCCAGTTCAGTAAATGAAATAATTTCTTCTTTTTTTACGCTTCACTTATTATTTGAATTTAATTAATTTTTGCCATTACTGTTTGCTTTGATTTTAAGTTATTACTACTATAAACATTTTATCAAATCTTCATTAATTAAAAATATTGATTTTCTAAAAATAACTTAAAAAATAAAATTAGTTATTAATTCAAACAAACAAACATCGAAACCGTGAAATTAAAACACAGAAAAGTTTTTAACATAAATTAATATTCGAACGACTTCAATTGATTTATTCGTGTGTTTTTATTGATATTTTTTAAATTTTATAATAATAATAATAATAATAATAATAATAATAATAATAATAATAATAATAATAATAATAATAATAATAATAATAATAATAATAATAATAATAATAATAATAATAATAATAATAATAATAATAATAATAATAATAATAATAATAATAATAATAATAATAATAATAATAATAATAATAATAATAATAATAATAATAATAATAATAATAATAATAATAATAATTTTCATTTCATTTAAAAAAAATTTTAAATAAAAAATATTAAAAAAAGAATTAATTCGCCATAAACATGGAAAACAATTACAGATTAAAACAAATCTTTTTGAAATAGCTCATTATAAACAACGTCGAAAAAACTTTAATTTTCAATCGTATAAAGTTCAATGTTTTTTTTTATTAAAAAAATATTTGATTTTACATTTTTAAAATAATGAAATGGCAATTAATAATTCATTTCATCATTCTTTTATTAAAACTTGTTAATATTTTACTATGAATGTTATTTCTAGTAATTAATTAAACTAACAATATAAGGCCTGTTTATTATCATTGGAAAACAACCAACAGCTGGTGGAATGGGGGAATTTCTCAGCTCCTTGCAGAAACAGGCTGTCAAGGCCTGTGTGGATGGAAATTATTTTTTAAATTTCTAATGTCTTCCTGGAGATTTGATCCAGGATTCTAATCAAAATAAATATTGGTAATTAGTCATTGAGCCTATTTATTGATGATTTTTTAAACGTTTTGAGCCGATATTCTCTTCTGTATTTATCAAAGTCATTACTTTTTCGAATTCTCCCAAACGAGCGGCATTCTCGACATAATCCAGCAATATCTCCTTTATTTATCCCATAACATTATTGTTGTCAATAACTTAATATTAATGCTTGGTACCTTCATTCCTTTCAAACTTTACATCTTTAATTTCCACAGCTTCTTTCACAAGACCCCCACAGCACATTCTAGTAACATCTATTTCTATTTTGGCTACCACAGTTTAAATATTTTGATGAGGTCATTTTTTATTCTAAACTTGCCAACCAGAAACAATGTTAATTTCTTTATTGAAACAAATAACATCTTAATCATTTGGTTTTTTTGAAATAATCCTCTTTCCTAGATCTTTATCTTCACAAAATTCTTTATTATTAATTCCATTCACAACTTACATCACTACTTTCAAAACTTATATCGCAGAATTTACTATGCTAAAAATTATAAAGTGTTTTATAAAATGTTTTCAGATTTTTAATTTTTAAAAATAAATCAATTATTCATTTTCAAAATAAAATTTAATATAAATAAATAAAGCATAATAAATAAAGGTAATAAAAAATAAAAAATATAATAAAAACAAAAGATATAAATAAATTACAATTCTTTGAAAAAATATATACTTAAAAGAAGTAAAAAATTCTTATACATATTAATAAAGCAAAAATGATTTATTTATTGTATTCACAGTTGGTGCAATAGATAAGGCAGATCTGTATTTACTCCTAAAGTCTGTCAGCAACCAGTAATGCAGTAAAACAAACTAACAATATTAAAAAATTGATAGAAAATATTAATTTTTAATAAACAGTTATTTCATTTATAAAAATTCATTTATATATTGTTGCTATTATTATATCTTTACTAATAATTTTAAGGATAATATTTAAAATAATTAAATATAATTTGTAATTTAATTAATATGTATTTAATAGTTTAATAAGTTAAATGCTGTATATATTATATAATTGTCATTATTATTATTATTTTATCAACCATAATATACTAGATGAGATTCTATTTTTATTATAATTTTGTCTTATTTTCATAATCATAATGACGTTTTAAGTCGCCAAAGGATGGGGAGGGTGCCATATTGAAAGCTAAGCAAGTGGCAGATACTTGACAATAGCTTGTATTCAAAAATATCATTTAAAACTATAGCTCTGATTCCATTAGTTGACCTCTACTTTATTGAAAATCAGGAAGTCCATTGAATATTCAAGACAATTAAACTTCTTTAATATGTGCCAGGCTCTGTACGTAGTTTAATTTGCATTTTGCTTACTTTTTCACTTAGCAAAAGATCTCATAAAAGAGAAAATCTTAAAACTATCCGAAAAAACATTATTTGAAAATGCTTTGTCAGTAAAGAGCTGTAAATGTATTCTGAAACTTTTTCGCGGTTTTGATACATTTTGGTATTCTGATCCCACTAATGAGTACTTGTGAGAAATAGATGATTTTCGAACCGCAAAGACTCATTGTAAAAAGTCTGATCTAACGTGATAGTTTATTGAAAACACAATGAATAGAAATCAAATATTCTTTCATTTGCCATATTTTCATACAAGACGCTAAGGGTTTTATTTCAGAACTTGAGGGACCATTTAAACTTTAAAAAGGTGAAAAAAATTCCTATGAAGTTTAAATTTTCTTAATTTAAACAAACAATAAAGACTACTACACCAGAATCACCTGTATAGTCTAACAACATTTGTCTTTAAATGAAAAACGTCTACTTTCATCGGACAAAACCTCTAAGAGGATATTTTATTATATTATCTGCCGATAAAATTTAAAAATAAAAAAAAATCAACGAATAAATAGATTTTAATTGTTGTTGTTTAATGAAATAATATATGATAATAGTTCAATAAAACAAAACACAAATGTTTCTTAAAGCAAGGTATGAATGTTTTTTTTTGTTGTTAAAATATACTTTTATTTATCATTTTAGCTTTCAAATGAGTAATAAAGTATTTCATTGACAAAGATTTTCAAAAATATGACGAACAAAATATACAATATTAGAAAATATTATTAAGAAAAGTAACAAAAAAATATGAAAGTTTAATGCGAGATAGATTATTTATATTAAATAATTTTTTTTGAAATTATTAAAAGTTAAATTTAAATGAAAGATATAAATCAAGCTTTAACTAGATTTTTCAAATTTACAAATTTAACAATAGAAATTTTAAGTAGAATAAAATTGCAAAATCATTAATAATATGAATCTAATTAAATTATAAAAAAACAAATTAAGTTTTCCGTTTAAAACAAAATAATTTAAATTTATGATATATATAATAAAATAATTTTATAAAAATAAGGAAAAATATTTTATTAAATATAGTTAAAGTTATATAATAAACATGTTAATTTTTGTTTAATTTTTGAAATCTTCTTTTAAAGAAATAATAAGAAAAGAAAAAAAATCATAAAGTTGTTCTGACAAAATTGAAATGATGAGTTTTATACTATAATGAAAAATGATAAGTGAAAAGGGGATTTGTTTGAATTGGTTAGTTATCAATGTTTAATTAATATCAAAATTTAATTAATATTTCATTTTATCAATTTTACATTATCCAATTTCAAATTAAAAATGACAAAAATCTGTTTTCTTAATTTACAAAATAATAATAATTAAAAATTATATTAGAATTAAAAATCTTTTAAAAAATTTAATGATAAAATATTTAATCATTTTATATTAAACAAGAATTTTCGTTACAGCCTTTTTCAAGTATTTATAATATCTATAATTGTATTTAATTATTAATTTATATATATATATATATATATATATATATATATATATATATATATATATTATAAAAATTCTGAATTATTTTATTTTAGCATTATTTAGTAAATCTTTTTTAATATAAAAAATTCATCGATTTCAAATTAATAAAATAATCATAATAATCATTACTTTACTTCGTGGCATTTCTCCTCAGCTTCCGAAAAAGAGCGATCCATTTATTTCCTCAACGATCAGAAGAGCAAAAGCAAAAAAAAATACAATTCAACTAAATATTAAAACTGGACAGCCAATTTAATGTGACGAATTTAATTGTCAACAAAAGAAAAATATAAAAAACAAAAATAAAAATCACACACAACCTACAAGAATAATAGTAAAAATATCTACGAGAAGTCTCGGAGAATCTTAATTTGTCAAAATCTGCAGCATCCACTAGTTGTCCGTTAGTGATGAGCTGACACACCGGCTGGGGATTTCGGTTTATCACCAGTGATTTTCCTTTTCGTCATTTGGTAACTGATGGTGTGTATTCTTCAGGCATCGTGGAATCTCTTTGAAAATTTTACATAAAAATAAAACTACCACACGAAAATCTATTGAATGATCAATTGAGAAAAGACATCATCTCATTGGATTATCAAAATAGCCTTGACAAATTGAAAACAACCTCCAACTGTTTCTGACTGGGTTTGTGACTATCCAGGAGTGACTCTCCTGCCATTTGACGAAAGCAATTCTTACAACCGCAATCGTCGATATAAAATGCTATTAGGGAGAACTATAATTCAAAAATTGAGTAAATTCAATGGAATCAATTAAAACAAAATATTCAAATTTTTTGCAATCCTTAAAAGGAACCGTGAAAACCACTCTCACGCAATAATGCCAGTTTAGGAGGGGAATTCCCTATTTGGGTGTTGGGAGAAATCTCTCGAAATGCTTCATTGTTTTTAAATTGTAATTTTCAATTATTTATATTTTAATTAATTAATTTTGGTTTTAATAAATATTTTTTGAATATTAGTTTTTTGGAATATAACAAAGCATAAATTTATAAATAACAAAAATTTTTGGTAACACATGGATTTGGGGGGAGGGCTCAACTGTTTTTAGGGAAAATTATTTAAATAACAAATATTTATTATTCAAATAAATTTACATTGATCTATATGGATAATGAATATATTTTTTAATCAGTAAAACCGCTATGAAATTGCTTGAATTAACGAAAACGGAGATTTTTAATCAATAAATGCACTTTTAAATCAATATTTGAATTATTTTTTAAAATTTGCACTTTAAAATCAAAAAAAAATTAAAAATCAATAATCGATAAAATCTATAATTTCTGTTATGATTTTTTGCTAGGTAGGTTTGTTGCTAACCAGTGGCGCCCGGAGCTCATATCTAATCCAATTTATCTAATCCAAAGGGTGAGCTTCTCTACAAAGACTGTCTAACATTCCTTCCCTAGTACATTCCGAATTACGATCTCCTCTTGTGCGGTGGACAAATTGCTGACACACCTCACGAGTCCAGATCGAATCTTGTCCTTCAGTTTTAATTGGACAATTTCGTGGTCTTGGTCGCGCATCTTTTGGTCCGCCTAATTTAACAGTTTTGGGTTAATTTCGCCCGTAACTCATCAGTTTCTGCCCTCAGCTTTACCACTTCTTTAGGCCTCATCCACGTTTGTTCAATACGCCGTCATCGATGTACCAGCGCCTCGGTCCGTTGGTTTTGGGAAATTGCTTGCGTGTGGTATTTTTCCACGTCCTTTCGGAATCTTTCTAATAGTTGGGTGGTTTGGTTCACTGAAATGATCGAATGATGTTTATAGTAAAAATGTGTATCATTAAGTTATTCGTTATTAAAAATTCATAAAAGGAAAGTTTTTCTCATGAGATTTTACATTGCGCAAGGTGGGAGGAGGCATGAAGGTGACTGTGATTCCTTTCCTTACATGATTTTAAAAAGGTCTCTACAACAATGCTAAAACCCATCAAACTTTGGCCGATGCGGTCGAAGTATTATTGAGGACACCATAGGTTCCTATATTAGTCCTGTACATTCAAAAATGAGTCAAGCTGCGGTAAATTATAGTATAAAAGCTCTAAATATGATAGATAAATGAATAAACCTAAATTATTTACGTTAATGTTATAGGCACTATGATGAGTTTAGTACGATTTTTAATGACAATCATATGAATTTCAAATATAAAATATGATAATTAAATAACATTGAATAACAATAATAATAACATTAAATTTGATGACCAAATTACCATTACTCGTAACCACAACGAGGATAATTCTAATAATAATCCTAATAATAATCAAAATGATTCTAACAGCAATAATAGTAATGTCAATGGTTGTTACGGTAATAATAGGAATCATAATAACCGTTACGGTAATAATCCCATAACGATAATAATAATAACAGTATTAATAATATAATAATAATATTGATAATGATAATAATAATAATAATAATAATAATAATAATAATAATAATAATAATAATAATAATAATAATAATAATAATAATAATAATAATAATAATAATAATAATAATAATATTATTATTATTATTATTATTACGCGCCCACGCGCTCTTTCGAGGGTTGGGCGATAAGATTTAGGAAGGGAGAATATCGAGCAGTTCCAGCAAACGCCTTTACCACAAATTCCCCGCTAACCACCGGTTTTATCCAGGGTAATATAAATCATTTTAATAACTTGTGTGCTTGTGTTTTATAGACTATATAGAAACAATGGAGATATAATTATGCTCCTCTCAATGGAGTTCGATCACAAAGAAATTCAATAATGGTTTTAATAGTTATTAAAATGATGAAGCATAATAATATGAAGAAAACAAAATCTTTTATAGTCCTTTAAACTTTTAATGTGATTCAACATTACAAAATTATTATACTAAATTTTCCAAATAAGCAAAACAAATAATACGATAAATAAAAAATAAAAATTTTACTTTTCCAAATTCGGATAATAACAAATGGCTGGAATACAATTAAAACTTCGAAAACAAATTGTCTGAGAGTGATTGAAATATATTACTTAAGGTTGATTTATATAAATTTCGTCTACAAAATTTCAAAAAAAAATTCTTTCTAAAATTTTAAGTTCAAAATTGAGAGAAAATCTCGAGTACGTTAGAAAATTTTTAAAAATGTACTGATTTTTGTTTGCCCAGCACTGCTTTATTTACCACGATTTTCCGTGTGTGTATTTTGATGCGGTAAAACAAAGAATTTTAATTTTTTATTTTTAAAATATATTTTTCTAATTTTTTTTACCGGACTAGTTTTAGATGTTAAAACTCGATTTATTTTTTAATTATTTTTATTTTTCTTTCAATTTTTAAGTTTTCCTTTCTAAATTTAATATTTAGGTTAACCGCTCAAAAGTATATAGGCATTATCGTGCTGGCCAAACAAAATTAAGGACTCACATCAGTTTTTGCCCAACATTAGCGTCATATTACTTTGAAATAACATATCATGTAAGTCAACCGCCATTTGTTCCAAATATTGATATGATATGCTTAGTACATCGTGTGATCTTTGTTAAATCGGCAATTCTATCAACAAGATATATACTAGAGTGGGTATAAAGACTTTTTCCTCCAAATATGACTAAAACGTTGTGTTTATGCTGCAAAATGAAATAACCACGAAAAAAAAGAATGCTGTTTAAAAAGGTCTACAGGTCCCAACTTTTGTGGTACTAGTTTTTAATATAATTGTAAAATTGTAGTTTTTAATGATTAAGAGTTTAGAAAACTTGACTACCGGACTGAAAATGGCCTCGCCTTCTTGCATCCATCCTTCCAAGCGAAGATATAAGCAATCGAAAAGTGAAGCAGCTTTTTAAGCATTAACTCTTTTGCACGCGTGAATGAAAGTGTAAGTGTCAGTTCAAGCAATGACGAAAGTAAGCAAGTAATGTATAAAATATCTGCAAATTGTTCATCTTAAAGCTTTTTCAAACCATCTATGACGCACTCTTCAACTGACGCGGCAAGTAAGCTTGTCATTAAACATGTATTGTCGACACTAATGGTGTCAGTCTTTTGTGAAAGTTTAGCTTCTAGTGAAGCTCAAGTGGAGAATACTAGTCAGTCTGAAATTTGGCGTTGGATCATCAGAATTATTGTTTTCATTTTGACGGGAAATTTTTGAATAGAAAAGAGTATCAAGTTTTGATAGCCCAAAGCAAGCCAAGAGAATTAAAACTTGGGATAATTAGATGTCAAAGTGAATCTTCTCAACACAACTTCAACGAGATTAAATCCGTGCTTGACAATTATGATGCCTTATCAAGCATTAAAATGATTATTTCAAACACCGCAGCTGGTAATACTGACCACAAAATAGACTACCAACATCAAATTTTAGACTGTATATTGGAGCACATTCTGTACTTCTTTTATATAAAAACTTCTTCGTGAATTCCATGCGTGAATTATGATTTCGTGGATATAGCGGAATGATAAAATCCAAAGTTGTCCTAAATATTCCAGCCAAAAGCATATTCGTGGATAAAAATAAAATGTTCTTCAAAGTTGAGCTCTATGTATCTCAAAAATCATCAACAAACAAGCAATCCAAGAGCAGTAGTTCTTCAGAATAAAGAACTAATTGATGTTGCAGAGATAAAACCAAAAAAAATAATAACAAATCTTAAAGATGAGTTAAAATGGCTAGACCAAACCTATGAAAACAATCAAAAGAAAACCAAAAATCAGCAGAACAAAACCGATTCAAAAAAACAATTCAGAACCTTTAAAAATATAAAATATAAAGATGAAATTCAAAACTACATGGAATAGCGTTGGTTTCATAATAAGTGCAGTTCACAGAAAGACAACCATATATTAGATAAACTAGCAAAAAAATACTTATTAGGGTTGATATAAAATGAAAGAAATAAAATGTGGGTATGAAAAATCGAAAATAAACAAATACGTAAAAAATAATTAAAGTACAAATATTAATTAAAAATTTATAAAATATGAAAATGAATATTGATTGGGAGAAACAGGTATGGTTGAACCGCAAATCGAAAGATGAACTCAAATATATTAATAAAAAAATTAAATAGTTATATTATAGACAAAAAACAAACTATTTAAAATTAACTAATCACCTATTGGAAAACCAGAGTGGTGAGGAAAATACAAGACGTGTAAAAAGCCGAGCTTTACAGAGAGTCTGGGAAGTAAAGATTCAGATAAAGTATCCCAAGAGCCTAATGAGCAAATTGGATGTTTGAAAAACAATTAACCAGATTTTAAAAGCAATTAGACTCGGACTAAAATGTTTTTCAAAAAAGCGGTATAAAAAGAGAGCTGGTGATAAGAGGAATTACCAATTGATCGAAGAAAAAATACATCGAAAGAATCATTGAGGGTAAATGAGAGTAAATTGATAGTACATATTTAAATCAACTTAACGTTCCAAACAAGCAATTCCTCTTTGAGACACTGCTTTTAGGATAACAAAAATTAATGACAGTTTGTGAGTTTGTGTTAGATATCAATAAACGTATTCTGTATTCGGTTTTAGTTATTTAATTTATAAAAAGGAACTAATTTGTAAAAAATATTTTAACGAGAGTCTAAAATACCTAAACATCTCTGTAGCCCATAGGAGCAGTTGGTTTTGACCTGTAAAACATCAAGTCAAAACACACTTCAGGCCCGCTGTTGCACTTTTTCCGGCGGAGTTGTGGTGTGTGTGGGGGTGATCCAGCATGTTACTGTTATTGGGAGTCACTATGAACCTAACCTACCACTACAGAATTTAAAGAAATAAATTTTTTAGTATAAAATTAATAAATTCAATTAGACGTCCAAAAATAAAATAAATGAAATTAGGCTTTTTTATTCTTTAATTACACCAAAAAAATATACTTGAACATTCAGATATATAAAGTAGGTTATTATTATTATTAAGTCATTCCTTACATAGTTCATTAAAACTACGAATAACTAAATTATCTCAGTACTATATTATTTTAAGTGACTATAGGTTATCAAATAATAATTAAAGATTGTTATATATCAAGGGGTCTCAACTAGATCGACTTTTGTTAATCAAAATTCTCCGAAATCTACTTTTTCAGAAATTTTGCATAAGAGAAATTTTTTTAAAAATATTAGCTGTATCGACGTTACTACCTCCCCATGTTGTAAATTCTTGTCTTATATAATTTATTATCTGTTAATTTATTAATAGTCTGATTAACACTTAAAAGCTGAAACGGAAAGTTCTGTTAAAATTATTAATTTATTATTTTAAAAAAATAAAGAAATTTTATTACTTTGTAATTATTTAATATTTTAATTAAAAAATAAATTTTCCCACATTTAATATATTAAAAACTCAGAAAATAGGGAGAATAAAATTTACAAAAATTATTTGTTAGTGAATTTTTATTTTATTTCAACTGAAAACAGCGAAATATTTATTGAGTAAACAATTAATTTTATTAAGTGAACTTTTTCCTAGTCAATGTAAATGGTAATCCACTTTATTTATATTTTTTACCGCTACCGTTTCTATTGATGGAAATTCAAAAAATCTAATTTGATCTGATCTGACATAAAATGTATAATTGATATGTAAATAAAAATATTATTCGGGATTTTAGTATCATTACAAAGTTTATTTTCAACTCACTATATAATGCTGTTTCATTTAGTGATTGAATAATAATAATAATAATAATAATAATAATAATAATAATAATAATAATAATAATAATAATAATAATAATAATAATAATAATAATAATAATAATAATCATCATAATCATGATAATAATAATAATAATAATAATAATAATAATAATAATAATAATAATAATAATAATAATAATAATAATAATAATAATAATAATAATAATAATAATAATAATAATAATAATAATAATAATAATAATCATAATAATAATAATAATAATAATAATAATAATAATAATAATAATAATAATAATCATAATAATAATAATAATAATAATAATAATAATAATAATAATAATAATAATAATAATAATAATAATAATAATAATAATAATAATAAATCTCACTATTTATAATGTATAAATGTGTTGCTTTGAAGCATGTATGGCTACATTTTTATTACCGCTGTATTTCTACATTCAAAGCCCTCTAATTGTATTGATGCAATTGTTCCACCATATCATTTTTTTTCGTAAATATGCTTTTTGAAAAACTTTATTTGTAACATTGCATTATGTATGAATTGAAACAAAGTAGTAATGCTTAGAAGTCTGTAGAAATTTGGCGAACGTTTATGGTAAAGATAAAATTTTCAACAGAACGTACAGGAAATGGTTCGAAAATTTTGAAGCATGCGAGTTCGACTTCAATAACAAGCAATGTTCTGGGAGACCATCTCTATTGGATGACGTTTTTGTTAGGGTCATCATATCTCAAGATTTTTTTTTAAAAATTTTATTTACATTACTCAATAAATCGTATTATAATAAAATAAATTGTAAGAAGTCTTTAGAAGTAAAATGGTTATTTAAAATATACTTATAGAGAAGTTCCTTTTCAATGATAGGTGCTACTAAAGTTGTCTCTCCGAGAAGAGGAAACCTACGGAACGGTCACACCTGTAACATTGTCATTGAATCCCATACTCGATGTCTCCGTGAGAAAGAGTTATGTCCAAAATAATTTGGTGGGCTCCTCATTTTCGAAGTTTTAAGGACAAAACGTGAAATGGATTTTGTCATAAAAGGCACATAAAAACCGAATTGTAACTATTGAAAAACAGGGGCAAAACTAGAAAATATGTGACAGTTGGTGACATTTGAAAACATTAAATGATCTATAAAAATTATGAAACCTCCAAAGAAATTGCCCTGGTATTTAAATGACTTGTGAATCTCTGCCAAGAAATAATGAAAATAATTATTCATTCGAGAGACATTCTAGAAATTTATTTCTCAATTTGTAAATTTGGGATTTTGAGAATTTCTCAACTCATTTTATCCAAGTCGGGATATTTTCCAAGAATAATTTACTCGATAATTGTTTGAATCATAACTTGATTTGATCGCTGAGTAAGAGAGGGGGTGAGGTGGGGATGGGGGGGGGGTTTCAGCGGATTCCAAAATCAAAATAATGAAGCAAACTACAAAATGGAGTAAGAAAAACGTTGTAATTGGCAATTTAAATTTTCATTATCTCTTCACTGTCAGAATATTGAAATGCGTCAGTTTTTGGTGAATTAATGGGTTTTATTCTGGCGGAGCCCCGGTCTAGTGTCATTCAATCAGTGGGAGGTCGTTAAGGATGATCTTTTGGTTTTTAGATGCTGACGTGAATCATATAGTTTAATGGAATTCGGGAAACTTTTGTATAATTATTATTTCTTGTTAATTGTTTCGATATTTTAAACTGTTTCATTGGAGATATACAAAAGTAGCTACTGATAAAATTGTTTGTTTATTTTTCCGGTGAAAATTTAATTTTGTTTATTTTTCATTGATTTTAGAACATTTTTTAAATAAATTATAATTTTCACATAATAATTATAATAATAAAAATAAAATAATAATAAAATAAACATGTCATTGATTTAATTATAAGAAGCACAATTCAAACAAACATTTTATGATATTTATTAGACAGTTATCCTGTCTTCATGAGATAGGAATAGATCCTGTTCAATGGAACTATAGTTGACTCGTCAATCTGAACGAAGTTACACAAGACGAATTATGGAACGAAACAAATCACATTATTGGATTACATGATGGTGTATTTGCAACTTGAAGTGTTACCATTAAATGAGTCCTTTCTGAAATTTCTAGCTCATAAAAAATTTGAGTCTTTGGCTTTTATTGGAATTTCAAAAATATCTGGGAATTTAACTATCAAGATAAAAATCCATAAGAATGTTTGAAGCAACTCAGAAGTTTTATTAATATGCGATTTATATATATTCGCTTAAAATACCTCAACGTATCATGTGGGGCACAATCACTTTGCCTCCTGTGTTTGGCGTAATAAAAATCGTGTCGTAGTGTCATGATTTGCCCTCTCATGTATATTACGTAAAATTATTACACGCCCCTTGACCTTTGGATTGAATCCATAGTCCTTCAGTCACTTAAAAAGTTTGTGATCTCTTCTGGCTAGGGTTTTCAAAACGGGATCCCGGGAATATAGCCTTTTTTCAATCCCGGGATCCCGGAAAAAATTGATTGGGATCCCGGGATTTTGTTCCTGTTTTTTTTGGGATTATGAATCTTCTGTTGAAAATATCTCCACTTTTTTGGAATATAATTCAGTTTCAAAGGAAAAATTGAAGAGTTTTTTTTATGATTCGACGGAATGAATTGAAGATTCGGATATGAAAAGCTCCAGTTTAAAAAAACCCAGAAAGTTCCACGTTTTTCTCTATTGAATCTTCAAGTTAATGCCGAAAAGCTACAAAAATACCTTGCCCCCCGTTTTTTATTCTGAACTTGCTCTTGTTTCTTTTGTATAATTTATAATTGAAAAATTTGTCGTGCATTTTCTGGATTGGAAAAATTATCTGAACTGTAAATCTTTGACAGTGATTCAAACCTTGAATTTCAAAGCTAGTATATTTTGATAACTATGGCTTAAAATGATTATTAAATTGATGTTTTATTATTTTATCGTGAAATAATTATAATCATTTTTTAGAAAATGTCAGACGTCTGGAAATACTACAAAAAAGATGGTAACGATCATGGAATTTGTAATGAATGTTTTAGCAAATTGAAAACCAAAGGAGGTTCAACAAAAGGTTTATGGACTCATTTAAAGACCACCCATCCAGACGTGTTGAAAAACAGCCAAGCAACCTCAACAAAAAGGAAAAATTATTCAGATCTTGAACCCACAAAGAAATCAAAAAGCAGTCATTCAATAGATTCGTATTTTTACAAAGAAACACTCGGTGAGATTTTGGCGAAATTTGCAGCGAAAGATAGTTTTTCTATACACGCAATTTTGAATTCCGAGGGTATACGAGAATACATCAGATTGAAAAAAATGGAAATGACCAACAGTCTACCAACTGTAGCAAGTTTAATCTATGAATTCTATAAGCACAAAAAAGGTGAAACTATTCAAAAATTGAAAAAGAGACTGGAAATTGGTGGAAAATATTCAATAAGCATCGATGAATGGTCAGATTGTCAACAACGCAAATATTTGAATATTACATTACACGAGCCTGAAGAAGACATTGTTTTGGGGTTGAAACTCGTGGAAGGATCATGTAACGCCGAAAGGACAACTGAACTTGTCACAGAATTTTTAGATGAATTCAAATTGGATTTGGAAAATGATATTGTAGCATCCAGCAATGATGGAGCTGCAGTAATGGTGAAATATGGAAAACTCAACAAAAATATTTCTCAAGTCTGCTACAATCACGCTATTCATAATTCTGTGGTAAAAGTTTTCTATGAGAATAAATCAACTCAGGTTGATTCAGAAAGTGGTCAAGAAATTGGGGTCGTTGAAGACGAAGATGACACAGAATATGAGGAATCAAAAGGCAGAGATGCATTTTTCAATGATTTGGATTCAGAACCAGATTACACAGAGATTCAGAGCATTAGTGAGGTGTTAAATCAAACTAGAAAAATTGTCAAGTTCTTTAAATATTCGTCTGTTCGCAAATCAATTTTTCAAAAGCATGTATTGGAACAAGAAGGCAAAAACTTAAACCTAATTTTGGATTGTAAAACAAGGTGGAAATCTACAGATCAAATGGTTGCACGATTCATAAAGCTTGAGAAACCCATCAATGAAATTGGACGAGAAATTTTACCCAAAGAACATTTCAGTATTCTGACAGTAATTAGTCAAATACTTGCACCTGCTGCTGAAGTAATTAATGAACTAAGTAAAAACAACAGTAACTTGTTAACTTCTGAAGGTTCGATTGCATACTTATTTGAGACCCTGAATGAAAATACACATTCGCTTGCTGCAGAGCTCGTCTCAGAATTGAAAGACAAACTTTTAGCAAGACGAAACAAAAAAGTTGTGTCTTTGTTATATTTCCTTCACAATGGTACATATGCAAAAAGAAATAAGTTCTTGGAGTATTCAAGCAAAGAAGAAGTTAAATCATTTGCCGAACAATTACACCAAAAGTTTTCTTTAAACAATAAAGAAAAAGAAACCTCAAGCTCGGGCTCAGGCTCAGAAGACGAAGCACAACCTGACAAAATTATGCAGAAAGAAAATAAGCTACAGGAATCAATTAACAAAGTTTTGAATGCAAAGAAAGTTTTAAATAAAGTTTCTATAAAAAATGAGATGTCACAATATGAATGTTCTGGTGCTAAATCTGCAAATTTGGAAAAGTTATATGAATCTTTATTGACAATAAAATCAACATCAACAGCTTCTGAACGAATTTTTTCCATATCTGGATTCATTTGCTCGAAAATTCTAAATCGAATGTCAACAAGAATGCTGAACGCTTTAGTATTTTTACGATATTATTTTTTAAAGAAAATCGAAAGGTAGATGTTTAAATAAGCTTAATTTACAATAATTTATGTAAAATCTTTAGTTTTGATATAATAAAAAAATATTTGGTATATAAATTTAGAAAAAATATAAAAATTTATTTTGAAAAAATAAAAATCCCGGGATTTTTGGAAACCCTACTTCTGGCTCTTGTAATTGGAAAAGTTCTGGAGATTTGGTGATCATTCGCAAGTGACTGATATTACTGGGATCGACACCAACTTCTATATTGTTAGTGCAAAAATAAATCTGATTAAAGTTCCAATTTCCCACGGCACGTTGCATTTTGCACTTGGTGGCTTTAAGAAAACCTGGCTACCGACATCCTTTTAGCTGCCAATGAGATTCTCAAATAGATCGAGATCCATGTCACCTAAAATAAACTTTGAACTTCTTCATTTCCGGCTGAAATACAATTTTATGGATACAGTTTTGTCATTTAAACCTGAATGTGAAGATATTATAATAGAAAACTGTGATTGAATTCCAGTGTATTATCGCCACTATTTGTTTAACAGTTCTGTAATTTCTCACTACTATCCCTTACCCTTGGGTCTGTAAACACAGCGGTATATTATCTTAATTCTACACGTATCTGCAAAGAGTTTGAATTCTAGAAAATGAAAACTTGGTCCAAAATGTTTTCCACGGGATCGTTTTCTGAAAACATAACATATAGAGCGTTGGATACCGAAATAAAGTCATCGCGAGCAATTCTTTTTCTCAAGTATTGTTTACTTGGACCACAGTCTACGATTGATAAATAAATATTCTCATTCACATGACTGGAGTCGATAGCGATATGAGATCCTTCTTCATCTACTTCCAATGCACTTTCCCACGTTAATGGAGCCGTATCAAACACTTTGCACGTGTTGCAGATGTTGACAATCTCTTTCACTATGCCGTAGGTTGCGGACGGATCTAGTTTCCTGGCCAAGTAAAAGGTTCGATTAATGCTCATGTGGTGCTTCTCATTTGGTTATTAGAGATATAAAAGCTCCGGCGATGAGCGGTTGATTTGCTTTCATCCATGTTAAATTATCGGCCAAATTCTTTTCGGATTTGACAAGTTATATGCTCAAATGGAAACCACATTCCTCTTGAATCTGCTCTATATTAAATTATAATTGATCGTAAATTTATTTAGAGATTTTTAGTTAAGCGCAGGGGCCGTAGGTTGCCGATCTCTCGTTTAGCGTTTTTTTCAAATCATGTCAAAACGATCTGAAGTTTGGAATCATTTTAAAAGAAATGAAAAAAATAGAGATGTTGCTTTCTGTAAGTACTGCATTAAACAATTAGGATGTAAAGGATCATCAACGACGCCACTTTTAACCCATTTGAAACAGTATAAAATTTATATTAACTCATTTATCTCGTTTTCTACTACAACTTCATTAAATTATGAAAAAAAATAATCAAGCTGAAGCATCTTCTTCTAGAATAAGTAAAAGTTACAGACAATGACACTGGTGTGATAAAATTTCTAAAAACTGAAACCTTGGATTAAATTTTGTCACAGTGTGTAGAAGAAGACGGCTTTTTAATCAATTCTGTAGTAAAATCACGAGCTATTCAAGGATACATAAAAAGTAAAGGGTTTGCCATGCCTAAAAGTCTCACAACTGTCACCAAATGCATTTTAAATTTTTATGAAATCAGAAAGAATGAAACTACTGTTTGGGTTGTCGGTGAAGTTAAATATGATATGTTGTTAATCTGACTTTAACCGTGCTTTTAAACAACAATAATCAACTCCTAACGATATAAACTTTATTGATTAACACACTTTATTACCACTTTACACTGAAACAAAAAATTATCTGTTATAATGACAACCGAGTGCTTATTACAACCGTTCGGGAGGGATAGCACTTTTCAATACCAATTGGATTTCACAATCACCTGACTACTATGGTGGGTTTCTTAGATCGATAAGTTTTATTTAGTTGCTTTGCTTTGACTTGAATTAATTCAATAACTTTGATTTCGCTTTCTTTCTTTCTTACTATTTCTGCTTTCTTCTCTTCACAGTTTTCTGTTTTATTTTTGTTTTTCTCTAAACTACTTTAGTGTCTGCTTCGTGTCTTGGTTTTTTCGATTTCTAATTCTCTTTTGATTGCAGTTGCGTTTTCTTTTTATATTCCGTCACCCAATAACACCTGATGTCAAATATAATTTCTTTTACCGCTAATTCCATTGGAGCCTCTATAATCACTGACAGCTTTCAAGATAAATAATTCTCTTAGAGATGCCCTTTCCCGGATTACCAAACAACATTTCTTTCCTTATCTCCAATGGGCTTTCGAGATAACGTGCAAATTTTGTTTTTGTTTTCCTAAATTTGAACTCGTTAATTATAAATGACCTTCTTTTATTCAATTGTCTGTTTTATTGATTTTCTCTTATTCCCTTCTCGTTATTCGACATTTATTTTTCATTCCCTTTTTATTAAGCTCCAGAACCACATCTTAATTACTTGCCATTGTTTCCCCCAATCGTTTTGCATGTTTATTAATTATTCTATTCTATTATTTAGGTATCCTCAATAAATTTAACAAATATTACATCTAATGACCGCAAAGTACTTAAATATTGCAATTAATAACTAAATTACAATTATTGTTTAAATTTGTTTTAATTAACTGTTTTCTTTCATTTAAAATTAATTAAATATAATTACATCATAAATGATCAGCAATATAAATTATAAAGAAAGATGTTTAGTGACTCACATGAGTTTTCCATCTGGTAAACCTCAAAAAATTGTGGATCGAAACGGAAAATATCCGATTATATTTTTCAAGCCCGGTAAGTACCGGATAATGAGTTGTAAGGAACCTCTCAAATTAGAAGATTTACCATTCAAAATTCATAACCTAGAAATCCAATCAATTACAATAACTGCAGACATCGGTTTCCTTGTCAGTTTATTCAAATTATTCGAGAAAATTGATTGTGTTTATGAACCTGAAATATTTCCGGCTTTAAAGTATATAAAATATAATTCCATGGATATCAACATATTTTCAAGTGGCAAAGTAGTTATACTAGTAATAAAAAATGACAATTATCATGATGTTATCGATCAGATTATCAGTGAAATAAAATCAATGATCGAAGAAGAAGAGTTCTTGGACTTTTTATTAACCCTAGATTGATTGCAGATCAGATGCATTGTAATTATGATTGACTCATTTTCTACTCCTTGGTTAATTGCGATTGGCTGCACACACTCTTTAACTAGTATAAAATACAATACAAAATACATCTTCATAATTTCAAACATGCAATCTGTTTTCAAACAAACATGTTCAGAAGCTAAAATACTCGGTCAAGATAAATCAGTGAAAAAACAAATGAAAAATATTGAAGTTAAGCCTACTTAGATATATTTCAATCATCAAATGTTTCTCCTGGTCAATGAAATTAAACACTTGTTATCCAATCCAGTCAACCTAAGAATAGGAAAATATTCAAATCTATTCGGAAGTATGACTAAGGAAGATACAGCTTCAATCAATAAGATTCTGAATAGAATCCACATGAACTTAACCTGCAGTGAAAACATAATTATCAACCACCGTCAAACAAGATTCTTCGATGCATTTGAAGATATTCAATTCAAAGATAATGGAAGATGGTTTATCAGTATAACTATTCAATGATATACGATTGATTGTAATAATGTTATGAGACCTATTTGGAAAGTTAACAGCGCTAGAATTTTGATAGGATTTTAGTTGTTTTATTTAATAAATATTGGTATACATATAGTTTTCTTATTTATTTGTTTTATATGTGTATATTTAAATTAGAATGTAAAAGTTAATGTAAAATTTGAATTTAAAATTTAAATTAGAAACCCAAATTCGAAAATTAAATTATGAATTTAAATTCTTAGTATACATTAAGTTAAAATATAAAATTAAAATTTAAGTTAAATTTCAATTAGTTAAATTTATAAATTAAATTAATAAATTGACTTTGTTTTATTATTTCAATTAACTAGTTTTTATTTTAAGAATATTTAAAATATTAACCATTTTATTTAAGTTATTAAATTTAAGACTATATTTTATTTAAAATTATAGACAAAGTATTTTTGTTTTATTATTCCAATTAATTAATTTTTATTTTAGAATAAATTCAAATATTAGCAATTTTATTTTAGTAATTAAATATAAAACTTATTTTCATTTAAAATTATAACATATGTATTTTTGTTTTATTATTTAAAATAATTAATTTTTATTTTAGAATAAATTCAAAATATGTTCAATTTAATTTAGGTAAGTGATTTTAACTTGTTTCATTTAATATTTTTCATTTAGAAAATTATTATTTTGTTGGAATATTTATTGGAATCATATTTAAAAATTGATTTTCTATATAGTTAATTTTTTTTAAACCATTAATGTTTTTAAGTAAAAATTATTTTAAAATAATATTCATCGTTAATAATTAATAAGCTAATCATCTATAGTTAAATTTTAATTAAATAGTAATTAATTTTAAATATTTATCAGTTGATGTAAACTATTAATTAAAACAAATGTCATTTGAACCTATTTTATAAGTTTTTTTTAAAAACTTTTGTTATAGAAAGTTTTAAATAAATTATCAAGTGTTTTATTTTTTAATTAATTTGAAAGTTGCCGCATATGGTAAATAAATTATTTAAACAAAATAAATTTGTAAATAATTTTAAAAATTTGTAAATAAGTTATATTAATTTTGCAAATAAATTTTAAAAATTTTGTTATTACTTAGATTAATTTTTGAAGTATTAATTTTAAATTATTGCCACTTAAGGTAAACTAATAATTAAAACATTTGTAATTTGTATCTTTTTAAATTTAATTGTTTTATAAATTTTGTAAATTATCATAAATTGTAAATAATTTAAACTTATTTTGTAATAAAAGTTTTAAATTATTAAATGTTTTGTTTATGAAGTTATTTTAAATAATTGTCGCTTAAGATAAATTAATTATTTAAATAAATAATTTTTTTGTAAATAAGTCAAAGTAATTTTTTTTAAAAAGTTTTAAATTAATTAATGTTTTATTTTTCAAATAATTGCCGCTTACGGCAAATAAATTATTTAAACAAATTTTATTGATAATTGCTTTTAAATAAATATATTTTAGAAAAATCAAGTGAATATGATGAAAAGTTTCAGAATCTATTTATGTTTTGATGTGTTAATATATTAAGGTGTGATGTATCTTTTACCCTTGAATTTCGTTAGAATAATTTTTTGTATGACAGATATCGCGGTGGAAGTCTGTAATCCAACCTAGTAGGATGCCTCTACAAAATTCTATTATAAGTAAACCTAACAATAATCATAGAGCCTATGGCATAGAAATATGTAATATATGTCTAGTGTGCGTATACCATTGCATGTATGCGTGAGCAGTTAACTACCGGAAATGGCTGTTTTTCGAACAGGACCATGACGCCTCAGGCATAATTATTCAGGTAACATCACACAGTTTAAATGACATCATGCTTCGATGATGTAGCTATTGTGATGTTACAACGAAAATTATGATTATACCAGACACTTTTACCTCACTTTGAGGGTGGCACGGTCGTTATATCTTACAAATAAACGCGAGGTCTGCTCACCGCTCATTGTGTCTGGTAATAAATAAATGCATTCTTTATCTTGTCTCATCTTTTCTTCATATGATTATTTGTTAAAAATCCGACACCTTTTCAAAAACAAAAACATCAAAAATACAGTGAAATCATGAGTTTTGAGCTCAGAATCAACTTTTTCAACACAAATTTACCAAAAATTGATATTGTTTGACTAATATCAGACCATTTAAACAAAAAAAATGTAAAGAAATAAATGGCGAATACTTCATTAAAACAAAAATTCAAAATGGCGACTTTATTAAAACAAAAATAATTGATGATATCATTTGAGTTTGGGCCATGTGACCTATGATGTAGTATGACACTGGTCCCTAACCTGTGACGTGATAACATGTGGAATTACATAACCAATCGTGCCACGTAAAACACGACGATTACATAACCATTGCATAAACACATATGCTATGTAAACCAGAAGGTTATATAACAATGTGTGCGATTACGTCGCTATTGTATACCCGAGCGTTGTGTAATACATGTCCTTTGGACTGGTGTGCTCAATATATGCTACTTATGGACAAGGGTATATAAAGAAAGAGACGTAGAAACTTCAATCGGCATTCAGAAACCCGAAAGTTAATATATCATGAGGATTAGTTATAGAAATGGAGCTCACCTGCTCATGAATTTACAGCTGGTATATAGAGTACCAACATGAGCTTGCTCATGGGTATATAGTGGTACCATTAAAATTGTAGGGAGTTTGGGTGAGACAGCATAAGAAAAGAAGGTATTTTGATCGAAGCGAATAAGTTTGAATAAACTTTTCACAGATTTAGACAAATTAATTATACCCACTACACTAACAATGTTATTATTTTTGGTATTATTTTATGAATTGTTATTTATTTTATTTAATGAACTACATATGAATTAAAAATTCACGAAAAATTGGAATATATAGTATATTTATTTGTAAGTATTTGATATTCGGATAATCATAAAAGTAGGATATTTAGAAACCCTAATTCGTTGGGTCGTGGAACATTTCTTCCCAACGTTTCTCTACTCACTTCATTTTACCTGTATAAATTTTAATTTACTTCAATTAGTGATTATTCCAAGATTGTGCTGTAGTTTACTACCTTTTTATTTAACGATTAATGTAATGCTGTGATAATCAGAAGAATCCAAAGAATTCTCATTTCTGACCAAAGTAAGATACAAATGTGTATCTATATGGAGACGGAATTGAAAAAAGAATACCTCAACGAGAATTATTTCAAAGTGAAAACTTAGTCTTGGAACATCTATAAATAGCTTTAATGGTTTACTAATTATTGATAGGTTATACCTTCAGACACACTAACATATAAACATTCAAAAACAACTGTGGGTTTAGTGGTTTCTAACTTTGACCCTTTTACATACAAGCTTTTCTTGCCCGCCAATGGTTACCCGTTGCTAGGCAACGTTGGAACTGAACCATTGGTCATGAGACCGCCAAAGGTGAGCTCTAACTGTAGAACTGCTAAGGCCCGGCCTCATAGTCGGTTCAACGCGTTACCGATAGAAGGTCTACGCGCGATTTGCTGTCTGGGTCACTTCTGTGTGAACTCCATAAGCACAAGTATTTTATTCGCTTAGTCATTCGATTTCAACTTATTAATTTTCACAGTAGATTATAAAAATTTACAAGACGAATAAGAAAACATTTTATTTTTATACTAAAAGTTACATATTTTCGGTCTAAACTATTGGATGTTTTAATTGTTAATCCCGCTCCGTTGCTCGCTCCGCCTTCCCTGGTCGTCGCTGTGGACGTTTAGCAACTACCGGTTTAGTGATGCTACTGGCATCCCGGTACGCTATTTAAGCTGGCGCCCTCCTGGCAAGCCGACAGTGCTACCTCCAAACTTTTTAATCTGAGTCCGCTGATTTTGGACTAATTGCTTCTCTTCCGCCGATCCACGTTGAGCGGCGGTCAATCTCTGGTATATGGTTTTTGCTCTGGCGGGTTCGATCCAGGTCGCGCGGATCCTCTGAATTTCTCGACTCAATTGGATGAGTTGGCTATGAAGCTCTGCGTTTTCTTTCCGAGATTTTACCAATTCCTTACTCAGGGTTCTGAGTGATTGCATGTCTACAAATAAGTTATCGGTTAACAAATTTACGTAATTTTTGCGATGGAGGTTTTTTGAATAATTATTGACATCTGCTTCAAAAATCTACTGGGACTCTACAAATTATCACACTAGAATTACTACGGCTTACGTTATTATATTAATCATTTAAGATTAAATATTAGCATACACTGTCAAACTATAAAATAAAATGATTCTAAAAAAATTTATTTTTTCACTACAAAGTAATTGTTTCTATTATCTTCTCGGATGATTACAGGTGAGAGAGCCTGATGGGTACCTAGATCGGTTGCAGGAATAGGAATGCTCCTGTAGTTGAGGCGATCTTCTGTCTTAATCTTTCAGATCCGTTGGTAGTAACCGTCTCGGCACTACGACGTTCATCGGAGCATCCATTTCTCCAAGAGCCGGATCGTCAAGCTCATAGGATACTCCGTATCCGGGTGCGTATCCGTCCGTGCTCGGTATTCTTTCCGCGGCGATGCCCGCGTTCACCATGTCCAGCCGTCGTCTGGCCATTGTGACTTGCCAATTTTTTTTGATTTGGTGGATCTCCAAGTGGGCTAGTGTGAGCTTCTCGTGCTGGGTTTTGCCCAGGGTCCCATTTTATAGCCACATAGAGCAGCTCCACCTCGTCGTTGCTGAATCGGCGACTCTCCCTCGACTCTCGTACTGGGGATATCGAGTAGCCGGCGTCCCACATCGCCTGCCGACATCGTGCTGCCGCTAGGGCCAGATATTTGGGTGAGTCGATCCATGAGCGTCTATAATAGCAAAATATGGTAAGGCATGATTCTATTGATGGATTTATGAATCAGAAATTTGATATATCTTTCGATAGAAAAGTGAGGGGATATCTCGTTTGTTTTGTTGGGGAAGTATCGTGATGCATGTAATTTTCTTACGTCCTAACTGGTTAGCTGTATTTAATCAATGTATCCTGGCGAATTAGTTTTCATCTAATGTCATTTAACTCAACTCTTAGGACATTTTTATCTACAAAAAAAACGAATGACTAATTACAGACGAATTTTGTTAATAAAATTTTCAGTTTGATTGTGTTATTGAATCTTAGCTATTTGATTTCTTTTCTCTTTACACAACACTTGTATAGTAGAAGGATGTTGCGATTCAATTCGGGTTCTTTGGCTAGTGGCGTGGTGAAACAAAATACTAAAATAGAGCCTCGAATCTTTACATTTATTCCTCGACCCATATACGGTTCGAGTCGCTTCTCAGATATGTGGATTGTTTCTTATTTATTTGTATGATATATATAAATGAACGTTATTCTGCATAGATCTGAAGAAAACATAAGACAATTCATTTTTCATTGAATAATTTATTGGCCACGAAAAAAGCTTATATGAAGGCATAAATTGTATCTGTATAGAATTTGGAAATAAAACACAACAGTACACTTCATGTTTTCAATAAATAAATTATTGGATATGGTCAGTGCTCCTATGAGAGCTTTATTCGTTTCTCATGCTAGTCTCTTCGGTATTTGCTCTTTGAGGACGTTCCAGAGTTAATGCTCAGGCTATATTTGAAATCATGGCGGTCTAGGTGCTTCTCTTAGATAGATAGTTAAAACTTTTCAATAAATATAACCATATCTTTAACTCCGTCCTCACTTATCTCCATCAGTTCGTTCCTTCTGACCTCGCCTAGTCGGTTGAAGTTGATACCGTTCTGGCTCCCATTCTTCGGTTTCAGATTCATTTCTATTATATCCCGTTGGCTGTTCTTCTTTCTGAATTGATGTTGCGGAAAATTTACTGATTTCTTATATGATCAGTTACATATATCTGCCTGTGCAGGTGTGGCATTTGGTCGGTGCTGATCGATAAATTTCGTTTCATTTGTGCGAATTGACATTTTGAATTTTTTATCGCGATAGACCTTTTATTAGAAAATCTGGTATACTGTGCACCACACTTTCTGCACTGCCGTCATGACGTCATTGAATACCTGATCACTTAATCGGTGGCTTCATCATAATTTTATCCTGGAGAGTTTTATTTATTTGATAAATTTCATTGTTCCAGTTGTAATTCCATCTGTTGATTTTCGACTAATAGTAAGTGCATTTTCGTAAACTTCTTATTCATTTATATCCACTAGGTTCTGAGATCATTGGATGTCGTGGTTCCTTCCAATTCATAATCGAATTGCCACGAAATTAATATACCTAATCTTATCGAAGTATAACTGTTTTAACGCTTAAGTGATACCAGGGCCGTTCCTGGGTATATGGCCGCCTGCGTGCTGGTATGCACGGCCGCCCTTTGATATAACATCAAAATCAAAGAAAAAAAACAAATTTTAATTCATAATGTTTATTACTATACTTATATATCTAATGTAAATATAACCATTGAATATAAAACGTTAATATATTTTGACACGCCTATAAATCTATAATATTACAATCAAAAATTTACTCTACGCGATTTTTTAGAGGCAAATTCTTCAACCGCACCTTCAATATTTGTGGAATCAGCAATTTCACTTTCAATTGCAATAATTGATATATTACTGAGACGCTCTTGAGTCATTGAAGTTCTCAGATGGTTTTTGATTATTTTTAATTTTGAAAAACTTCGCTCTCCAGATGCAACAGATACTGGAACTGTCAGTAATAGTTTTAAACTTGTGGCGACATTTGGGAAAGAAGTCTCTAAGTTGTATTTGTATAAAAACTTTATGAGTTCTTCGGGCTGCTTTCTGTCTTTTATGATAATTTTTAAAGAAACTAACTCTTGATATAATTCTACGCCACTAATATCACAAGATTCGCCATCTTTAAATTTATTATGGAGATCGAAACAACTTTTTTTTATTTCCTCATGTTCCATATCAATAAATTTGTATAGAAATCCAAAACAACGTTCGAAACCTGACAAAGTTTCAAAACGGGTGGTAAGAGATGAAATAGCCGTATCGAGCATTACATAGAAAAAACTAATTTGAAAATGTTCTTTTGGAGTAAATTGAATATCTTCATCTCTTTCATAGCTAAATTGTTTTCGGTGATGTCGGCTACGTACACTAATTTCGGCAGGAAAATCCGGTTCAGTTTCAAGTGGTACACAAAGTTCATTAGAAATCTGCAAATAATTTTCGAAACTTTCGTCATTTCTAATGCTTTTAAAAAATTTCAAAACTTCCTTAATTGATTCAGCGCACGAACTGATATTCCAAGAAACTTTCTGCATCATTTTGCTAATAAAATCTACCTTTTCCAAGATTTCGTACCATATTATTATTGAAGAAATAAATTTATAAGATTTAAGTTTCATTGCCAAACATTCAGCTTCATGTCGAACTGTTGGCATTGAAGATTCCTCAGCTATTTCTATAAGGCTGTCATAAATTTCACCTAATTCATTTCGCAGTGGTCTAATCGCTTTAATTCTTGCTTCCCATCGAGTTTCACTAACTTGTTTTAATGTTAAAGATTTTACATTTTTCTTTAAAACTTGCCATCTAAATGGTGATGCACTGAAAAAGTTGTATATTGCAGATACATTACTGAAAAAATCCATCGTTGAAAACGAAACATTAGCTGCGTCATTAATGGCCAAATTTAATGTATGTACGTTGCATGGCATGAACAGAGCTCGGGGGATAATTGTCCCCGATCATGTATCACTGTGATACATGGAAAATTTATGTCCTCTTGCAGATTTAGAGGGGAAAGATCTATCGTCCGCGCCAAGAAGCGGGAAGAATTGAATTAAATGCATTGTGTTTGGTTAATCAGTATTTTATTGATGTTGTATTGTATACATTTTACTATTATTAAATCAATCATTGGTAGAAGTATAATGGTTTTATAATTAAACGTTTTGGATTTACGTTTAAATAATTCTAAATAGATGATGTCCAACTCCATACTGAACAATTAGCAGCTATTTTTACAACAATCGTTAGCTCTCGTAATGTTGTCATTATATTCTACATTATTTTGTTCTATTTTTATCGTTATTGTCACAATTCAATTTCAATTGGGGTTTTATGCTATTACTTTTTATAATCACCATATACTTTAGATTAGTTGTATATTTAAACGTTAGTCGGTTAGACTCTCCAGCTAATATTTTATAAATTTCTCATATTTTATTTTAATAATTCCTTTCATTCAACCTTTCTTTATGTTTAGGCTTACATCCCAATAATCTGCGCGCTGAATTTTTGGTTATTTAATTAGCTACTAAATCTTTTAGTCATTTATTGAAATTTTTATTCAACCATACCTTTACATAAATTCTAATTATCTATTTAGACCGTTACTTAAGTAATTTAGTCATTTAATTTACATTAATTTTATCGTTATTAGATGTTTACACTTTATTAAAGGCCTTTGACTCGGATTATTATTTTAGATCATTCATTTTAGATAATTTATTTTTAACGTTGCAACGATTATCGACTCTTTTCCCACACTCCCTCCTTTATTTAGTCTAGGGTTATATATCGATATTAGGATTTTATGAGTGCCCATTGAACTACTCGATGTGAATGATTTTAAGCCGATGAGTTAGTATCGATTTTAGGTCGAATTTTCGGGAGATGGATAGGTTGTACAAATTGACGTTTGGATTCTAGCGTTACGCATGGCAGAATCCTCACGGGCACGAGATATTGGCGGATGAACCTGCACTTAAACATCTCGGTTATTTTGTAAAGTTTACTAATGTTGCGGTTGGAAAAATTTCGACTGAATCAACATCTTCAGTTAATCATATATTTCAAAAATCATCATCGGTACATAATGTTCTGCTTCTAAAATTCATAGACATAAGTAGCAAATCATCTTTCCATACATACACTCAAGTAGTGTTTACTTAAGAGTGCTTGAAGTAGTAGTATGGAAAATTTGACGTCAATAGTTTAACTGTTCCTGTGAGAAAATTGAACTACTCACAAAATGTTTGCATTAAAATTCTGTGAAAATGAATTGGTATATATACCTGTTTTGTGACCTTAACCTTGCGTGTTCTTTTTGATGCATTTAAATAAAATTTGACCTTGATTTTATTTGTAATATCTATCTCTAATTTTATTATTTTCTTGCATTAAATAGATAATTTATTCTTGTTATTTTTTAATTGAATATTTCCGATTAGAAATATTTTATTTATCCATTAAAATGCTGATTTTATAAATTGATCTATTTTCGGTCAATTTTTTTTGTTATATTGTTATGTTTGTGTTAATTTCGTGCTGATCTTGGTGCGTTTTGTTATTATTTTAATTTACTTTTATGTTTTTTGATTTTATGTTTAATTGTGTTTTCTCACATTTTAAGGTTGTTTATTTGATGTTTATGGGTCTGGTATTAAATCTTCATGTATTTGCGTGCTATTTCCAATTCATTTAAACAAAATCTTGTCCTGGCTCAACACAACTATCAAACATCATAAATAACTTCTGATCTTGAAACTAGAATTTAATTAAATATGAAATATTCATTAATAATTCTTTCTTACAATGACAGAATGTTCAAAACTTTCTATCATTCATTTACATAGAAAATTAATTTTTAAAACTTATAGTGAAAATAAATGAAATAATCAAAAATCATTACAAATCAATAAGATTTTTCGAACATTATTTTTTTAAAAATATAAATAAAACTTTTGCAGAATTTTTGAAAATTAATAATACTATTTTATATTTTTAAATTCATTTTTTTGAACAAATAAAAAATATTATAATTCTAAAATTTGATAATATTATAATAAAGGAAAACGAATAATAATTCTAACATATATATTGTTGTTTAAATATTCATTTTCTATTTTTAAAAACTTCATATTGTATAAATCTAATGGTTATTTATTAAATGATAGGATCGACAAAAGTTAAAACTGTTAAATGAATTAGGTAATATAAAATAAAAGGAAAGATTTATATATATATATATATATAATTTATAGAATATTTTCAAAAAATATTTAGTAATACAAGATTAACTTAGATTCATTGTAATTTTAAAATAGTTCGATTTAGCCTAATTTCACAATTAATATACATATCGTTTCATTGTGAACCTGATATCCCAGTTATCGTCGGAAATATTTAATCTTTCAATCATATGTAAGACTTGCTTAAAACTGTAATAATTTATACAATTTTTGTGTAGTTTTGCTTTTAAAATTGTTGGAAATTGAGTAGAGAATATTGGAGTTTCAGAAAAATATTCATAAATATTGATTTGGATGATTTTTATTAAATTTGCGCATTTTGTTTATTGATTTTATTTTATGATTTAAACTAGTAATCTAAATTGGATTACTTTTGTTAGTTATTATGGTTACAAACTAAAGGCTATAAAATCAGTGCTTGTCTGTAATTTAATATATTATAATTGAGCCATCATTTTTAATCTAGTTACATCGCTGACAAGTTTCAAAATAATAAAGTTCCGAGAGAGTCTATTGGCTGTTATTGACACGAGCCGCATTAAACACACTAAAGATAAATGCAAGTGGCCACTACTAAAGTTCATTTTCTTTGATTAGTTTTCTACTAAATATTTATATTTAACACAATCTTTTGGCTTGAAAATAGTCAATGATAAAAATTGTGTTAAATATAATGCATCAATCAGTGAAAGAAATAAATGAAAACAAATCTAATATGAAAAAGATTTGTGATTCAACTGATTTCCAGTCATGAAAAGAAAAATACTTTTTGAAGAGGGGAAAGAAATTTAATTAGTTCAAGATTAAAAATCTGTAGTGTTATCCTCAATATTAAAATCTGTCTTCCAGGATGACAGAATATCTGACAGTTGCATCATCGTGAACGTTATCGTGGTTCACTAAAAAATTTCGTCAGTTCCTGAGACAAGAATATGTACATAGTTAGAAAATTGAAAGTCATTGATAAAACAACAGCTTAAAGTTCGTCTGTTTCAATGTTCTAGAACAGTGGCCCCAGAGAGTACATGGGATCATTCACGGAGTCCTTAAAAAATTAAAATTGATTTCGGCATTCCAGAACAACTTCAGGGGGTCCGCGCATTGTTTAATATAAAATAAAAATTTTTTGACAAGTTTTTGTTAATATGGAAGTAAAATAAATAACAATGAATAAATTAATAGCGAATTAATACTCTCCTTACGTAAGCATATTTGAATAAAATTGATATCTCTTAAATTTAAATTGTTTTAGTGGATTAAAATAATTAGACATTGTGTTTAAATATGGCTTTATTACATCACCAAGAAATAGTACTTTACCTTTCTGTCTTCTATGTAATAAAACAATGTCAAAAGATTCAATGAAACATAAGCTTAAAGAACATTTAATAAAAATCCATAGTGGCAAAAAAATACGGATTTGACGTTTTTTCAAACAATCAAAGAAAAATATTTGAAAACACCGACTTTGAAAGAACTTATGAGGGCAACATTTAAGAGAGATGACGATGGACTGCGTGCTTTTTAACATTTCTTTAATGATCGCGAAGTCTGGAAAGCCTCAGACCATTGGCGAAGAGCTTATTCTAACAACTGTAAGTGAGGTAATAAGCAAAGTGTTGCACAAACCAGCTTTCGATATTATAAAAAGAATTCCACTGAGTAATAATACTGTGAGAAGGATCGACGAAATAGCTCATAGTGTAGAAAACTCTTTATGTGACTACTTATAAACATCTGAATTCTCTATACAGCTTGACAAGTCAACATTACCAGGAAACAAAGCTTTGCTTTTAGCTTATGTGAGATTTGTAAAAGAAGAAAAACTTTCCCAAGAATTGATATTTGCTAAATGTGTGGAAACTGATACGAAAGGTGCAACGTTATTTGCTGAATTAAAAAGATTTTTTGAAGTTAAAGCTATACCCTTGACTAATATCATCTCCGTTGCTACTGATGAGGCTCTGGCAATGGTAGGAAGACACCGAGGCTTTGTGGCCTGCTTAAAACAAGTTGTACCGAATGCATTATCGGCACATTGTGTAATTCATCGACATCATTTGGTTGCAATAAACCTTAGTGAACGTTTGCATGAATCACTACATCATGTCATCAGCACAGTTAATAAAATCAAAAAGAATGCCTTAAATGAGAGATTATTGGCTCAACTTTGTTTGGTTCATCCAAGTCTTTAATTTTATTTTGCATTTAAAAACAAAAGTTGTTATTTCAATGAATACTTCTTCAACAAAATGATTTATTTATATTTGATTTTTAAGTCACCATTTACCATTCAAGATAGCAAAACTATATTTTAAATTTTTCTATTATGCTTTTGTTTAGTTTTTTACACAGGATCCGTGGGAAATTTTTGACTCTGAAAAGGGGTCCGTGGTCCAAAAATGTATGGGTACTACTAAGTTCAATAGAACAAAATTACTAATTTGGTAACTATTTTTACAGGAATTTTGTTGTAAGAGAAAATTTCTCAACAAATTAGAATCCCAAACTGTGTTTCCAAAGTAACAAGATTGTCAACACTCAAATAAATTGATGTTTTATCTATATCATAAAATTTATTAATTTTCTTATTTATAGAAAATGTTGTCCTGTAGAATCGGATTATATGTTTACCATCAGCTATCATATCGCCATATACATCAAGCAATCTACACAAAATATTTTTAAAAAGATAAAATGGTATAGTTAATTAGATCAAATTAAATAATAATTTAATTTGACGCTCGATGGTAATTTTAGCTCATACTAGGTTGGTGATCAAGGTGCCTGTTGAAATGACCGATACATAGGTAAATGTTTTATTACTATTATTTATTTTTTAAATATTTTAAACAACCTCTTCATATTTACATGGTTTTCCAGTAAATCCATGCTAAAATTATTTGTTTTATTTCCCTTTGATCGGAACAAGGAGGCGATTTTCATTGAAAATTGTTTTACCTTCACTTGAGATGGAATCCGAGTCAAAACGATCGGTTTACTGTCTCCGAACTCCGATGTTGATAGAGCCATTTTTGGTTCAAGCTGTTCTTCAATGCTAAAAGATTCCAAAGGAATGAAAAATTTCGATCCTTTATATTTGTCATCGTTTTCAACGGTTTGACAGTATTTCAACCAACTCGACAACAGAGAAGCCCCAGTGAACAAATTATGTTTTGCGAAAATAATTACCAATTCCGAAATTGCTATCTGAACATATTGAGGAAGATTCACCGGAATTGGAACTTCGACTTCAATTGAATTACCAGTTTTTCGTTTTTCTTCAACGTCTACAGCTATATCAAAGATATTTCTATTAAATGCAAAATCTGAACTATAGCGTTTGTTATGAAAATATACAATTAACTTTTCACAAATTATCAAAGTGTCTTCAATGTAATTCCAATCATTACAAACCCTTGCCAGCTTTGATAAACTTTCTACCCAATGTTGTTCTTCTTCTGGTAGTAAAGACGAGTAAGTGACTACCCCTAGTTCCATCAACTCTATTCCATCTTTATTCAAACAGCTGTTGGAAAATATGTATCCCAATTTTACATACTGGTCAGCTAAATTAGACTTCTTATCTTGGTCACTTTCTGAAATTGATTCGAGTAATTTTAAGGATTCGGAAACGTAAAATAAAGCCTTAGTAGTTTCATTGTTTTTTAGAAGGACCAGTGAAATGCAAGCCATCACTTTGGATAGAAATCTCGGCTTTTCTATGTTTAATGATTTGCTTTGATGGAGCGCTTCCATTCCGAATTTTAAAGACTCAGAAAAATTGGAGGTGTCGTAACAAAACTTACTGACCAAAAGAAAACTAAGAGCTTTTTGGTATCGTATTTCTTCCTTTTCTAACCTTCCGTTATGACTGTTGATCAGATACTTGTCCGCATAATTCATTGTTTCTGACAAAAGGTTTGAGTTGATAAGCTCTACTAGTTGGCTGTAATGTTTCAAAATATATGTGGAATTTAAGTTCAATTTGTCATATATACACTGATCCCAAATTTCATATTCTATGTCTGCTATTTCCTTTTCCACATCATATTTTATCAGCATAATCATTTCATTACAGAACTGACTTCTTTCTTCAATAGTTATCAGTCTTTCTTCTTTCGTTAGCAATTCTTTTTCTGCTTTATTCAGCTGATCCTTCAAAGATTTATTAGCGTTTACCAGCTCTCTGTTTTTCGCCCTACACCTTTTAATGCTGGCTTCTAGACTTTCTAAAACATCGATGCAAGTCAGAACAGTATTTAGCTCGTTACAAACATTTTTCCCGGAGTCATAAACCTTCTCTAAATCTTTGGCCGTTTTCAGTGATTTTGCTTGGGTTAAATTGCATTCCTTAAATTTCCGGTTAAGTGTGACCAAATAGCCGTTTAATTGGATATTGCTAACGGCAGCCGTTTCTTTAATCGTCGAGTAAACACTTCCAGGTGTAATTGTATCGGCGGCGTCTGATTTTTTATGCATTTGAAATAAAATAAAACTTTTGATTTTCAATATAAAAAGTCAATCAAATAAATATAATAAATGTAATAAAGTCGGTGAATATTAATATAAAATGTGGAAATATAATTCTTTCCATAATTATTTTAAGTAAGTATTATTACATATTTATAACTTTATAATTTAATAAATTTATCTGATACATTTCACATATTTTGAGAAACTAGATGTCAGCCCGTTAAAATGACAGGGGAATTATAATAATAATAATAATAATAATAATAATTATTATTATTATATATTATTATTATTGATATGGAAATTATTATTACATGAATCTATTGTTTATTTATAATTTAGGATTGGTTACATATATTAGATTAATTATATTACTATCTTTTTATCTTTTGTGGTTAGACAGAAAGTCTGCAAACTCAGCAATCTGTATCAAATGTCTTTTGATTGTTGTTAAATTGGTTATTTTATCAACAAGTTATATATTGTATTACACCTGACGGATTCACCACGCGTGCATGTTCATTAATTGTCAGCGCAATTTTTAATAAAATTTGGTGTTTCGACTATAACTAAATTATTCGGTTCTTCTTTCTCTCGTTAACTGGTGAAAGTTATTTTGTTGAGGTATTAGACTAGGGGCTCACAAAGTTTTACTTGCAAAATTCCAAATTATTTGGCGGGCCAAAATACAAAAATGTTAAACATATAATCGCAGCATAAAAAGTATTAGTTCTCCGACTTATAATATATCATAGAAGTGTATCACAAAAGAATCCAGCGTTTACTGAGATGTTATATTTTTTATTGCTTGAAATTAATTTTTATACGAATCTTGGAAGTCACAAGTATAAATATGTTTGCAGTTGATCTGTATTCACATGAATTAGACTTTTTTTAAAATAAAAATACATAATATTTTTTATTATTAAGATCTCTGATTTTACATTGACGGTTTGCGAGCCGCATTTTAACAGTTCAAGGTGCTGGTCGTACGGGGGATCTATTTTTAGCACGTCCGTACATCAGTGTCGTATATATCCTCTCTAGGCTCTAGGGTGGTTTCTTCCCCATACTACGCACGATTTGGATAACTGCTGCGTACCCATGACCAAATTCATGTTGGTACTATACGCAAGGACCTCGAAAGACTCCTCGAAGGACCTTCGTTCCAGTCACTTGCTGCCGATAGAAGGTCTTACGCACTTTTACTCTAAAATCATAGCATCAATGAAACCTAACATTACATCTTTCCTGAGTCGACAATCGTGAGAGTTCCTCTCGGTAGTTACTATTATTATTCGCAATATAACCTTTTCCTTGTAATTCCCTTTCATGGGTTAGTATCCGTGTTTTATTAATACTAATTGAATAAATTTATATTTAAAATTAATATTACCAAATTTAAAATTCAAAGACTTTATTCATATACTTAAAGAAATATATAATAGGAGTGATACACAGAACTATACAGAAATCAAGACTGACCATACACTCATTTTCAAAGCCTTCGAAGATAAATTCACAATCACTATGATAAAGTTTGGGCAAATTGAACAGAGATGAAAACTGATTGACTTGTACACATATTTCATTCGTCCGCATCTATATCAGTGGGGAAACATCGACGTTTCGCCGGGCGATATGGTGGCGGGCTCGAATTGATGTTGAAGTCCACACGAGTAGAGGGTCCTGGCTCATCAGGGCGAGGCAGGTGTCTGGGTACCCTACCCGTTAGGATAGCGATTTCGCCAGTGTCTAGATCCAACCACTCTAGAGTGCGACTTGGTTCCGGTATTTCATTCTCATCGTGTACTAAGTTGATGTGGATTGATCTGGCCGGAGAATGGAATGTGATTGTTGGTGCGTATAATACGTCCGAATCTACATCAGGGAATTCAAACTCCTGATACGGGGGTGGCAGGTCCTGTATTGAGTACGGAGCATTAGATGGCTCCGCCGCGTTGAAGTGACTCGCGGCTCTACGCCGTTGTTCGTGACGGCGACGGTTTCGATTTGGTCGCCGCCTGGCGGCTCCTGAGCGTGGTTCGGCCACGGGAGTTTGAGAAGATTCGACGATTCCCGGTGTCGGGGTTGAGAGGGTGACAGGAGGTGTCTCCAGGGAAAGATGCTGTGCCGGAATAATGTTCAGATTCCGGGCCAGGACACTTCCGGGAATGCGAGCGCGTAGTTTAGCGTCCGTGAAAATCTGCCGGAGCGTTGTTCCTTGCTCCTTTATTAGAATTCGCTGACCACGGGACTCGATAATCAAATCATCTCTCGCCCGAGACAGACGAGAGATCTTTTGATACAGTTTCTTGACTGCATCCGGAGAAAGCCAAGTTCCTTTTACCTTTTGGTATTTCTTCTGGAGAACTACGTGTTCTTCTTCCAGTTGCTCTAATCGCTGTCGAGTAGCGATAATCGATGGGGACAACCGTGGAATCCTGGGTAGATTTGTAGGGCTAGTCATCTAAATGTGAAGACTGACTAAAGATAGAATAATTTTCCTTCTCGGAGAAGTTTCTACTCTCATCGGGTGAAAACAGACTTGGAGTCAAAGGTTTAGTTTTATACATAATGATATTAATACGATAATATTAAGGATATAAGTTGGTCATAGTTATTTATATTAATGATAATTCTAACCTGGGTAATCCTACTTTAGTGGTATGGCCAATAATTACTTTAAAATCGCGGTGAGTTTACTGATGACCGATAAATAATAATGATGATAATAATAATAATATTAATAATAATAATAATGATAATGATAATAATGATAATAATAATAGTAATAATAATGAGAACAATAATAATAATAATAATAATAATAACCCTATCGATGATAATCACGATAATGATTTTAATAATACTGTAATAAAATATTACTAGTTAAGAGTGTCAATAATATTCGTAATAATAGTACTATTGTTAATAATAATAATATTAATAGTAATAATAAAAATAATTTTAATACTAATAGTAATCAACATATCGACGATGGTAATATTAATTATCCCTGTTAATAGTACTGCTGGTAATGTAGGTGTTGCTACCGATGAGATTGATGGTATTAGTGCCAGAGGAGGTACTCTGCATATTGATAGTAGCCAGGGTGGAATATCAGCGATGTCGAACGCCAGTAATAGTCGTGCTTATGGGAATCCGCGACCTGTGCTAACCGAGATAAAATGATGTAATCATTTGAATGACAAAGCTATCGCGATTAACTGCGGCAATTGGTAACGATTATGTCATCGATTGGTGGAAGAGAAAAACATCCACAAGACAATTCTAAAAACAGTCAGCACACTGAAGTGAGTGGATTTATTTTGGGTTATCATGAAATTGGGCGTTGATAGTGACAATATTATAGATCTCCCGTGGTCATCAATGGAATTTTATGGATCGATCAGTAAGTATGTGATTTTTAGCTATCAAGTAACGTGATTCGATACCATTGGAAAAGCTTCCCTCTATCGGTCGGCTAAGTTATGGTAGTAGGATTCGCCAGTATTGTGCTAGCTTGCGCATGTTCAAGAATAGACCCGAGATATCTAATTCCAACTACAATGTCAACCCAGTAGTGGTTATCTATATTTAATGGTCAGTTAGTCGTGGTTCCGTCTCGTAACTCATGGATATTTCGATCTGTAGCCTTATCTAGTTGGAAATAATTGGTCACGTGATCTCTAATCTTCAGGCAGATGCTTCTACTATTCGGGAGATTGACTGCGACAAGATAGGCATCGTTGCCTTTAGAGCTTAACGGTTCAATGAAAACATCTCCAGCTACTTTTCTAATTCGCGGATAAGAGTATTTGGATGTCTATATAGATGAAGTTAAAAATCCATTATCGTATACTATATCGATCGTTTCTCATCTATGAACCTAAATATGCGGATGAGTACCCATACGGTTATATGCATGTGTAGCCATTAATGGTAATTGCTATTGCGTTTTAAGAATTTGATGAATAAAGGTTCTGACAATTTCTTTGTTGTTAAAATCTTTTACTGTCATTAATCGTTAGATTACTTTTCACGCATACTTATCCCTTCTACCCGGTTATATTCAGCGTATTTTTCGAGGCAATCATAAAAATTGGTCCTATGAGATCGCTACGCGACCTGTCCTAATTCTCCTACCTGTGGTCGAACTTCCCATAGTTTAAAAATTCTGCTCGTTCCGGCCACATTTTTCAGCAGCCGCTACGAGGCGTTCAACGATGCACTGCGTGGAGGTCCTGTGCACATGGCCAGACCCTACTGCGTACGACCGAGGTTTCAATGGAACACAACCCACGAGCGCAACTAGGGAACTTAATCCACCAGCCGGCACGCGATCCGTCCCATTGATAGCTATTGATATACATATAATAGATAGAAATTTTAAGGGGGCCTCGTATATTATGAACATGATAAAGCATATAAAGTTAAAAAAAATCGTAAGCAAGACATTTAAACTTTTACTAAAGCATACAAAAGTACATAAACGAAAATTTTTATACAACAAAAAGGTCCTTACTCTCAAAAGTTTGTTGCGAATAGTTTGAATACACGTGAAATTGTAAAAAGCATAAGTTAAAAATAATGAAATTTGTCACTGTATTTATACTATTTTTGTGCGTGTGTGCGACCAATGAGCGATTTTTCGCCATTTTTAGGGCTTTTTAATTATTTTATTAATTTTAAACTATTTTTTATTATTTTTTGTGCATTTTTCTCTATTTTTTGATATATAATTTATATTATAGTTAAATTTTATTTCTATTATTATTTCATTATAATATTATTTTTAGCCCTCGTTATTTGTTTTCTGGTCGCCACTTCTGCCTGTGTTTTTTCTAAACCTTATTTTGCAAGGTTTTGGCAGTTTATTTTATTTTTTCTATGTCTCTCTCTGCGGCTGTAGGCTTTTTAGTGATTTTAATTAATTAATTAATTGTTTTATTTTATTTTTGTTATATTTTTATTTTGTTTTATTTAATATGTTTTACATTAATTTTTGATATCTTCTTGCGGTGCGTGCTTATATTCAGTGACTCGTTCCATTATTTTTATTTTTTGTTTTAATTTTAGTTTTTATTTTTGTTTAATTTGTGGCTCTGATCCCAACAAAGGGCTGCATTTTAGGAACCCCTGCACATTATATTGTCCTACCGAAAATTTTTTTAAATACTATAGTAACTTATTCAAATTATTGAATTAAGAAAATTAATAAACGTAATGATAAGTTTCATTATTTCCCTCAAAAAATCGCAATCTTTAAGAAGAAAAACCCTTTTACAATTTTCACCGAACGAGAAATATGGTATTCAACCATTTGATAGTTCATCAAGTGACGTACACCGAAGCACAAAAATTAGAGACAAATTAGTCACAAATTAAGATCTGATATAATTTATATATAGAACAAATATACACACCTACTTAAAGTAAAGATAAATAATATGGGTGACTTCCATAAATTAAAGAAAATCAGAGAACACACCCTATAACTATATAATAAAAATACACACAGAGACAAAATTACAAATTAACTAATTAATTAAAATGATGAAAACAAATAAATTAAATTAGGTAGAAATTCTCCGATTTTGATAAATTTAATTACGAAGGGAACTAATTATTTCCTAATATAATTTACTCCGAAGTTTTCTCCCGGGGAACGGCCGAAGCGACCAAAAGATAAAGGTAAACTGTTCAACTAGTTTTCCGGGAGCAAATTTAAATTTCCATCAATCAGATTAGTTGTTGAGGAGAGATTACATATATAAGGGAATCTCAAATCAACGAAGACACAAATATTTCAGAAAATTGCGAGCAATAGAAAAGTTAAAAATTTTTTTTAGGAAACATGAGCGAGTTCGTGAGATTGAAAAGAAAACTAGTCAGACTTGTGTCAAGGATATTATTGTAGCTAATTGAAAAGGTGGCTTCCGGTGGGGATTCCTGCCAATATTGTAAAAGAACCATTTGACTCGTTGTGAAATTGTTGGTATCAAATTAAAGTTTTCCTGTGTTGAGTTGTTTTAGTATCATTTAACAAGCACGTGAAGTCAGAGCAAACCGTTCCTACCGAACCAAACAAAATTATAACTCAAAACATCTGTTACAGACATATGATGAAGTTTTCGAATGTACAGATAAAATTTCAAATGAGTTTTGGTTTGCATTTTGCATCATGGACCTATTATAATAAACCGCAAAGAAAAGTTTCTTTGTAAACAAAGAAAAGGTATGTTGGTTGCTTCTACTTTAAACAGTCTCACCACTATAAGATTCTTGGCTCTAATTCTCAACTTCTTAGAATGCACAAAGACATCATACAGCAGTGCACAGCTTGTAATAAATCTGATATTAATTTCCATAGACTAATAATAATTTTGCCATATCTTTGCTTTTGCATGCCGTAAAACTAAATAGAAGTAGTGAATAATATTGTGTATTATGCAGTCGTCGACCAATGAGATGAAATGGGAATGAATGATAATGAATCAAATGACGTTTACAATCAAAAAGTGTTCCTTTGTAATAAATAAACTTATAAACATTACTGTATATAGTAATATAATAATAAAAAAACATGTTAAATTAAGTAGTAGCTAGTCTTATTAAAAAGAAAGATCTTCATAAGATGCATCATACAAATTGCGAGCTATAAAAGCAACAGGCTCTAGCAACAACTCTGAAGCAGCGCGACAGTTTGGAGTATCTGAGAGCACAATAAGGGGTTGGATTAAAAATAGGTGGAACTGGAAGCAATGCCAAGAAGCAAGAAAGCCCGCAGACGATTATTTTCAGCCAATCCTGAAATAAAATCAGCCTTTTTCGATTTGGGTCATGACAGTTAGTGCATCCTTATTATCGTCAAACTAATATATTGTTATTTGTTCTAAGAAAAGATTTCACAAGTTTCTTTTTTAAATATCTGCTTTCAATTTTCTAGGTGTTCCGATTACCCAAATACAAAATGTGCGTAGTAACCACTAATCATCCGCTGATAGACAAAGTTAAAACAATGTTTGAGTGGGTGGTCATCCGAAAAAAAATTGAGTTTTGCTACCAAGACTGCAATTCTCGGACACACCTTGGATTTAACGAGCTGTGGATAGAAGACATGCTGACGATTTTCAGCTTTCGATCCCATCATAATACAAGTTACAATTATTTCCTTACAAAGAACACCTTTAGTTATTTAACTAAAACTTTTATTGGGATTTAATACATTTTATAATAATATAATATTGTGACTATTGTATATTAGAAAGTCTCATTCTGGAAAAGGGGAATAAGTCGTAAAGTGCTCCGGTTAGAGCAAGACGTAGATGACAATGTATACAGAAAACGAACTAAAGGAACGGATCCCTATGCGTGGGTTGGTGCAACTATCCAACCTCATTCCAATTCATCATCTTCTGGAAAAATATTCCTCATCCAATCGACCGACTTTCAAGCCCAAACCAAGGGAAAATAAACGGCAAAGATTACCACAACGAGCCAAAAATGCGGTGGTTTTCATAGCCAGCGTAGATGCACTAAAATGATCATCGCTTAGTGTAGAACTTCATTCAAATATCTTCGCAATATTTATTTTTAGCAATTTATATATAATTTTATTGTATATTGTTTCCTTTCATCAATGTGAAAATTTGAGTTTGTAAATATATTCTAAACATTATAACCTGGGTTGGTTGAGGTAATTTATTAATTGTTCAAATATTTATTAAACGCTACTGTAGTATGAGCTATGTACTCTTGAAATCGCAGACTAGTTAAATATATAGTTAGACGAGATGTAAGAATGGATTTCTTCTTTGGAGCGTAGTTAAACAAAATTTAGATAAGCACTGGTTGAGATAAGAATTCAAAAGCGAAAGACCTTCTATCGACCACTAGTGAAAAAGAGGTTGTACTTTGAGGACTAAAGATCCGTGGGATAATCTCCTCAAGAATATCCGCCCACATCATACAGTACCAAAAGCGGTTACTGAGAAACTCACACTCCGAGTATGATGACGGAAATAATTTGTCCTGTTAGATATATTTCCACTAAAACCTCTAAAGCTAATTAATTTCATTGCCAAAAACACTCAGATCCAACATATGTTAAACTACAATATATTTCGTCATCATCAGGTAGAATTAAAATTCAAAGTATATCGATTTAAATTGTATTTTTTCAAACAAACTAATACCTTAATTTCTTATTTTATAAATAAATTCTGTTAAAATATTGTAAAATCTGTTTTCTAAATGTTAATTTAAATATTAAAGTGATCCAAAATAGAAAGAAAGTTTGGAAAATACTTAGATGGTTTAAATCAGTGGATTATAAAGTGAAAGCTGAAGTTTTCTAGGATGGTGCTAGTAGGTTAGGAGAATACTGAGGGGTTTTAAGGTGGTCTAGTGATAGATTATCGCATAGAAAAAATTAATAATAAATACTTTAAAATTAATTATTATCATGAATTGCAATAGAAAAATCCTTAGAAATTGAAAATATGCATTATAATTCATCTTAGTACATCCATGCAGCAGACGAGTCTCATCAAATAACTATGTTGATCAACTTTAGAGCTTGAACGGAGAAAATTGTTAAAATAAGCGTTGTTAAAAAGCTTTGTTTTTGCAAAGTAGGCGGCGGTCCCAAAGGTTTGGGAACCAGTGGTATAGAATTTATACTATAGACGATGTTTTTACATTTTTTTTCAGCTAACCTAGAAATACAAAGTCTAATTGAAATTTATTTGAAAAATTACATTATTCAGTTATTTAAAAATAAATTCAAATGTTAATTTAATTAATTGTTATATTTTGATTAAAAATTAATAAAAAAAGGTTTACCTTTTTGGCTCTAGTGACCGCTGATGTTTGTGACAGGAAATTATGTCGAAACTCAAAACTTTGATTTCATGTTTGGCGAAAAGATTCCGCAAATTCCAAAATCTTAAAATTACTAAAAATTCTTTCAAAACATTTAATTTTTTATTTATCCAGAGCCCCAAGTTGAATGGTAAATAATATAAATAGGTTTGTGAAAATATTTACGTAGGAAACATGTACGATAATTTATTAAAAACGGATCGGAAATTTGGAATCAAAAAGGGAATGATGAATCGGCTCTTTATGGAAAGTTGACTGATCAATTAGCAATGACATTTCCTCATTGTGGTGACGATCTTGCAAGGAAAATGCAAATTTATTTTTCTCTTTATATTTTATGTTTATGAATCGTGTTCAATGGATTAATTGTTTCTTTTAGCATTTACTTATTTAGATGTCATAGTTGCGATGTTTACAATGACTTCTTATGTACTTATAGTATAGGATATTTGTCAGAAAATAATACTCAAAGTTGCGACAAGCAAGATTTGTCCGGATATATGAAATGCGTTTTACATCTTTTGTCATTGTTGCTATTATTATTATATTATTATTATTATTAATATTATTATTATAATTATTATTATTATTATTATTATTATTATTATTATTATTATTATTATTATTAAAAATAAAAGAACACTATTTTTTAAACTTTATATTTGAGATATATCTTGATGGCTCAACCATCAGACAATAAATAACTTCAATAAAAAGATCATATTTATACGTTCATTAGTAATTATTTAATCATATGTGCAGAATCCAAAAATTATTTTATTTAACCCAATAAAAATTTATTAAAATGATAAAATTTTACCTGGGGTTGACACGTTTACTTCTATTGGAAGCGGTCAGTTGATTAACACAAAGTAATAAAAAAAATGGTTGTTGTTAAAATGAGTAGTACAACAGTTCATTGAATTAATAAATGTATACCTGTGTTTTGTTGTTGTTCATTATTTTTCTTATTGTTGTATTTATGTAATATTTAGTTATATTTTAGTTTGTGGTAAAAATAGGTGGCGGTTAAAAGTGGACCAGGTGGGACACAACTACCTACCGTTGAGCCATCGAAATATATATATTAAAAAATGGTGTTCTTTTATTTTTGTGAATAAATTACCCTTGTAATTTAATTATTAGTATTATTATCGCAAGGGTTGCAATTTAAGAATCCGGAACTGACAACACTTTTGTTATTAAATACCATCAGACAAAAACGTTTGAGATTTTTGATAATATACGTAATAAGTACTTTTTTGTCATATGAAAGCTATTTGTGAGTTGCATGAACTGATAATTGAAGATCGTCATGTGGCAGACTATGAGATTATACTACCTTGGGCATTAGTATGACAAACATACACAAGATATTACAGGAACTTTAATTCATGAATAGGACTTGTTTGCGTTGGATTCAGTAGACTGAGCCGTATTCTGGTGTTTACAATCTCTTATAGACAGCATCGATTTCGTGTATTATGTAATTAATAGATCATCCAATATGGATTCACGATGCTTCCATGAGCTACACAGTGTTGGGCCAAGACAAACTTTTGTTTAGTGAATCGAAAATAACATGCAAACACAGCAAGGCATATTCAAAATCAAAACTATAAACATCAAGTAAACACCCTAAAATATGAGAGAAAATATAATTAAATACAAAATTCAAAAACATAAAAGTAAATTAAAATATCTACAAAGATGCAGCAGGAACCACACGAAATTTACATAAAAATTACACGATAACACGAAAATTTTCCCGAAAAATGGACAATTTATAAAAATAAGGAATTATTGAATAAAATAAGGAAAAATAGAATATTTTTTGTTGGAAATATTCAATGGGAAAATTATAAACATATATTGTCCATTTAATTCAAGAGAATAGTAAAAATTAGATTTAGATAATACAATTAAATTTAAAGGTCAAATTTTGTTTTAACTCATCAAAATTTACAAGCAAGGTTAGGGTCACAGAATAAGTATATATACCGATTCATTTTTTGCAAAAAACACCACCTTTGTGAGCAATCACTTTTTCCTTACAATTATTATTATTGAGACTGTTTTTTGTCAAAATAATTCTTTTTCGCTTCACAGAGAATATTGTACTGTGAGAAGTTACCAGCTCACTACACGACACTTTGGGAGCACTATAATCTGAGTTTGATTGAGACCTTATTGTAACCGAATAACATTACCAAGTGAGAGTAACTATATGTTAATGAGTGATGCATTATGATCGCCGTGTCAATGGTGTAATATTAATTATATGTATCTGTGGTGAACTAATTACCGAACAAAACTCATCCGATATAAAATATCTATCGCAAATCAATTCCTAAAAGGCCAAGGTCTTATACAATTTATTCGAACGATAGATAAAAGACGTATGAAAGATAATTTATTTAAAAATCATCAAAATGGTACAGCCGGTTTTAAAAAGTACAGAAGACTATATAGCTGATTGTGAAATATATGATTTTATGAGCGATGGCCAAAAGGAAGAAATAGAATTTTCACCCCAATTAAAAAAATCATCAAAGTATCAAGATTCTTATAAAGCTCTTGAAAGTGATTTTTTCAGCTATTAAATGATGAAGAATCTAATTCTGAGTATGTAGATAGTGATTTTTTTAAATAATACTTGTTACAAAAATAAATGTAATTAATTTGGTTTAAAAAATGTTTGTTTAAAAAAGGAATGTAAATAGTTTAGATTTAAAAATAAAACTTAATAAAAGAATTTGAATTCTGAATATTACTTAAATGTTAAAATATAATTTACTGTCTGCTAGAATTCACAAATATAGTAAGGAAGCTCCAAATGAATTGGAATTGGAAATTTCAATCTTCATTAATGAATTTCAAAATACCAATGATATGAAAGATGTCTTGAGCGAACGTTTGATTGCTGGAGTTAAAGAATGCGAAGTTAATGAAAAAACTGTATATATGAAAGAAGATAAGATACGAGCACTATGTTTCAAGAGCGAGGAAATACTTTTAAATCAAAATATTTTTTTTACAATTAGAAGCTCCAATTAAAATTTGTGATGACATTCATAGACAGTTTAGGAATCTATTACGCTTGTTTTAACATGGGGAATCTCCTCCTAATTCTAACTGTCTTTTTCTTGGTGATTATGTTGATCACGGTAAATTTTCTCTCGAAACCATTTGTTTGCTATTGGCTTATAAAATCAAATTTCCGGATAATTTCTTTTTACTCAGAGGAAACCATGAAAGTGCTGCTATAAACAGAATTCCCACGATCACTAAAGTATCGGTAGTTAAAGAATTTTCTCTGAAGTCGAAATTTTTCCAGCCCACAGCCGACACACACCGAAAGCTAATAAACTCATACATATTATCAAGTTGTGTAAGAGCGGTGTCTCCGCCTATAATCTGTGCCCGTGAATATCTGGTCGTGAGCAACGAAAAATCTTTAAGGGAGATGAGAAGATCGGGAACCAATTTTTAAGCTGGCTCTCGCTCACTCATCACCCGAAAAATCGACCTTAAATCTCGTTTAACATACGGTTCAAATTTCTTACACTAAGTACTACAGTGGGCACTCTTAAAATCATAACATAAACTCAATATTTATAACATCGAATTCCAATTAGTGGGGAAGTTTGTGAGATCAGTAGTATAAGAAAGGCAGACGTAAGCTCCCTCGTCCGCACTACACCCACACACACATCCCGATACCCAAACATTCAGTAATACACACACACCGACACCTATACAAATAAGGCATATATCTGCCAGTAAAGTCTAAGTAATTGTATAGCAGATATAAGCTTTAAGATTTGAATTTAATGTAATTTTTTCTAATTTAATTTAATCTAATTTGATTTATTTATTAATGAAAACATATTTATTCATGTTGTTGGTGAGTATAGGCCTCAGGAGCGTAACGTCTGCTTTTATTATACTACTTGTATAAATGTTCTTATGTATCACCCTAGACCCGAGAGATATCGTTAACTGGGTATACATAATAATATTTAGAAAGAGTATTATTCTCGATGAATTTAAATCGAGTAAATTGAATGAGCATTATTAGCGATGAAATTGAAATGATTGAATTGAATAACTTTAATTGAAATAAATTAAGATAATGAAAAATATCTAATAAAAATTCAATATGAAATTAAATCAAATATATTGTAAAACATGTAATAGATATATGCATAAAAACCATATATCTAGACATGTTAAAACTAAAAAACATTTAGGAAAACTAAAAGGAGAAGATTTACAACAATTAAGTTCTAAATTACCTGATTTTCCATGATCTAAATATCCTGGAGAACACCATCTTCCAAAATTCCAATATTTAGAGCCCGGCTCTCGTTTACATATAAGACTTGATGAAAATGATAATCATAAACCTGGAGAAGAACCAATAAATCGAGTTGATGCAGCTGCTTTAAAACATGAAATTGCATATCGTCAGGAAAGAATAAGAGAAAGACAAAAAGCAAATATTGATTTAATACAAGATTTGAATGAAATTGAAAATCCAACATTTGGAAAAATTTTTTCAAGAGCTATTGCAAAAGGCGCAATGAAAACGATGATTCTGTTAGGTGTAGAAATACCTCAAAATACTAGTCTAGCGAATGAATTACATAAAGAATATCGAAATAATAAAAATATTTAAAAGTCAAAGTCTTTGATAAAGATGATATTTGGTCAGCATATTTAATTGAAACTGTTAATTCTAAAAATAATAAAAACTTTAGATGTATTTTGACTATTATAGATTTATACACTAGATATGTTTGGGCTATTCCATTACTAAATAAAAAAGTGAAACAATCAAAGAGGCTTTTGAAAATTTATTTGAATCAAATCCGAAAAGAATCCCTAATAAATTATATGTTGATAAGGGTAAAGAATTCTAAAATAAATTATTCCAAGAGTTTTTAGAGGAAAATGATATTAAAATCTATTCGACATTCAATCAATCAGACGAAAGAACACAAGGTCCATCACATAATCCTATTATCGAACGATTCAATAGAACACTTAAAAACCTAATGTATAAAAAATTTACAGAAAGAGGAAATAGAATTTGGATTGATGTTCTAGATGATTTAGTTTATTTTTACAACAATAAAATCCACCGAACGATAAAAAGAAACTCCAACGGAAGCAAGTAAAAATCCAGATTTTATTAGAGAAATTATAAATAAAAATAATAATGCAAATGATAATTTAATTAAAAAACAAAAATTCAATATTGGAAATCGAATAAGAATATTCAAATACAAAAACAAGTTTAAGAAAGGAATAACGCATTCATGGAGTAAAAAAATCGTTGTAATACAAAAAATCTATAATACTAAACCTATTACCTACAAGATATATGATTTAAAAGGAGAAGAAATACTTGGACGAATGTATCAAAGAGAAATACAGAAAACTAGTTGTTAGTTAATAGGTTTTGTATTTATAGCTCTTAGAAATACACTCCTATCATCTTCTAGTTTTTTAATTAATAAAATATCAACTAATCCTTCTCTTCATACTCATCACTATCGTAATAATCGCTATTATAATATACTTTCCCACCTTTTGAATAAAGAAAAATTCCACCACCTTTCTTTTTCTTTTTATATTCAAATTCAATGACCATTTTCTAAGATTTAAAAATGGTAAATGAAGAAGAATATTTCCACATGAAATTAAAATCTATTATTGATTCGAAAAACCAAAAGCTGTTAAATATAAAGATAAGAAAGTATTTATTACAAAAGAAAAAATAAAACAAATAAAAGATTTAGAATCTAAACAAGGAGAAATTCTTCCTTTAGCTGCATTATTACCAATGATTTTCGGAGGTTAAACTGCAGCTACAGGAACTGTAAAAATGTAAAAGAATCTAAAAAGCAGATAAAAAAAAGAGAAATTAAAGCAGAAACTGAATTCATTAAATCTCAAGCAGGTTCAGGAATTGTTTTGGATAAAATTAAATTAAAAGTTATTACAAAATACTTACGGAGTGTTTCTCCTCAATTGAATGATCATTTAAAATTGATGGGGAAAAATTATATTAATATCCAAAAAATCTGGAAATGGAATATTCTTAAATCCTCAAGATAAAAATGGATGATATTCTTCCTTTTGGAATAATAATCTAACAAAATTCAATCATAATACTATTCTACCAAGATCAGTTCGAATGTTGATTATTGGAATATCTGGATATGGGAAAAGTGTTTTGTTATTAAAAATGTTATTATATCCAAATTACTTGGATTATAATCTCATAATATTCAGTAAAACCATTCATCAACCGGAATTTCAATTAGTGTATCATGGATTCAAAAATCATATAAGTAAAGAAACTATTTTAAATATTTTAAGAATCAAGAAACAATTCCTGAGGATATGAAAATCTCTGATTTATGTGAATGTTTTCTCGTGATACTAAAAATGAAATAAATGCAACAATGAGTAATAAATTTTCAGACATAATTCCATGCGAATATCTTAATAAATTCCAAAATAATTTAATTGTATTTGATGATTGTGTCAACGATAAAAACCAAGAAATCATGGAGTCTTATTTTACAAGAAGACATACGAATTGCTGTTGTATCTACTTATCACAAAATTATTATGAGCTTGATAGAAAATCAATTCGTGGAAACTCTAATTTCTTTATTTTCTTCGAATCGAATAAAAAAGATCAATATAATATTTATAACGATCAATTCTCAAATATTATAGATAAATCAGATTTTAATCATTATAAGAAACATTGGAGTAATCGTTATAATTATATTTCTTTGAATTCAGATACTAAGCAAATACACTTTAAAATAATTTAAGTAATAAATGGATCAATATTCTAAAGTTATGTTTCCAATCCTGAATCATGGACTTCAACAAAATATTTGAAAAATTTAGAAAAAGCAAATGAATTATGGAATGAAAATATTATATGCAAAAATACGGTATTCAGTTTCTTGGTGAATCAAAAACTATTATTAGATTCCACGAATTCTTTTACTGTTAAAATACAGAGTTTAGTATTGAATTTAAATAGAAACGCATATAGTATAAAAAAGCCAACCGATCCTAGATGAAATTTTTATTCCTGAAGGAGATAAGATTGGAAGGAAATTATTACATGTGAAGACAACACGTTTTACATTTTCAATCCAACAATTTCCAAGAAATATGAAATAACTCAAAATTTTAAAATATGTATTGAAGGTAATGCTTTCGGTGTTGGAAGACTTAAGGATGAATTTAGAAAAGAAATTCTAATTGTGGATATGAGTGATGTAACAATATTTCTGAAATTAATGTCTAGTGCTATAAGTCCACAACTAGATTATTATAAAGAATTGAAATTTATATCTCTAGATTTAGTTCCTATTCCTAGAGAAAGAAGAACTTCGGCATTAATTGTAAAAAAAGAAGGATCTGGAATAATTTACTTATGTTGGGCCAGAACACAGACGGCCTTGTAAATGTTTAAATGAATCGGTAACACACATGCAAACATAACATGTAGATTTAAACTCAAACCTATTAAAACACCAATTAACCCTATCAAAATGCGAGAAAGAGAACAATTAAATATAAAATTATAAAGCAAAAAAATAAATTAGAATAATAACCAAGTGCAACAAGATCCGCACGAAATAAACACAAACATAACACGAAAATCCAACAATTTAACCGAAATTTGACAATTTGACAAAAATGCGAAATTTCATGAAAATGAAATAAAAATCAAATAATTTGAATTAGAAATAATTCAATTAAAAATTTAAAAGAAAAATTGTCAAATAAAATTTCAAAATAATAAAAATTAAGAATAGAATATTCTAGAAAATCACAAGATCAAATTTTGTTTTACTAAATCAAAAAGAACACGCAAGGTTAGGGTCGTACAATAGGTATATATACCGAGGTATATATAGGTATATATATATATATATATATATATCGTGTAAGTGCGTGTATTATCGCCAATGATTTCGTGCCCGTGAAGGCTCCGGCGTGATGAACGCAGGAGCTGAAACGTCAATATCATTCCGTATAGGGGAAAAGGGTGAAGGGGAAATAGTCTTTTCGCTGTTTCGTCGGCACTCATTTCCTATAAACTCGACCTAAAAATTATTTACAACTCACGGCTCAAAATCACCACACCGAGTAGTCCAGTGGACACTCTTAAACTACTAATATCAACATAAACCTATCCTAGGATCAATTTGGGAAAGGGCACGGGGAAAACGATGTCATTAAATTGTTGCTATGATCTTAAATGAAAATTAAAGTAAAACTCTATTGATTAGTAAAGTGTCCAACTCAACGAATAGTTAAAAAGTTAAATCCTAATTAAAAGGCTGAGGTTTAAAATCTGCATAAAGACCCACGAGAAATAAGCCGTTCACCCCAAACTAATGAATAACAGTAACAATCAAATTTTTATTATTTTTTTTGTGTTGTTTAATATATTTCCCACTTCGTTTTCTGACACGGAGTTTTAACAATCCAAAAGATTTTATGTTCAATCAAATGAGTGTTTCTGTATTCCGACTTATTAATTAATTAGCAGGCAAATATATGTCGAATATTGTTGTGTAGCTGAAATCTATTGACCTAATGTTGTTAAATGAGGAATTAAGAACTAAAATTACAAACATCATGACCTCTTTTAATTTCTAAAGGAAAATTATAATTATTAGTTCTAGAAATTTAATAAAGATTGTTGTTTGAAAATAATATTAGGTATGAATCAACCAAAATAAATAAATAGCCCGACAAAATTAGATGATATAATTCGTAATTATAAATATAAAAATTAAAACTAAACCGAATAGATGAATTTCAAAATAACAGAGAATAAATCCAATAAAACGTGATACAGCGATTGGGTGAAATGACGTAATCACAAAAGTAACCAAAATAATTAGTACAAAGCAGAATAACCAATGTATTAGTATAAACTCTCCACTTAAGATGATGAAATTGAAATGCGAAAGTGACCACGATTGGATTGAGCAGCATTGAGGAGGGTAATGATCAAGTACAGAGGAGTTCCGAGGGTCGCATGGATAATCATCTTAGCTGAACAACTTGGATTAACTCACCAATAGAAAATATTAATAAGTATTACCTCTTCATGGACCTTCGAACAAACGCCAAAAACGGTAACACAAATTAATTATAATCCCATTGATTTAGCGGATAATAGCCTCGACAGAGAGTATCTAACTAGAATAAATCAGCAATAAGAAAAATTACAGAACAAATATGCTTACCACTCATTGTAGATCCATGCAATGTCCCCAAACAATCAGCTAATGAGGCTCACGACCAATATAAATAACACGGGAAAGCTGTCCTGGCTACTAGAATACCCTGTAAACCCAGGCGATAAAACAGTGCGATCCAGCTAGAACAATCGACCACCTGAAATCTAGCCCAAATGATAATACGAATGAAATAAAAATTAAACCAGAATTTAACCAAAATCCCACTTATTGAATAAAAAAAATGATGCGAATAGGGAAATATAGACCAGCATACATCACGTTCTCTGTCTGGCATTTCTAGAAAAGGTCAATCGATAAACCCCGCTTAAGGAAATTTCGCAAGTGCTTACTAATTAGCCATATCGACCCACCGTGACGCAATCAGTAAATGTGTCTCGTAAAAAATTCAGTGTAACAACAACATACGTGCACACCCATCCTAATATAACTACTGAAATTAGGCTACGCCGATCAAAAAATTTGAAAGCAAAAATGTCAAGAGCGACTAAATACCAAATTTCCACGAGTGGAACCACCAGCTCGCGAAGTCCCGGCACATCCGACGATGCAGCGCGGAGAATCCGACCAAGCTCCAAGAAGTTGCGCACAGCAGAAGGTAAAATTAATATTATTTGTAGGCGTTTTTGACATTTTCTTGAATCCGAGGTAGACGCTACAAATCGCCAGAACCACTCCAACATTCCTCGAAAATTACATAACAATGACGATAAAATCGGCCATGATGTGGAGTGGGGAAATAGTTACCATTTGCTCGAAGACCCAAACTCCGCCCGTTTAGCACCAGATAAGCGGTGAATCATGCCATTATATCGTACTCACGAACTACGCACCACTCATAAACAGGCGTCGAAGTGCTGACAATCGAAATTCACCTCACCCATGCGAATTACCTATATTAAACTTATGTATCGTAAGATTTTTATTGACAATAAATATCATTACGTAGTACATTGCTTTAGTAGGCTTATACAGTTTTCCCTTGACAGATAACTGAAAAATGGGTAAATCCCAGTGCTATGCAATGATTAGAAACGAAATTAGGATTGGAAACCTTAAATATAAATGATTCAGGAATAGGAAATACTTATCCCCAAGGGATATAAGTTGGGGAATGATTAAATCTACTACTATACAAGTAATAGAATCGAATGAGGAATCCACTCGAACTTGGACTGATTAATGATCAGATTTTCGTCTTGTGATGATAAAGTTAAGACACTGATCTAAATTACCGATCAAATGAAAATATAAGTGACTTTGGTTAATCAAATATCTTTATATTTCTTTGAGGACGCATAATTAATGTATAAATCTATCTTAAGTAACATTTAACTTTGAGTAAATACATTTAATTATATTTTAAAGCTTACATTATCAGTATTTTTCCCGATAGAGCCGTAGAATGAAATAATCAATTTACGAATATATTTTAATTAAAATTTAACCTTAAAAAATGAATTTTGAATCATGTATTGCCTATAATTTTACATAGAGCACGATAAAGTTAATAATCTGATGAATATATTAGTAAATAATATTTAACCGTAAATCCATGAGATCTCAATCGTATTTTCCAGTGATGTTTGATCGGAGTTGTCCCAAAGTAAACCGTAACGCGAATATCTGACTTACAAACACATTTTTGTTTAATATTTAATATTATGTAAAAGAAGTTTTATGGTATTTTGAATAAGTTTTTATTCGTATTTTCCCCAGAGAATTGTACCGCGAATAAATAGCTCATGGATATATCTTTAGGTAATAACTAACGTTAAACGAAAGGATTTTGAGTATATTTTAAACAATATTTCACCGGCGTTTTTTTTGGGTTGAGAGTGAACAAGCGAAGTTAGAGAGTAGTTTTGGCAATAGTTTTCCGCTTTCCCAAGAGAACTACAAAATGACCAAATGAATTTTTGTTTTATTTTAGGTAATGTTTTACGTTTTTAACCCAATAAGACGAGTAGACAAATTTTCGAGCTTAATTTCTACCATAATCCTGCGTTTTCCCAACAGAATTACCCGACGACTAAATCGAATTTGAGTAGATTTTAGATACTGCGGTTACATTGTTTCAGAATGATTAACTAAACGATAGATTAAATGTTGAAAGTATTCCGTTAGCTAATCGCACTTTACTCTTTGAAATTAACTAGAATAGATTTTGTTAAAAAATTAGAAACATCCCGAAAAGTCGCGACGAGAAAAATTCCAAGCGTCAAATTAGTTAAAATGTAAGATCTTAACCGTAAGATGACCCATATAGTTTGTTTATAGGTTTCAGCCCATGTTCATTTTTTTCACTTCCGCTAAGGAAAGAAGCGACGTATTAGAATAGGAAGCAAATGTCCCTGACCCAAACAGGTATATTCAGCCATCCCAATCTTTTCTCCATTTGAATAAGAATACGCAACCATAAAACTAGTGAGTCGACTCTACTCACATGACCCCACATTAGACCGTCAGTACTAATACTTATGCCTGGATATTGATGTTCAGTCATATAATATTTTATTTATCGTTCCAGAGGACTCGTGGATTGACGCGTCCCGGGTCACACTTCGCTTTCCGGCACATTCCGCTGCACGGTGCCGGCAGGCGATGTGGGACGCGGGATTCTCAATCTCACCGGTTAGAGAATTCCGCGGAGAAGATCGACAACCTGGAGAAAACTTGGATCTGCCTTACGTGGCTATTAAGTGAGAACCCGGCAGAAATCCAGCGCGGGAAATAAGAGGCCAGGCGGAGCACCTCCTCGCCCGCTTGGAGGAACACCAAAAAAAAACGACGCGGCAGATCCAAAAGGCGCAACAGCACTTGGATGAGATAAATCGGGATATTGCGGCCGGATTGATCCCGAGTACGGACGGGTACGCCTCGCCGTACAACACGTCGTTCAATCTAGACGACCCCAGAGTAAATCGGCCGATGGACGCCATCAATGTAGTAGTTCCGCGCAAATTATGGACCGGAAGAGGAGGGCGTACGAACGAAGAACCGAACGTCCATCGCGAGCATCCATATGCTCGAGGGCCGTCACGAGCCAACTATGATCGGCATCAGTGAACAATTAAGTCTGTTACTATGATTATTTCGTATGTGCATTCAAATAAATATTTAGTTAGCTTATTTCTCATTGTAGTATTACAAATAAATGACTTGACAAAAACGAACAGTCTTAATTATAATCTAACGCTATAAGACATAAGTTCCGTTGTAAGTCTAAATACCTCCTTTTACTGGCGAAATTAATTTTTCTTTATTGTAGTGATGAATTCCCACAATATCTTACAGCATGAATTAGCCAAGGCCCAGCTGACCATCAAAGATCTCCACCGACAAATCTTACAACTGACGGCCGAGGTTCAGCTAACAAAAGGCACTTGGATGGAATCGAACAAGGCTAAGCATCTGTACCAGAAACTAACAATCATGCAGAAGGGTTGGGCTGATGAGAAGCAGCTCAACCAAAGCTTGAAGACACAAATCAAGGGCTTAGAGGTGGCGCTGTCTGCGTGTCAAGAAGGAGCAGCAGTGACCTACCCCCTAGTTTTTGCCCCAGCCCAATTAGCTTATCGTGAGGCTAATTTCACTACGAAGTCTGCAGCCAAGCCAACTAAACACCGTCCAGGTAGAGCTGAACGGGCCAAAAGACGAGCCGTTCGAATAAAAGACTCAAATGCGTGAATTGTGTGTAAAATGTTTTTTAACTATTGAGTAAAAATTTGTGCATGTCGTATTTGAGTAATAAAGGTTTCTGGGTGTTAACAATTTGAAATTATATAGTTAGGCAATGATGTCACTCAGTCAGCCAGTCGTAATCACTGTTACGATTTCTTATCATCGAAAAGGGACGAAGATGACAAATCGCACATAGACCTTCTAACGGTAGTGCGTTGGACCCAGTTTGAGGTCGGGCAAGAGCAGTTACCGCGTGGCGCTCACCATTGGCGACCTCAAAGCCCATGGTTACAGTTCCAACGTTGTATAGCAACGGGTAACCACTGGGAATAAGAAGGTTAATTTTTCATCTGGGGTCAGGGTGGTCAAAGACCATAACCCCACACTTACCTGAAAATCCAGTTGTATTATTTGAATTCCTAACAAAACGTTTAGCTGCTAAAAAAGTAGGACATAATAATACATGGATTCAAGTTAATTCTGTTTTGAATAAACATTTAGATTTGAGATTAATAACTCAAGAGAAATATGATAAAATCCTCAAGAAATGTTATTAAAAAAGTCCTTTAATAAATGACATACTTTAATTTCGACAAACATTTAAAACTTAATCATGATATTCAAAAGAAAGATATTCTCGAAGTATTTCCATCAACTGCGAGTGCTCAAGCAGTTAATAATATTGGAAAAATATATTTCAATATCAATCAATCATCGAATCTTTTAGATATTTGTAATGCGGACATATATTATAAAGTAAATATTACATGTTTTCAAGCAGCTGCTGCTGCAGTTGCAGCTGATAATTTTGCAAGGGAACATAATTGGTTCTTGAATCTCTTTAATGAAATTGCTATAAAAATAGGTCCTTCTGAAGTTGAGAGAATTGAAAGTCCAGGTCCAATTTCCTCATTAATAAATTTCGTAATGACAGATTCAGATTTCAAAAACCAGCATGGAGAAATGAGCGGTTAAGTTCCAGATGGGTATTTTTATGGCGCTCTTGATGTGGTATTTAAACTCCGACTAATTTTATATCAAATAAGTTTTGAGGGATCATATCCTCTTAAAACTATTTTTGGATTTTTACATAATTATAAACGATTGTTGTACATGATTCATTAACAAAGAACAATAATTTCAAATCATGTATTTTTGGAACTCGATTCACCGATCAATCAAAAATTAAAATTGAATTTGAAACTCTTACACTTTTAGTTCCATCAATTAGTTGTAATTCAAGATTAGAAACAATTATAATGGATAGAATGAATGAAGATAAACCAATAAATGTGAATTACATCCAAAGAATCACAACAAGTATTGAAGTTCCAACAGAATCGAAATTCAGTTGGAAACCACCAGTTTTGAATTCTCGACCTCGATATATTATTATTGGATTCAAAGAAAAAAATCGAAATGTTAACTAATAATTCGAAATTCATTCAGACTTTAGGGAATGGAAAGGATCTCAAGTCATTACGTGTTCAATTAAATAAGACATTTTATCCTTTAGATCCAATGACATTCAGTACTAAAGATAATTATCAAAGATATCCATATGCTGCATATATTAATTCTGATAATGCTTTTGGAGTTTATCCACAATTAAGAATGAAAGACTTTAAGAATTTTTATTCGATATTTTGTTTTGATGTTTCTGCTCAAGATGAGAAATTAGCAGTTAATGGTATGAATATTACAATAGATATAGAAAAACATAATGAATTCAAAGGGAAATGTTATTGTGTTATTTTAGCTGAGAAACAAGTTCAAATCCAATTGAAAAATGATAAGATGACTAATGTTTTTTTATAATAAATGGAACAACAATTAGAAAAACTTGTAAATATTCTTCCAACAAAGTATTCGACATATTCAAGATTCAATTCCACCACCTCTAATTTCACATCATCGTTTCCTATTCCCCTTAAATTAAATTTAGAATAAATTATGAAATAGGATTGGTTTGGTTTTCCGACTATAATATTATTTTCAATGCAACATCTCAAAATAATGAATTTGGAGTTACAGGACCTACTGGAGTTGTTATTTTAATGACAATTCCTCCTGCAGCATATAAACTTGATGTATTATTTCCAAAGAGTATTAATTAAATTAAAAAGACATTGAAGATACATAAAGAAGAACGCCCAATTGAATTGAAAGTTGGTTTACCTACAGCGAAAGTTTTGAAAAATTAATGAGGGATATACTTTTTTATTCATATCTAAATTAAATGATTTACTAGGATTTACAAAACAAGAATATTCCATAAGTTGTTCATGCAAAAAGAATATAAATATCACGAGCATTACATCTATAAATCTCCTTTGCGATTTATGTGAAGGAACGTATCAAGAAGAAACGTATCAAATAAATTTTTTCTGGGAAAGATTAATGAAATAAATTTAAATTTAGATCTTGACACAATGCAATGTATTCGAGATAAATCCTTTTCATCTTTATTAAAATATCAAGAAATCCAACAAATATTAGGCAAGTATTCTTTTATTATCGAAAATAATGAGATTATTTTTAGTGGAAAATATTCAATTCCTTCTGGAGGAAAATATTTTATAGTGATTGCTCATAAAATTACTTTAATTATTGGTAATATAGTTTTATCACATGGTAAGCATAAAAAAAATCAAGCTTTTATAACTATTCCTAATAAATCCAGCGCGATTATTATAAATTTAGAGGGGAGTTATAGTAAATCATGTTTTAAACAAGATTTTGAAAATCAATACCTTCGAGATATTAACATGCAATGTTTCGCAGAATATAAATAAGGAATTATTTATGATTTTGTTGTTGTAAAAAAATATAAGTGATGAAAATTCATGGCGTGTTTTAAAATTATTTTTAGAAATATATAGTTTTAATAATATTAATAATATAATAATGTATATTAAACAAAGATGTGTGAGAAATGAGTACCCAAAGCAGCCACCATCGTTTGATGATTAAAGTAAAAAAAATTTAGTAATAAATGGTTATAGTAAATATAGCTGGAGGAACATTAGCAGTAAATTCATCCCAAATTCTCGAGAAAGTCGAAGCTAATTTCTTGAATGAATCAAGTGATCGAATGCGTGGAGATATTGACATGAATGGACATAAGTTTCTTAACGCCAAGAAATCAGAAGAAGTCATCAAATTAGAAACTGGAATAAAGAAATTAAAAGATGAAATTGAAAAAACAAATAAATTCTATACATTAATTAAAAAGAATATGAATGATGTAATAAATAATTATTTGAATGATGTTAATAAACAAATAAAAAATGTTAGAGATAAATTAAATACAATTAATGGCAAAATGGAGATATTTAAAAAGATTATTATAACAAAAATAATTAGCGATGATTCCATTTCAACTTTATTAAAATATCAAGAAATCAAAATAATATTAGGAATTGTTTTATAATTGAAAATTCACAGTTTTTTATACTGTAACGGAAACAGAAACAATTACTGTTGTTATAATGGGTAATTGTGGGTATATTGTAGTGAGTTATAATTATTGTTTATCTAATGTTATTTTGAAGTCTGTTGAGCCCAGCTGAGTTTCCAGTAAAAACAGTCTCGGGACGGTCTGGGCGAATGTTGTATACGCCATATATGTTTAAAATAAAAATATTATTTAATAAGCGTAATAATTATATTCAACAACAATATATTAATAAAAAATCAAATGTTACTCTTGACTTGATTTGTTGGAGATAATCGGATAATGGAATATAATAATCTTGACTTGATTTGGTGGGGAATGATAGGATGAGGGATATAATGATAGCATTGACTTGTTTTGTTGGAGGATGATAATATAGTATAAGAGTTATCCTGTTCTGAAATATTTTCAGATTTATTCTGTTTATTTGTTTGATTGTTTTCTTGTCCAGATTTTTCTTATTCTATTGATTTTTTTATTCCGATTTATTCTCTTTCCTATAGTAATTTTTTATTACTATAGGGTATTGATTGATTTTTCAAATTATGAAATTTCATAATTTCATAATTTTATAATAATAATAATTAACCCCAAAACAATCTAAAATAAATAGAAACAAGGAGTTGTACATAAAGAGGGTTAGGGGAATTGTAGACACAATACAGTACTAAACATAAAATATAATTAACTTTTCAAACATCGTATCAAACCAAAACTAAAAAAACAACATGTACTATTACATAAATCACCCTTTAAAATCGGAGGTTTAAATTTAAAAAAAAAATCCTTTATTTTTTGAAATTTTACAATTTTTAAATTGTTTCTGATAACAAGAGATAAAAAACTTAAACATAAAACTTATTTACATCTCCATATTTACAGTTTTTGAGTACTATTTTCCTATTTTATTAGTTTGCACTGTTTGTTATCTATGTAATTTACAACAGTAGTAAAAAATCAAAAGGTTTACAAAAGTTCATTTGTTTGTGTATATGTTCGTTTTTCTGATGTTTATTTGTGTGGGTTTATTTAAAACAGTCGCTGTACAGTTTGTTTTGTGTAGTGAATCTTATTGCTTTTTTGTATGTTTTGTTTGAGTTTATGTTATCGAAAGTGATATGTTTCTTTTTTATTTGTTTAACATGGTCTGTTTGCGGGATGTTGTTACAAGGATTGTTTGATGCTTGTTCGTTTTCGTGAAAATGTTTTATTCTACGGATATTTATTCGGATTTCTTTGTTGTTTTTTAATATTGTAGCTACGTTTTTGTTTAGTCCGAGGAGTTTGAAAGGTCCTTCATACTTTGACTCCAAGCCTTTTGTAAATGGTTTTTTTTATCAGTGCGTAATTGGTTGTCAATAAGATTTTATTGTATGGCCTTGGGTTTTGTCGGTTTAATGGTGTTTCTTTTGTTATGGATTCGCTGTTATTCGTGTTGGTTTGTTTTGTTGTTTCGGAATTTATTTGTTTTGAATTGTTTTTAGTGATTGGAGATTTCTTTCTCTTCCAAAAACTTTGTAAGATGGGCTTTCGTTGTCGTTTGAGTTCGGGGAGTTTCTCAATCCCAATAAGACTGTTGATAGTTGTTCGAATCAATTTCTATCTTCTGTTTTTGTTCGTATGTTTTTTTTATTGTTCTGTGTTATCTTTCTATTTTACCGTTTGCTTGTGGGTTTTAAGCAGTTGTTCTGTTTCGTTTGATATTGTACTTCTTGTAGAGTATCTCGAATAATTGTGATTCAAATTGTCTTCCCTGGTCCGTGATTATTGTTTTGGGTTGACAGTATCAAGCTATCCAATTTAACTCTATTTTATCGCAGATGTTTTCAGCGGAAATTTCTCTTAGTGGTAATACTTCAAACCAATTCGTTTTCCCGTCAATTATTGTTAATAAATACTAGTAGCCATTGTTTGGGGCTAATGGTCCTACAATGTCTGTATGAATGATTTCGAATGGTTGACTGCTAGGGAAATTAATCTTTTGTGCTGGTATTGTTTTCGCTATTTTATTAATTTGGCAATTTGTTTTTTATATGTTTTTACATAGTTTTTGATTTCTTTCCTCATGTTTGGCCAGATGTATCTGTTTCGGATCATTTCGTAAGTGACTCTGTTTCCGGGGTGATTTATATTGTAAATTTTTGAAATAAACAAGTTTCAGTAATCTGTTGGTAATAGAAGTCTTGGTGTGTTTTTGTTGCTGACGTCGTACCATAATTCCTCAGTTATTTTCAATTTCAGGCTGTGTTTACCAGTCAATTCTTTCAGTGTTTCTGCCTGTTTTGATTTGATTAGGTCAGTTTCGATGAGTTCGTTGAAATTTAATGCGTTTATTTCAGTTTTTATCCTTGATAAGGTATCCGCTGTAATGTTTGCGGATCCTGTGACATGTAGTTCAATTGCCTTGTCTTGGTGAAGGGTTTTTCATTTGCATTGCGTTAGTTAGCGGTTTGTGGTCAGTATATATTTTGAAATTTCTGGCTTCTAATAAGTGTTGAAAGTGCTTTATTGCGTCGTGGATTGCAAGCAGTTCTCGATCGAAAGTTGAGTATCTTGTTTGATGTGTTTTTAACTTTTTTGAGAAGAACCCGATAGGTTGTTTGCCAAATTCGATGTCTTGATATAGTGTGGCTCCCATTGCGAAACCTGAGCAATCTGTTGTTAGGTTGTAATCTATTTGTGGGTATGGATATCCCGGTAATGTAGCTTGTGATAGGGTTTCTTTGGCTTTTTCGATGTTTTGAATATTTTGGTTTGTCCAATTGATTTTTGTGTTTCTTCGAGATTTGATGAGATCGTTTAAAGGGGACTAGTAAATCGCTACAGGTTGGTATATATGCGTGGGAAAAGTTTACCATTCCAGAAATCGTCTCACCTCTCTTTTATTTTTTGGTAGGGTAAATTGTTTTATCGTATTTAATTTCTTTTCTATTGGTTTTGTGCCCTTGTTATCCAATGTGTATCTGAGGAAATTTATTTCACTCTTTAGGAATTCACATTTCTGAATGTTTATTTTGAGGTTTGCGTTATTTTTAAGTTTCAAAAACGTCTTCGATATCTTTCAATTGTGTGGATTTATTGGGACTTGATATGAGGATGTAGTCGAGGTATGCTATGGTGTTTTATTGTTACTTAGTGTTTGGTTCATGAATCTCTGAAATGTCGCTGCTGTGTTTCATAGCCCAAATGACATTCTGTTATACTCGAACATGACTATTGGTGTTACTATTGCTGTTTTTTTAATGTTTTCGTTTCTAATTGGGATTTGGTGAAAGGCGTTTTGTATATCTATTTTTGAAAAGTATTTTGAGCCTTGCAATCTGTTTATGATGTCTCTTATGATAGGCAGTTGATAATTGTCTGGTTCTGTAATTTTGTTCAGCATCCTGTAATCGCCGCATGCTCTCCATTCACCGTTTGCATTTTGTTTGAGCATTAGGGCAGATGACCAATCAGAGTTTGAGTGTTTTACTATATTATTTTCTAGTAGCTCTTTGAAGATTTATTTTGTAATTTTTGTCTTTTGTGGGTCGAGTTGTCTCATCTTTGAGTGTTCTGGGTTGCCGTTTCTGATGATTGCGTGTTCAGTTGAGTGGTTTGAATTTTCGTCGAATTTTACTGGTTCGATTAGTTTGTCGAATTGTTTTAGTAGTGAGGTTATTTCAGGACCATGATAAGTAGTTTGGTTTAGAGTTTTGTTTGTCGGCTTTGTTTGGATTACTCCAATGTCTGTTTGTGAACAGTAAGTAATTACTAGTTGATTGGTTTTGGTTTCTTTGATTGGGTTTTCTATTATAGTTTTGCTTATGAGGTCTACTAGTAAATTGTAGTGAGATAAAAAGTCAGCGTCAATTATTGATTGTTGCAGATGCCTTACTTTCTCGAGTTCTAGGAAGCTATGTAAGCACGCCATCATACTACGTTAAGGTTCATGGAGCTCTAGTCTGGGTCGTTGATGGGGATACTTGGTCTGTCGTTGGCTAGTAGATTGAGTTGCACGTCGGGTGTTTGTAAGCATAACATGGTCATAACGGTTTTATTTATTTCATAAATTGTATTTTATTCTGTTTCACAATTGTATCTATTTCGTTTAAATTCCATAAGGATTCATTTCCTTTAATTTCGTGATTGTATTTATTTTCCTTAACCCCATACTCGGATTCATTTTATTTACCTTTTTAATTGTAATTAATTCCTTCAATTTCAAAATTGGATTTGTTTCATCGAACTGCATAATTGAAGTTAATTCATTTAATTGCGTAATTGGATTTGTTCCAATAAATTTATCATTGAAATCATTTCATTCAGTTTCCTAATTGAGTTTGTTTTCATTTAAATTCATAAATAAATTTATTCCATTTAATTTCATCAATTACATTTATTCATTTCTGTTTCTTAGGAGTATGGGCATCGTTGGCGAGTCAATTTTTCGACTCTGCTCTTTTGGTACTCCAGAGTGAGGCTTCATTGGTCACCATCGGCTCTACTCATTCGCGACATAGCAAGTAATTAAATAGATCAATAGAGGAAAAACCTTATATTCATTATCAAGTTGTGGTAACATTGGTGGTAATAACACAAAACGTTTTCCTCATCGCGGGCTCGTTATAAATTACCTTGGAACAGTTGTATCAGGACGAAAGAGAAAGTCCTATGCCTGGAACCTGTGTCATCTAGCGGCCTAACTCTCATATTAGTGGTGGAAATATAATATTATTAGACGATAATCTTACCCTCTCGAGATGCAGCTTTTCTTTCCATTGTTATCCCATTGGCTTCTTCTCGAAATCTATCAGTTACCTCATCCCTCGAATGTCTCTGAGTGTATGGCATATTCCTGCGGTAGTTGATTGAAGAAAATGAAAGTATCAAGTCGGTTGTACGATTATATTTATGAACCTACGCCATGCCATATCAGGTAGTGGGCGGCGGGTAGAACAGAATTTGTTTTCTTCCTTCAGGCACACTATTTCCACGAGACATTATATTAGTGCTCTCGTTGCCGTACACAGAAATTCGTTTATTTGCTTGTGACAGCCTGTGTCATTTCTTCCATGGATTTACTTCACAGAAGTGATGGTTTTGGGTACTCCGAATTGTATCATTAATCATGAGTGGTAGGTTTTCTACTGTTCTATCGTAATTTTAAGAGCCGGTTGTGATTTCTACCGTGCGGTAGTTTTCATCAATTTACTCATTAAATGCCTTATTTTAGTTCATTTTGTTTAAATACATTTCTCCTTTATAGTTATTAACACAATTTATGTTAATCTTTAGTCATTAAAGTCAGTAATTCTGATGTTAAATAGTAACGACAATATAATACATAACGATAATCCAACTGTCATAGTGACTATGTGTATAGAGTAACAGATTATTAATATAATGCATATTAAGGTTCGACCATGGAAATCACTCTTTAGATTTTTGGTATGGTCACGGACATGGTACTATAATACCTATTGGGGTTTCAACTATTTTAATTAGTGGTTCAGATTTCAGTAAATCTTTTATTATTCAGATGGTTAGTATAATACACATATCGATTACAGCTTATTATTCAGATTTTTAGCCTGTCTATGACAAGTTATCACTATAATACTTAGTAACGTTTCTATTAGTATGAGTTGTTAATTATATTTTTACGGCGTTTTTCTCCCGTTACCTTAGGATTGATTATGTTGATATTAGTAGATTACGAGTGCCCACTGGACTACTCGGTGTTGAGATTTTAAGCCGATTGTTATTCAAAATTTTATGACGATTTTTCAGGAAACGAATGGCGAAGCAGCAGCTAAAAGACTGCCCCCTTACCCTCCAATTTCCCCTATAAAAGGATAATATTGACGTTTGGGCTCCTGCGTTCTCACGCTGTAGCCTTCACGGGCACAAACTATTGGCGGACTTACACCGCACTTACACAGTTCGATTAGGGTGCGTCGATTTTAATGACTTGCGGTGATGTATCGGCTGTGGGCCGGAAAAATTTCGATGCAACATAATATCTGTTTAAGCATTTATTATCATAGTACAAATAGTTTCATAATTGGCTTCATTTACATCATTCTGAGCACTCATTACATAATAGCCTTTCCCACACAAACACCCAAACAGAGCTCCGTTTAGATTATTTGTGCGTTACGTGGAGAAGGTTCTCCAAAAAATCGTCCACTTACAGAGCTCAAAGTATTTGTGAAAATGAGTTAAAATAACTATTGCTTCAAAATTGCTTTAAGACAATGTTAAAAATCTGTAAAAATGAATAAGTATATATACCTATTGTGTGACCATAACCTTGCGTGTTAAATTTGATGTAGTAAAACAAAATTTGACCTTGTGATTTTTTGTATATTCTAGCCCTAATTTTATTATTTTCATGATTTATTTGGCAATTTTAGTTTTTAACTTTTAATTGAATTTTTTCCAATTCAAATTATTTAATTTTAGTTCTAACTTTCATGAACTCTTGCTTTTATAAGTAAATTGTCAATTTTTGGTCAAATTTTCGTGTTTTCATGTCATTTCTGTGTTTATTTCGTGCGGATCTTGTTGAATCTTGTTATTTTTTAATTTATTTTTATGTTTTCGATTTTATATTTTAATAATTTCTTTCTCATATTTTAAAGTGGTTAGTTGATGTTTTGTGTGTCTGATTTTAAATCTGCGTGCTGTGTTTGCGTGCTATTACCGATTCATTCAAAAAAAACTATGTTCTGGCACAACAATATACATTCATGTGACATCAAAAATATTTTACTTCTGTTTTTGGCGATGTAAATGAATGTATAATAAAACTTCATAAATCTCTACTGATATATTAGAATTTATAAGTTCAAAAAAGGTATAAAGCATAGAAAATCTCAATTGAAACTATTTGCAATATATTCCCATATTCAATAGGGTGTATTGTCATAAAGTATTGGTGGGTTTCTGAGTGTTGAAATTTTGAAACTATATGGTTGTTACCCAGACAACCCCATATAAATATCTTTCGCTTATCACTCGGCACCTGTTGCTAAGCAACGTTGGAACTGTGTTCGAGTGGGTGGATCGTCCGCAAAAAGTGAGCACTAATTGACCAAACGATCCCTGGGTCCAACGAGCTACCGATAGAAGGCCTGTGCTCGATTTCAATTTTTATGTCCCATTATTCTCCTATCTCCTTCAAATGTTAATCCATACTGTTATCTCATTTATCCTTACGTCTATCCTACTTATCGTTGTCCGTGTTGATGATTTTGCTATGGTCTGTAAACCCTTTGTTATGTAAGTATCCACACAGTATCTCTCTTACCCTTATCCCTATTATAACTACAATCTTCCCTATTATTATTACTAGCATTATCATTGTTGCTATTATATGTATTACCTTTATTAATTGTTACTACTATTACATTTATTATTATTCTTATTACTATAATTACCATTATATTTATTATTATTACTACTATTATTATTATTACTATTATTGTTATTATTATTATTATTATTATTATTATTATTATTATTATTATTATTATTATCATTATCATTATTATTATCATTATTATTATAATTACCATTATCCTTACCATTACCATTATTATTATCAAATTTTTGTGTAGGGATTCGTCCTTATTCCTCGGCTTAAAAAAATATACTTTGCTTATATAAAAATTTAGTCGTAATTCATCCTTATTTTTCAGTTTTCGACAAAGTATTTTCTTGAGTCAAAAAAGTTTAGCAGCGTACCGCCCTTATTTTACAGCTTTATAAGGACATTATACTAACCATTGAACAACATTCCACTTTTACTTTACTATTTTCGATAAGTATTTTAATTAATAAGGAAAATTTGAGCAGCGTTCCGCCCTTATTTTACAGTTTTACGATAAATGTTTTAACTATTTCCGAAAATTTACGCAGCGTTCTGCCCATATTTGTCGTCTCCATTCAACATAATTTATTTAATTCTTAAATATTATTTAAAACATTACTTTTTCCTGATTTTAGTTGTTCGGAATAATCTTTTTCCGATGGCTATTCATTTTAACTGTTGCAACGATTTCGCTATTTTCCCCGCTACCCTTTACCTCTCTTTGTCCTTATGATCTATTTATGTTCATATTATTTTTAATGAGTGCCCACTGGACTACTCGGTGTTAATGATTTTTAGCCGAATGTTGTTAAAATATTTATGTCGATTTTCTCGAAATTAAGTGCAAGGAAGTTGAGCCAAAAGACCCACTTTCAAGTTACTCTCTTTCGCTATTTAATTCAGTGATTTGACGTTTGGGTTCCTGCGTTCTCACGCCGGAACCTTCACGGGCACGACTGTTGGCGGACTTACACCGCACTTACGCAGTCGATAGGGGTGTTTTATTTTTCTGTCTTGCAATATGTTTTGGTTGTGGACCGAAAAAGAAATAATAAATAAATATTACCGTACCAATCGGGCAAACGTCTCGAATGCATAAAACCGTTTATTCATACAATTGTCGAAGTTCATAAATATACATATAGTATCATGATTCCTTGTTCATAAATGAGGGCATAAACATCTTTCATTGCTTTATCATAGAGCATTTGATCAATTGGTCAATAAATTCGCAAATCATCCATTCTCATAGCTCCCAATTGTCAGTGTACAGCAGCTGAAAGTTATCGTGTTCAGGCAAAACACCCGCTAGTGTTAATTGCCGAATGCACGGCTAACAACTGCAATGCACACCAACTCACTTCAGACTTAAATTTTTTTTTCTCCGAAAAATAAGACTGAAAATTTGTCAAAACACATCAGTATATATACCTATAATTTGGCCTTAACCTTGCGTGTTAATTTTATTGCGATTAAACAAAATTCGACCTTGAAATTATTTGTGTTATCTAAATTACATTTTTATTAATTTCTTAATTTAAATTGGTAATTTATTTTTAACATTTTTTATTAAATTTATTCAGCCAAAAATATTTTGTTTATATTCATTTAATTGATTAATTTTTACTTTTATATAAATGATCATTTTGCGGTCAAATTTTCTTGTTATTATGTTATTTTTTATGTAGATTTCGTGCGGCTCTTGATGCATTTTGTATTTATTTTATTTTACTTTTATGTTTTTGATTTTATATTTACTTATATTCTCTCGGATTTTAAAGTGTTTAGTTGGTGTTGTATATTGTATTTTAAGTTATCTTGGTGCTGGGTTTTTATGCTGTTTTACTGATGCATTTAAACAATTCTCAAGGCTATTTGTGTGCTGGCCCAACAGTATAGATAAAAGGTAATTCATAATAATGATAATGTCGACTAAAGTCAAATTCATTTAAATTTTAAAAATAAAATTACTGAGAGATTTTCCAAGTGATTACAAAATTGAATGAAAGTTTCTTGAGAGTTTTGCTTAGTGGAATACAAGAATTTTCGATTATTAGTTTCTACTGAACTTCAGCCTTAGATCTGAATGTAGCAAGCTTAAGCATTGAAATTACTAGTTTTAGCTTCGGTATATATGTACCTACTTTTTGTGTATGTTTTCTGTGTGTGAATGTTGATGCGTGTTAACAAAGTCGAAAATTAGAATTTTTAGTCTAAGATTTGTTAAATCCTTAATTTTGGATAACAATTTTGAACTGTTAATTTTTTAGCATATTTCTGATTTTTTGGATAATAACTATTTTTGATAACTTTGGGGTAGAAATGATATTGAGACAGGATTACAATGACGATCCTAATCACAACACGGCCAAAATGAACAACTAGAAAATAATAGCAATGATACTGTTGGGCCAGAACACGAACGGCCTTGAAAAATGTTTAAATGGATCGGTAACACACATGCAAATATACCATGCAAATTTAAACTCAAACCTATTAAAACATCAATTAAACCCTATCAAATATGAGAAAAAGAAAAATTACATATAAATTAGACACATTTATAAAGGAATTCGAAGTGTACCAAAATATTTGTCACTGGACAGATCAAAAGGTAAAAGAGCGACTACCCTTGTATTTAAAAGGGAGCGCACAAGATGTATTTGTGGAGGAAGCAAGAGATGCAACGAAATTGACAACGTGGACAGAGATTAAAGAGTTCTTAGTAAAAATATTCGGAATAGAGAAAAAGGGAAATAGGAAGATATTAGACTTTCTACATCGAAAACAAAGACGAGACGAATCAAATGCAGTATATGCCTGTGAATTAAAGAAATTGTGTAAAGAAGCCTTCGGAGATGCAGATCTGCCCGAGGATAAAATGGTAGATGTCTTCATATGAGGAATTAAAAGAGAAGACATACGAGCCAACCTTGGATGCTTGGCACCAGAAACACTGGACAAAGCAGTAGCAATTGCAAATAGATGTGAAGCCCATCTGGGACTGGGATATCAAGTAGCAGTCCTGGCCACAGAACCAACAACTCCAGCAGTCAATGCCAACAATCAAAACAACAATACCAAAGCAGCCATGAATCAATTCATCCCAAGAGCACAGCAGATGTTCAAGCCACCAACAACAAGAAATCCGGAGGATAGAGGTAATAACCAAGTAAGCTATAATAATAATTTCAAGAACAATCCAAACGCAAATGAAAAATGCTCCACATGCCAAAAAATGGGACATCGAACGGAAAATTGCTTTCGGAATCACAACTGCCAGAAATGCGGTAGAAGAGGGCACAATGAGAGAATATGCGGGCAATTCGAAAACAAAGCATGTTACAACTGTGGTCAGCAAGGGCATATCGCAAGACTATGCAACATAAGAAGAGAACCGAACCAACAAAGACCAAATAACCCTATGAGAAATCCACAAATCAACGTAATACAAGAAATAGATATGTTACGAGAAACACTACAACGAATGCTCATGGAATTAAAAGAGATGATGCAACAGATGCCCGCCAACATACAACAACAACGAATTAATGTAATGAGAAGCAATGAAGAGATTCAGGAGCTGCGAACTAGAGAATATCAAGAGCAACAACAAGCCGAATGGCAAAGACTACAAACCGAGGAACCTCAGGAAATCCAGCAAAGATGGGAAAATCGAAAACAAACCCCGAAAAGAATCAATATGATGAGAATGGAAACTTCAGATGAAATCCACACTGCGGAGCAGTGTGTTGAGAACGAAGGGGAGGAGATAGGATAACTGATGAGAAAACAACCGAATTAAATAAGATGGAAAAAATAGAGGCTATCAAGGAATTTACGGAGGAGGAAAAACAGAGACGTCGACAATTAAAAGAAATGGCAAATGAGAAACCAGACGAACCAGAAGCCCAAGAGACTAAACAAGCAGAGATGATGATAACGGAAGACCAAAACGAAGAAACACTAACTTACGAAATGGACAAACTTGAAAAAGAAATAATAACACAAAAGATAGACAATGCACTCGAAAAAATAGAGCAAGAGGAAGCTCTAGAGCAAGAGGAAGATCAATTAAGAGAAAAAGAAGAAACTCTAAAGCAGGAGAAAGAGCAACTAAGAAAGAAGGCACTAATATTAAAAATAGACGGAGCATTAAAGCATCTAGATCAAGAACAAGTACTAGATCAAAAAATAGAAGTGCTGGCAAAGAAAGCCCTATCACAAGAAATAGAGGAACCAAGACTAGAACTACAAAAAGATGAGCAAGAAGCATCGACGTCACAAGAAAAAGAAAGGATATCAGAACCAATAATAACAAAAAATCGAATCCAGAGGATACTGCTACAAAAAATATAAACAAGAATCAGAAAAGAGAAGCACACGTGGAGTGAAGCTCAAATTGAGAACATAATAAAAGAGATATGGTTTCAAACAAAAGAGCCAACAAAGATAATGAAAGAGGAGGAACAACCACGTATCAACATGCTAAGACAAATACCAGACGACCAAACAGATGAAGACGAAAGTGAGATAAGCAGTCTGGGTGGAGAAATATTTCAATCATGTGAGGAAAATAAACCGAGTAAAGACGAATCAAAATCCGAATTAGAGGAAATGGAAACGAACGTGCCGAGAGAAGATGAAACAGAGATATTAAAAGAAATTAACGAGATTGTAGAAGAAGTAGATCGAAACCAGATGTTCCTAAACCTCAAAGATACAACCATGTACAGCAGAATAATGAAATTAATTGCGAAAGGATATCAACAAGATAATGGTACGTTCACGGCATCATGGAAAGACATGATAAAAAGTACCAAGAGAACCTGAAAGAATATGAAAGAGCAGAGTATCAAGTAATTATTGATTTTCCAGAAATACCGAGACAGATAATAGCAACAAGAGGTGAAAGCACAAATGAGTTGTATGATTGGGTAGTGAAAAAACTAGGACCCAGTTATAAAAATAGACCTCTATATTACTAAGGAAGGAAAATAAAGCGAGACATACACCTCGCGGATGTTCTAATATGGCCAAACGGGATAAACTTAATAACACTAAACAAGAGCGAAACCGAAGAAACGACAGCGGAAATATGGCAGAAAATTCAAACACTGTATATTAAAGAAATAAAACCCGGATTGGAAAAAGAGAGACTAAAGATAATGAAACAAAACCAGATTAAAATGACAGAGCAAGCCATAGATCAAGCCAGAAAATATATTAACCGATTGTCGCTAACTAGACCGATATCAATGAAAATGTTTGTGGAAGCTGTACGAGATACAGATATTATGAGATTTGATAACGAGAGAACCGATGAGTTGATAGCCAAATACGGAGAGCATCAAAGAGACATGAGGGGAGACGAACCAATAAAGATAAAGATAAAATAACCGAATGATGAAACAAAAGAAATATTGGTAGATCCCGATTGTCAAATGCATGAATTATACCGACGGATAAACCGAGAAATCATCCAACCGATAATCGAAAGTAGTGATGACGGTATGGTAGAAGATGTGGCAATAATGTATCACAAACTACAAATCAGTCCACGAGAACGAACCCCGATATACGAATTAGGTATATGGGAAAACGGACAAACCATTAAAATCATAGCCATGGACGAACCAGAAAGGAAAAATACGACAAAAAAGGAACAACAAATTCAAAAATTCCAAAAAGAAATGAAAAGAAAAATGGACCAAATATTAACCATCTACCAAGTATGGAGAGGAGATGCGAAGCTGAGCACAAAATTGCAACCTATAGACGACTCGCGATGCCGATCAACACCGTGGAAAAGGGTGTATGATGAAAAGACAAAGGAGTGGAAATGGAAAATGGAGAGAACCGAACCGAAATGGAGAAAATACGTACCAGGAGAAGCGCCAGAAGACGCTGCCAATGAAATAACCTTAGAACTATATGAAGATGAACCATACAAAAATTTACCAGAGGAAATGATAAACGAAATCGAATGGCAACCAGAGGAAGACGAGGAAATAAATGACAGAGCTCGATTAGCCCCATATACATGGAAAATAGGTGGATGGGCTGAAAAAGTAAAATCGGCTGAGGAAGAGAAACTCATCGGTATTACAAGCCATCAATTCTATACAGAAATCGGAGGATACCGGATGAAATTGAGAGTGTACCCAAACGGAGATAGGGTAGGAAAGGGAAAATATCTATCAGTATACTTTCTATTAGCAAGAGGCAGATATGACGAAAAGTTAGAGTGGCCATTCAATCGAAAAGTCATAATTTCAATCGCCAAACCCGGAAAATGGGAAGGGCGACACAGCGAAAAATTGGGAGTAGATCCAAGATCCATGATAAGCCAGAAACCGAAATCCACCGAAAATGTTGAAGGAGGAGTACCACAGTTTCTACTGAAAAAACATGTGACACCTCAATTCGTAAAAGATGATACAATATATATCACGATCGAGGTAGAAACGGAACGAGAAATGAAATTGCGAGTCTAACAAGAACAAGCGAGACCACGAATTAGTGTACTCGAAAAACGAGTTCCCGGAACAAGATATTTGCCCACAGACATGGACGATTCTGTGGAAGAAGGATTAACAAGACTAACAGAAATGCAAAAATGTAGAGAATTAGCAGCGATATTGAGAACCGGAGCAAAGAACCAAAGACGAACCGTAACGGATCTGGCAAAATGGATAATCGATTCTTGTAACAGAATAGAAAACCTACGAAATATCGTAAAGGAAATAGAAGAAATCGAAGAATGTATGCGTGGTATCCAGAGCAATTTCGAGAAATTATCCGAAAATGGAAACACACCGAATGGGCAGCCGAAACGATAGAGAAGTACAGTTTAAAAATTATGACGCCAGACTTCGAACCAATTGAAAGAGATTTCTATATCACCGCCAAGGTAAGTGAGGTAAAAAAGAGAATACCATATGAATTGCCATTTCACTTACAATATGAAGGACGATCATTGGATGACGATCTCGAAATTGGAGTTACACCGATGCAATTAGAGTTAATAAATATATTAACGGTAGCAAAGATTGAAGGCAGAGAACTCAACAAGAGAGAAATCAAAACGAAAACGCCAATAGGACGACAAGAAAGTCTAGACACGCCAGAAGTTCCACCTGCCGCAGATGAAGTAATCGTCATCACAACAGGAGATGAAGAGATATTGAATGACCTTAATGATATTGTGGACAAGGAAACAACCAGGAGAATACCGGAATCAAGAGATTTATTCATCACAGAAAATGAAAACGACATGATAACAGATAAACTAGACGAACTAGTATGCGCTCAGAGACAACCAGTAGAAATAATAGAACCAGATACTGAAGAAGAAAACAAGAAGAAAGAGAGAAGACGCCGAGACTCAACAGGAGACGAATGGGACAACTGGATAATTGAACGAGGAGCGGCAACATCCAGAGAAATGGCAGACGAACAACCTAAACGAAAAGAAACAGGTACAGCACTGGAAAAGAAATCCAGAGGACGACCGAAAACTGACAAACCAGCTCCAGAAAGAAAAACCAAAGAACAAATGCAGATGGATCAATTGACAACAAAACTAAACAAGCTTAGCCAAGTGACGAAACAGTTACAAGGAAAACTGAAAGGTCAAGAACAAGGAGCAAAGTGGATCAACAGATTAATAGCTGATATGCTGGGATTAGCAAATCCAGAAATAAAGAGAAATTTAAAACTTAATAATATCGGAACAGAGGCGAAACAACTTTGGGCAGCAATAAAGCCAATAATAAACAAGATAATGGACAATAAAGTGCGAACAACAACCAAAGACCCGGAGGAATTGCTATTGATAATAAATCATTTAACAAAACGATCAGATGACCCAAATAGATATTTAGCAGGAATAGCTTATTTGATGTATAATACAATAGTGATATACAGAAAGCGAACTCCAAGATACAACCCAAACGGATACGAATTCGCAATAACAGACATCATCAGAAAAGTAATCGAACCATTCATCTTGACTCAAGGCGGATGGCAAGCTTTTATAAATTTGGTAAGTAAAGATGACCAAACTGAAATGATGCAAACAAAATTGAAAGAGCTACTAACGGAATTTGAAACAACAATTAATACAAGTGATCCAAAAACAGCCAGAAAAGGGATGAATGCGATAATCACTACAATACTCATATGGATGATGTGCATAAAAGGAGTAGAACCATTTGTGGTATACGACTGCGATAACATAAAGATTGGCGACAAGCATTCACTAAAAGAAACGGAAGAGTGCAAAGCTGCGAACCCCGGAAGATTGCAGACAACAGCTACAGCAGTATCGTACAATGTATATCAAGAGGTAGACTTCATTAAAACGGAAATCAAAGAATGCTCAGTAACAAGGAAAATTGTAGCATTTCACTGCGGACATCACTCACATTCAACAATTATAGAAGCCGGAACGGAAACAACTGTGGTGTCCATAACGCGAAACGAATGTGAAAAAGGATTTACGTCAGGACGCATCTCAATAGCTGGACGAGTCTAAGTAGCAGCCGAAGAAGGAAAGATAAAAACTACCCGAGTATACGCTACGGGAAGAATAACGGCTGGAGACGGAACATGCGAAGGTGGAGAGTACACTCTACTAAATCAATTGGTCAAAGGAGTAGTAGTGATTGAAAGTTATCAAGTAAAGTTAGAGAAGTATCAAGGATATTTCGATCCAGACACGCAAGCAATGAAGAAATACCCTCAATGCCTGGCAACAGACAGATCATGCAATACGGGAATGTCAACGATCGTATACCACGCCGATACCAGAACTTGTAGACTCACCCTACTGAAAAGTGCAATATTCGATGAAGTGCAAGGACAAGTGCACAGCGAAACAGAAACCAACACACAAAAGAGCGCAATGGATGAATTACGGAGAACCGGAAGAATCGGAAAACCAACAATTACCACAACTATCGGATCAGAGGTCACGCCAACGGTGGTAATATCAACTGATACTACTATCGGAATGAGATTCATAAAAGGACGAATGGTGAGCGCAAATAGACTCCCGCAAATAGACCCCAAAGACGTAAAACTGTATCTCTATATAAATAACAAGATGGATTTCTTATATCATAAAGGATTGGCATCAACAGAGAAAATATATTACGATTTGGTTAAAAATGATTGTATCTTGAATAGAGAAATACTAAAAAACAAAATTGGCAATGGCAATCACAAATCCGGATAACGCAATTCCATTGCTACCACTCCAAGAAGGATATTTCGGGAGAATCGTCGGAGAAGTTATGTATACGTACAAATGCGAAAAGACAATTGCAAAACTGCCGGAGAATTCTACAATCCCAAGAGATAAATGCATAAACGAATTGGAAATAATGCATAAAGGAAAAATCAGATTCGCTCAACCAGTAACAAGGATGATAAACCCGGAAAAATTTGTACCTAATATGTTCAGCTGCAGTAACGTATATGGACCATTATTCGAAATAAGAGATGGGAGTTGGTTACAATTTCCAACTCGAGTAATAGTAGCACCTCCAAAAATATTTGGACTCACAGAATTGGCCAGTGAAGCAGAATTCAAGTCAGTAGATATATCACAAAGTGGGATATACCAAACAAAAGATCTGGAACGAGCCAGAGAACATTTACTATTCCCAGCGCAAAGACAAGCAATATTATCCAACATTGTGACGATAACGGGAGGCAACAACTATGGAGAAAAACCCAACTATGAACTGTTATTATCACCAGACCATTTTCAACATGCTACAGCAAATATGATGAAAGCCATGTGGGGGAGATTCCTAATTTTCGGACAAATGATGGCAGGAATTTTAGGAATAATACTTAACATCCAAATCGTAAGAGTAATCCTAAAACAGATGTTAGCATGTTTCGATATTTACAAAAGAGAGAGGAAAATCAACTGGAAAATGGCAATTGGATTCTTACCGTTCTTAGCAAAGACAATGGTGTTACATGGACACTCAAAAGATATCCATAAGATAAAGAGATTGGTAGGAATTCTAACGAAAATGAACGGTACCGATGAAGAAGTCGGACGAAAATTCAAAGCAATAATGAGATTAGAAGCCGAGAAAACCAGAATGAAGCGACAGAAAACGAGCAACTGGAAGCGATGGATGAACCTCAAAGATGATGACAGTGACAACAGCGACAACGACGAAAAACCAAGGAGGAACACAAATGCTAACTCAAGAGCAGCTCAAACAGTGGGAAAACCGGAAGACAAGACATAGTGGACGTTATAACCATCCACCACCAGTATACGAATGTCTAAAGAAAACAGCAAAATCAGTAGAGAGAAATACACCAGTGGAAAGACATGCGCCGATACCAAGACCAACAACACTACGAAACATTTATCCAGCGCCATACGAACCAAATTGGGCAGACTTAATACCAAGAACTAGCCAAAGATCGAGAAGTGTGGATCAGGACCCCGAAACTCGAACCATAGCCATGTTGCAAACGTTAGCTGGACCAACATTAACGATACCCATAGAGATAAATGGAGTAGAGATAAAAGCAATGATTGATACCGGAGCGAACATCTCAGCAATAAAAATGGATAAAATACCAGGAGGATTATGGCCATGTATAGAAGAAGCTAACATGGATGTGATAACTTGCAGCAAAGAATCAGTAGCAGTTATCGGGAAAATTTGGTCGATAATCGAATACAAAAATGTAAAAATTAATACTTATTTAGCAGTTATCAGGAGACTGAGCACAGATTGTATAATCGGAGCAGATCTCATGCCAGAACTATTAAAGGAAATAATAATAGATCTAGGATCGATGGAGTTGAGAGATAAAACCTGACGGATATGCATGTTGAAATCAGAAGTGAGATGCTCAGAGAAAATAGTGGTGCCAGGGCGCACACAAATGATTTGTTACGTAAAAGTGAACGAGGAAACCAGGGGTGAAATGATTTTCGAACCTAACCACAAATTTGAGAAAAAGAAAGAACTGCCACTAGCCAGAGAGATAGTGTATGTAAACGACGACAGTGAAATTCCAATCAACATTACAAATTTCGACGAGGAAGACAAAGTAATTTACGAAAACGAAAGATTGGGGAAACTAACACCGATGATGGACATCGAGCTCCCAGCAACGAAAACCGAGGGAACTGAGGAAGAATTATGGACAATTGACAGTCAGCTACTAAACGAAACCGAGAAAGAACAATTAAAAAAACTACTAATGGAATTTAAAGATATATTCGCAGCATCCGACTTAGATCTCGGCACAAGCGACGTAACGCAGCACACGATACCATTAACAGATGAGACCCCAATAACACTACGGCCATATAAATTGGCAGAAGCCCAGAAATCAGTGGCAGAAAAAGAAGTTCAAAAGATGTTAGACGCAGGAGTAATTGAACCAAGTTGCTCACCATGGCAATTCCCAGTGGTCATGGTAAAGAAAAAGGACGGAACACAACGGTTCTGTATAGATTATCGACGACTCAACGCAGTAACAAAACGGGACACATACCCGTTACCAGACATAAATGAGATGTTACAAACACTACACGGAGCAGCTTATTTTACATCATTAGATTTAAAAAGTGATTATTGGCAAATAAAGGTCAAAGAGGAAGACAGAGAGAAAACTGCTTTTACAATTGGAAAAGATTTATACCAATTTAAGAAAATGCCTTTCGGCTTAACTAACGCACCAGCTTCATTCCAGAGATGCATGAACTTTGTAACTCACGGCATCAAACAATGTATGGTATAGATTGATGATTTATTAATTTATTCTAGCACCTTCGAGCAACATCTAAAGGACATCCGAAACGTATTCGTTCTACTACGACAATGGAAATTAAAATTGAAACCATCCAAATGCGATTGGGCAAAGGAAAAAGTTACCTTTTTAGGACACATTGTGTCGGCAAAGGGCAAAGAACCAGACCCAAGAAACATCGAAAAGATAAAAAATTGCCCAGTACCAAAAACAGTCACACAAGTGTATGAATTTTTAGGCCTATGCGGATATTTTCGAAAGTTTATCAAGAATTATGCAACCATCGCGAAAAAAATACAAGAATTAACAAAGAAAGATACCCCATTTATATGGGAAAAGGAACAACAAACAGCCTTCAAAACACTCAGAGATAAACTAATATCAGCACCAATACTCGTACACCCAGATTTTAAGAAGCCGTTTTTGTTAGCAACAAATGCAAGCGGATATGCTTCTGGAGCAGTTCTAGGACAATGGGACGACGAGAAAAGGGAACGAGTTATTGGATATTACAGTCGAACATTCAAGAAACATGAAAAGAACTACTCTGTAACTGAAAGAGAGGCACTAGCAATAATCCAAGCTATTAAAAACTTCAAATATTTGTTATGGGGTCACGAGATATATATCACAACAGATCATCAACCATTGGTGTGGTTAGGCCAACACAAAGAAGCCTCCAGTAGATTAATGAGATGGGCAATGCAGCTGCAAGAATACTCACCATATATCAAATTCAAATCAGGAAAGGCCAACGCCAACGCAGACTGTATGTCAAGATTCGTATTTGAGGAACTAATGGACCACGATGTGAGACGAATCTGCATAATAATAGCAGAAGAGATCGACTTCACGAAACTGAGAAATGAACAGAAAGAAGACGAAGAATTGAAAACAATAATCGAATTTATGGAAACCAATGATATGAAAATTTTTGATAATAACAGTAAACTAAGAGAACATATGGAGAAACACAGAAATCGATATACCATGGAGAAAGGATGGTTATTATTAATGGATGGTGAGAAACGACTCATGTGCTTACCAGAAAGCAGACGAAAAGAAGTGTTGATGCAATATCACGATGGAAAGCTTGGAGGACACATGTCAGCAAAAAAGACGGAAGCAAGGCTACGCCAAAAATATTATTGGCCAAATATCGGAGAAGACGTAAAAGGATGGATAAAGAATTGTTTAATATGTGCAACCAGAAAAAGCACAGGAAGCAAATTGAAAGCACCATTAAAGCCAATGCTAATTCCACCAGAACCTATGACGATGATTGCAATGGACGTAGTAGGACCATTGCCAGAAACCAACGACGAAAATATCTATATACTGGTAGTGACAGATTATTTATCAAAATTTCCGGAAGCATTCGCAATACAGGACCAAAAAGCCAGAACAATAGCGAGAATCCTAGTAGAGGAAATATGCTGTAGATATGGAACACCCAAACAGATCCTAACCGATCAAGGAACCAACTTTATGAGCGAAATCATAGAGGAGGTAACAAAATTACTTCAGAATTGCGAAATTGAGAACATCACCATACCATCCACAAACAAATGGACAAACCGAACGATTTAACGGCATATTAATAGAAATGATGTCAAATTATGTAAGCAGACATCAAAAAGATTGGGATAGATATATAAATCTATGCCTTATGGCCTATAGAATGTCGATACACTCAGCCACTAAAATGAGCCCCTTCAAATTGATGTACGGCAGAGAATGTAACATGCCGATAGACCTGGAGTATCAACCACCGATATCACAATATATGGAAATTGATGATTATGTAACAGGGTTCAAAAAGCGAATGTAAGAGATCTGGAAAACGGCAGGTATCAATATTAGATTTAACCAAGAGAGTTACAAAAAATTACACGATAAAAAGCGAGACGTATGCGAACATAACTTTCAGGTTGGAGACTGGGTAATAATCGCAACACCAGAAATTATTCCAGGAGTAGCCAGAAAATTACAAAGGAGTGGTAAAGGACCATATGAGATAATGTAAGTAAACGAGAATAACGCTCGAGTTAAATTGGTCAACAACCCACTCACCAGACCCATATATGTAAACGTGAGCAGATGCAAAGCGATACCTAGAACAATAACAAAGGAACCAGAAAATCGATGTATGCAAACCAGATCACAAACCCAACAACTAAGTATAAACGGACTAACGATGAGTCGTAAAATAGAAGCAACATCAAACAATATTGCAGAGGAACCTAAACCAGATGAATCTAAAATAATTTTAAACGCGACCCAAGATAATGTAGACAAGATGGATGCAATAGCGAAAGCTATCAGAGAAATCATGCCAGAATGGGTCGAAGGGAAAGGATGGATGAGAATAGTAAACAAGGCGGGAAAAATCGCGATGGATTACGCTAAAGGAGTTAGAAGCCCACCAGAAATGGACCTCATCAAAGAAAGGATACCCATGATCTTCACCATGGCAGACGTAGAAGGCAACGTACCTTTACATATTGCAGTACAACATAAAAACATTCAAAGAATAATAGATATAATCCAACTTGTGCAGAAATGCGGACACACCTCGAATATACCAAACGAAGAGGGACAAACACCACTAATGTTCGCAGTTGCAGCAGATGCTTCTACAACAGTTCTGAGAGAACTACTAAGAACGGGATCATCGTTCAAGGAAAAAGATAATGGAGAAAATAACGTGCTACATTACGCACTGAAATCAAGACAGGCAAGTGCAATAAAATTTATTATCAGCAATGCGACAATAAGAGAAAGAAAAATGATGGGCAAAACGATTCAAACGCTATGGGAAGCTATAGAGGCCAAACAAGACGAAGCAGCAGCCAATCTGATGAAATGGACCTACGAAGGTTCATCACTTAAAGTATTCGATTTAAACTATATGGTAAGAAACAGAAACGTTCTATTAAAAGAAACAATATACGCTTACTATCCATTCCCAAAGACGATAAAAGCAATATTGAAATGGGAAAGACTGAAATTCACCAATCATCCAAAGAAAGCAATATGAATCGGAGATAGAAAGGAACAGCTATTAACGATAATACATAGATGGCATCGAAAGCAAATAAGATTTCAAAAGAGCAAACAAGAGATAAAAGAAATGGATGATCTAAAAGCAAGAATAATAAAGGTCTACGAGGAAATAATTGAGGTAATAAATGTCAAGGACGACATTTCAAAGGAAACCCCGTATGGAGATAATAACGGAGAAGGAAGTAATAACAATAACGAAAACAACAACAACAAAAACCGAGATGATCAAGATACCGAACCAAATGCGGGAAACGAGAATAAACCCGCACAACAAGAGAAAGAGGAACCACCCAACGATGAACAGCAAAAATCAGAGAAGAGAAAAGAAACGAGCAACAGCAACAACAACAATGAGAAAAAGCAAAACCAAGGAATACGGTTACACAATAGACTTAAGACAACCAAGAGAAAATCGAAACCGGCCGACCCTGCTACAAAAAATAATGATATTAATTACGTCCATCAAGTTAACGGAAGCTGATAAAGATACTATGAAAGAAATAAAATCGTTCAGAATACGAACAATAAACGATAAAGGAATCCCAAGCAAAGGAATATGCTTACAACTAACAATGAATACGAGCATAAGTTGTCAATTCAATTCAATAGGAAAACCAGGAAAGATGGAAATACGATCCGAAAACTCATCATCATGTCAGGCCACCAAAGACGTATGTAGAGATGCAGGAAAAGGAGATGGAAACGTAAGAATCCAAGTGGAGCCAGGGATAGGCAAATTATGAATAACAAACAGAGGAATAGAAACAATTGAACAAGTGTGTATACAAAACAAAATTATCGATTGTTGGAAAATGAACATGAAAGCAGGATAGAAATGCGAATGGGATAGCTTAGAGGGTAATGCAGAATATATAATATGTGCCAACAACGACATAATAATAACCTGCGCAGTAGCCAAAACCCTGGGAGAAAAACTCACAACACCAAAAGAAGAGCCATATCAACGTCGAGCACGAGAAAACAAAGAACTGATAATAAAAGTAGAATCAAACCCAAAGAGTGGAGAAGAAATAATAGTCGAAAATATGGGCAAAGAACCCATTACAAAAGTCTGTGTATTCGAAACTAAAAAGAACGGTACGATGAATGAAAGAATCAAATGCCAGTCAAATGAGGATATCAAAAATCAAAAATACCGCATCCCAACTAAAAGAAAACGTGGAAAGTATATAGTACACGTTCAGAAAGGAAGAGACGATTACTGGAAATCAATAACGAGAAAACTACTAGAATCAATTACGACAAAGCATACAGAAAAAGAAACAAGAGAGGAACCGTACCAGCGTCAGATAAGAGAAAGCAAAGCGGTAATAATAAATATAGAGTCGAATGCGGCAAATGAAGAGGAAATATTAATTGAGAACACAGATGAAAAACCCATCACAAAAATCTGCGTATACGAACCCAAAGGAAATGGAACAGTGAACAAAAGAATCCAATGCGAAACAAGCAAAACTACAAAGAATCAGAAGGATCGCATCCCAACGAAAAGAAAACTCGGAAAATACGTAATAAACATTCAAAAAAGGAACTCATCAACATTGGAGAACGATAACAAGAAAACCATCCAAGTCAATCGCGACAGATCAACCCACAACAGAACAATCTGAGAGGAAAACAAGTAACGAGACAGGGCAAAAGGGAATGCTCATGGACGACAGTCACCTTTCAATTCACGAAGCTCTACAACTCCAGAAAGCACTCAAAAATGTACAACCGAAAGAGAGAATAATGGAAACAACCAACGCAAGAGAAACCACAACAACGCAGCCTAACGAAACGAATTACACGATAAAAATGATCTGGATAACAACAGCGGTAGTAAGTATCGTGATAATGCTGATAATAATTCAACTGGTGAGAACCACCAACAAATGCAGAAAGAAACCAACGAAGAAAAGATTATGGCCAGCAGTAGAAAAATTCAACTACGATATCGAATTGGGACAATACGATGCAGAAAGAACCGAAGAATACGAAATCATAGGAAATTCCAGTACAAGTGGACTCTGGTTGAAAAAATCGCCCATTATTGAAACACAACAATGGTCAAATGAATTTGATGTATACCAGATAACAAACGAGAGATACGGGGATATACGGACATTGTGTATAGAGTCCCCGGAGACAATGGTATAAAAGGGGAAAGACGTTGTATATAGTGTAAAATATTATGTAGTATAATAGTAGTATGTATAGTTATGTATAAATATTGTACAAAATGCGTCAGAGACAATAATCAAACAGAAAGAATACAGATGAATTAATGATGTGTTATAATCAACAGATGGATCCGAATAATGCAAATCAACAAAACCAAGTCAGAATACCACCGTTCATAGAAGTAATTCAACAACCTACAGCTGCCAATGTACCCATAGAAATTGTAGAATTAGATCGCGGGATATATCAAGATCAAGGAATCGAGGTAATATAGAGACGACAATGCGAATTAATGATGCAAATAACAAACAATGCGCAAACTCAGTTGACAAATACTCATCTAGTATTAACGGAAAGTGTGAACAGAATTTTGCAACAAGCAGCAAGAATAGAAAATCAACAAAGAACCATATTACAATTACAGAGAATAAATGAACAATTAGCCGATCAAATCAGATGGCAAGCTGACGAAATCAGAAGACTACGTAACAGCCAACAGCATGTAGACCAGCGAGTTGGGTGGAATGTATATCATCGATGCCAGATTTCACCCCAGAACCGGATTCGACAGTAGAATAAAAATAAAGCGTACCTTGTAAATATGTGTAAATAAAACGATAGAAGTAAAACAACGTCGAGTAATCAGAAATATTTGTAGATATGCGGACAATTATCGAGAGGATAAGAGGAAGCGAGAATCCATCCGAAGTTACGAGACGAATAATGAAAGATAGAACTAGAGTGGTGAACGATACAGAAGAAAGATTAAAATGTTACAAATGTAAAGAATTACTGATTGGAGCGAGACAGACGAAATTTGGATGCAGAATATGTACAGATTGTACGATAAAAGTGATAGAAACAAAAACAATAAAATGCCCAGGATGCGACGAAACGATCGAAGGAGACGAAGATCCTACAACAATAGACAAAGCCACCAACAAAGAAATCAATAACCTAATGATCCAATGCCGAGTAAAAGAATGTGAATGGAAAGGACTTATGAAGGAAGCCGAAAGTCACACAAATGAATGTGAATATAACGAGATATTATACGAAAAATGTCTAACTATTACAACGAAAAAGGCTATGAAAGAACACCACAAAGTGTGCATCAAGAGAGAGGAAAAATACGAATTCTGTGGAGCTATCGACGAATGGATAAAAATAGAAAAGGAACATCGGAATCCAAAATAGGAACAAATATGCGAGCTATACGAAGGAATATGCGCAAACAACTGCGACAGGAAAAATAAAGTTAAACTAAAAGAACATTGGAACGAATGTATCGGCAAACCAGTCAAATGTTCGTTAGAATTATTCAATTGTCAAGCACAACTACCAATTGCGGAAATGCAAAAGCATATGATAGAGAACAGTATCGAGCATACCGAAATCATAATGAAAACGATAGGAATGATAGCATGGGAAGTAAAAAGCCTACGAACAGAAATGGATGCACAAAAGGCATTAATGAGAGAAATATTAGAATCTAGAAAGAATTTCGAGAATAGCCAAGGGAATACACTCAAGAAGATGGCAGAAATGGAAAAGAAAATGCAGCAAATGACCAACAGTATAAAGGAACTAGAGACAACCAGCTCGATAACCAGAAAACTACCTACAACACCATTTATATAGAAAAATAACCGAATTCGCAGAAAAACTACAGCGAGAAAAAGAGGGAACACAGAGAATTCTAGATAGTCCACCGATATATAGTTGGGAAAACGGATACAAATTGGGCATTAGACTATATCCAAATGGGGATGGAAATGCAACAGGCACCCATATCAGTGTCTTCGTAAGAGTAGGAAGAGGAGAATATGATGAATTATTAACATGGCCTTTCAAACAAAATATGATACTAACAATGAAAGGACAAGAGGAATATCGTAACCCAATCAGAACAGGAAATGAACCACAGATGGGAAGACCAACAACTGACTGGAATACGGCAATTGGTACACCACGTTTCTATCCACAACAACGATTAAGAGGAGAAGGATTCTTGCGAGAAGATAATTTGTACATAAAATTAGAAGTAGAGAAGCCGGACAAGACGTTGTAAAGAGAAAAAGAAAGTGTAAATAATATGTAAATAAAATAATAAAAACCACATAAAAATCAAAAAATACAAATAATCAAAAAAAATCAGAAAAACTAAAATTCAAAAATAATGACGATATTTAGATGGCAAGCGGAATCAGCGAGGAGATAACAGTACAGATGAGAGAAGGACCAGATTCGATATGGACGAGACTATGGAAAAAACCAGAGGAAGAGGAAAAAATCAAAACATTAGCAAGCGCAATTCAGCATTATTCCAACTTTAGCACAGGCGGACGACCCTGGAAAATGAGGCAAGTGATTTACTCACAAATGAGAGTAAAACACGAACAGCTGAGAAAACAGGACCAAAGATATCTAACATTCAAGGACAATAAAGTATTTACCGACCGACAAAGTAAGGAGATGGCCGCACAAGGATTCTTTTTCTCAGGAACCCCCAAACTACCAGATGAAGTTACCTGCATTTATTGTCAAGGAAAACTCGCAAAATGGGAAAAAGGAGAGACAGCGACACGAGAACACCTGAGGAAATTTTCAACCTGCCCATGTAGAATTAATATCGATGTCAGAAACCAAGCAATAAACAGATTAGAAGGATTTCGACAATTAGAAGTAGACAGGGATGAAAAGGGCGGAGAGAAAAAAATAACGATAATAAAGGGTTTCGAAGATCCAACAGAACTAATATGGGAAAGAGAGACCATAAAGAGAATCTTCGAGGAAAGGATCAAAACCTTCAAAGGAAATCCAAGAGCAGCAGAATTTGCAAGTCAGGGATATTGTCAAACAGCAAGAGGAATAATGTGTGAAGGATGCAAAATTCAACAGCCAATACCAGATCAGAATGTTAAAAAGCTAAAAACATAAAGGAAAATGTATGTACAAACAGGAAAAAGAGTCGGAAAACATAGAAGTAATAATTACAAACCAACAAGTAGAAGATATTTTAGATCGACCAAAAACGAGGACCATAATGTTATTATCAGGAGTAGATACTCAAAAAATGAGGAAAATAATCAAGGAAAGGTTGGCTAACAACTTGGAATGGTACGACTCGACACAAGCAATAATCCGAGCAATCAAGCAATACCAAGAGAAACCTAAAGAGAACCGCGTTAAATCAATAATAAAAGAAGCCATTTTGGAGCAGCATCAATGTGTAACATGTTGGCAAAAACATGTTGAAATAATTTATACACCCTGCGGACATATGGTCACATGTGAAGCGTGTGGGTTAAAAGTTAGTATATGTCCAGTATGTAGAAAGCCGATCAACGGGCGGATCAAAGGATTCCGTTTCGCTGATCAGTAAACAAAAAATGAAAACAATGTGTAAAAATGTAAATAAAGATAAACGTAAAAATAAAAAATTATAAAAATCAAAAACCACAAAAACACGAGATACGATGTAAATTATGGTATAAATAATGATAAAATTTTGATATGATTGAAAAGAGAGAATAATCGATATTAATATTCAGAAACTATAATGAACCAAAGCGAGATGACAAACCAAAGAGTAGAGGAAGTTGAAGCGAAGAACAAAGAGTCAAAGACAACAATCGAAAGCCAACCTGAACAACTGAAAGAGATGAAAGAGGAAGCAAAACAATGGCAACAAAGGTCAACAAGATTAAAAGAAATGTTAATAGCAGTAGAAGGAGAACTACTGAAGGATACGCTAAAAATAAAAACGATAAGAGAGGAACTGGAACAACAAACAGAACAACAAACGATGTATCCTGAAGGAAACGATAAACCTTACAAAGAACAAGAGGAAGAGCTAATGAGAAGAGCTAAAATCAAACCAGAATTATAAATCAAAGAAAAGAGATACGAGCCCTGGAACAAGACAAGCAGGATCAACAAAGTGAGATAGAAAGATTACGAGAAGTAATAAAAGATAAAGAAACAGAAATACAAGAAGAAGGAGAAGAGACCATAAAAATTATGAACCAAATGCAAGAAGAGATAGAACAAATAAGAACCCGATACCAAATAGAAAGAACAAAGAGAATCCATATGGAACAAGCAAAAGAATGGGCAAAAGGACAAGCACGATACTGGAAAACCAAATGGACTGAAGATAGAGAACAATCAAGAGGTAATTGGGAATCTCGTGCAATACATTATACACAGCAAATAGCAGAGGAAAAAGACCAAACAAGAGCCTTCAAAACCAAGTGGGAAGATGCGAAAAAGGAAGTTAACAAACTGAGAAACCAAGGAGTAAAACCATTAAGGAAAATAAGAGAGCCCAAAGATGACAGACAAGAGAGAATGATGACCCAGATAACTGATCAAGCAAGAAAATGGCGAATAGAATGTAAAATATTCGAGGACGCCAACGCGAAACAGTTTAATCACATAATAAGACTAGAGCAAGAAATTGTGTCCCAACAAACCAGAGTGAAAGAAATGCAAATCGAGCAGGATGAAGCTCACCGACAAAAACAAAAACAACGATGGGAAACGGAGAGCAAGGAGAAAGCAATAAAAAGAGAAGCGAAAAAATGGAAAGAACATTACCAAGAAGCCAAGAAAGAAATAAGACTGTTACCCAAAAAGATATTGAATATGGAAGATTGGGAGCTATGGGAACAAGTCGAGGTGCAAAAACAAACAATCGAGGAACGTAACGAACAGGTCCGAACACTGGAATTTCGGGAACAAATCAGACAAAGCACAATGAGAAGGCTCAGGAAAACCGAAACTAACCTCCGGAAATTGGTCAGGCAACTAAACCAAAAAATATTAAAAACACTGAACGAACTAACCGACAAAAAACGACAGAAACAGCAGTTAGACGAAAGAATAACAGAACTCCAACAGGATGTGAACGGACATCGAGGAGTTGTAGTATCTAAAGAAATTCAGCTGAGACATCAACTCGAGGTAAATGAACAGTTGAGAGGACAAGTCGAAGCAGAAATCAAAACGATAAAGCAAGGGTATGAGGAAAATGAGCAGAACCTGAGAAAAGAGATTGAAAAACTAAAGGCGTTAGAAAACACGCATCGGTTAGAAACGCAAGTGGAAGAGCTGACGGAAAATGTCGAATACCTTACCTATCTCTTAGACGAAGAGATACAAATATCAAACACCTTACGTGAAGAGGTAAACACTCGACAGAATAGACCACCAATCCTGCTCGTGCCGTTATATCCAACGGAAATACCAACCCAAATACCCGCTGAACCCGATGAAGGATTTTGGGAGACGGACGAAACAGTAGTATGAATTAAAGAGGGAGAAAATTTGTAAAAAGTGTAAAAAATAATGAAAATAATAAAAATGATAAAAACAAAAAATTGTAATCAATGTATATTTAGTATGAATTCGAATGAAACAGAAACCCAAATGAATCTAGAAGAAGGAGAATGTATACCAAGTCCAATTCAACTAGTGCAACTAATCGAACAAGATCCACTAAAGTATTATAGTAAAAAGTGGAGAGCCGAAAGAAAAGAGTGGCAAGAAATAGTGGAGGAACAAGAATCAGAAATCGCCCGGATAAATCAACAGTTAATACAATCAAAACAGTTAGTCAACGCAGTGAAGCGAAAACTAGGATCCAGTATGGGAGATAATAGGGGTCAAAAGAAAGAAAATGAGCAGTTGAGACGAGAATTAGCCGAGATAAAAACTCGTGTAGTCCTAGAGGATTACTGGAAAACAGAAGCGGAGAGGATGAGAGACAGCAGAAAGAGCGAACAAAGATATGTAATACAACTGGAAGAGAGTTGTAAAGAAGCCAGAGAAATAAAACAAAATCACCAACAGAATCAGGATGAAATCAGATCATTAACCGAACAACTCCAAGAATCGAAACGGAAGCTAGAAAAACAAACAATTAAACGAAGCAATTGCAAACGTCAACTTGAAAGAAAACAAGCAAAAGAGAGGAACCTTCAAATGAAAATCCACAATCAGCAAAGGATAATTAAAGAAAATAAGGAGCGATTAAAAGAACTCCCAAAACTAACCGAGCGATTAATAAAAGCCCAAATTCTGATAATGAGGTTTTCAGAGAGCAGGACTAAAGAGGAGTGCGAGATACACTCAATCCCAGAAAAAGAAAAAGAGTAAAAAGGGTTAAGAACTCCACTGTATATAGTTGAATAAAATTGCCAAACGTTATGGATAGCAATGATAATAATAATGAGAGAGTGTAATACTGAGAACCCTTTAGAGAGATGCGAGAAAACCCAACCCTTCAGAAGAGAAGACAGCACCTGCGCAGATTTCAAAGAGATCTGCAGAAATCCCGAAAACGAGGAAGGTCAACAGATAACACTTCAATGTACTCAATGCCCAACAAAAGAAAACAAGGACAAAATAAAACAAAATATCGAAAAAACCCAAGCGATGATACAAATCCTATTAAAGAACAATGACGAAATATCCAGAATAAAAAATGAGAACCTGGAGATAAAGAGAATCTTGGAAGCAATCATCAAACAAATCCAAGAGAAAGCCAAAACAAACCCCAACAACAAACCCATCCGAGAAATTCAAAAAATCGTCCTATCAATCACAAAGCAACAAGAAAAGCAAGTCGAACGGAGAAGTGAACCTAATACAACAATCATGTCAACGAAACTTATCATACCACTCAGTATAACATCGAATATTATACTCCTAATATGCTGTCTTATTCTCGGCCTAACGAAAAACCAACAAAGGCGAAATACCCCAATCCAGAAATTTAGAGGAATATTCCACGAAATCCGAAATATCAGAAAAACCAACGAAACATCGAAACTCTCGCATATCTCTATCAATCACCCATCAAGATCAACCCAAAGAGAAATCCAGCTCGAAAGTGAAACCCAAGCCGTCAGTGATTCGTTCGAGACCAAGTATAACTGATTTACATTGATTATTATTGATTTGAGCTGATCCAATTGACTTACATTGATTCACATGGATATTAAAACTGAACTATCCAATTTTATTTCTTTTATTTGATTACGTACAGTAGCCTTAAGTCCATCTTTATCTTGATGATTAACCTTACTGTAGACACTTTTTATGAATGTGAATGTTGAAAATAAAAATGTAAATATCATTTTGAAAAGACAATTGAAATTGCGTGTCGCAATTTTATGGACCCCCGAGTGTTTTATGTTGGGCCAGAACACGAATGGCCTTGAAAAATGTTTAAATAGATCGGTAACACACATGCAAATATACCATGCAAATTTAAACTCAAACCTATTAAAACATCAATTAAACCCTATCAAATATGAGAAAAAAGATAATTACATATAAAATAATAAACACAAAAATAAAGTAAAATAATAACAAAATGCAACAAGATCCGCACGATACAAATACAAACATAACATGAAAACCCAATGAATTCGACCGAAATCTGAGAAAATGGAAAATTTCATGAAAATGAAATTTAATCAAAGAATTTGAATTAGAAATAATTCAATAAAAATTCTAAATAAAAAATTATCAAAATAAATTAGAAAATAATAAAAATAAAGATTAGAATACACTAGAAAATAACAAGGTCGAATTTTGTTTTACTAAATCAAAAATAACACGCGAGGTTAGGGACAGAAAATAGGTATAAATACCGATGCATTTTCACATAAAATTTAACCATTTTTGAACCAAAAACCCAATTTTTGAATTCATTTTTAAAAATCTATTCGAGACTATTTTTAGGTGAGCAGAAGTTTTATTTGGAACCTCTCTCTCCACGTCCCATCCTCGCAACCTCGGTAGAGATCTGCTTGGATGTTGGCGTGGGGAGGGATGTATTTGTAATTTTTGTATGATGATTTTTGGTCAAGTAATTTGTTATATTGTTTTAATATATTAATAAATATTTATAATGCATAAAATTAACTTATTTTTCATAAAATTAATTGTTGATTGTAGAAATTTTTCCGGCCCACAGCCAAGACACATCACAAGTCAGTAAAATCAACATACTATTCAGATTCTTGTAAGTGCGTGGAATATCGCCGATGATCTGTGCCCCGTGACGACCCGGCGTGTGGAAGGCAGTGATTGGAAGAATGAGGAAGAGGTCTTTTGGCTTCTTCCTCGTTTCTAGCTTTCTTTAAATTCGACCTAAATTATTTTACACACGGCTCAAAATCATCACACCGAGTAGTCCAGTCGGCACTCATTAAATATAATATGAACATAATATGCGCCTAAGGCTTATTAAAGGGGAAGGTTACGGGGGAATGAAAATTAATATGAAATCACTGCTATGAAATAAATTAATTCAATTTAAACGAAACTTTAATAAAAAACTTCTAAATTATTAAATCAACTACCGAGAATTATTCAGATCCAAATCCATTAGTACAAATTAACCGACCCATCTGTATTATCCACCATTATCATCAACGAATACATCCACCATCGACGTTCATTGTCTTAAAATATGACAGTTAATTTCAATTCAACTATCCGACCAGTTTTTAACCGATTCCCAATTCCCCACGCAAACCCGACTACGATAATCAGTAATCTAAATTACCCATTATTCCATTATGAAATATGACATGGTATAAACCATAATGTCTCGCCACTTCCTGAAAAAATCAATTGAAAAATTAAAAATGACAACCCCATATTGTAAAATCCAATGAATAAAGAACACCAATCAGTAATTAATAAAATTCCAACATTGATGAACGAGAAGATGCTCATGATTTTTATGCGGTGAACTCTTGCAATTTCAACTAAATACATTAAATATTAACAAAATTAAATCAAGAATCAAATAGATTTGAAGTAAATTGGAATTAACGTGGGAACACCCACCGTGGCATCGTGAAGTTGGCGATGACACGAGTGAGTTTTCCGCCGTTATTATCCAAAGAAATAAAAACTTACGGAATTGCCAACATCGAATTGGATATCCAATTTTCAAAAATTTAGTAATCGAATAAATTGTTTATCCAACTGAACGGCGACTAGCATCCGATTAAACAAAAGTTCTTCCTCATATTAGCGAATTCAACCATAGTGCAGCGGATGTGCACACATCGACGCCGATTCGTACAAATATGTATGAGGGATTACCGATCAATCATCTTATTATAACTATGCATTTTGGAAATACGAGTTCTATGACCGCAGCACCGGGAGGAGAAACGCCAAGGGAATCGATTCCCACAACATATGCAATTAATTCGACGGATCATATGTCAATTTCTCTCGCAGACCGGTGGAGATGAGCCTGGGCCCGTTATAGACAAGAAAGATGTCCCGAATTTCCTCCATCAAAGTTCCTCGACAGAGACAATCTGGGGCAAGAGATGGCCGAAGAATGGAGCCCGGCCGAAGAAATCTAACGGCAGGCCCGACATCTGCTCGAAAGCCTAGAATCCCATCAACGACAAGTGGACCTGCAGGTGGTCCGAGCTCGCCAGTATCTGGCGAACGTCGAAGAAGACGTACTGGCGGGTCGGATCGCCGATAATTACTGGCACCCTCGACAAGTCTCCCCGACACAGGCCCCTCAAGCAACCACGGTCCGAGCCCGCAATACAAAGAGGCCAACCATGTCCATCTCGGGCTATACGCCCGAAGAATGGGTGGCGAAGGGCTTTCCCTGAGCAATCAACAAACAGATAAGAACGCAAATCTGATGAATCTTGATTAATAATAAATGAAATTAATTGTTTATTTTTTGATCAGTTTAGAGTTTTTATTACTTTTAAATGATTTTCATTAGTTTGTTTAGGTTAAACATAGATCATATGATTACACGCTATTAGTAAATCTTCCCCCTTTTAATCATTCTTTTTACTAGTCATGGAAACGGTTCAATTACTACAAAAGAAATTATCCCGTGCCCAACAATCCAACAAAGCTCTATATGAGCAGATAATTCAACTCACAAAGGAGGTTCAACAGGTGAAATCCACCTGGGTGGACCCAACAAAACTCAAATCCATCCATCAACGTCTCACAGCTGCTCAAAAGGGTTGGGCCGAAGAGCGGCAATTGAATCAGAACCTCGCCCTGGCCGCCAGTCGTGAAGGAGAAGCGGTGACTTACCCTCTTATCTTCGCCCCATCTCAATTGGCGCACCAGGATTCAGCCAACAGCTCAACACCCTTGGTGACTCCATCGGATATACCTTCGAACAATTACAGGCCGGGACGTAAAGAACGCGCCCGACGCAGAGCCGCATGCCTGGCAAACAAACTAACTTAATGAGTTCTGTATTGTTTTAAAATTGAATTAACTTACGAATATTGTTTGATTTAATCGGTTTTGTTTTATGAATTGAATGTAAATTATAATTATTGTTAAATCATTTAAAAGTGGTATGTTATAAAATATAAATAATATTAAATTGCTGCCGAAAAGTCATGAGTATTCACGCCTCGTCACATGAATGTCGTTCTATTTCTACCGGTCAACATGAGTCTGATCTTGAACCTTCGCACATAGGGGACATTACAAAGCGAGCATAGGTCTTCCATCGACAGCTCGTTGAACCCGAGGGTTGTCCGAGCAATTACAGTATTAGTAATAGTGCTCACTTTTTGCGGACAATCCACCCACTCGAACACATTTCCAACGTTGCCTAGCAACGGGTGCCGAGTGGTAGCTAGAAAATATTTATATGGCGTTACTAGGGTAACAATAGGAAGATAAAAACAAACGTCAAACCCAGTAACCCACCAATACTATGAATGACGAACAGACTAGGTAAAGTTGGTACAAGAATTGCAATTGTCCTATAACAATAGGATGACTACACCAGACAACACCACCCAAAAATAATTTCAATGATGCTCATTTCAAAACGTAATAATAGAATAACCATACCAGAATGTACGCACACCAGAATAATATCAATGACAAGCATTGAAAAATTTAACAATAACAATACGCCTGACTACTCTAGGAATGACGTGGCCGGTGACGCAGTGAGAGAACGGAGTACACTATATAAGCTCTCTCGATGATCGTTGGAATAGTATTAGAATAAATAACGCAAAAACCCAATACGCAAATCGAAGAACAAGGAAGAGGCTCAGAGAGCAACAGAGGCAAGGAGCCCTCAGAAAATAGTCAATGACTCAAATGAGTATCCAATGATGCCAGAATTACTTCCATAAATTTCCACAAACGAAAGTAGGGAATTGTTCTTACTCCATATTATCTTTTATGAGACCTTTATGAAGTGACGAAATCCCGGTTCAACAGACAGTGATTCAACAAGTGGATTAATCCGTACTGTGTTTTACAAATAAAATTCTTCTTGTTGAATTTTTTTTTCTTTGCTTCAATTTAACTTATAATAATTATCGGAATGAACCTGTACTAATAATATTAATCGTAGTAAGACTTGATTCTTTGATATTTGCGGAATGAGTTGTATAGTATGTTTATACAAGGGGTGAATGATGGAACTGCTTAACAGACACTCCCTATCTACCTATGATTTTACTAATAGTGGCGAGTATAATCTGTGAATAACCTTAGAACGAATTTTTCATCACCAAACCCCGATTGATTATTTTAAAAAGTCATGATTATATTGAATGGATTATATATATATATATATATATAAATCGAAAACCTCGTTAAATTTTCTTGTTGATTTAGTGACGGATCACAGTCGAGATAGTCAGGAAAACACTGATAGAACAGAAAGTCGCTTCACTCGACGCTTGACGCAGTCTACTCAAGAAATTCAAAGACTCAAATCTACATGGTTTGATCCGAAGCGAATAAAGAAGATTTACCGCCCTGAAAGAAGCGAATCAGATAAACCAGACTCAGAAAACGCAAATCTGAACCTTGGAGGTTGCGCTTCCGGCCAGGCAGGAGGGAAATGCTGTAACGTATCCCTTGGTGTTTAGCCCAGCACAATTGGCCTATAGAGAACGGATAGCGACAAACAAAGGTGGTCAACCCAACCAAAAGAAGCATAAACGGGGAAAGACCGAACAAGCTCGACTTCGATTGATGCGAGCTGAACCGAAACTGGTTAATAGAAATATACAATAAAATAAAATAAAATTTATTTCGATCGTTTTTGTGTTCTTTCATTCAAAAAACAAATAGAGAAAGTAGTTCAACTCATGAGGTGTAAGACATATAGTAAAGACGCTAGATTCGAGAAGCCAGACAAGGATGAAACAAGCGTATGATTGACTTAGATCAGACAGAAAGACAGGGACGGTACAGAAATCGAGCACACGCCTTCTATCGGTAGTTCGTTGAACCCAATATGAGACCGGGCCTTAGCAGTTCTGAGAGCGAGCTCACCTTTGGCGGTCTCAACACCAATGGTTTTGTTGCCTAGCAAGGGGTAACCATTGGAGGGTCGAATAGTTGTATGTCAAGGTTTCAGAAATCACGAACCCACCATTTTTCTTAATATAATGAACTATCTAACCATATTTCATAATTTTTTATTCACTTTGTAAATTTCGTCCTTTTCCCTATATATTATTTTATCTCTTGATATTTCTTTATTTCTTTCCAATTTCTTGTTAGATTTAGTTTGATAAATTGATTTTCTTCTTTCCTATTTATAATTGGCATCCAGGGTTTCAAATTTCGTTTTCGGGTTATTTTTCTCTTGTTTCTTTTATTTTATCTCTTGTAGAACTTCTTGAATTTGGTTTTTATTTTTTAAATTATTTTTTGTGTGAGGTTTCCTCTAATTTTTGTTGATTCCGTGATTCCACTCTAGATTCCATGTTAAAATGTTCCGCAATTACAACATCTGATATCTTTGAAACATTATTTCATTTACAACTTTTCCAACAGATTGGCTTCTTTAAAATATTTGATTGTATTGATAGTTAAATTCATTTTCCTTTCTCCACTGAGCTTATGTTGCTAATGTTGCCAGTTGCGAAAGATCATTTAGCAAATTAAAATTGATACTTTCATATTTGAGAGCCTCGATGGACTAAAGTCAATTATGTTATCTTGCTTTACTTAGCATAGAACAAGAAATGACCGAAGAAATTGACTTTGATAGTATAATTAAACAATTTGTGTCAGCTAAAGCAAGAAAGATATATTTATAATAAATTGTTAGTAGATTTAACTTGTGTGATTTTTTTACCCAATTCTAAAGTAGTTTTTAAGAAATTAAAACGTAAGTAACCTATCGTCGGAGAGGGGCGCAAGATCGATGTTTGCCATAGGCGCCATTTACCCTAGGTACGCAAACTCGCCATGATCATTTATTCAAAAACTGTTAATTAAGAAAAATATTTTAAATTATCGATTTTGCAGAGACGTGTAAACACTAGGAAGATGATAAAATCCATATTAACTGAGAAAACTTAGTTAAAGAGTATGTAAATATATTCAGTCAATGTGATGAAGTGAAATAAAAAACAAATAGGAAATATTTCTACGATAGTTTGACGACGAAATTATAAAGGAAGTGAACTACGAAAGAGAAATAAAGGACGGTACATGGAACCTTGATTTTTGCTCAAAAAACTTAAAATTATGTGTGGTAAAACAATCATGTATTTCATTAATTGCTATGATTTTCAGCGAAACAAATCAGAACAGGGACAAAAGCATTGTTGATTTTGGAAAAAAGAAACAGCATGAAATCCATTAACTTCAAAAACGATTGTGAAGCATTATAGGTCAAGGTTTTATTAAAGAAGTTGTAAGCACGAATACAGCAAGTGCTTTAGAATTTACAGTGCCAAAAACATTAGAAGAATCTACGAAGAAAGTTAAAGAAGACACAAAATTGGAAATTTGTAATTCTCCGTAAGGGGCCGTCCATAAATGACATCAAGCCATTTTTTACCGTTCCCCCTCGTCACAAAATGTCATATAAAAATATATACTGCGTGTATATAAAAATCAAAGTTTTCAAAATTTTAAACCATTTTTCATATTTATTTTTGTAAATACAATTTTTGAAAAAAAAATTCTAAAAATATATTTTGAGACGTTTTAGCACAAAGGCTGCAAATTTCATAAGATGCCAAAGAATAACTTCAATTACTGTAGTCATTTAAAATACTATAATTACTGAAAATAATAAATTCATTTTTAGTTTTAACGAACTATGTAATGGATAGATTCTAAATCAGGGTTTCTTAACCGGTGAGGTATACCTCCCTTGGGGAGGTATACTAATGTGTTGGGAAGGTATGAGATTTGGAAATTATTCTTTAAATTTTTCACATAAATAAATTTTGTCAACATGAAATTTAATATAAAATATAATTTTTTATATCAGTATGAATTAAATATGATTTTTTTTATAAATATATATTAAAATGGTAAAAATAAAATAATATATGTAATGTTGGTATACCACTAATTATGTTTCTTATCTTTTCTTAAAATAAATTAATTATGCTGGAGGTGAGAACATAAAATTAAATATTAGGTGAGGTATGAAGTAAAAAAGGTTAAGAACCCCTGTTCTAAATGATGACCAAGTGTCTATGTTTTTGATATAACTGAGAAATAAATCAAAACGAATTCGATCTATTTTATTTTTAGATTTATAATTCACTTAAACCTTAAAATTTCATCAGTGATGTCAAAATTATTTGATTATGAAATAGCATATACTATATGAGGATATGTAATTTATAAGATTTATAATATATATATATATATATATATAATTTATTTATTTTTGTCTCGTTTTTATAAGATTCTTGAACAAACGCGATAATAATAGGTTTAAAAATAAGCATGAAAAATGTCAAATAAAAATGCGAAAACAGAATCTCCCTCGTGTGTAAAGTAGTCCATTAAAATTTGACACATTCGTCAAATAAATCTTGAAGTGTCTTTGAACTTGTGAAAGTCGAAGATATCAATTAATTCATTTATGAATATGTTTCAATTGATGCTATATTTCACTAGAAATAGTCCTTTTGTCATTTATTCTACTTTTATTAAGTTTCATAAGAAATTGTTTTCCTAGACTTTACGGTTTTAATTAATTTTATACCTGAAAAATAAATTTTTTTTATCTGAATGGCAACCATAAAAATTACAAAACTTATTTTTAGTCTTTGCGTCAGCTAAAGAGGAAGATGGAAGAAAAATTGCCTGTAAATCCCATATGTTAGACATTTGGGATTATCTTTAATTTTATTATCAAATGAGATGTTAATTTAATAGTAACTCTGTCGCAGAATAAATCGTGATTTTTCAATTTGAGTCAGTGTTATTGCGTGTATAATGAATAAACCAAACACGAAAGTTAAAACATACTATTAATCAAAGAAAAGAGTTTCTAACGCCAGTATGTGGAACGCTGATAAAGTATTTGAAGTAGTAAATTAATAAAATGAGTTAATAAAATATTAATTAGAAACGAGACTTAAATTGTTTGAGGTGTATTTATTTATTTATTTGAGCAGTATGCTAGCAGTGAGTCGGATGCAGAAGATGTGGAAATGTACTTCAAAGAAAAAATTCTAGAAATAACAGTAGATTGAATTGGAGAGTTCGTTTCATTTGAAACTGAATAACTGTTTCAAGCATTGGTAATCGGAAAAGAATAGAGCTATGATTTCCAGAATCCAACTAAGGAAGGCAAAAATATTTTATTAGGGGATTTAAGAATGTAAATTTCAATTATAAATGACGTTAAAATGATAACTGTATGTAAAACCAATAAAGGCCGTACGTGCAATCAGAATAATTTGAACCTATTATTCATGCTAGTGATGAAGAGTGTTCAAATGAAACTTATTTGAAAAAAAATCAGGTAAATTCACAATGTTTTTACAGCATAAAACTCATTGAAAATATGGTAAATTTAATTTTATATATAATTTAATTTGTTTTTCAATAATTTTAATTTTCACAAATTATTAAATTTACTTCTCAATAAAAATTAATTTATTAATTATTTTACCATTCACATTTTATACCTTTCATTTATTTTCTATATTTATCTTAATTACACACACACACACACCCATATATATATATATAAATCACTTGAATAAGGCTGTGCCGAAAACTTTTGAATATCAATAAATCATCTGATTCATAGTCAAACAATAAAAGAATTCTTAATGTCATTGCAAAATAAAAAGCAATCAGAGGTGAAAACTAGAAAAACATCTTTCAATATATATCCCATGCATTAATTTGTCCACCAGAGATCAATAATAATAATAATCAAATTTTCAAGAAAACACATTCCTTTTATGGAAACAACAAAAAATTTAATTCGAATAAATAAATTCCAACAAAATGGGATGATTTAAAAATAAAATCCTATTCTTTAGCCCTTTGACATTAGAAGATGTTATAACAGGGTCAGATTACACAAAGCAATCAAACAAGTTGCATGAAGACGCTCTTGGCTAATTTATTTTTGGCGCCCTTAATAAATTGACAAATTTCAGCTTTGCGACTTTTCCAATTGTTAGAAAAAATAATTGAATTTCTCTTATTTTATTTATGACAATAATTACGTAATCTGTCAGTGACAGTCATACAACATGGATATCAAAAATGCAAAAGATAGGAACAATACTAATTTACAGTTTATTATTTACTAAATAATACTAAATAAATTGGTGGATAAAATTGGATATTAACGCGTTAATACAGTCTACAGCAAATTGATGTAAATAGAGATGATGCGCGTTGTAGGCCTGACGTGGATCTCAAGTAGTTTTTAATAATTTTTAGTTTGCTGAAACTCCTTTCAGCGATGGCTACTGTGGTTGGCATTATAAGACTGCAGTGTTGCTAATAAAATCATATTGGCATTTGTATGATAAGAAGTCCCACGAAGGCAACAAACATAATAAAAATATTATAATGGTTTAAATGAAATATATTTAAATATAATTAATTATTAATTTTTTGTTATCGAGGATAAAAGTGAAATATCTATTTTAATAAAAATTTAAAAATTCGATATTTAGCGGTGCTTTTTTGAACTGGTGCCCTTGGCAACTGCTCTAATGTGAAGCCGTTGTTACGGCACAGGGAAGAAAAGTGAACTAATACAATGTTTTTGAGTCAGAAATACTATAATGAAAAGCTCCAGTGATTCTTGAAAGTCGATGAGTTCAATGAAACAAAATGTCTTCAAGGAATATATAAAGCTTTGATGCTATAAAAAAATTAATAAGAAAAGAAAAAGATATAAAGTGCGAATTCTTTGGAAAAATGATTCATTTATGTTAACAGAAGATAAAGAATTTGCTGAAAAGAGATTAGAAAGTTTAGAAAAAAGATTAAAAAAAGACAACAAGTTCAAAGCAGAATATGAAAAAATCGTCGAAAATTATGAAAAGGATTACATTTGAAAGGTTATGAATAAGAACGATACATTAGATGAAGGGTTGTTACTAGAGCTTCAAATGTCAGACCTATTTGATTATCCGGATATCCGGATTAGAAACTTTAGTTGTTACTACATTTCTATCTATCTATCTACCTATCTATATATATATATTTATAACCAATTTCCGACCAAAATCTAAGTAAGACTTGAAATCCAACAATAAACCTAAATTCCAGGCAACAATTGTGTTCACTGATATTATTGAATTCTCTCAGTCGACATTTCAGACAACTATATTTATAAATTGCAATAAAGTCTTTCATCAGAAATTAGTTAATTAGATAACTTCAAATACTATATTAATTTAAAATAGTATAGTCACTCAAAATAATATAATCATCTGTAGTTTTTACGAACTATCTTTTGAATAGTTTATTAATAATGACCAAGTATGTAAATCGGAATGTTCAAGTGTTGATTTTATTATAATTAATGAATTACTAAAACCAAAATTTATTTATTTTATTTTTAGATGTATAATTGAACTAATTAATTTTATATTAAATAAAAAACTCAAAATCTTTAAATAATGGTGTCAAAAGAATTTAACTATACTATCTAATAATATTGTTTATGCTATTTGAGGCAACCCGTTAGTTAAATTGAAAGATTTTATAGATAATTTCATTCATTAGTTAACTGAGAATACTATCAAACTTTCAATTATTCACTCCTATCCAGCATTTTTGACGAATTTACACCTTGTTATAATACAAATGAAAATATTATAATGATAAACTCAGCACGGCAAGATAAAATCTAAAACAGATAAAGCTTTAAAGACCTAAAAGGTTTCAGTAAATTGCAGAACAGTGTGGCAAACTTTGGAGGCCCTGTGCAAAATATTTTTAAAAAAGTAATTTTGAAGATAAAATTTTACATTTTTTAAAAACATAAAAAAATTACTAAGAAATTATAATGCAATTTTTCTTTTTTTGCTCATATTGTGGCAAGTTCGTCAATTATATCATTATAATTAATTGCTTTGGCTGTTCCATTTTCAATTGACAGTATTGTCAATTCAGAAAGTCTTTCCTGTGAAATAGTAGACCGCAGATAATTTTCGATTAACTTTAATTTTGAAAACAATTATTCACAATTAACATCAGAAATAGATATTGTTTAAAATAATTGATAAACGATGCATACATTTGGAAATAAATTCTTCTAAATTTCTTTCTAAAATGAACTCCAATCAATATTTTTCGGTTAGACCGAATTTCATATCAGATAGAAAGAACATATGGGTGCAGTGCAATTACATTTGCTGCGCCTGTCATGGTACGGCGCTGATAAATTGAAATAATTTTCTCATTATATGAGGTTAAAAAGATTGCATCACCTCTTCAGAAAGAGCAGACTTCACACTAATCTTCCTTACAGGCTACGATCACTTCTAGTAGAAAAATAATCATTTATAAACGATAGTATTCACATTCACATCCTAAAATGCACTTGTCCTTCCAAAAAATTCATGTTCAATGTTTTAATAAAGAGAATACGTAAAATTATTTTATAATCAGAATTTTTGATATCCAACAACCCATTGGATTCTATTTGAGGCTCCCAAGATTTCCTACCACATACCTGAGATCTCCAGCCAATACAAACCCATCAAAGTAGCATGTTAAAAAAAGAACACATGTTTACAGATTTATTAAAAATTAGAGTTAGATTTGAAAAAATCAAATCTATGTTTTGACCGTAGTCAAGGTTTAAAAATTCAAATAAACAAATTCATTTGTTTAAAGATTTATATGATCTTTGTGGACTATATCTAATCCTGGAACATGTTCTCTGGTCCTTCATTTCATTCGACATTGGTGAAACCAAGCATTCGTTGCCTCATTTCTGGGCTTATAGAGGTCAGGTTTTCCATTAATATTTCTTTGGCTTTGTCACTGAATACGAATTCGTTAGATGCTCGAAATGTTTTAGTTGTCGCACTTGGACGTTGTACATCAGAAACATTGTCGACAATAAACTCTTTTTTAATTGGCTCACTTTTGATGTTTTCGGCACTCATTTCTGCTCTCATTAATGTAATTGGATCGCTTTTAATGATAGAGATTTGTTTTGAAGCTCGTTCACCTGCACTGTCAATTTCTTTATTCATTTCGACCATCCGTAGTTCGTCAAATTTAGAGTTTTGCTTTTTTATAGTTAACATTTCAACTTGCTCTCCTTGAATAGGCTCACTTTCGTGTTTCGCTATTTTCTTAATTTGACACGCATCACTATAGCATACGTGTAAAACAGCTAATTCTTCTTGAGCATTGCTCAATTCATCAAGCTCCATGCCTTCTCCAATATACCAATGAAGGAAACATTTTTTTCGAAATAGGGTTCTAAATTTCTTAGCCGTGTGTTCCAAAGAACTGATAATTCCTGAATGATTACAAAGCACAAGCAACGACTTTTGTGGTTGAGCAGGTAAATTGCTAATAGGAGGGAAAATCGTTTGAGCAACCTTAAATCCAGTTGGACACCAGTCTACCCATTTGAAAGCCTTTTGGTTCTTCATGTTCTCAAGAACTTTAATGATATCACTTTTATTATTGTTCCCACGATAGATTAAATAAGAAGTCATAATTTTATGCTTCTTAATGTCAATGCTTAACAAACTATTGTCCAAATCAAAGGCGGTCTGAGTTAGGTAATCCGAAGTTATTAAAGTGTGGTCAAAGTTTGATGCGGCAAGAAACGGTGAGTAGCTTAATGCAGGAAAAGTGATTTTTGGATAAGGAACAAGATTTGTTGTAACATCCGACAGGTCACTTCCTCCTGGGCCATTAAATCGAAAAGGCGCAGTTATAGATGAAAAAATGGGCGCCAGAAGTCGATTAATGTTACTATATGTTGGTTGGTGAATCTGTAGTTTTTCATTGCATATTTTGTAAAGAGACTCATTGTCTAATAAAATATTAAGATCCGTGTTGTCAGTGGTTTCACTTAATCTCAAGACGGTATTATATGGCTCAACAATGCAATCAGCGAGTCTTTGTCCTGGCAAAACTAAAGAACTAATGCAAAGCTTTCCTGAATATTCTAACATAAGCCGCTCAACAAACAAGGCAAACAATCCACTTCCTGTTCCACCAGAGCTTCCAGAATAGGAAACGAATCCTTTGAAATTTTCACAGCTTTCAACTATATATCTAGCTTTTTCAAGTAGGGGTGACAGCATTTTTCTACCAATGGCATAAAAACCTCTTGCAAAATTATTTGAAGCGTCTTCAATTCCTGATATCAAAAGATCTGGATGAAATAATTGACGGTAATATCCACTACGAATTTCATCTGTAAATATAATTATAATAGAAATACTCAAACAACCATTTCAAACCAACCGACAACCATGGGTTCCGTATCAACGATTAAAGACCGAGGGTAGTATTGGCCTGCTGGTGAGATGTGAAACAAGGTTTTCACGGAATTTTGAAAATCATCCGACATCGTATTGCCAATGTCTTTTGTTCCATTGGATTGAATCCCATGCTCTGTGATCATTGTTTCCCAAATTGCATTTCCCATTTGGATTCCTGCTTGTCCGAAATGCAAAGTTAAGACCTCTCGATTTGTTTTCATCATGGCAGTTTTGGTAGAAAATGCAAATTTATTTTTAATGATTAATTGATTAATTTAATTGTAAATTAAATTTACAACGTTCAAAAAACACGATAAATGGGCATAGAGACATAAATCACGACAGGAAGACATAGGAACACATAATCCCACGGCAGATTGACGTAGGGGCATAAAATCACACGGCAGATAGACTTAGTAAAATATAATCACATGACAGAAAGACATAGGGACATATAATTACATGGCAGATAGACATAAAAACATATAATCACATGGCATAGACATAGGTATTGTTATAGCTAAAAGTTTGTGTGTGTTTAACTTCTCATTGGTTTAAATTAGTATAAAAGTAATTGTTATTTCAAATTTTATCATTAAAATGGATGTACCGGGCGCAGTTCAAGCTATGAACGAAATTGAACATTATAGGAATTTATTATTATTATTATTTTTATTATTATTATAATTATTATTATTATTATTATTATTATAATTATTATTATTATTATTATTATTATTATTATTATTATTATTTTTATTATTATAATTATTATTATTATTATTATTATTATAATTATTATTATTATTATTATTATTATAAGTTTTGCAGAGGATTATTTTAAAGTTATCAGAGATCGTCTGGAATTCTATTATCCAGATATACATGAAATATTGAAGGATAAGCCAGCATCAATAATTCCAGACTTGGTCTTCAATATACATCTATATGGATATTTTCTGTAATCGATGAGTTCCTATGAAATATCGAACAAAACAAAATGTTAAAGGATATGGAACCTGAATATCCATTGGTGATCGATGTCATTGCTGTGCTGCCCGATATCTGAAGTATGTGAAATGGGCTTTGAATAAAGCTCTTCGACAATATTACTATAGTCAAATTATTTCTATTTAATAAAATTTTTTGTTGTATATGACTTTGTTTTTATTATATATTAATTATAGTATAATATTAATAATAATAATAATGATAATAATAATAATTAAAACATTACTTATAAAAATAAGTAATAGAATAAAAATTAAAAAATATTAATAATTAAAACACTACTTATAAAATTAAGTAGTAATTTTAAATTTTTAAAAATAATATGACTTTAAAGAATTTTGAATGACCTTGAAAAATATATGAGTCATCCAATAACCTTGAAAAACTTTTGAATGACCTTGAAAAATTATTATGACTAATCGAATGACCTTTAATGAGTCATGGTCTTTGTTTAAATGACCTTGGAAAATATGATGAGTCATCAAATGATCTTGGAAATTTTTGAATGACTGAAATATTATTATGAATCACCATATGACCTTGAATGAGCCATAGTCTTTGTTTAAATGACCTTGCGAAATTATCTTGACTGATATAATAACCTTGAATGACTCATGGTCTTTGTTTAAATGACCTTGAGAAATTATTTTGACTGATATAATAACCTTGAATGAGTCATTGTCTTTGTTTCAGAAAAAAATTGTACTTGTGGACTTAGAAAAATTTTCTTCCGGCAGGGGGAGTAAGTGTGCTGGATGTGACACATCCCACTACAAATAGGTAGTTAGTGACAATCTGGGCCCACACACAAAAATCCCAGTAACCACACCCATCCGGCGACGGATTAAATTACATAATGACTTAATTAATCTCTAATTATCTTGATTACATAATTATGTAATCGAGATGATTTTTTTTGTGTGTGCATGTTTATTTTTCTTGAAATTTATTTTCGAATTCAAATTTTTGGCGCAATGTTTTCAAAAATTATTTTTTTCAATCTTTCTCGCTAATTTTTAATATTAATTTTCTGTTGTAAAATTTTTTATTGTTATTTTTTATTGTAATTTTTTAAATGTAATGTTTATTGTAATTTTAAGTTATAATTTTGCAATAAAATTTTAAGTTTTATCTTTTTTAGAGTTAAATTTTTATACATGTTTTAAAAAATGAAATTTTCAAAGCAATTTATAGTTAAAAAATAAATTAATATGAAATTTTCAAAATAATAATAATAATAATAATAAAAGTAATATTAATAAAAATAATAATAATAATAATAATAATTAAAAGATAACGCCAATAAAAAACTTTTCGTACGATATATTTCGATAGCATAGCTATCATCTTCAGGTACTCAAAACCAACTAAAAATATAATGAATTAACATTTAATTTAAACAAATTATTTTTTATTAATTTAATTTTGTAATAAATAAATATTTATAAAATATATTCAATTCACTTTTAATTAATTTGAAATTTTAAAATTTTCACTTATATTCTAATTTTCACTTATATTTCTAATGTAATTTCAAATTTTCAATTATTTTAATAATATTAAAAAAACAAACATGATTTAACATACGTAAACTATTTCAAAACATTCAAAACATTCGTAGTCACAGCACTTTGCACATTAATCTTTGGATCCAATGACCTTATCAGCAATGCTTCACATATCACGCGTTCCCAATAATTATTAAAACTTCTCAACAAAATTCTAAAATCAGACATTCCTATATCACTTTTACAGCCTTCACTAATATTGGTCAAACCCTTCAATCGACAATGGTCTAGAACTAGAGTACAGAGATGACGGGAAGTCTCTCCAATGTATGTGGCATTACACCCATTACATGTAAATTGATAAACGAGATCAGAACACAATCCAACCGGATTTTTTGATTTATTAATAAACATATTGCGTACCTTACACGAATTAGAGACGATCTTATACTCTAAATTTCCCATCTGTTTAATTAACTTCCTTTTATAATTTGTAAAGCCTTCAGAGTACGGCAATACTAACACATATTTAGGCTCAATTTTTTTATATCCATTTTTACTATTATTTAGATCAATACTCAATTCACGCCCATTTGACAAATTACATTCAGACTTTCCAAAACATGGATCCTTAGGATTTTAATCAATTTATCAACAGTCTCTTTCATCATCAACAATAAAATTTATTTAGAGTATCCATTCTTTATCAACAACTCAACCAATTTATCAACACTTTTTACCGAATTAGCAAAAGTAGAAGATAAAGACCATGAACGATAATAATAATAATAATAATAATAATAATAATAATAATAATAATAATAATAATAATAATAATAATAATAATAATAATAATAATAATAATAATAATAATAATAATAATAATAATAATAATAATAATAATAATAATAATAAAAGTATTTCAACAACATTAATAAAACCTAGTAAACACGTAATAAAAATTGATACTCAACAAATGAACACATAAAAATAAACTCGTAAAAAGAACAAATTAAAAATTTATTTAATTTACATCGTCACAAATCACCTTATAATAAGCTCTTCTTAGTTCTGCCAACAAAATATGGACAACTTCTTTCTTCTTTTAGTCACTGTAGCATCTGCCTCTAAATGGGCAAGTCAACATTAAGGGATCTGTACAAACAATACAGGTATCTAGACATTTCAAACCAGATCCCTTAACCGATTCGTCCTTATACTGAAGGTCATACATTCTAAGTTTTGACAAGTCAAGCACAGATTGTCCTATATAACTTGGTCGATCTAAACATATCGAATCCGGATTTAACAACGCAGCTATAAGATCATCGTCAATTTTTTTAAAGGTATACGTCACATGTTTTTTGTCTGTTGTGCAAAGACGCAAATTCATTCTCTTTTTTAGATTTTCAACGGTTTTTCCATATAAACTGTTATTTAAGATCTTATTATAATTTTTATCTAATGTATTTGTACTTTTAGCTTAAAGATCAGTGTTTATGTCGATATATCTTTTAAAAATAGTCGACAGTTTGAATCTTACTGCACGATTAACATGAGTAACCTTAATACCAAGAGACAAGTATAATTTTAATAATTGCCAATAAATTACATAGTTATTTTTAGGATAGTGAGTCAGCAACAACTTTTCAACCTTTCGACCCAATCAAGTTTTTTAGAATAAACCGGATGAGTAGAAGGGTAATTAGATGTATCCAAAAGATTATCCTTAACCATTTCAGACAAAAGAACATCTAGTTTACAATTTTTAATCTCCAAGAAGAAAGAGTCTGTATCTCCAGCAACTATATTAATATCACAATTAAATTGTTGTCGATATTTTTCCAAGTCCTTATACTGAAGCTCATACATTCTAAGTTTCGAAAAGTCAAACACAGATTGTTCTATATAACTTGGTCGATCTAAACATATCGAATCCGGATTTAACAACGCAGCTATAAGATCATCGTCAATTTTTTTAAAGGTATACGTCACAAGTTTTTTATCTGTTGTGCAAAGACGCAAATTCATTCTCTTTTTAAGATTTTCAACGGTTTTTCCATATAAACTGTTATTTAACAACTTATTATAATTTTTATCTAATGTATTTGTACTTTTAGCTCGAAGTTCAGTGTTTATGTCGATATACTTTTTAAAAATATTAGACTGTTTGAATCTTACTCCGCGATTAACATGTGTCACTTTAACACCGAGAGACATGTATAATTTTAATAATCGCCAATGAATTACATAGTAATATTTAGGGTAATGAGTAAGCAACAATTTTTCAACCTTTGAGCCCTCAGGTTTCATTTTCTCAGCTGCAATTGGAAAATCATCTAACTTATCATGAAGTTCAGAAGGAATCTCAAGATCAACTTCAAGAGTATACCCATATGACAAAGATTCAAGATTCAAAGTCAAACAATCAGGTAAAGGTTGACTTAAAGCCCAACCGTATAAATTATCAATATGTATATAAAGCAACTCTGTGTTATCGTCAGTTTTAACATAGTCTTTATTAACAAAAGTAAGACCTCCTCTAATAACTCCCTCATAAAAGCTAAACATTTCATTTTCAGTAATTAATTCTATAGGATAATCCAATGACATTAAAGCAGAAGACCAAGACATTCCAGGAATACCAAAATAATTCAAAGGCTCTAACCTATTATGAGCTATAGATTTCGCCAAAATTGTTGGAAAATATCAGCCAAAAGAAAATAATCAAGTTTCAAATAAACTTTCATGTAATCAAGTAAAGTCCTACAATTAGTTTCATCCCAAATAAGCTGAGCTTTTTCATATTCAACCTCAGTGACACCTTTCCAAATCGGTGGTAACTCATAAGTATTGTGAAGAACATCTAAACTAGTTACAAAGTTGAACGGAAAGATCCCCTTTTCATCAACTGTGGTTACAGTAAAAACATATCGAGTCAAAGGTAAAGTCGCCAAGGTTTTAACCGTCTTAGCTAAGGAGTCGTTTACAAATTGATAAGAATCAATAAATCTCATGCTAAGTTTTCCCAAGTGGGCAATTAATGAAATAAATTTTTCAATTGTTATTGGGATACATCCTAAAGCCCAATTTTTAAATTTACTCAATCCGTATTTTAATATGTGGTGCATATCGTATCCCTTTAATTTATGGAAAACATCGGTAAAACTTTATTTATTTTTCTATTAATATTACAGTCATTGCAAGCAGCACCCATGTATTCCCCTGTAAAATGATCATGATCTCTCACTGGATCAGCAATGTCTTTCAAACAAAGGTAACATTGTATAAAATTGTCAAATTGATTTGTTGTAGGTATGTTAATTGTTTAATTGATTGTCATCCCATTTTATAATAATATGGTAAAACCGTATATTTTGCTATTTTTTCTACTGCTTTTAAAAATTGTTCCACACAATCTTCTCCTATAAATTCTTTATATATTTACTTTCATCAAAATTATTTATTAATAAAATCCAAGCAGAAATGGGTAAATGTATTTGTTGGTGCATATCGTCCTTTGACAAAACAGATTCGAAATCTGCACATATAACATATGGTGGAGCTAGGTTTTGGACCAGTCGGTGAATTTAATAAACTTATTTTCGGGGAAAGTATATAAAGTTATCCCTAACTGGCTTCTCATACATAATATGTTGTGTTTGTCCAATGCGACATTATCTCTAACACCGTTCAGACATCCATGACATCATAAAGATCGAATTCTTTCTATTGTGATAATTTTGTTTTTACAATTCATTAACCTGTTAAGCGATGTTATTCTTAAATAATGATAATTTTCTCTTTTATTTAATAGTAATAAATTAATAATTGTTCCTTCTGTAACTTTGGACCTGTGAATTATGTTTAAAAACGGATGTTTTAAAACAAAGTTGTCGTGTTCAGGTTTTTCCGTTTCGTCATAACTAAATACATTTATTATAAGTCGTTGTTTGCTTCAAATTTTCTAATACCATTTTATTTCATGGGCATATCATTCGAGTCAAAATTTAATTCATTTCACAGCTTTTGTTAGCCAATTGTTTTTGAGTTTTTATATAACCTCTACTGCTCAATCTACTTATATTACTTATTTTTGTTACTGTAAAGTAAATTTCAGTTATTCTAATAACCCAACTACTCCTTAATTCAGTTATTGAAGCTATTTTTTCATTTAACTTTTGTATTCCTTCATCAAAGAATGATTGTGTAAGGGCTTTTGCATTGTTACTAATATTATTTAATTTTATCTCACCAACTTTCTCGAATTCAATTTCAATTCCGAATTTAATTTTCACATATCCTAGTTCCTCTATTGTTTCTCTTAACTTATTATTTAACTCTACTGGAAAAATAATTTCCTTAAAGTTCAAGTCGGTAGTATCTATGCTAAGTATTTGATGAGTCCCTCGTAAATCACTTAGAATTATTGATACATTTCCACCTATTTGTACAATATTTTCATTTTGCCATATGTTTTCAGACTTTTCCATTGATCCATCCCATGAATCCATCGATCCAATATCTTCCACCTCTTCCACCGCTCCATCCCACGAATCCAAAGATTCGATATCTTCTATCTCTTCCACCCATGAATCCATCGATCCGATATCTTCATTTAGGTCATCCCAAATACTATTTATAGGATCTGTTGTAGATTCACTAATATAGTCACTTATATTACTTATTGAGGTAATTTGGGTGCTACTTAATTTTATTCTTTTATTATTTGATTTTACTTCATTAATTAATGGACGTTTAAAAACATCATTTTTTTAATAAATAATTGACTGAAATGGTCCTTATGTTGTTAAAAAATCGCTATAGGGAATGGGTTGGGTAGTTTTGCATACGGGACATATAAAATGTTCGATGTTATAGTAATTTTTAACATAATAAGATCTCATTTTATAATAACGTTTTTCTTTGTTTACTTTTGATGTACAGTATAATTTACCTAGTAATAAAAATTATTTAATTTTTTATTAAATTATTTATTAAAAATAAATGAACAATTAGTGTGCATCCAGTCAAAATTGTTTATTAGCTATAAATGAAAATTAGATTTTGGATGAAAAAGCAAGAATGTCGAAAATATATGAAGTACTCCTAGAAGAAAATATCACAGCTATTATTATGATGACATGTAAGCCTCCTGTTCAATACCTTCAATACAGTATGAGCTATTTAAATTTTCCTATTATATATACATTCAAGGTAATATTTATTTTCATTTAACTTGATTAATTATTTAGGAATCAGTTAATTTTAAAGCTTATGAATACAATATTCAGATTGGAAATATCGAAGATGAAGATAGAAAAAATATTGCAGATATTCTTCATTTGATGAACAAGGACATGGTTTTTAATGATCGATTCTCATTTATTAGAAGTACAGAGTGATAAAATATATAAAATCCAGATAATTATTCAAGGAGTCAAGATTAACAATTCTATTATCAAACCTATTTGGAAAATCAAAAATGTTGTTGAATAAATTTTTTATAATTATCTTTTGTGTAGTTTATATAAGATTTGTTTTGTGTATTTTGTTGAGTTTTATAATAATTTGAACATGCATTTATCATTATTTTCGTATATACAAAACAATTAACTATATCTTAACCTTATTTTCAATAAAATATCAATAAAACATTTAATCAATGAGTATCAATAATTTAAAAAATTTTTAATCATAGATCTGTCCTTATTTTCACATATAAAATAAAATATTTGAGCAGGGATCTGCCCTTATTTTCATATATAAAATAAAATATTTGAGCAGGAATCTGCCATATTTTCATATAAAAATAAATTTATTATTAAAAATCTATATATTAAAAAAATAAAAATAATAAAAACAATAAAAACTAACATTTTCGATCATTAATTGTAAATTGATCATCAACCTCTTCACAAACAGATTTCACTAAATTTGAAGAATTGCTTTCAAAATCTAAAATACATTTTATTTAATTTAATGATAAATTAAAAATAATACTTGAATTGTCATATACAGACATAGTGCTTGTTTGATAATTTTGTGTATTATTTTGAATATAACCTAATAGTAAAATTAAAACTGATTTAATAAAAAATGCAAATCTTACTTAAATCAATTATATTTTGAAAATTATTTCCTCCGTTGAATCCACTTTGTTGATAATAATATTGTTGATTGTTTGTATTTTAAAATTAATAAATAAATTTATTTCAAAATTAAAGTCTAACTTGGTTCATATGTATATAGGTTTCCATTGAATTGAGGATAACTTTGTTGATAATGAAATTGTTGATTATTTGTATCTAAAAATTAATAAATCAATTTATTTAAAAATTAAAAATTTACTTACATTGTAATTTTGTGGACAATATCCTCCGTAACTTTGTGGATAAATATATCCTTCATCATTTTGGTGATTTACTAAATTATCTAAATTATAAAGTAAATTTGAATTAATATAAAATTTAAATTACTTGTTCCATATCAGTCACTAAGTTTATTGTTGTTATTATTCATTCTTGATATCTGAATAAATTACATAATAATACTAAATTTAAAAAAGTACACTAACAAATTAAACGTTTTGGTAAATTATGACAAATTCTTAAAATGTTTATCATGATATTCAACAAAATCACATTAGAAAATAAACACAATTATAGAACAAAGATTTATTTAGATAACAATCAATTCTTCATTGTGTTTAGCCAAGCTAAACAATGCTCGCCACAAGTTTTGGTCAATGGATTTTGATATCGAATTCGATTATATTCAATGGGCATCAACATTGATTCTAGTTTTGATTTCAATAAAGGGGGATAATGGAAATCCATCGAACCAAATACATATATTTTATCTAGTTTCACATAAATGACGAGCCAATGTTCTCCACCAAGATAAGATGATTGAGTATTTACAATCAAAGCTTTGTTAATATTGATATATGGAATTTTGTCCAAGGGGAAAACACCAATGAAATTTTTCACAATTAGTTTTCTAGCAATAGTTTGTATCTGAAAAGAACTAAAATTAATTAAATTAAATATTTAATTAAATTACTATTTAATTAAATTAATTATAACTAATAATACTTTGGTTTATAGTTTGTTCAACCTAGAGATGTTTGTCAAACGTGTAAGAAATGTTCAAACTAGTACTGCACGGCTTGAGGTAATTTGAATCTCTTTCAAAAACTCCTTTTTACAAGTACTGATACCGATTCACCTAATGGATTTTCAAATTTTATATCCAATCGTAAATTTCTACTTTGAGGTAACTGACTTTGATTAAGATCAAAATCTGGAGCCAATACAAATGTAAAAAAGGGATTTTTAATTTTAAAGTCTGACATGGTAATACCACAATTCATATTTTTATTAAGATAATCCATATTCCTAACAATACTTTGCATATAACTAGAACAATAATTATCATTAGCAAAATTTTGACTATATTTTTAATTGTAATCATTTCCTTTACTTAATGTTAAAGACTTGACATTAAAATGTTCAAATATTGAAAATGTTTCCAAATATGATCCTCCATATCTTTTATTCCCTTGGAAAGCAACAAGAATAAAATTTGGTAATCGTCTATCACCAAATATTTGCTCCTTATAGAACGAAGAAGAACCCATTGGCAATGAAAATTGAACAACTTCCTTAGTTTTTATTGCATAAATTAAATATTTTGTAATAAATATTTTGGTTGATCAAAGAAATCTAAATGAAGTTAGAAACAAACACTTGGTTTTGATTTTGAAATCCTAAGTTTTCTTTTTGCATCATTTTCTTCATAACCCATTCCACCTAAACAAATATGTTTTGTATCGTGATCGTAATTAATAATAGTTTCAATCATTGCTTTGTGTGCGAATACATCGTTACTTCCTTTAATTTTAGTAGAATTAAAAATTACTTAATCATCCTTAAAAAGAGTTTGGAAAAAGAAATTGTTTGCAGTAACATCTGATTTATTAGATAAATTTACCCCATTACTATTTACAACTTTCATTTGAATGTAGAGTAATGTATTGTTTAAATCCAAGTATTCGGTTTGAGAGCTGTTTGGTGAAAAATTGAAAGGAAGTGTTTCCTGGATCTTACAATTCAATTTTAACAAGTTGACCTTGTTTAATTTCACAAGATTTGAACGGGATAAAATGTCATTAACTGATCAGTGACTTGTGAAAATTCAGTAATGAATAAATGTTCTTTAAATGCATCTTTATACTCTACATCATAATAATAAGTTATAGTTAATCGTATCGTATAAAATTTTGTTTTCTTATTTGGTATACGTATCTGATTCAATTCATCATTAAAATCTACTTTTTTTATAAAATCCCAAGCAGTTAACTTCTTCAATACTGTCAAATGTTACTTTAAATGGAAAATATTTACAATTAATATTTAAAATTTTATTGTCAATATATATCAGATAAAATGTAGAATATTGACTAATTATATAGTTTCCTTCAATATAATAAAAATATTCATAACTAGTATGTAATGTACTTTTACTATATTTAATATGAGAGTTGTTATAAAATAGAAAATTATTGTACACAAAAGTGAATTCAGTTAGAGAAACTTCCCAATCCCCATCCAAGTAAATAAGACTTGGGAATTCAACATTAAACTTTCCAGCTTCATTATTTGGAAATGTAAGGGGACAACTATTATTGGGTAAATTCACATAAAAATATTTTTTTTATTCGTTGAATTTTCAAAAATGTAACGATAAATGTGTTTTGGTATCTTTGCTAAATTTAATTAATTTCCCACTATCATCTCGAATATTAATTTCAATGATGTTTATAGTTGAATACGATATTGGAAGGTACATTCCATTCTTTATTTCTAATTGAACAATTTCTCCTTGATCATATTTTTTAATCCAAATAGATTTTCATAGTGGAACTCCAACATTTACTGGCTCAATAATATTTGAATAAATGAACATTTGTTGATGATGATGTAATAATTTTTTGGAATTTTAGTGCCTACTACATTTTTTCCTATAAAGTTTGAAAATTTTAATCCCAAAGATTTAGCTAAATTGGTGTCAAAAAATATATTTGAAATGTCATTTGCAAGTGTTATTTTGACCAATTCATTATTTTGAATTATCAATTCTTTAAAAGAAGAAGGATTAAATGACAGCAAATGACCTTCTAATTCCGATAAGGTGTTTATGAATAAATTATCTTCAAAATATTTTTCATATTTTGATTTTTCTTCATAACTTATAATTATCCTAAACTGTTCCATAATACCATCGTCTGTAAATTTTGGTAATTTTATTCGACAATATTCATCTTCACTAATGATAGATGTAGATTTTAATCCAAAACTAAATGCGTGTTGAATATTGGGAATGTTACTTTAAATGGAACATGTGGACAGACAACATGTCAAAATAAACATGTCAACATCGGAGTATATTTTTGATTTATTAATTCATAAGTATGATTTTGATTATTTATTTTCAAATATTTTATTTCAGTACCACTCTTTATCGATTCATAACGTAGATAAGAATTACTATAATACGGAAAAGGATTATATACAAAAGTGAAATTAATCAAAGCAACTTTCTATTCACCATCCAAGTACACAGAATTTACTTGTACATTAAAATTACTAGCCTCATTATTAGGATAAATAAAAGGACAACTATTTCTAGGCAAAGTCATATAAAACTGGTTTTCTTTCATAATATTTATTTAATCAATTGAGATGATGATATCCAAGTTGGAGTTTGGTATCCATGCCACTTAACGTAGTATTGTTTATATTTACCAACATTTTTGGTTTTTAAAATCTTTTGAATTCTAAATATTGTTGGGATTGGAATTACTTAGAGTTCTTGTTCGTAGAATGTTCCGCTGAATTCTTTATTCTCATGATCTGCTATTAAATACATTACAAGATTCTGTTTAGTATCTATTTTCTCGATTTCAAATACTTCATCGCTCCAATATTTGTCAAAATTCATGATGAACGGAGAAGTACTGATTTTACTAATTATTACATAATCACCAACCATGTATTCTGGTTTATTGATTTTTTCTTTCTTTAATACTTGGTCTTTGTTGGTAATGTCTACTTTGTCGGTAATGTCAACTGGTCTGAGTCCTTTCAATCCTTTATTTAGCGAAAGATTGTAACTAAAAATAATTTTCGGTAAAACATGTATCCAAGTTTTATTACCTTGATGCACAAAGTATTTTTTCAATCTTTCTCTCAAAGTTCGATTAAATATTTCGACATAACAAGCTTTGAATTGAGAGAATACGGTGTAATGATTGGCTTTGATAACTTCTTTTACTTTGCTATTATAAAATTCTTTACCTAAAATAAATTAAATTTATTTAAATTAATTGAATTTCTTACCCAAATCAGTTTGTAAATTACGAGGTTGACCATCTTTAAACAATATTTTAATTGCAATGGTCCATTTCATTAGCAAATTTAGTTTTTGTTGGAATAGCAAGGGCATATCTACTGAAAACATCAATACAAGTTAAAATATATTTGTACCCCTTGTTGATTCTCGAATAAGGTATCATTTCCATCAAATTCATTTGCCAAAAATCATTGATTCCCTTTGTTTTGTATGGTCTGTTTGGGAATCTTTTCAACATTAGTTTATTTAAACTGTATGCTAGCTGGTCAGATAACCATTTTTGAGTCTCTTTTTTAGAATTAACCACTCTTTTGTTAATTTTTCTACACCACCAAAACCATCTGGATCTTTTGGGTTTTTCCATATTGTTTTGAGTTGATTTTTGGTTAATGGTTCCTTCATTATTACAACAAGATGTTAAAATATTTAAATCGACGTTATCGGGTTTAGAGTGACGTAAACTCATTAAGATCTTAATGATGAAATTGCACTAATTGCTGATAAAACTGTTGGAATCAATGTACCAAAGAACCCACCCTTTTGTCTATACATTATTCTTTTCATTAAACGTCTATTTTTAGTGTTTACCAAGGATAAAAGGGATCTCTTATGTCTTTGAAATACCACACCTTTAGCTTTACTAATATTTACATTACCTCGAACTATATTTACAATAACTTCAAGCAAATCGCCAATAACAAATGGATGAAAAGCATGTAAAATCACTATTCTTTTATTATTTTGAGCCTTTACCAAGGCATTGAAATATGCGTTCAAATTTCATGTTTACTATTTTCAATCAATTATTATTGTTTATAATTTTATCCACTTCTTTATTTTTAAATTCTTCTTTAAATTCTATTTTAGAACCTTCTTAACTTTTGGTTTTAGTTTACGAATAACTGTTTCGGATTCAATTTTGTTTTTGACAAGTACTTTTTTAAATGACATGATTGATTTGATTTATTGTTTTCAATTTTGTTTATAAATCGTAACACCTTTTTCATTAAAAATATCTGTTTGGATACGTAAATCGTCACTACATTGTTGTGTAAAGTCAAAGAATAAATATCCGTGGGGAACACTTTTAGCATCTTGGAATGATTCAATTAAAAATTTGTTATTGTTTGGATAAGCTTGTCTGGCTAAGAAACCAATAATCGTTTGATCACGAGGATTTTTGAAAATAATTAGGTATTGAACTTTTAAATTACAAGTTTGATGACTTCCTCCTTGATGAAATAAATTTTGTGTTATGAAAATAACAGTAACTCCACAATGTCTACTGATTTTTGTGAACAAGTTATTAAAATCTTTTTCCTTATTTGCTTCCAGGTACAAATCATCTATAATTATTACATCGCCTAGACGTAACCTAGACGACCAGTTTTTATCAAATCCCTTAACTATTGTCATTTTCAATTTACAAAACTGATTTTGAGTCAATCCATGCTCTTCGTCTGTGCCCGTATGCCAATATATTTTATTGAACTTTGATTTGAACATGTTTGACTGCAATAAATTACATACAAATAAAGTTTTTCCGCTTCCACTTGGCCGTACAATTTGATAAACTGCATCATTTCTTAATCCCATTTAATTAAATTTAATTTAATTTGTTTATAATTTGTTCGATAGCAGAAAATGATTAGTAGTATTAATTATAGAGGAAGATGTGAAGTATCTGGAATGAAGTTCCTAAGCGGAAAACCTCAACATGTAGTAGATAGAAGCGGAAAAAATCCAATCTTATTCTTCAAGTGTGGAAAATGCAGGATAATTAGTTGCAAGAGACTATTACAGGAAGGGGATCTCAAGTATCAGATTCATGATTTACAAATTCAATCATTATCTTTGAACATTGACATGGATTGTCGAATCAACTTGTATGATTTGTTTAGCAAAACAGAAAACATTTACAAGTCAGAACTGTTTCCTGCATTAAGACTTATCAAGTAAAATCAGCTAAGTGTTAATGTATTTGCAAGCGGAAAAGTAGTTGTCATGGGGATAAAAATACTGGAATACAACACTCTTGTACAAGAAATATTTAATTTTATAAAACTTAAAATTAAAAATCTTAATACCGACGAAGAAATACTAGATTATTAATTAAGCACCGATTGTGTTTAAATAGATAGAATTCTGACGATTGTAAAAATTAAAAATGATCGACGAGCATGAAGAATATGTATAAACAATTCTGATGAAGATGGAAGAGCTCTTTCCGAAAATGAAGAACAAAATTTCGTATGGTGCTCCTAAATTTTTTGCAACATGGATTTATCAAATGACAGGAATCACCATCGAAGAAATTGTACGGATGCATTACGAATTGGTTCAAGGATCTGGTTTGAAATGTCTAGTTAACTGCCCTGTTTATGCAGATCCCTCAATGTTGACTTGCCCATTTAGATGCAGATGCTGCAGGGACTACAAGAAGAAAGAAGATTTCCATATTTTGTTATTTTTGCAGAACTAAGAAGAGCTTATTATAAGATGATTTGTGACGATGTAAATTAAATAAATTTTTAACTTGATCTTTTTACGAGTTTATTTTTATTTGTTGAGAATCAATTTTTTATTAAGTATTTAATAGGTTGTATTAATGTTGTAGAAATACTTTGATTTTTATTATTATTTCTGTTATTATTATTATTATTATTTTGAAAATTTCATATTAATTTATTTTGTTAACTCTAAATTGCTTTGAAAAATTTCAACTTTTAAAACATGTATAAAAATTTGACTTTTAAAATTATACTAAAAAATTTTACTTTAAATTACTTAAAAAAATTACTTTAATATTAATGATTATTTAAAATTGAAAAATTTTACTAAAAATTAAAATGCATTATAAAAGACATAAAAATTTTAAATCGATTCAAAAAATTTAAAGCGCCAAAAATTAGAAAAATAAATTACAAAAAATTTATCAAAAAAAAAAGATGCGCACACAAAAATTAATTATCTTGATTACATAATTATATAATCAAGATAATTAGAGATTAATTACATAATTACGTAATTTAATCTATCACAGGCGGGGGGGTTTATTGCGCAGAAAGCTCCTAACTACCTACTCATATAATCACACGAGAGATAGACACAAAACTTTTAACACACAATATGTAATCACAACATTTTCTCTTTTTTGACAAATATGATTTATAAAAGATGAGATCAATACAACATAAAATATAAAGTGCGTAGATTAAATTTCCATTAAATCAAATTATATTTATAAATATATATTTATAAAGCTAGGTGACCGTCAAATGTTGACCATAATGCCAACTATTTGATAAACAGGTGAACGATTGATTACAAAACCTTATATAATCTCAAAGATGATTATTCCTTTCTTTAAACGGTATCTTGATGAGAATTTTGTGGAATTTCTTTATAGAAAAAGCTAAGTATATTATTATGAATTTAGGGTATCATATCAATTTAGTATATGAGTTTACACAGTAAATAAAAGTTATCCGAGTATTTAATTTATCTAGTAATGTATTTTTATAATTTTATTTTTTAATAGTCAACATAGGAGGCATATATTCCTCTTTACTCCAGAGTGAAACCGTTTTTCTTCTAAAGATTAAGAAACTTAGAACATGAGCTAATCTAAAGCAATAGCTTTATATTGAGAGGAAGAAATCATAAATATATAACTCAAAATGGCTTAAGATTTGTTGTTTGCGTGATTTGAAGTGAGTTTAGTAAAAATATCCAGAACACTATATCTCTACAATTTATCTCCTGAATTCCACAAGGAAATAAGATTATTACTATTATTGGGTCGATAATAGTTTATAAAATTTACAACAAAACAATAAAGTTTATTCAAAAATTAACACAATCATTTACAACAATTTATATTCACCGAACTCTCAATAACATTTTCAATCTGCTCAATTTTCGATAACAACTGATATCTGCACAATCCTATTCTCGCGTGCTGATAACATAATGTGTGATATTTATTATGTTAGATGTTGTGAAAACATCTTCATTTAATTCAAAATCGTTAGTCATTAAAAGCCCAAAATATATATCTTCTGTATTTCTGAATATTTAAACAAAACTAACAACGGATATTTTTTTATTTAAAATTTTTATTCAAAATACAAATTTTCACAATTAAAATATAATAAAAATATTTATTTTATTTAATAATTAGAATAATAATTTTTAATCGAATTTTTTAAAAATATTAGTATCTATTTTATTAAAACTTAATTTAAATCTCATTTTTAATTTTAATCATTTTAAAATTTCATTTTATGATCGCTGATAATTATGCCCAAATATCCTCACACCTCCCTTCTTTTAGAAATCCTTTCATTTTCTTAAAATATTTTCTTTCAGGAACCCAAATTGATTTGATTTTATTATATTATAATTCATCTCATCATTTAGTATAAGCCCTTATGAAATATTTATTTTTGTTTTTTTTTGATTTTTTATAATTAATTTTTACTATTTATTTATTAATATTTTAGATTTGATGATATTATTTATCAGTAATGTATAATGAGGACTATGCCCCGTGAGTATTTGAGTTTAAAAAAAATTTGAGACCCCCCTCCCATATAATTTTTTTTCTGTGAAGGGGGGGGGTTAAAAATCATTTTGTTTTAATGAATGAATTTTTTAAAATTATTTGTTTTAATGAATAAATTTTTTTAATTATTTCTTTTTATGAAGTGAATTATTATTTAATTTAATTTTTTTATTTAAATCTTTTTTTAATTCACCATAAAAAAGTCCAAGTGTTTTTTCCTGATTAAAAAGCCTAAAAATTTGCTTAAAACGCTTACGATTGGACGCACTAAAGTGAGGGTTATTTTCGAATAAAATTGGTTAAAATCACGTATCAACTAAAAAGCCTAAAAACATTTTATCGATTAAAAATCCTGAATAATTTTTTTATTTTATTTTAATAACTTTAATTATTTGTTTTAATCAAGTCAATAATTTTATTATTATTTTTTTAATAATATTATTATTAAATTAAATTGTTTGTTTGTTTAAATGAAGTGAATTAAATAATTATTTATTAAATATTATTATTATTTTTATTTAATTAATTTTTTATTTAATATTAATATTATTATTTTATTATTATTATTAATAATTTTTTTATTATTTATTTATTTTTAAAAAAATTTAAGTGTAAGTCTATGAATAACTTTTAAATATAAAAAAAATTGATAAATCACTGATAAATTTTGAATTGTAAAAATAACAAACTTTTAATTTATTTAAACATTTTTATTGACAATAAAGATTAAATAAAATAGATTAATTTTTATTTCAAATCAAAAATATCCGAGTAATATGCTTTACGCATTTCGGCTAACAATATATAGATTGTTTGGTCACGTTTGAAATCGTGGCAACATGGACATCTATTTGAACATGTTACTCTCATACTATCTTTACAAACAATGCAATTTACAATACATCGGTTACCAGATCCCTGAACGTTGTCATAGTGAATATCGAGAAGTTCTTCAATGTTAATCCCTGAGAAATGGTAAATTTTTGTTGCGAGAAACTCTAGTGCGCAATAATCCAACGTATTTTTAATTCTTGGATAAAGTTCCTGAATTTTCTTTAAAATTACTTCAAAGAGATAAACTAAATAATAAAATAAAATAAATATATAAATATACATGATTTACCTTTTGACATTTTTTAATACTTAATAAATTAAACAAATTCAAACAAAATATTTATTAATTTATTAATATAGTTATTTTTGATTTAATATTTCCAACATAATTATTATAATACAAGAATTTTATTCCGAGTATTATTACTTTCCCACTTGAAAATATATTGACGCATGATGGATTATATTTTTGAAGACGTAATGCTGGAAATATTTCTCGTTCAAATATACAATTCACCTTTCTTTGTAATTCATATAGATTTATAAATATTTCAATATCGATTGTTACAGTGATTGATTGGATTTGTAAATCACATATATTTTATATTTCAAATCCCCAGTTTTTAGAGATTGCTTACATCCCATTACCCGACATTTCCCCGATCTGAAAAATATTATCTGATACTTACCTGATTGATCTACAACTTGCTGTGATTTTCCAAATGGGAATTTCATATCAGGTATAGAATATCTTCCTTTATAATTTATGTTACTCAACATTTTCAAATAATTTCAATTCAAGAAATTCTTAAAATTAAAACAAATATAAACAATTAAATAAATAATTAATAATAAAATGGAATTAAGAAATGGTGCAGTATATCAAGTAGTTGGACCAAGTGGTTGTGGAAAGAATTTATTTGTATGCAAATTAATTACAATCGAATTTGTTCAAATCGAAATTCAACAAAATATATTAGCATAGAGAAGCTAACGAAGAGCATGAACTTACTCAAAATCAATTCTGTAAATTGAAAATGACAATAATTAAAGGATTTGATAAAAATTGGTCATCTAGATTACACCAAAGCGATGTTATTATTATCGATGATCTATACCAGGAAACTAATAAAGAAAAGGATTTTAATAATTTATTTACAAAAATCGCTCGACATATTGGAGTTACTGTTATTTTCATTACTCAAAACTTCATCAAGGGGGCTGTCATAGAACTCGTAATTTAAATGTACAATACTTGGTTATTGTTAAAAACCATCGAGATGCAACATTATAGATTTTCTTGCTTGACAAGCTTATCCCAATGATAGAAAATATTTAGTTGATTCGTTTCAAGATGCAACAGAGGTTCATCACAGATATTTGTTCCTTGACTTTAAACAACAATGTCCTGATGAATTACGTATTAGTACTGATATTTTCAATGAGAAAGGTGTTACGATGTATAAACAAAATTGAAATCTGAAAATAATTACTTGAAATGACGATTAAAAAAGTGATTGTTCAACGTGAAAAATCAACAAAGAAAAAAGTTACAAAGAAAAGGGTTACTAAACGTAAAATAATAAAAACGAGTAAGTAGATTGTTAAAGAAAAAAAGTGGATTAAAATATAAAAAAACAACTAGATGAAAAATGTATTTAATATGAAAGTTGAACGTAGTATACCATACATTAATGTCTTGGAAAAGGCTCCTAATAATAAAATAATGAATATTTTACAGAATTTTCCTTCATTTGTTATAGATGATCTAGTTGAAGTTATTGTTAATGTAGTTCGTGGTAATGTAAACATTACTAAAGCTAAAATACATGTATTACAAAAACATAAAAGATCACTTTTATCTTTAGTAAACACTAAAAATTGTCGTCTGATGCGAAAAATAATTTATAAGCAAAATGGTGGATTTTTGGGGGCATCATTAACTTCTTAATGCGTGCTGAGAATTCATTACCGAATAAACATAATTTAGATTTAAATATTTTGACAACTTGTTGTACTAATGAAGGAAACATTAACCAAAAATCGAAAAACAGTGAAAAAACTCAAAAAAGTATGGACAGACCCAAAGGATCCAACTGGTTTTGGTGGTGTAAGAAAACTGGCAAAGGAAATAGTTAATTCAAAGAAAGAAACTCAGAATTAGTTATCTGGTTCAAATGGCGTACAGTTTAAATAAACCAATGTTGAAGAAATTCAAAACCCGTAGTTATAAAACAATGGGAGTTGATGATTTATAGCAAATGGATTTGATGGAAATGATACCCTTCTCTAAAATTAATAAGGGATACAAATATATTTTGACATGTGTTGATATATTTAGTCGATTCGCTCGTGCAATTCCAACAAAAACAAAATCGGCCAATGAAATGGCTGAAGAATCAGAGAATTATTTGTTTATGATAAGCCTCGTAATTTACAAACTGATTTGGATATGCAATTAAATAAATTAATTAAATAAAATTTATTTTTAAGTAAAGAATTTTATAATAGTAAAGTTTAAAAAAATATCAAAGGAATAAATCATTACTCTGTATTTACTCAATTTAAAGCTGCCCACGTGGAAAGATTTAATCGAACTCTAAGAGATCGCTTGAAAAAGTATTTCGTATATAAAGGAAATAAAACCTGGATAAATGTTTTACAGAAAGCAATTTATAGCTACAATTATTCATCACATAGGGGTTTAAATTGAATGCGACTAATTGATGTTTATTCAACGAATAATATGGATAATTGGATATCAAAACAATCTGATTCTATCATTAAAAAGCCTAAATATAAAGTGGGTAATCACGTTAGAATAAGTAAAATCAGTGCTTCTCTATTCATCAAGAACTTCGACAACAATTGGAGCGATGAAGTATTTCAAATCTCAGAAATTGATACGAATTAGAATCTTGTAATTTACTTTGTCAAAGATAAGGAAAACAATCAAGTTAGTGGAAAATTCTACGAACAGGAACTCCAAGTTATAGAAACTCTTACTGTATTCAGAATTCAAAAGATATTAAAAACCAAGAATGTTGGTAAATATAAACAATACTATGTTAAATGGCATGAATATGAAACTCCAACTTGGATATCTGAAAATCAATTAATTTTATAAATATTAAGAAAGAAAACCAGTTTTATATGATTTTACCTAGTAATAGTTGTCCTCTTATTTTTCCTAATAATGAAGCTAGTAATTTTAATGTCGAATTTCAAAATCCTATTTACTTGAATTGTAAGTGGGAAGTTGCTTTGATTGAATTTAGTTTTGTGTATAAAACACTTCCGTTTTATAGTAATTCTTACCTAAGTTATGAAACGATGAAGAGTGTTACTGAAATAAAATATTTGAAAATAAATGACCAAAATGAAACTTATGAATTAATAAATCCTAAACATACCCCTGATGTTGATGTTTTTATAAAAAAATACGAGAACTTGGTTATTGTCTGTCCAAATGTTCTATTTAAAGTAACATTCCCTGACATTAACCATGAGTATAGTTTTGGATTAAAATCTATATCCATCCACTGAAGATGATTATTGTCGATTAAAATTACCAAAATTTACAGATGATAGTGTTTTGGAACAATTCGGGATAATTATAAGTTATGACGAAAAAACAATATTTGAAAAATATTTTGAAGATAATTTATTCATAAACACATTATCTGAATTACAAGGACATTTAATGTCATTTATTCGTCTCCGTTTAAAGAACTAAAAATTGAAAACAATGAATGGGTTAAAATAAAACTTTTTTTGTACCTAAAATAGTATTGCTAGATGCAAACTTAATAGTTAGAAGAGTTTTTAACTATCATATAATTATAAAATGATAATTAATTATATTTGAATTAAATTTAATATTAACATTTTATCAATTTAAACACAATAAATTAATAATAAAAGGATACAAAATAAAAAACTAGGACGATTAAAATTAAATAAATTTTATTTAAATACATTTGGCTTCCATAATTTTTCAAATTGATCGAATAGTCTGGTTTCCTTGAATTCTTATTTTAATCATAAAATGTTCATTTTCTTTTTTATTTTCATAATTACATTCTTTATCACAGTTCATAAAATTGAATTGTTCATTAAAACTAATGTCTTTGTTTATTGCTAGTAATAACTCTGTTATATATTTTTCGATCAATTTCTCAAATTTCATCAACTTTCATATTATATAGGATTTGTTTAATATTGTTGGTTAATATTAAAATTTATTAATAATATTAATTTTAATGAAAATACTTACTCTAAATGAATAGATGATTGGAAATTTTAAATATTCCATTGAATATTGTAAAAATAATACAGGTGAATTTCTGCGCAAACTGATAGCATTTACAGAATTTTCCTCAAGAATTAACTTGACAGCTTCTTTTCTAACCGATTTTTCTAGAAAAACAATTAATGGATAATTACATAATATGAAAACCATTTACTTTTATTCATTTTATGATTTTAAACTATTTTAATCTACTTATATAAGATTTTCAAAATAAAATTAACCAATTAAATTCATTTATTAATTGTGTGTAAATTAATTTAATGTTTATATTTTAATGATTTATTTTAATGATTTATTGATTTTATATTTAAATTTTTCATTTATTATAACAGGTAATCTTTACCCTAATTTTTGCAATTTTCCACAACATGATGGAAATTGTGATACGATTATGGAGAATTATTATTCTCACACCTATAACCACATCACCTACTTTATTTGTCCCACATGTTGGGTCAGAACACAAACGGCCTTGTAAATGTTTACATGAATCGGTAACACACATGCAAATATAACATGCAGATTTAAATTCAAACCTATTAAAACACCAATTAAACCCTATGAAAATATGAGAAAGAAGACAATTACACATAAAATAATAAACATAAAAATAAATTAAAATAATAACAAAAGGCAACAAGATCCGCACGATATAAATATAAACATAACACGAAAACCTAACAAATTCGACCGAAATTTGATAATTTAACAAAAATGTGAAAATTCATGAAAATGAAATAAAATTCAAAGAATTTGAATTAGAAATAATTCAATAAAAATTTTAAAAGGAAAATTATCAAATAAAATTGCAAAATAATAAAAATTAAGATTAGAATACACTAGAAAATTCCAAGGTCGAATTTTGTTTTATTAAATCAAAAAGAACACGCAAGGTTAGGGCCAAAAAATAGGTATATATACCGATTCATTTTTACACAATTTTAATCGTATTTAGTGGTAAATCAGTTTTCTTAAAAATCTATTTTCAATGTGAGTGAGAGTTTTATTTGAAAACTCTCTCCACGTCACATCCTCGCAACCTCGATAGAGCTCTGCTTGGATGTCGGCGTGGGGAGAGCGATATATTTATGAAAATTTTTATTTGGATGATGTATCTGGTAATTTAATTTGGTTTTAATAAATTATTAATAATACCTAAAATTACTTTCGTTATAATTTTTGTCGAAATTTTTCCGGCCCACAGCCAAAGACACATCACAAGTAATTAAAATCAGAAATGTTATTCAGACTCGTGTAAGTGCGTGGAATATCGCCAATGATCTGTGCCCGTGAAGACCCCGGCGTGCGGAACGCAGGGATCGGAACGTCAATATTATCCCGAATAGTAGAAATGGGGAATAGGGAATTAGTCTCTTAGCTATTTTCCCGTCTCCCAGTTTCTTTAAACTCGACCTAAACTGAATTCACATACGGCTCAAAATCATCACATCGAGTAGTCCAGTGGGCACTCATTAACTTGTAATATGAACACAACGCGCCTAAGGTCAACCTAGGGGATCGTACCGGGGAGATAAAAATGGAATCGTTGTTATAAACTTAAAATACAGATTGGAATTAAAATCGAACGACGGATAGTTATAAATTTGGAGACGCGTTTTCACACCAAAGTTAATAAAATCATAGTTATAAACCTTCATAGATATATATGGTTAATGTCATAGTAAGAGTAATCAAAACATCTAATAAACAAAGGGGAATTAAAATAAATCGTTATAACTCTCTACGGTCATACTAAGGGTCAAATGATTTACTCGAGCGGAAATAAAATTAGAATCATTGATGGAAGCCAATAACGCCACCTAAAAAGACATAAATGGGTATAATTGATCTGAACATTTAAGGTCAGTATTTAGAGTCGATAAAGTCATTTGGGAACCAAATAGAATAGCGAAATAAATATTTTAAAGTCGATAAGTCCCTTAAAGAAATCAAACCTAGTAATCGTTGTAACCCAAATTTCATATTCCAAATTTAAATAAAATGTACAGTGAATAGTAAAAGGAATCAATAGTTCAAGGATCAATGGGAATCTAAACAATACACAGTCTAACGGAAAAGACAAAAGCCCAAATAACGTAACCTAACTTATAATGTTGCCGTTTCCGAAACAAAATGTAAAAAATTATTCTTTAGACTAATTCAATAATTTAATTAGGACTCCAAAGATTAGCTTAAAGTAGATACCTTCTCGCCTATACTATAGATGGGGCGAGTCACCGAACCATTGACCGAATCGTTACCTTAAAATTATACTATAAAGTAAAAAGCGATCATTACGGCCAGATTTTATTCATATCAAACAAACAAAATAGAAAAGAAGAAAAATCACGTACAAATTCATATTTCATACCACAATAATAAAAATCACCGGACTATTGACACGGAGTTCTTCACGAATGACCCATTAAAGGGATGGTTCGCCATCTTTACACCATGGGATGATGCATATCCCCATCAGGATCGCCAAGAGCTGTCGATTGGGGTCACAAAATCTCTTTCCAACGAAGATAACTGAAGGCAACTGATATTACTCCAATTGTTGTCGAAGTTACATCAATATTATTGAAAAACCCAGTTTTCAATCTCTAACAATTTTCTAGAGTAAAATAATAATTTCACAGTTTTATAATATAGAATACACGCTACCTTATTTATACGTTGACAGCTGCATTTCAAAAATTGCATTTATTATTAAGTGGCAGACAAATAATTAAAAAAAGGGAAAAGTAAACACGCAACCAAGATTCCTATTGTAAGAAAGACATGCAAATTTGTAATGAAATTTAACGTTTCGGTTTTTATATTCATTAAAATGTTTATTTAGTTCAACCCTTGTAAAAGGACAAATGAATGAGGTGACACTTATAATCATTTATGCAATTTATCAAATTACATTATTAGAATGATATAATGGAAATATTAAATTATAGAAAATGTATAGTTATTATCACTAAATATAAAACATTAGAACAATAAAGTAAAAATTATTGAGGATTAATGTTAACATTAAAACGCTCGTATTGAATCATAATATTTTGTGATAAAAAATACGAGCTTTCTAGTGTTAACTTTTAAATTGCTTACCGGAAAGTCATTCCCAAAATGGCTGATGTATAAAAAGTAAAAAATGCATCTAATGGATTTATATGTCAACATCAATTATGAAATGTAGCAAATGAAAAACAAACCTCAAAATCCGGGTGAGTACTTCGATCTTCCCGTACCCCATCTAAACAGAAGGAAGGAAGATTAAAATAAAAATAATTATTTTTTTTCCTACCATCATTGAAGCCAAAACTGCCACGTGAGAAGAAAATCGTCGTCCAATTCTCTTAAATAGTCTGCCTAGAAATCGATATATAAGAATTACACAAACCAATAGAAAGAGAAAACTGACCCGCCGTTGACATTTAGAAATATCAATTCCACGAAATTTATTCACCGGTGAATGTCTATAATAGTACTCCCCACCGAGCGGCATGCAACGTGTATGCACACACCCGTTCCGATTCCATGAATAAGATTATAAACGAGTTTAACTGTTAAAAATATTTTCTTTTTCAAATTACAAAATATGCAACATCAACAAGATTTCGGAGACACAGCAAACCGGAGAACAAGCAAGGAGATAGCCTCGAGCCTTGACCCACAATCTTGGAGTAAGTTCCGAGCTTCATTTTGAATAATCATACCATTGTTTTGTAGATGTATTCTAATAATTATATTTGAATAAATCTTAGGGAATTTTTGATATACCCAATGTTCCATTTTTTAATCCTATTTAGAGAACAGAGTTAATTTTGTTTATTTACCATTGTTTTTAGATAATTTCACGATGTATATTCTATTTGTTAATCATATTTAGAGAACAGAGTTAATTTTGTTTATTTACCATTGTTTTTAGATAATCTCACGATGTATTCTATCGATTATATTTTAATAATCTTACAGGATTCTGATATTCTCCTCGTCAATTTAACCATTGTGTCTAGTAACTGAGTTTATTCTGTATTTATTAAATTTATTATGCGTCACACTGACCAATCATTGTGAGATTTTATTTCTCTGTAGGAATTGGGTAACATTTAACGTTTGTTCTATAATAATAAATTTTTTTAAAATAAAGTATTATGAGTAATTTAATTTTTTCGCTATGCTTTTAGTAAACTCATTAATTAACTCACAACTTATAATCTATACTTCTTCAATTTTACATGCCCAGGATTTTTATGTTCATTTTAATAAATAATTTTCGTTACCTTAAGTTTGTCCAATTTAAAAATTAGTATTTGTTAAGCATGGGCAATTTTTATGGATATTTTGAAGAATCAGTTTAACAATTGAAACCATCATACCATTTTGTTTGCAGATAAGTTACGGAGTTCGATTTAATAAATCATACCCAAGGATCATACAATATTTTCTATAGATAATTTTGCCTGGGTCCAGGAATTTCGTAGAGGGAAGCTTTGCAGGTACACCAAATCGACTTTCATATTATTTTTTTAATTTTGTTCTTCCACCTGATCAACTTCCATATTGATAACAATCAAGAATAACTATGGTAATGGTAGTTTTAAACAAGGGGTTTTAATAAATATTTTAATTTTGTTGAATATGTCTAACTATTATTACGAACCAAATTGATTTTCTTTTCTTAAGATCTTCTTCTCGCAGGAAAGAATTCGCATTTAAACTTTATAAAAATTAAATCTTCTTCTTCGATACGCATATAGATATACACTGAATGCTACATCACAAGGATATGCGTCCCTTAGAGATCCGTTTAGTATATTTCATTTGTTCCTGCTTTTGTGCATTACAAAATCAAACTGTTAAGTAGTAGACTAACTAGATCGTGACGATATATATTATAATTATGAACTGCGAAACAAGTAAACGTTCATGATCGCCGTATTATTCAGAAAGATCAGGTCTTTTTGTCTATGTCCCCACACGCGTGGCGGATCAGTGGCGGGAATCATGGAGACAAGTCGGGAAAGAGAAATACCCCGATCTGCTCCAACCCGGAGAAAACCAGCGAGATGACATGCGTATGGTGGAAAATCTCATGAGTCAATTCAGGCAAAGAAGACAACCATGTGACCCGAGTCCGGCCCAAGAAATCCATGATCGGGCTCGAGCACTTCTGGCTTACCTCAAGGACCGCCAGCGCCGGGTCAACTCCTTGGTAGACTGGGCCAATAATTACCTGGCAAACGTCGAAGATGACATTGCCAATGGTACGATCGCAGAGTCCTATCAATCCATGACACAACCCAGCCCCAGGCCCATCCGAAATACAAAGAGACCATCTTTGTATACTACGATCACTCCTTCACCCAGACAACCGAGGACGAGGGAAGGGTTGATTAACATCAATACTCGACTCCACCTACAGATACAGCGAAAAATATTCCCAGTGACTGGAATAAGATTAATTGTCATTTACTAATAAATAATTAAATGTTCTGCTTTCATTTTTTCTGAATTTTGTTGATCAGAATTTAATATCAAAAAGATTTGTCTGAACATTATCTCGAATCATAATTTAGAGACCCTAAGTTAATATCATTGTTTTTTGTAGTTATGGACCCAATGAGAATTTTACAAAAGGAATTAGAACATTCCCGCAAGCTCAATAAGGACTTCTACGCTCGACTTAGTAAGATGGCCAGGGAAGTTCAACAAACCAAAGCTTCATGGTTGGAACCAAGAAAAGTGAAATCGCTCCATCAGCGACTGACCGCAGCCCAAAAGGGATGGGTGGACGAAAGACAGATAAATCAAAGTCTCCGGACTCAGATAAAGGAATTAGAGGTCGCCTTATCGGCTTGCCAAGAAGGGGCCGATGTAACGTACCCCCTTGTCTTTGCCCCCGCCCAATTGGCTTACCGAGAAACGACAGCAACTCCAAGGACACCTTCCACCCTGACAATAATAAAGAACAGTTATTGTCCAGGACGTAAGGAGCGGGCCAAGCGACGGGCCGCGCGACTTCTAAATACAACACAGCCTACAAACTGAAACTAATTCACTTCTTGTAAAGAAACTGTGTTTATCTAATATATCTTAGTCATTTTTCATTCATTAACAAGTGTTCGTTAGTTTTATTCTCAACGTATATTCATTAACATTTTTTTTGACTAAAGAACTCAGGGAACTTAAGTGACAAAGCCTGCGACTTAAAGGGGACCAAACGACCAAAAGCGAGCACAGGTCTTCTAACGACAGCTCGTTGGACCCAGAGATCGTTCGAGCAATTATAGCATTAGCAATAGCGCTCACTTTTTGCGAACGATCTACCCGCTATAGCACATTTCCAACGTTGCTTAGCAACGGGTGCCGAGTGCCAATAAGAAATATTTATATGGTGTTACCTGGGCAATCACAGGGGAATTAAAACAAAGCATTATACCCAGTAACCCACCACACATGTAAAACCACCCATAAAACGAATTATACAGACTTTTATTCAAATCATAAGGAAAATTTAACACAGTTTAACTGTAAGAGAAAATATATTTTTTAATTACCATTGAGTGATAATAATAATAATCATAATAATAATAATAAAAATAATAATAATAATTTTAATATTACAAAAAAGCAATGAAAAACAAATAATAATAATAATCTAAGTTCTTCGAAAATTCCTAAAATTATTGATAGATATCGTGGCTCGATAGCACCTATTGTTAATTTGATTTAAACCAATCACATGTCATTGTTAAAATGGATGTTTTGAATTTAAATTTTAAGTTAATTACAGTACTCACACCGTTAATTAATAAATTAAATATAGCTATAAATCAAATGGGATCTTTTAAGATTCAATTTTGTATTAATGAAGAGTTTGAAAAAGATGGAGAATTTCAATCTTTCATCCTTACAAACTCTGTCAGAATAATGAGTGGTTCGTTTTTTAATGAAGGCGCTACTCTTCTTGACGAAAAAAAATATTAATTAATGACAAAGGTAGTAATTGGGTTATAAATAAAATAAAAGAAATTCATTTGGCTCTTACCAAGTTTTCAAAAATAAATCGTTTGAGTGGTCATGGATTTATTCCAACACCATTATACTTATTAAATAGACATTGTACTGTAAATATTGCTAATTCCGATAATTTATGCTTCATTTACAGAATTTTAGCTATTTTAAATCATGAAAATATAAGTAACCATCATAGAAATGAAACCTTTAGCTACAACACATCTGAACTTGACTTTTCACCTTCGGATTTACCCATGAAACTTTGTGACATTCCAAAATTTGAAGCTAAAAATCCAAATATTTCAATTAATGTCCTTTCGTATAATGAAAATAATTTAATTAATACTTTTTCTAATCCTGAAGTTTTCAAACACCCTTATGTCGAAATAATCCATCGTTCTAAAGTTGTTGGGGGACAATCTATTAATTTAATTTTATTAGAAAGCCTTGATTCTTATCATTATATCGCTGTTACTAAATTAGATAGGCTTTTAAATTATAGGAATCATTCTTTTACTAATACTAGAGTTCAAAGTATATGGTGTCATCGATGTCTAAATGGTTTTCGCAATATAATTTCATTAAATAAACATAAAGGGTTGTGTGATAAAAATCAATTAGGCACAACTCTTTATACATTACCTTTAAATAGAAACTTGGAATTTAAGAATTGGGCTAAAACTGTAACTCATCCTTTCGTGCTTTACGCCGATTTTGAGGCTATCTTAACTTTAGATGACAGACATTTTCAAATACATATGCCGATTTCGGCCGGTTTACTTTAAATTAACAATTTTACAGGTAAAAAATCATAAAAGAGTTTCTTGGGTGTTGATTGTGTAGTTAGTTTTCTACAAGAAATAAATAATATTTCAAATAATACTGTTTTACCCTTTTATCAAAATAATTGTAAAAAAAAATATTATTAACAGACTCAGATATTCTTTCGTTTTCTTCGGCAACTTGTTGTTATTTGTGTAATAAGATTTTATCAGTACCGGTTAAGGACCATGATCACTTTACTGGAAAATATTTGGGAACAGCTTGTTCCAAATGTAATATTTCTCGACAAATAAGATTTGAATTTCCAGTTGTTTTTCATAATTTGAGAGGTTATGATCTTCACCATATCCTCAAGTCTGGTATGAGTGATTTTAACACGTGGAAAATAAGTTGTATTTCTGTAACAAGTGAAAAGTTTCTTTCTTTGTAGCAAGAATCAGTGGATTAACTGTAAAATTCATTGATTCTTGTCAATTTATTAATAGTTCGTTAAGTAACGCAGTTAAAACATTGACCACCCTCTCTTTAACTCGTTCAGAATTTGTAGGTAGCATTATCGATACTAAAGGCATTTTCCTTTAAAACTTTGAAACTTCTCAAGAAATCTTAGAAACTACATATGAACTTCCACAGATCTGGAAAGATGTGATTGAAGCCGAATATAGTAAGGCTCAATCTATTTAGGAAGAAACCAATTGTAACTCTTTACTAGATTATATGATGGTTTACCTCAAACTTGATGTTTTTCTTTTGACTGACTTTTTCCAGCAATTTCGTTCAAAGTCCTTACCTCATAACCGATTGGAATCACTTAACTTTTATGGAATTCCCGGTATGTCTTGGGCAACGGCTCTTATAACTCCTGCAGAACCAATTGATCTTCTCACTGACATGGAGATGTCTAATTTTCTTCGAAGGGGGAATCCTTTGTAGGTCAAAGGTGGATTAACTTTTGTTAATAAACATCACGTACTATCTCTACGGTTGGGCTTTAAGTTAACCAATACCATATGGATATTTTGAATGAGTTACTGATACTAATCAATTAAATAATTTAATTAGTTTTTTGTATAAGGATCTTAAATCACTGTCATTTGCTATCACATTTAAAGTAGATTTAAAAATCCCAACATTTTTTCATGGTAAACTTAATGATTTTCCAGTAGCTGCTGAAAGAATGTGCGCTCTGGGTTCTAAGCTTGAGAAGTTAATGCTAACGCATTATCCAAAGAAGAATTATGTTCTTCATTGGAGACTTTTGCAGCTTTTTGTTTCTTTGCAAATTTGAGCGATTAAATATAATCAAAATTCAATATTTAAAAAGTATATAGTCACTAACACACAACGTATAGCGCAATCAACCAATGACTTAGATAAAAAACTATTATAAACTTTTAAATAATAGCCTCATCGGAAAAACCGTTGAAAATCTTAAAAAACGAATTAATTTAAGATTATGTAATTCTGCAAACAGATTAATTAATTATTGCTCAAAACTAACTTTTCGGAAATCATTTAAAATCGACAGAGATTTGATCCCTGTGTTATTAAATAAGGAATCGGTGTATTTAGATCGACCGAGTTACATTGGACAAACTGTACTCAATTTATCTTTCCTTCGGATGTATCAATTACCATACATAGATTTAGAAAAATATCGAAACGAATTTACTTGTGAAATTAATATAGTTGCTGGGGACACCGATTCCTTTTTTCGGGAAATTAATAATTGTAAGTTAGAAATTATTTTATCTGCTATGGTTCGTGATAATTTCCTCGATACTTCTAATTATGACCCAAAACATCCCTTGTATAGTAAGAACCTTGATTCTGTCATTGGAAAGTTCAAAGACGAGAATAAAGGACTTAAATACAAGGACTGTATGTTCCTTCGTCCAAAATTTATAGCCTCTTGTCTGAAGTTGAAAGTATCAAAGCTAAGGGTATAACATTGAAGGGTACTGACTTAAAACATAAGTCATACCTAGATTGTTATAACAAAAACTTAATTTTTTCGGTACCACAAACACGTATTACTAGTAAAAAACATCAAATATTTACAATTAAAAGCAGTAAAACTGCATTAACAAATAAGGATGATAAAAGTGTTTGGGTGGGGAAAAATATAAGTGTAGCATATGTTCATTACATGGGAGGTGATGGGGTTTTAGGTAACAGTCCAGAAGAATGTTCGGAAGTTATTGAAGAATATGACGATTATGAAGAACTTTGAATGAATAAATTATTTGAAAATTTTCTTTTTTTTGTATATTTTTGTTGATATTTAAAATTTTTATTTTTTTTATTAAGTATTAAAAATTGTCAAAAAGTAAATTATGTATATTTATATATTTATTTTATTTTATTATTTAGTTTATCTCTTTGAAGTAATTTTAAAGAAAATTCAGGAACTTTATCCAAGAATTAAAAATACGTTGGATTATTGCGCACTAGAGTTTCTCGCAACAAAAATTTACCATTTCTCAGGGATTAACATTGAAGAACTTCTCGATATTCACTATGACAACGTTCAGGGATCTGGTAACCGATGTATTGTAAATTGCATTGTTTGTAAAGATAGTATGAGAGTAACATGTTCAAATAGATGTCCATGTTGCCACGATTTCAAACGTGACCAAACAATCTATATATTGTTGGCCGAAATGCGTAAAGCATATTACTCGGATATTTTTGATTTGAAATAAAAATTAATCTTTTTTATTTAATCTTTATTGTCAATAAAAATGTTTAAATGGATTAAAAGTTTGTTATTTTTACAATTCAAAATTTATCAGTGATTTATCAATTTTTTTTATATTTAAAAGTTATTCATAGACTTACACTTAAATTTTTTAAAAATAAATAAATAATAAAAAATTATTAATAATAATAAAATAATAATATTAATATTAAAAAAATAATTAAATAAAAATAATAATAATATTTATTAAATAATTATTTAATTCACTTCATTTAAACAAACAAACAATTTAATTTAATAATAATATTATTAAAAAAATAATAAAATTATTGACTTGATTAAAACAAATAATTAAAGTTATTAGAATAAAATAAAAAAATTATTCAGGATTTTTAATCGATAAAATGTTTTTAGGCGATTTGAGACATTTTTATTTTGATGAATTTTTAAGTATGAAAAAAAATATTTAGTCTCTTTATTCGATGAAATATTTTTAGTTGGTTGGCTATTTGAACCAATTTTATTCGAAAATACCACTTACTATAGTGCGACCAATATTAAGCGATTTAAGCCAATTTTTAGGCTTTTTAATCAGGAAAAAGCACTTGGACTTTAATGGTGAATTTAAAAAAAATTTAAATTTGAAAATTTAAACAAGAAATTAAATTAAATAATAATTCACTTCATTAAAACAAATAATTTTAAAAAAATTTATTCATTAAAACAAATAATTAAAAAAAATTCATTTATTAAAACAAAAAATTTAAAAGGGTTTTAACCCCCCCCAGAAAAAAAATTTATGGGGAGGTGGACCTCAACTTTTTTAAAGTCAAATATCCACGAGACATAGCCTTCATTATACACTTCGTTTTTCAAACCTGATTTTTTGATTTTAATTTTTTCTCTTGTGCCTTTCGTGTCAAACTTCAACAATAATCGTACCTTTTGTGTTTAAAATACTTAACTTATTTATGGGACTGCCATTACAACATTTCATCCTTTAAGACGATGATCGTTATGTGTTTGATACCAAATGGTAGGTTGATTAGTTTATAATGAAACTATCATTTTATTGAAATATTATTTGATTTTACTTTGAAAATCCACAATCAAAGAAAAATTCGATTGGTAGATGTTGATTTGTTTAGGTTGTAACAGGATCTATATACCCCCACAACCACCCCCTCAAAAACTTTGAGATTTTACATACCTTCTGCTATGAGGTATTCAGCTGGCTCAGCTCTCATCTTATTTAAAAAGCAGTCTCTTTTACTAGCCTCGAGTTAATATGAAGCCAGCGCCTTCGGATTGGTTGGCACTCAATGTGCTAAATGCAAATATTTTCACAAATAGAAATTCACTTTAAGTAAATATTCTGAAAGCTTTAAAATTTTGTAAATTGCGTAATTCAATCCGTAAGTAATTTCCACAACATCCAGCGAACAATTGAAAAAAAAAAAAGTAAAAGATCTCAATAGTAATTTCGATTGAAATTTACTCAAATTTAATTCTTTTATTCATCAAAGATCTCACAGACAATTATGGACAAATTCTACAAAAAAGTAAGAATGTGTCAAATTAATATTTTATAATTTCATTGTTTAAATTTATTGAGAAAATTTATTTATCATCAAAACTTTTTTCGGATTTATTTTTCCAAAAAACATTGAAAAAAATTGAAATTTAAATAAAAAATATTAATTAAATTTTATTAGTAAAATCTTTTAATTTTTGTGGACAAATTTGTTCTGATTTCCTTTTTTTTATAATATTTAATTTTTATCATTAAGAAAAAAATGAACAAACACAAAATTTAAATTAAATTACTTTAAATATTTATGAAGAAATTTTTTTAAAAATTAAAATAGTAAACTATTTAAAAAGCTATTTTATATTTATATAGGAATTTAAAAAATAACTAGTTTCACAAAGTGTATGAAAATATTGAACGTTAAATTACATTTTCTATTCAACATAAATTTATGATCTTTATGAAAATAAATAATATATTATAAAAAAATAAAATTTTAATGTATTTTTAAATTTATAAATATGCTGATTAAATATAGTTATATATTAGATTGGCAACTATTAGATTAGTAACTAACCAAAAATTACTTTTTGCCACAGTAAAGGGTTCATACAATTTTTTGCCCTTATGGAGAGAAAACTAGTAACTAACCACTTGAACACTATAAACAGCGAATAAGCGCAGTGTAAATGAAATTTATGTGATAACGAATATGAATCAGAAATTCATGGGAAGAGTCATTGAATAATTTGAAATTAACATGTAAAAATAAAAAAAATTCCGAGGAGGCGCAAATTATGACAGTTTCAACGTAGAGATGGTCTCGAAAACTAAAAAAATGGAATTCACTAGAAAAAAGTTTATTTTTGTCCCTGGATCAAAAATCTACAGCTGAAAAAATATGACAGAGTTTTGTATGCAGCTGATGTTGAATGAATTGCAAACGGAAATCGCGTTTTTAAGATGAATCGGGGTTCAGCAAACATACAAGAAGAGTTTATGGATATTCACCAAATAATTCCCGAGCGTACATGAAGGTTCCGGCCAACAGAAAGACAAACGTTTCATTACTAGCTGTCGTCGATATTAACAGACCTGTTGCATACAAATAAAAAACGGTGGCTTTTTATTCCCAGCGTTTGTGGAGTTTATTGAATCGGAAATCATCCTATATTTTAGGGGCAAAATTCAAAGAAAATACTCGTTATGGATAATACATCTTTCCACAAATCAGTAATTGAATCCTATTTAGGAATTCTTTTCCATGATTGAAGCTAGTTTCAATACATTAGGAATCACTGAACCCGACACTAATATAATAACATGTCTTGATTGGAATTTTTCACAAAAGAATAATTTTTCAATGGAATGTCAATGCTTTTATCGCCATACGTGAGTATATTGTTAAAACACGGAGGTCAGAACCTTTTCTAGAATTAGATTTTTGTTTGATAAAAAGATTTTACTGTTTATTAAAAATTTGATGTGGGTATATAGAATAGCAAACAATGGTATAAAGAGTGGTAAACAAGGTTATATAGAAATACATAGATGGGTACAGAGATGCAAAAACCTTTAATATATATATATATATATATATATATATATGACATAAAGAATTTTTTTGTTGATTGACTATAAATCAGATTTTATATTGATATTCACAAATTTTCGGCACAATTTTTTTCAATATATGTGTATATTGAAATACCTTGTTTCTTAGTTTACGCTTGGTATGTTATTGGTTTCTTTTAACATTTCATTTATTTTTATTGCGACTATAAATAACTCTTTAAGCAGTACTGAAAATTTGTGTGACATAGGGAAAATTAAAACAAAATAAAGATTTAAAATTTAAATGAATTTTATAAATAAATTTTTCAAATTTTCAATTGAATGATTGGGATTGTGGGCATTTTGAATAAAAATCTAAAATACAAAAAATATTAATATTGCTTTTAAAAACTGATTATTAATCATTCAACAGAAAAATAAATTTATTGGTAAGAAAGGATTATGCGAAAAAAATTGTGAGGGCTATTAATTTAAAAACGATGGGAGCTAGAATAAAAACGAGATACGACTGTTTAGAAGTCTGTTCGAGTTGATAAAACAATGAGAAATTAATTGAAAAATTAATCGGATAAAAGAAAGCTAAGAGGTATATATGTGCAAAGTAAATAATAATCGAATGAAGTGATTATAAATTCAGATTAGCAAACTGAGAATAATTTCTACTGAAAAATATTTAAAAGTAAAAATTTCTTCATGTGAACAGGTTAGAAGGATTTAAAATGTTAAAAAGAAGAAATCTGAAAAATGTTAATTTTATAAAAGTAAAAACATCAAAAGTGAAAATTTTGGGAATTTAAAATTTATTTAATTAATAGAAATGTTATGTAAAATTTAAAATAATTGTAATGAGAATATATTTTAGTTTATTTAGAAATTAAAATTTAAAATTATTAAAACAATAAATTTTACAAAAGGATATTTGGTTATTATAAATTTATGCAGCTTTGATCACAGGTCTGTTTGACGATATTTTAATTGTAGTATTTTAATTTGTTTGAATAGTGAAGATTGTAGATTGAAACAACTCTAGTGTTCAGGCATGAAATTAATAAAATAAAATTTATTTAACACTTAAATTGATTAAATATTTTTGAATTAATGTTGGGGGTCTCATAATTTTACCGGTTTACATTTCAATTTTGTACTGAGACCATCAAAAATTCACCTAATTTGCAAAAAAACATTTATGATTATTTTCACAATTTAACTATTTTTACTATGATGATTTTTTGTAAAAATTGTATTGTACTATCAGCAGTAGTTGAACTGGAGGCCCATTTAAAATTTCTGAAAAAATTAAAGAAAAGTGTGAATCTTTTTCTACGAGAATACCGTCGAATCACAACACGGGCACTGGCTGAGGTTGTGAATGTGAACAAAGGAACAACACAAGCAATTCTAAATGAATTGAGAGTGAGAAAGCTGGCGTCCAGATTTGTTCACCGCTTTCTTTCATCAGAGATGTGTGAGAAGCAACGGGAGTGCTCCCAGATAAACCTCCTTCTTTTGCAACAGCATGGTGAAGCGTTTCTGGTCAATATCATCACGCATTATGAAACCCCTTTCAGTCTGTATCTGCCAGAGTATATACGTGAGTCAACTGAGTGAAAATTTACAGGAGAATCAAGTTCAAATAAGATGAGATCTAAAACCTCCCACAGAAAATGCCTGATGCTGATCATTTTTGGGATGTCCGTGGTATTATCCTTCATAATTTTGCTGAAAAAACACCAGTCTCAACTCTGCATACTACTCTCATCTTGTGTGTAAATGCCGACATGCTAGACGAAAAGAACGGAGCACTCCCATGTAGTTTCTCCATTACAGCGCACCAATCCACAAAAGTGCAGTATCCATGCAAATTCTGGAGGAAATTGGATTTGACCTATTTAACCATCTTCCATACAGTCCAGACCTTGCTCACTGATTCTTACTTCTTTAGGTATATCAAGAAACAATTGCGTGGCAAACAGTTTGCAAATGCTGAAGTTCTGAGGGAATATATAGATATCTTCCTGCGTGATCAATCCACGGATTTCTTCAAAAATGCATTCTCTGAACTGATTCAGACCTGGCAAGCGTGTGAATGTAAATGGTTTTTATGTCGAAAGATAAGATCCATACATGTTATATGTTATTGTGTACAAATATGGTGTTTCTATTAAATTGCTTTCCCAGTTATTGTACGTACTTATTTGGGGCACAACATATATGCATAAAGTTTTAAACGCTCGTATTGACATTCTAAAAAACACGCGAACAATTTGTTTTAATAGTTGGAATAAATTAAATAGTCGAAATTTGAAATTCAAGAATTGTGTTATGCAAATTAACATTATTTTACTTATTCATCTTATTTAGTTTTTGTTATCATTAATGAAATTTTTCGTGAGTACAAAAAGTAGTTCGTTGAAATAATACGTAATTATCTGAAATAAATTGTTGACGCCAGTCTTATTGTTTTTATTCATAAATTTAAATAAAAATTTTCTTTAATTTCAAAACAATAAAATTTTGATCATAATTACAATTAATAATATAACTTTTGTTTTTGTGAATTATTAAAAATCTAAATATATAAGCGAAAATCAAATATTTCTATCTTAAATAATTATTCATTTATTAGTGACATTGAAATTTGTTCGTTTTAATTAGTGTTTTGTTTTAATTTGATTATTTTAGTTTTATATTTTAATTATAAATAACTATATTGTATGAATTTTGATTAATGTTTTATTATTTATTTGAATTTTTCACAGCCTATTTATTGAAAGATAAAATTAATATAGCACCATCGACAAAAACTATTGAAGTATACACCAAGCCCCACTGAGATAAATTCCGCTATAATTCAAGTTGATACATAAATCAACTTGTCGGAATTTATTTTGTGAAAAAATAAATGCATTTCAGCCATTTTTTAAATGGCTGCTAAGTAAGTTATTTTTTATATAGTTATATAACTTAAAGTTAAAAAATTTTAAGAGTTGAATTATGATTTCATAAGGAAATATGATCATAATTCAGGCTCTTAAATATAACTTTGATCAACTATTTCATATATATTATTATAAATAATATTTAGGAAATCAAGTAAGTTACAATAACTAATCTCCAAAAATATGTATTTTTTTCGGATATTATTCAAAAAAGTGAGTTAAATTATTTTTGAAGTTATAAAAATTATTAATTGCATTAAATAATTATATTTTTTATACATATTTTGAAAAAAATCTCCGATTATGTACACAAAATAATTTGGTTTATGATTTTTTTTTAAAACTTACCAATATAATTCAAAAATTTATGCTTTTTTCGGATTTCAGGTTTTGCTTTTTTTCGACAGAAATATCAGAAATATTAAATTAATTTTAGTTTTAAGGGTCAAACTTATGAAGATACATCCTCATTTACTCGAAATTTCCTAGCAAAATCCTCAAAATTTAAATTAAAATTTTTTACGCCATTTTTCTTTCTAAAATTATCTCAAAAATGTCTATAAAATTATTATTATAGGGGTTTTTTATACTTCGAATGGCTACATGTTAAAAGTTTACACGCATGTTTTATTATAGGTTGTGTTAATGTGCATTATTTTATTTCTCTCTCACTTTTTGTGTTTCTATAGTGTAGGGTTTGTCTCGGTGACTATTTTACAAGCAACCTCAAGGTGAGTTAGTGTGTTTATATGCTATAAATTTATTGATTTTTGTTTTATATTATAGGTGTATATTAAAGATTATTGATTATTTTTCGATGTATGTAAACCGATTACCAATGTAAACAACTGAAGCAGAAACAGTAGCAAATAGATTATTCACTAAATGGATCTCAAAGTTCGGTTGCCTGAAATAATTCATTTTGATTGTGGTACTGATTTTAATTCAAGAATGTTTTCAGAATTATTTAATAGAATTCTTTCTAAATTATCCACAAAGGGCGGTTTAGTTGAAATAATATTTAGAACAGCAAAACCAATGCTAAATGCTGCAATGGAAGAATAAAATCAAATGAGTGAGCTTTATTACCCGTTGTTGAATTCAACATAAGATGCTCAAACCCGAGTACAACAAATTTTGCACCTTTCCGCTTAGTAGTTAATCGGAAACCTAGATTACCTTTAGCATATAGAGTAAAAATGAATGCGATCGAAGTCAATGAAACTCACTACTTGAAGAAATTCAAATAAAATCTCATGAATATACACCGAAAAGTTAATTGCGAAACGAATAAAAAGAAAATGTATAAAAAGAAAATATACTGTTATGGAAAATATACTAGTTGGTGAATTCCATTTTATTTTTTTGTTGATTTATTATAGATTGATTCAAAGTCCATGAGGATATAAAAACATCGCAGCTGCGGAAGAACCCCGATCGACAGATTTTGATTGAGGATGAGAATGCTTGCGTCAGAATTTACCCAGGTCTTTCAATTTAACTGTTCACTATGACCTGAATCCAACGCTGTCATCAAATATCCCGAAACTAGACCATCAAACAGAAAGTTATGATATTCAACCAAAGAGCATTCTTGAATATTAGTTGGGATTTTATCAAGTGCAGCTTTAATACGATGTGAAACTGTAGCATTTAACATTTCAATCCAACGAGGAGTTTTTCCTGATTTTATCGAATTGACAAAGCTTCTCGAGCTGCGTTAACCTCTTTACGTTAAACTCTACACGAAACACCGTATTGATAAAGAGCGTGAGACAACTTAAGAGCCTGGTTTTCTTGCTTCATAATAAATTTTTGAAGCATCAAAGCATCCCATTCATCCTGAAAAGATTTCAATAAAGCTGGAATGGATGTAAAACTGGGTGGTTTTGATTTCACGTGCATTAGAACTCTAATTTCAATCAAATCATCTCCAGAAAACTGTACCCCAGCGACTGGATTTAGATCACTGGTTCTTGAGTATTTATCAATTAACGTTCTTTCATAAACATGCCCTGAAAATCTATTAAGAACTGGAACTTCAGGAATTTCATTAGAAATCGAACATATTAACGACATTTTTAAGATACTTTAAACAGTTTAAAGCTAAAAATTTATTTTAAAAATTAACTTATAAAAGAAATTACAACTCCAATTTTCAATTTTTATAATTTACACCATATATTAAAACACAATCTTTCTTTCCACAATTATTTTTACAAAAAAAATCACAAATTTCAAATTAAAATGAATAAAAAGTTTCTATTCTTTTTCATTCAATTTATGGTAAATTCTGTTTTTATTTTTCTATCATTAATTTTTATTATTGTTGTTACTTGGAGAAAAAACTCAAATTTTGAATCCATTCTCCAAGTTACTAAACAGCATGGGGCGAAGGGAGCAGACTAACCAAATTCTCAACACTAGTTGCCGATGGATTAAATTTTTAATCTGACTCCTCGTGTCAAATAATCAAATTAAACGAAAACCCAACAAAATAATTTTATTTCCAATGACGATAACTCAGTAATGCACTTTTGCCAATGAGTAAACTTCCTAAGGGTATCATCCGTTGTAAGTCAATTCCAATTCTGATTTCGATTCTTTAACTCCCGCTATTTCGCTTTTTTCAATGAAATTAATCTGAATATATTTTCAATTTCTCGCTTCGATCAACTGGCACTAGTCATTTCTTGCTCTGTGCTTTTATAGCAATTTTTCACCCATCAATTCTAAAGAAATCCAAATATCATTTCCAACCTTTGTGGCAACTTATTTCGAACTAACTTAATTCCTGACAACCCATTATCCTGACATTCGACTGCATATAAATTTTGATTAATGAGCTCACCTTAAATAAAGTTAATTAATTATTTTGTTTTTGCGGTCCCGACCCTTCTATAGATCTTTGATCAATTTATTATTAATGTTTTATGTCTTCACAATCAAATTTGCAACCGGTTACCACTTTTCCCCAGAAAAATATCAATTTTTTAAATAATTTTAAGTGATTTTTATATATTTGAAATTTTATATTTCATTTCAACAATACGATAGAATTAGATTGAATTCATATGAGTAGGTAGTTATGAGCACACTGGTACCACACACAAAATCCACAATTGCCTCCCCCGCGGCGACGGATTAAATTACATACGTTATGTTATTAATACGGATTAATCTTGATTACATAATTACGCAATTAAGATAATTGATTTTTGTGTGTGTTTATTTTTCAAAATAATTTTTTTCTTGATAATTTGATAGATTTGACTTGATGTTAGGATTATTTTAAATAAAAGTTAATTTTAGGAACAAAATGTTTATGAAACATATATTTAGGGTAACTATTTACCAATTCGATTCAAATTTGACTGAGATTTTGAATAGTAAATGATATTTTAATTATAATTTTATGATCTATTTAAAAATGTTAAAATATATTTTAGTATTATATTTATTCGTTGAAAGTATGTAAAGCTTTTCAGAGGCTTATTGATTAATGTATTTTACATTAAATTACAATTATCTTTTGGAATATTTGGAGATACAGAGATAAGATTTAACTTAAATTATTGTTAGTTATAACTGACTTTTAGCGGCTTCAGTTTATTTTTAAAAATATTTTAGTGAAACTTAGAAAGAACTTTAATTGATTTTAATGTGTAATATTTAATAAATTTGAATATAGGGTCAATTATTTACTTTCATTTTCAAGTTTATTGATTTAATGGATATCGATGACAAAAGTAGTAGAATTATTGACACTTAGAGATTTTTAAGGGGAGCTCAGTCTAAAGGGTTAACAGTATACTTGTGAATTTTATGATAACCCTTTATAAATACTAAGGATTTATTGTTATCAATATAGATTTTATTGAATTTTTTAAGGTTTGTATTTAACAGTCAACTTGTAGGGACATTAAAAGAAACATGTTTCGTCAATGTATCTTTTTATAATACTTTAAAGAAAATTGCTTTTTATTGGTAAAATTATATTTTTTATGATAATTTTAATGGGTTTAAACGATCCAAATGATAGGGAATTTATCATATTCAGTAGTAGTTCATAATTAATTGATATTTGGTTTGTAATGCGGTAGACATTAATTGTATGTGTATTATTTTTTTACCAATTTTATTCAAAACTTTAGCATCATTGAGTTAATAATTTTAAAATTTAATTAATTTTCAATAAAGTTGTGAAAATTTAAGCCAAGTACAATAGAAATAATATATTTTATTTTAAATTTTTACAAGTTGATTTAAGTAAAAATATTTAAGTATATTTTTCTAGTTTTCATCAGATTTTCTTAACGTAATCATAAACAAATATCTAAGCGATTAAGAGACAGTATTGATGTGCATCGGAAGAATATTTTTATTAATAAAATTTGTATTTGATCTTGTATTTCTTTTGTTTGTTCAACTTTTTATGTGATTTTATTTCAAATTTATTGGTCAGTAATCTAGCATTAATATTAATTGGTTAGATAACTAGTTATTGGTAATTTTAATGAAAGTAATCATTAAGGTTTTCAGTTATTTAATGTCTAATGTGTATATAGTGAGTTGTACAGTACTCAGTCGTTGGTATACCGTACCCAGTCACTGTTGTTCGTGATTAATCATTGGGTTGTTAGTGTGTATGGGTTATTGGTATTTAGATTTTGATATCAAGTTAGTCAACTTTTAATCTGTTTGTGGATGAATTTATTTTTATTATTAATATTATTATTATTATTATTATTATTATTACGGACTACTATGTAACAACGAGAACCAGACTTTAATCAAAAATTCAATTTAATAAAATTCATTTTAAAATAATTTTTAAAAATTCATTGAAACTTTCATTGTTATCAACATGTATAAAAAATTATTGTAAAATTATACTAAAAATTTTATTGCAAAAAATTATACTAATTATTTCATCTTTAAATAACATTTATAAACAATGTCATTGTAAAAATTACACTAAAAATGCTATTTAAAAAACATAAAAATTCATCAATAAAATTACACTAAAAATTTCATCTTTAAAAAACATAAAAAAATATCGATAAAACTATACTAAAAATTTGATTTAAAAAGTTTTATAATGTGATTTTGTCAGCTCTAACTTTCTTATAAAATTTTCAACTTTAACTGCTGACACTATTTACTTTTAACAAATTTTTACCTGATGCAATTAGTCTACCATAACTTTACTCTGGGCAATTTAATTTACTTTAGCTGCTTTAATTCATTTTAATTTACTCTAGGCACCTTAATTTACTTTAATTTACTCTAATGTACTTTTATTTACTCTAGCTACTTTAATTTTTTTTATCTAGAGCCTATATTTACCTATAGAAAATACTGGTACCAAATATTACTTTTTACATAGAACCTATATTTGCCGTAGAAAATACTGAGACTAAATATTGCATTGTTTTTTTATTGAGAGTTAAAAATATGTGACCATCGTAAGCGATTTGAGCTATTTTTATTTTAGGCTTTTTTATCGAGAGTCAAAATACCCTCTCACTTATAGTTTTAATAAGTCACGATGTTTTAATAATTTTGTCTGATATGATGATATTATAATCATGATACAGTACATGAGGCAATCACACTAGCCATAAAATTAAAAGATTTCAGTTTTCTATTGTCATTAATTGTTTGGTACGATGTTCTTTTTCATATCAATGTTGTTAGTGAAAAACTTCAGGCAAAAGACATAGACATCTAGGAATTCACAGAAATGCTAAAGAAATACTGTTAATTTTTAGAAGAGTATAGAAAAACGGATTTAAGGAAGTCATTATCACACCAAAAGATTTAGCAGATAAAGTAAAGATTGAACCAATATTTGAACCACTAAGAAGGATACACAAAGTAAACGTCGATTTAATAAAATTGCACAATATGATGCCATCGTTTGTTCTGAGAAGAATTTAGAAGTTGAATTCTTCAATCCCCTGTTGGATACATCTCTAAGATCAATGAAAGAAAGATTTGTAGTAGATGAATATTCCACAAATAAATATTCTACTACAATATATTTAGACAGCCTGGCTCACTGTCATCGTCAGATAGTTTTGAACTTAAAACTATATTGATTTAAAATGCATTATTCAAATAAATTTATTCATTTAAAGTTTAAAAATTTTCCTATTAAAAATATCAAATTGTGTTTTAGAAATTCCAATTATTTTAAAAATTTTATAAAATTGAAATTTAACAAAATTGTAATAAACTTTTAATATAATATTTTCAAACTATTAAACAAAATCATTTTACCTTAATTTTTATCTTGTAGCACAAAATTTCGTTCACTAATATCAATCAATTCCATAAGTCGACTGTGAACAAAATCTTGAGAGCGGAACTGACGGCCAATACCCATGAAATATATATTTATAACCAAGTTCGGAACACAATGTAAGTAGGACTGAAATCAACCAATAAAAACAAATTCCAGACAAAAATAATAATAATAATAATAATAATAATAATAATAATTATTATTATAATTATAATAATAATAATAATAAACTAGTGAATTTATTAAAATTATCAGTGAAGATTAGACTATTATTATAAAAGAACTTTTAAAATATATTTTATATAGTTTTTGGAATTTACTTGGTATTACTTTATAAAAAAATATGAAAAATTTCCAATAATCTGAATCTATTTTCAATATAATTCAAGATATATTTGTATCCAAAATTATTTTTCTAAATGTTTTCCATAAGATTGGATGTCAGATTTTAAACTCACAGTGAACTTATAATCTGACATCGATATTATACTTCTTTATGATGAGTTAATCACTATTAGAACTTTCATTTCAGGTACGGTTAAGAATAAAATTACTCCGCACGTCGGGTTAAATTTTATCAATCAGCATAATATCCAAGTGTTATATCCGAATGTCTGGATTGCCATGAGAATTTTACTAACAATTCCAGTGATAGTCGCAAGTGGAGCAAAAAGTTTTTCAAAACTAAATTAATTAAGATCTATCTAAGGTCTACAATATCACAAGACAAACTTTCCAGTTTAGGTATTTTATTCATTGAAAATGACATTGCCCAAAATCTTGAATTTTCAGTTCTGATAATAGATTTCCAGTTGTAATTAAAGTTATTTTGTATTTTTGTGGTGTTTTATTCAGATTGAATGTGTTTTATGATATTATTGTAATCTTTGATGGTTGTATATAAATATTATACACATTCTGTCTGAACACCATGACATAATTAATATATGTTTTTATACTAACAAATAATACATAAAAAATGAAAAGCAATGTTTCAGTTTTTGAGAGCTGCAAGAAAAATCCGCCTTGGGCGCCAATAAAGCTAAGACCAGCTCTGAATAAATTCACTACAGCGTTTATAGTAAAGGAGATTAAAAATAAATGAACATAAAACATTCAATTGAGAAGGACAATTTGGAGAAAATTTAATTAAATAAAGTTATTGAAAAGCAGCAGTTGTGACGAATAAAGGAGTTCAATACTATCTACAAGAATTGTGTATAGGAAAGGTAAAGAAGATCTTTAAAAAAGTGGAGAAAATAGCATCAAGGAATAGCGAAATAAAGAAGAAATTAGAAGACAATAGAGAATTGAGAAATAGAGAATAGAGAGAAAAATAGATGCTTGACTGTCAAAGAGAGGAATCTAACATATTGAATTCATGGAAATTAATAAAGTTAATATGAATTAAATAGTGTTTAAATATTGAGAAGAATTGGCAGTATTTTAAAATTAAAACTTTAGTTATTATCTTCTATAAAATTTTAACTATGAATCAGATTTATATAAGGTATTTTCAGCACAGCCTAAGTGAAATTACTTGAAAAAGACTGTGCCGAAAATTCGCGAATACCTTAAATAAATCTGATTCATATTCAAAATTTTATACACAAAAAAAGTCCTTTTAATTTTAGTTATTATAATTGTTACTATTATTAATTTAGTTATAAGTTTTTCAATTGTTGACATAATTCTAAATCCAAATATATCTATTCAAAACAAACGATATTTAAACAATTTAAATATCAAATTAAACTGCATCTTATTTTAATATTAAAATAAGATATTATATTACTTTCCCCTTCTTTAGTAAACATGCCACTTTTTGAGCCACTCTATTATTCGTATTTTGATGGTATCTTTGTTCTGTAGTTCCACTTGATGGGCAGAGATAAATTTGCTAATCTTATATAGCCCTTCGTATTGCATTCCATCTTTGGTTTTATTTTCTACATTCTCTACATTCTCTCAGATCTCAAAGTGTTGCATACCCCGTTTGTTTAAGTCTGTGTTTCTCATCTTTTCTGCAGCTTTAAGTGCATTTTCTTTAACTGATTCCGCAATATCCTGACTTGTTATAACTGGTGCTGCAAAGTTTGGATGCAGATTAATTATACTTCAATAAATTATCTCGAATGGTGAATAGCCTGTTGTACTTTGTTGCGTTGTATTAATACAAAACTCAATCTCCGGTAGGATTTGCAGCCAATTTTTCTCCTCACTTACTCCAGCCAAGGATGTAGTTATGAGGTCCCTCATAGTTCTTATTGTGCTCTTAACCAAGCCATTTGACTGATGTTGATAAGGCGAACTAAATTATTGGTTAATCCCAAGTAAACCTAATTTTTTTTAGAAACGCACTTTCAAAGCCCTTCATATAAGCAATGTCTATTACAATTTGATACAAAAATTCTGAGCTTACACGAGATATTAGGATTTCTTTTGTTTGTTCTTGGTTTACTTATCGCCTTGCACATTCTGTACACTTTCTTTTATCGTAGATTGTATGTTTGGCCAATAGAATATATTATTTATATAATGCACTAGATTTTTTACTCCGACATCTTACATTTCTTCGTGAATTATAGTAACAAGTTGTTGAGTGAATTCGATTTGGACCAATAATAAATCCATCCCATTTTTATTTACAATCAAAAGACCATCATTAATTTTCAAATTATCCCTTAGCTTAAAAATGAAATCTTTTTTATCAAAATATCCAAAATTTCCATTATTTACACATTTTTTCCTCTTTTCAAATTGCTTATTGTTTTCTTGTGTTTTAAATACTTGGTGCATTAATTCTGCATTTAGAATCATATAAATGTGTTTTACTCTGGCTTTAGCTTCCTTAGCATTTTCATGTCTTGTTTAACACTGTGAGCACAACATTCCATTGATCCTAGATAGTCCATCAGCATTTGAATGATCTTCACCTGTACGGTATTTTAATTCAAAATCGTATTTTGATAAATTCGCCATCCAAGTTTGAAATTGTGGACTTATTGCTTTCTTGGTTGTATTGAGAAATATCAATGCCGTTATCTGTTCGCACCATGAATCCTTTTCCCATATAAATATTGTTTGAAGTAACTCATGTATTCATGTATGGCTAGTAATTCTTTTCACGTGACACAGTATCTTTTTTCATCAGCTGATACTTTTTGAGAATCTGAAAAGCATCATCTCATTCTTTCGACCAGGTAATCTTTTTTTTCGCATCCTTTATTGCTGCATAAAGAGGAGCTGCGATCTTTGCATAATCTTTTATGAATCTTCTATAATAATTTGTCATACCTAAAAAGGACTTTAATTGCTTTGCACATTTTGGATTTTCCGCATTTTTAATATATTCTATTTTTTTATCCTTTATATGAATCCCTTTTTCACTTATGGTATGACCAAGAAAAACCAATTTCTTTCTGTAAAGCTCATATTTCTCAGGATTGATCTTTAAACCTGCATTCTGAATTCTTGTTAGCACAGCTTCAAGTATTGAATCATGTTCTTCTATTGTTTTCCCGTAAATAAGTATATTGTCCAAATATACTATAACTCATTTAAAAATAATGCCTTCCAAGAGAGTATGCATCAGTCTTTAAAAGGTAGCTGGAGCTGATGCTAACCCAAATAGTGGCCTGTTAAAACAAAATTATCCTTCCTTAGTACTGAAGGTAGTCAACTCTTGTATTTCTTGAACTATACCAACTTGGTAATATGCCTGTCCTAAGTCTACCGAGGAAAATTATTTTGAATCCGGTAAGTAATCTAACAGGAATTGAGTGTCTGGCATCGGAAATGATTCTTTTTCTGTGATTAAGTTGAGACCTCTGTGGTCAACGCACATTCTGATGCTTCCAATTTTCTTAGCTACAATAACTAACAAGGCATTTCAAGAACTTTTACACTTACGAATCACTCCAGCTTTTATTAGGTCTTTTACTAAAACTTCTATTTTAACTTCCATATGCATAGGTTGCTTTCTAGGGCGTGCATAATTGGCCCTCCATTTATTTTCATTTCATGACTAACTAGGTTTGTGAACCCGAGATCATATTTTGATGTAATAAATATATTCCTAAATTTTCCTAGCATCCTTTAAATCTTTCGATTCTTTCCTTTGTTTAGAAACGACATTGCTTTCTTTATCCTTTCCAAATCGGTATAATTTCGATTAACTAAATATTATTTATTTCTAAACGTTTGATTCTAAATAGCTCCATTGTTTCCACACCACCAATAAACTCTGGTTTACTTTTTTCAAATATGATTATGCTTATTATTATACGTACTTTTCCATTCCATAAAACACTGACAATAGTACTCCTTAGTGGCTTTTTGTTTCCAGATGAAAATAATCCCCGAAGAGTAATTCCACTCTCACCGACGCTTGGTCTCCCTACTTTTCCCACATTGATCTGCTCATTACTGTTACAGAAGCACCTGAATCCCACAAAATTTCAACATCCACTCCATCTACTGTCATTAAACTCCATTTTCTTCTATCTATAGTCTCATATATCACATCCTTCTTTATATCATTTCGTTTTCTTTCTAAATTCAATTGCTCAATCCCACTGCGAAGTGAAAGCAATGGGATCTTCCGTGGTTTTTCCATGTTTTCTTTCAGGCTCAGTTGTTCTCTCTTCACTAGCATATGAATTATTATCATCAAAATTGTCATCATTGTTATCTTCTTCATAAAAACGTGCAACAGTTCGTCTCATTTGCGGTCTGTGGTTAACCAGTAGATGACATTTTCCAAAGGTATGGTTTTCCTTACCACAAATTAAACATTTATTTTTCATCGGACACTGATAACGTCTATGTCCATTTTCTCCACAACAAAAAATATTACTTGGGTTCAGAATCTCTGGTTGACGTGGTTTAATTTCCGACTTTCATCGTATAGTTTTCTAGCTATACTTTTCAATGACATGCTTGGTTGCTTCCTTGGCATATTTTTATTATAATTTTCATTAGCGATCGCTGTTATTTATTGTCATCTTGAACATATTGGGGACGTTTCAAAAAATTATTCGGTTGATACCTATTTGTATAATATTTTGACTTGACATCTTCTTGAATATTATTTTGATTTTCTCTACCTACTACAATAACGTAACTGTTTACTTGAATTTCATTAGTATTTCTACTCTCGAATATTGATAGTGTCAGATTTTCATATATTTTAGCAGTTGATCTAATTTCCTCTATTTGTATGCTTGACTTTGTCAATAGCATTTCTTTGACTCGATCAACCAGTACTTTATTCGCAATAATATATAACATCTAGAACAATGTGTTCTTCACTCATTCCTGAATTAAATACGGTTTTAACCAGATTTCGGACTCTAATCTCATTTGCTTCTTGTTTCACGGTATTTAAATCAAAAATCTGTCTTGTAATTATTTTTTAATGGTAAAACAATCGACAAACCAGCATTTTGCTTTTTCATCTGTTAAACAGCTGTCTCTATCAGACTTTCATAACACTGCAGCTTCATCTTTCAATAATATATCGAAAGCACTAATTAAACTTTGACTTTCGATTTGCAGCCATATGGTCATCGAACTTCCATAAATTAAAATCAAGCATGCTGCGAGCCTGCTTTGATAATTATTCCAAAAATCCTTTTGTTTGGCTTCTTCTAACCGCATCAATATTTTCGGCGTGGTCGACAATTATAAGTTTTTCTATTGTTGAAATAATTCTAAATCCAAATATATCTATTCAAAACAAATGATATTTAAACAATAAAAATATCAAATTAAACTGCATTTTATTTTAATATTAAAATAAGATATTATATTACTATTATTATTATTATTATTATTATTATTATTATTATTATTATTATTATTATTATTATTATTATTATTATTATTATTATTATTATTAATATTTTAAGGACTTTTTTGTTTTTTACCTCTGATTTCTTAATAAGTGACATAATATTTTCTACAAAATTTGACTAGGAATCAGATTTATTTACGGTATTCACGGATTTTGCACAGCCTTTTTGATTAAATGATTCGGTACATTTTACAGTTCTCTGCTTTAATTTCTGTATAACCATTCTAGTGATAAAGTTTTAAGTCCATATACTTATTTAAACGTGAACGATGTGTCTCATAAACTCATAATGGATTTCAGTAGATTTAGTGATGTTAATTATATTTTCACATTTATTTTAAATTCATGGAGACTGTAATAGGCTTACGAAAATATGTGTAACAAAAAATATAGAAATTTACGAAATGGAAATCAGTCTCCGAGACTCATCCCAACGTAATTAGAGTTAATTTAAATCCAAAATATAATAAAAATACTAATTAGATTTAAATTATAAAAACATTGTTAGTTTATAATAAATTCAAGTTAATTAAAATAATCAGCAAAAATTCTAAAACAATGAAATTATATTTATAATAGAGAAAATAAATGTAAATGAAACCTTTGAAAGGCTGTGCCGAAAATTCGTGAATACCTTAAATAAATCTGATTCATAGTTAAATTTTGTAGAAAATATTATGTCAATTATTAATATTATTATTATTATTATTATTATTATTATTATTATTATTATTATTATTATTATTATTATTATTATTATTATTATTATTATTATTATTATTATTATTATTATTATTATTATTATTATTATTATTATTATTATTATTATTATTATTATTATTATTTAGTATAACTGAACAAAATGACTGTATTATTTTTTATATAAACAAATATATAATTATAAATTCATTTACTTATTGAATACATGTATTCCTGATTTAAATTATGGATAGGGTATCCATGCGAGTGGGTTCAATGAGGCCCGATAGCATAAATTACACCAATGACAAAAATATTGAAGACTTAAATCTTTATCACTAGAATGGTTATACAGAAAATAAAGCAGAGAACTGTAAAATGTACCAAATCAGTGAATCAAAAACTGTGAAAGAAATATTTCAAAATATGTTTCTAAGATCAATTATCTACACCACCCCTGTTAGGTCTAAAATGAAATACATACTCTTGGTGAACACGAAAAAGCACAGATCTTTGAATTAATACGTATATATGAATGCATATATGAAGTCTCATTACTGAGACTGTATATCAGTGTTTCTCAAGCTTTTTTAACCATCGCCCCCTTAAGACACAATTTGATTTGCCACCGCCCCATAAATATTATTTAATTGTATAATATACAAATGTATTACATGTCAATAAATTCTAATGGTACAGAACAATTGCTACCGGATTACTCCAATGCCGTTATTTAACAGAAACCTTTTACAACTTGATTGCGTACGGCGTGCGGGCTATCCTACGAAATCTATGTTAAGTATTTAAGTTTTTATACCATCATACAGGGTAGAAATATAAACTAATTATTCGTTATTGTGTATTAAGTAGGTTTTAATTTTACTGAAATTTAAAATATAAAGTAAATGAGTTTTAAAATATAAAGTAAATGAAATTACAAATCTACCATCGCCCTCTTAACCCACGTCAAAGCAACCCTCTAGGTCTCAAACGCCCACAAGGGGCGTTATCGCCCACTTTGAGAAAGACTGCTGTATTCGATTAACTAAATAGTAAATATAGTAACTTTGCATTTTGCAACAGAACCTAAATCTTCCGCTGTTTATAAATTAAATAAATCGAATATTTATTGAGAATAATTTACAATGCAATTAACCCTAATTACGCTGGGTAAATATACTTACGTAAACGTGAACGATGTGGCTCATAAACTCATAATGGATTTCAGTAGATTTAGTGATGTTAATTATATTTTCACATTTATTTAAAATTCATAGAGACTGTAATAGGCTTACGAAAATATGTGTAACAAAAAATATAGAAATTTACGAAATGGAAATCAGTCTTCGAGACTCATCCCAATGTAATTAGGGTTAATTAAAATCCAAAATTTAATAAAAATACTAATTAGATTTAAATTATAAAAACATTGTTAGTTTATAATAAATTCAAGTTAATTAAAATAATCAGCAAAAATTCTAAAACAATGAAATTATATTTATAATAGAGAAAATAAATGTAAATGAAACCTTTGAAAAATTATTTATTTCAATATGAATAATCTTTCAGTTAAAAGTAATTTGAAACTCTTATGCAATCTTCAACCCCAACGCATGATGTTATACCTATCATCTTCCAGTGATTTCTCTCTAGGATTGACATATTTGGGCCTTTGACGAAATGAATGAGCCGAAGACCATATGTGGTAACGTTTGATAAAATTTTGTAACGTTCGCTCGTCAGGCATTGATTCTAGGAACTGAAACGAATCATTTATCAAAAATACTGACACCAAGACAACCGCAAATTTGACCAACATTTCTTTTTACAACTAACATTTATAAATCATATTTTAATATAAATAGATAAGTCGGGTTCGATTCGATTGGATCATTCATTTACCAATTAAATTCCTAATTAATCTATCCAATTATATTTGTCTTTAGGAAGATAATTAATTAATTGACCTATCATTTTCGATAAAAATCCACTATCGATTTTGGTAAATTTATGGATTATTTATTAATTTGTAAGTAGATTAATTTATATGCTAAATGTACCAAAGTAAAATTACGGAGTTATCTCTGAAATGTAAAAATTGGCAATAATTTGTTATCGAGAATTTCCGTTTTAGTGATACATTATTTCCAAATTAATTAAGCTATAAGCAGTGTTTGCTATGAAAAGTATTTACACCTTTTGATGCATGAATAAGATAAGTTCGAAATACATTCGATTCTATCTACACCTATCTCAATGTAAAATGAACATACAACTTTGAGTTAATTGTAACAAAACTGTTTTTTTTAATTTTCTACATTAATTTTGTTAGTTTTTAGACTTGTATGTCAACTAAATTTTGGATTTAAACCGACTTTACCTAACGAATTAATTAACCTATTAAAATATTTGAATAAATTGTTTGAAAATAGATCCAAATAGATATTAATTAATTTAATAAATCCTTTTTTTACGCGATAGATTGGTTCCAGAGAAAGACACGCAAAAAATCACTACTCATATGTAAATTTGGTAGATTGGTGCCAAAGATAAAAACTCTCGTGAATATCAAATGTTCATTTTCGTAAACAAACGTAAATCCGGTTTTACATTCTTTATTTTAAATGTTTGCATATATATATGTATATTGTATACACATACTAAATTATAAAATAATATATGCACAAATAAACTAAAATAAATAAAAAAAAACTTAATTCAATTAACAAAAATTGTAAAACAGGATTTATAACTTCCACTTTAATTTTAATTTTCAAAGAATTTGATTTACCAATTGATTAAATTTAATTGAATATAATTAACCCTTTCACTGCGCAATATGTTTTGAGAGTTCATGTTCGATGTCCGCAAATCTTTTGATTATTTTACGTACAGATGCACAATCTTCCGATTTTACTATACTAAAAGTGAGAAACATCATCTTAGCATTTTTGTACCTGATTTGTTTGAGTACTCTGTGTGAATAGTTGTGTTGAACCGGAATGAATTCGGAGCGTATTGGTCATTCATATTGTGCGAGTATATACGGCTTTAGCAGTGAAAGGGTTAATTAAATAACAGCAAAGTTTTACAAATAATAAAATTATTATACGACGAACGTATAATAAATTATTACACTACGACGAACTACACACTTTAACTTATTCTGCTTTTGAAATTATAACATATCATATAGAAGCGGATCCAGAACCAATAAAATCTTATAGAAAACTTAAGTATAAATATGTACGTATACATAAATAACACAGAAAAATCTTTTTTCAAAATACAGGAATTCCCCTGTTTTGTATAATGTCTGATATAACATAAAATATAAAGAACTGAACTGAAATTTTGGAATTTTCGGTAAAAATAAAATCGTGTAAAAGGGAATAAATCTCGAAAAAAAGGAAAGTGTACCAAAGAAAAAAATCGCTTAAATTTGAAATCAATAGTAAAAAGATTAGTGTAAAATGTTATTTATAAATTATTCGAATTTTCAATTTCAAGAAACATATATTTTTTCTCTAGAAAATTTTCTAAGTATAGAAAAAAAAGAGAAAACATTTTATGACTAACTGGATTGTAATTTAATTAATTTTATTTTATAATTGAATTCGTGATCGACTAGATAGATCTATTTGGCATCAATATTTTGCCAGAATATTGGGCTATACTCTGAAAAGAAATGAAGATGAATCAAAGAAAATATTCAAACTTTCGTAACAAATAAAATAAATTAATTTTTGTTTTAATGTGAGTTACATATGATCAATAAAAACTTATCGCCAAGAGGGTAAATTTTCATTTATAGTGAATTTAAGGATTATTTATTAAAAACTATCAATAGTCATAAAATTTACATATAAAAAAATATCAATGCAAATTTCACTTTAAAATTGGGTTACGAATGCAGTTTTGATAAGGTAGGAAGTCATTTTAAAGATTGTTATGTAAGTTCTACAATACTAGTGACTAAATGTTTTAAATTCTTTTCTTCGAAATTTGTTTAATCAATTTGTTTGATCAGAAGTTTTATAATCGAAAAAAACGTTCTTCAAGGAGAATGTTGCGTTAGTAGTGACATGTGAGATCATAAGCTCACGCACTGCTCAACTTAAAAAAAATATTTTTTGCTGTGGTCAAACTATCATGAAGCCTATTTTATCTGATTACGAAGTTAAAGGGCCACACTATGGTGAGTCTTAAACTGGTAAATACTATCACATTATAGTAAGTGTTTTGATGGAGTGCATGGACCACCGCACTATTGTGATACCGTTTTTGAGCTTGTAACCAATTCCATTTTAGCTTGAGTTTTCCATTAGCTAATTTATTTCTAATAAATTTTTATTTTATTTAAATATTTTCCTCTAGGATCCTCATTGATTCTGTTTTTTAAATTTTGAACAAACATCATTTTGACATATACTGATACCAGTCTCTCCAATAAAATATTTATTTTAAATTTGATGTTTTTAATTGATTTAAACCTGATTTATATGATTTTGCGGTAAAATTTTACCTTTACCTTATACCTGTTTTGTCAAACCACAACATTATTAATTATGACCAAGTTAGTATTTACGAATGTTGAAGTGATGTTTTTGATGTAATTGATGAATAAACTATATTTATTTTATTTTTAGACATACAATTGGTTTTGTTAATTTATGTTAATCATTTACCGAATAATGGTACATGTATTAAATATCAATATTCTTTGGATTAATCAATGATATTTTTTAAACTAAAATCTGTGTCATAATTTTTCTATTTCTGATTGAAGTAGAACACTGTATTACGATAGTTCACGATGATACAAGGAAAAATTGAACCTTGAGTACAAGGAGCGCTAAACAAAGCCAGTAGATTTAGAGGTCCCAAAAATAATAAATTTTAACATTAAAATAAATCATAAATAAATTAAAAATACATAATAATGAACTTAGTTAATTACTTTTTATGCTTTTTCAAATGGATAAAATATTTTTATAAATTATAAAAAACTCATCAAAATTTGCACAAGGGCCCCAAAGTTGGAGGGGCTGTTACTTGTCATTTTTCATAAAATATTTTTTCAATTAGGCAAATGTTAAATAAAAAACTTTAAACCTTTAAATAATATATTCATATATCAATAATCTAAACTGGTTGAGGATATTCGTTAGTTTAAAAAAGATGAGCAAAACATTTGGCTTGCATGTAAACAACACTATTTCCATATTATTACAGATATTGATTATTATTTTTAATTTAATTTTATCTTCACAAATATTACAAGAATAAATTATTCACAAATAGCAAAAAATTCATATTTTTAAAAATCTATAAATTTTATAATATATTAATACATAATTTTCTGGAGTTACATCACTCATTATTTAAATATTCAATCAACAACTAATTTAATGTGTTTATTTAAATTGTTCAACAATTCAATCACATGATTGCTTTTTGCTAATAAAATGGATTTGCAGGGCCGATTGAACACGAGAGAATTGCCATTGAAATATATAGTTTGTTTTGGAATAAATGGCGTTTTTCTTTTAAGTAATACAAATGTGTTGCATATTTAATTTATTTATATAAGAAATGCGTGAAAATTTCACGCCAAAAGGCACAGACCGTGACAATCATAATGAAGTCAGACAATCTTTTCCACAATGATTTAATTTGAGATCCATTTGCAAATAAAAAGCATTGAAAGGCCATCATTATGATTTGTCTCGCTTATGATGACTACTTTGCAATCATTCCGTAGTGCTTAGGCACGCATGACAAGTGAAATGAGAAATATCTGTTATAATAATTATATATTGTTATTCTTATTATATATAATTATATATTATTCTTCAAAAGTCATTAGCAATAATATTTTGAATTAATGCATGTTTTTTCTTTAAGCTATCAAAAAGTGAAATTTTAATATTTTTTTGCAATTACTTTTAGAGAATAATTCTTTTATATATATTTTCTATCTAAAAATGATTCCCGAGGGAATTACACTTTTTAATGAGATTTTAAAAATCGCATAATTGATAATTTCAATTGCAATTTGTATGTTTTAATAGATCAATAAAAAATAAATTTAGATACTTTTGTTTTAATTATTTCCGCTGCAGTAGTAAAATTCAATTTTTGTAGAAAGGTTCAATTAGTAAGTGCCATAAAATTTTTGTATAATATTTTTATTTTTTTTGTTTGAATCAAACTTTTTTATTTAATTAAACCTTTTCAGAAAGTAGAGACCGCAGATAAAATTGTAAAAATCTAAGATTCTTGATACAAAAATTACTTTTAGAAATGTTTCTTTCTGATTTTTAGGTTCTTCAATTTATTATATGTAACAGAAAGCCTTTTGACGGTATTGGCATTCCAAATTATACTTTAGATAATTATTGCTACGTCAATTTGAATTTTGTATTTTGTAATAAATAAATAAATGTTAGAAGATCTGAATTTAATTGCGTTTAACAGTTGTAATTAATATAAATTTTAAGTTAATATTAAATTATTTTTTCAGTATTATGTTTCATTTGTAAATCATTTACGTATATTATTAGTAATAATAGAATATTTAGACTATTTATTTAATAATTAGCTTATTATTATTTACTAATAAAAAAAATACTTAATTCAAGTTTTCAAATAATTTCATGTAGAAAAGAAAATTCAACATTTAGAAAATTTTTTGTTAAATGTAAATATTAAACTAAATTTAAATAATTACCTAAAACTTATTCAGGAAAATTAAATTAAAATACTTAAGCAAAATAGCTTTTAAAAATACCCAAATAACAAAAAATTTATTGGCTTCCAAAATGCAATAGAGCAAAACCACGTGCTGCTCTTAAAAAACCACAAAATTATCATGAGAGTATTAAAAAAATTGCCGGCTTATAGCATATTCGATTTGGAAATGTTGTAAATTGTTTATTTGTGAATAATTCAAAATGAGTTCTAAATTATAATTATATACAGAAATAAATAAATGAATGAAATTTCGTTTAAGCCGAGTTAATTCTTTTCGGCAAGCAAAATTTTAATAATTAAATAATGTCTTATGCTTTTTATTTCCCCGAATTCAGACACATTTATTAGAATTAAATTAGAATGCGGAAGTTAATTTCATATTAAATAAATACTAAAATTTTATGCTTTATTTTTCAGTTATTATTATTATTATTATTATTATATTTTTTTATTATTATTATGCACATTTTGACTAATTCAAATGATGTGACAGGCGTGAATACGAATTGATTTGTAATGAATAATTGATCGACATGTGATTAATAATTAATTCCAACGATTACATGATCTAGGCTCCCGGCATCTCGGGAGAAAGATTATCCGGATCCCAGCGAATGGCTGCACCCAAAATGCGTGGCATTCACCCCAGGAATTATCTCAGGGAATCAATTTATAGCGCATTGCTAGCATTTTATAATAGTAAATTATTAAATATTTTTTGCAGTTCCATTGATATTATTGAATGAGGAAAATAGTGAAGAGTGAAATTCAAAATGGCGAAATCGTAAACGGCAGATAATATGTAAGCACCGCAACTTGTTTGAAAAATTAGAATGAAAATTATTTTTATTAAAATTTTGTTACAAAAAAACAAAATAATATTATCGCATCTATCAAAGAAATTGACAATAATAAACAAATAAAGTAGGGAAATATAAATAATATTGTTTAATTGTTTATATTGATCATTCATTCTTTTGAAATTATGGCTTATGCTAGACATTTTATTTGTATTTATTATTTATAATAATAATAATAATAATAATAATAATAATAATAATAATAATAATAATAGTAATAATTATAACAATGATTATAATAATAATAATTCTTTATTCTTTATTAGACTATTTTTATTAAATTCGATGAGCTGTACACTTACCAGTTTAAAATGAAAAAAATTAGTATAATAATTGTTTTTCTTTTTCTTTAAATTAACCAATTAAAGTTTTAATTGAAAAATATGGAAATCGAACTTTCAAATAAATTTGGACACGGTACCAAGGGGTCTTGGGTCATGCTTGACGAGAATTATAGTGTGATTCAATGCCTATTAAGTTATTATATTTTCGTTCCAATTTTCTGCACGATTGAATGTTGAAATATTTTAACACCAAATTCATGCATATTTTTTAAATAATTATTTTATTAAATATAAATTATTTATTATCGTAGGTAGTAAATAATTATAGATTAAATTTACCATCAAAAATGATTTTCAATTTTCGCAGTTATTAAAATTCAAAATTTCAAAATACACAGAAAAAATACATTTTAATTATTATATATTTAACATTTTTGTGAAAATATTTTGTTAAAATTCATTAATTATTTTGTTTTTTAATAACCAAACAACCGATAAACCATAAAGCCAAAAGAAAAATTCTTCGAATTGTTGGGCAACATACAACAGAAATAATAATTATTATAATTATAATTACAAAATGATCTCGTTGATATTTTTAACAGCAATACATAGCAAAATATTATTTTAAATGAAATTTATTCATATAAATACGGGCTATTTTTAATTTGAAAGCTTAATTTGTACGTTTGTTTATATGCTCGGTTTGTCAATTATATAGTAACTATAAATTGCATAATAATATTTATAAATTAAAACAAAATCGAAGTAAACGATAACAATTATATTGAAAGAACAATATATAACTTTTCATTCTGAAGTTCTAAAATTTAGACTCCAACACGTTTAAAAGATTTACAAATAAATATGAATTTATTTTATTCTCATTTTAAAATTAAAATATTTTATTAAAATATTTCTATGATTTATAAATAAACAATTCTAATTTAAAATTTATTTTAATTTATTTTGAAAATAAATTAATCTTTAAAAGCAATTCAATTAAACAAAGAAAATTATAATTACTTTTAAACCGTAAACATACATATTGACGTACAGAGGTTACAGATTTAATTTCAAATTTCCCTCGTAAATAAACAAAAAAATATTTTTTAATTAACAAGATTGCAACGATTTCGGTATAAATTTAACAATGACAAACAATGAAAACTTTGTCTTAGATTTCAAATAGATTGAAACAATTTATTCAATTATGTAAATGACGCAATTATTTAATATGAAGTTTGAGCGAACACGCCAATATTAAAATATAAACAAATGGAGGATGTTTGATTCTTCCGAAATTTTTGATTTTCTATAGCAATTAAATACGAGCCTCTTTATCTTCAACCTTATTATATGCTTGAAAATAATACATTTTTGTCTTTTTTTTCATCTTGAAGATTTAGTTTCAGTTTTATTAAACACAAATGGTATTCCTATTAGCAATGACTTCATAATCGAAACGGTTGAAAGGGGTCTCCCAGTTTTCAATTATTTTTCAAACATCCATAGGTTTAGAATCACGAATTTATAAAACTTTTACAAATACTAAGTACGCACAAACCCCATTACCTTTTGTGACTTCAAAATCTAAAAACAATAGAAAGATAAATTCAAGAAGACACAATTTACGGATTTACAGAATTATCATATTTATGTTGTTTTTGTTATTGTAATAAATAATAATAATAATAATAATAATAATAATAATAATAATAATAATAATAATAATAATAATAATAATAATAATAATAATAATAATAATAATAATAATAATAATAATAATAATAATAATAATAATAATAATAATAATAATAATAACAATAATAAAATCATGATATAGGAACAATCCAACCGTGTCCGTAAGAATTATATATCAAGGATCGCCTATTACCACGTAAGTGTATCTATTGTCACGAATGAAAGGACAGGTATTCGGTAGATAATTCTCCTTATAAGAATTCTTCAAAAGAACCTCTGATATTTAGAACATGATTTACGTAAAATAATTCAGCAGTATTAAAAAGAAATTTCTGTCAAATTGATTAATTTTCACACGCAGAACAACAAAAAAGCAAATAAGTAAATAATTAATTTCTTTTAGAAAAAAAATTATTTATTGAAATTTTTCTTTCTCCCTCTTTCTATGACGAAAGAAAGGAAAATTGATCTTTAAAACCGATTAGAAGTCCCCAGGGACAATGGTATATAATTTTTTTTGAATTAAGTGTTTTTGTTTAAGTCTCGTTATTTGTATTAAATAAATGAAAATTTTTCATTTAAATTTAAAATTTATTTTATTTTATTATTTTTTTTTTTGAAATTTTTTAAAATTATACATATTTAATATATTAATATATTTTATATATTTATTAACATATTAAGCCATAGTAATGAAAATACAAAAATAATTATTATTGTTTAATAGCACGATTTGAAATAAAACCTTTTGAAAAGCGATTAACGGTTAGATATGACCTTGGGCCATCTAATTTCAAGTATTTCAAATAATTTCACATTAATGTAAAAATTTGCAATTTGCGCTTGTTTACGATTTTGTAAAAAGTTACGTCGGTAACTCGCTATATAATTTTAAGCTGCAACATGAGTTTTTATCAATATGAATTTTTTAAAAGAATTTATTTTTCAACTCCCACTATTCTGCCACGGACCACGGTTTATAAAGCTGTATTACGAAATATTTTTTTTACCTAAAATTTATAATTTTATTTTTATATTTCTTGCGCTTAAAGTTCTGTGTAAATATATTTGTGTTATTTATGTATTTAATTAAATTTTTCTTTTCTGTCATGAGTTTCTCATCTGGTCCGCAGAAAGCTTTGTAACTACGAAAAAAATTATAGAAATTTACCTATATCATGCCAAGATTAGCAGCCGCTTACTTTGATGTTATATTTTCCAATCGATCACTACATTGCAAATCTTTATTGCCTGCTTCCTTTTTCTCCTTGCGTGGAATAAAGAAAGTTGGTTGGACGAGTGAATCAGATGTGTAATGAAAATAACAATCCAAAACCGATGTTCCGCACTGTACTATTCACCCGCAAGCTTAGTGTGCTGAATATATAGATATTTGCGGTGTATTGAATTATGTGGTGAAGATCACATGGGCTCAACCATACACAGTTTAGAGACATGTTGAAAGATATAGATACAAATTTGCAAGATTTACCATATTATACAGCAGTAAGATGGCTAAGTTGCGAGAAAATTCTGAGCAGGCTATTTAAGTTAAGACAAAAAATAAATGACTTCCTGGAAAGTAAAGGCAAGCTTCAACCATTACTGTCTGATGAAGAGTGAGTATGGAAATCGGCCTTTACTACAGACATAACTAGTAATTTAACTTTTTTGAATCTAAAATTAAAAGAAGAGAAAAATCTAATTTCTGATCTATACACCAACTTAAAGGCCTTCAGATACAAACTTGTCTTGTTTTTGGAACAAATACAAGCAAACAATTTGACGTTCTTTCAGCAGTGCAAAGACTTCATGGCTGAAACAACAACTGAGTTCCCACATTACTTGCATGTGAGATCATCAAAGACATCCAGATACAGTTTCAGAAACGATTTTCCGACTTGGATTAACAGACAGATGAAGTTAAACTGTTTCAAGACTCATTTGAAGCAGATGCGACCAGTTGTCCAAGCGAATCGAAACTGGAAGTCATTGATTTGCAAGCAAATGACCTTCTTATGGACACATTAAAAATGGAACTAGTGGGATTTTACCAGTTTCTTCCCAAGGAAGACTTTCTGAATGCCAAAACTTTTGCATCAAGATACCTTTCAATCTTTGGAACAACATACCTGTGTAAACAAGCATTTTCAAGAATGAAATACATGAATAACTATTTGAGAATGAACTTGTCCGATGAAAGTCTAAAGTCACTGTTGATGTTATCGACATCAAATCTTAAGCCAAAAATTTCTACTATTTTGGAATCTAGGAACAAATTTCACCATTCACGCTAATACAGGTGTTCACGTGTTGCGTGTCATTGTATTATTAAATAATAGCTGAAGAAAATAATGTTAAATAAATAGTTAAAAACAATATTCGTCTTTTGATTCTTTTTTAATTGGATTTCGAGTATGGAGGCGGCACCTGAACTGCTGGTTGATAGTTAATCCGGCCTTCAGAATGAAAAGTTTCGAGATCCCTGCATTAAAGAGACGATAAAACAATAATTTTATTAATAATTAATATATGAATCTTTGCTCGAATACAAGCTTTTCGGTTTATAGCAATTGACAAAAAATATGATGATAGATTGATGATGAGAATAATTTTCTCGAAATATATTTATTTGGCTTTCGCGTCAATTTAAAATTATTTGCTATATATAATATTTTCAATTGCCATCTTTCCATCAAAACATGCTAAGATTTACACTTTATATTAAATTAATAATTTAAAAATTATTTTCCGCAAGTCAAACAAGTGTTACATGAAAATAAAACTGTTTTGGCATATAAAATAATTATAATTTTAACTGGCTTCAAGTGCTTTCGAGACCTAAACATTTCTGACAGTGTTTGTTTATGTACTTCATCCCTTTTGATTATGAAATACAAATTCTGAAGTATTCCCAATCTCGGGATTTCTGGATTGTAAATATATCAATTCCGGGATACCGGGATCCACTTCACTCTGAAAACCTGGAATACAAACATATTCCTTTTAATAGAATAATAAAGTAGTAAAAACTGTAAAATGTCTACTTTTATAATTTGATTATATCCTGTTATTAAAATCAGTTTTCAATAAAGACAATTTTGATGGTATCTCATCTCGTAGCGTGATCTGATCTTTGTAAGAAAAAGACCTCCAACATAAAATGTCTTCTCGGTATATACACTAATAGGTGGCATACTCATTAATGCATTATGAGGAATTGCATTTCCTCTTTGTCCTATAATTCTGAAAAATTCCAGTTCCCATCGAATTGTAGCTTCTATTAGATTGGTTTTACTTGATAACATTCTTTGATGATTACAATTTTTGGTACTCTTCTTTTCCAAGGCAATGGGTAAGGCAATTGACCCAATACGTCAATAAAAACTGTAAGTGTGACAGCACAACTATGAAACAGCAAACGTTATACAGTAAAAGTCGACAGCGGTTGGAAACATACAAACTGAATGCGCATTCAAACAAAGTGTGAATAATCAAGTTGTTTCAGTTGTTTGTTAAAGAAATACGTAACAAGACATGACATTCTGATATACATAACGCAAATTTATAATTATAAGGTTTTGCATTATCAATGATTTTATGTTTATTTAAGCAAGAATAACAAAAAAGTTCATTTTTTCACAGATTTTAAAAAGACTATTTTTGCGTAAAATGAAGTAATTTCTGAATCCTGTCAGTTAAATCCCGATATTTAAATCCCCTAAAAATTGCTTCAACCACGTGATCCCAAAAATCCTGGATTCCGTGATTGTGCAGCCTACTTTTGATTCCTTGGTATTTCCTGATATTTATTGCTTGCTTTAAAAATATGTCTTTCCTGAACTTTAACGTAAAATTAATTTTGAGAACACATCGATCCTACAGTAAATATATACAGTATTTAATAAAATACAGTAAATATACATTATAATACTGTAAATATTTATCAGTGGCGTTTGCTGGTTGTGCCTTCAAGTTGCTCTGCCTCGGATTTTGATCACCAAAAATAATTAAAATAATAATAATTAATTAAGAAAATAATATTTACAAAAACTATAGTTGTTATACTGATAAAATATGCATGTGTGCTGTGTTTTGGGGTGGGTTGATTGCATTGTTCATTTGAACTAGTCAGCACTGAATTCTTGCGATTTAACGGAGTAAGGTTTTTTAAACCACAAAATTACTCGATTCACAGCTCCTAATTTTAGCTCGATTTTTTATTCGATTTTTGATTTCGGCTACTTAAAAATTTTTGGTCGAGTAAAAAATCGAATAAAAAAGGGGAAATCGACTGATTTTTTGTTAAACTTCACACTATTCTCTTCTCTTTTTTATATCAAAAAATTTAGAGTAGCGGAAATGTGTGATACTGTTTTTGTTTGTACGTACAGTCAGTGTTAAGAAATGATGAAAGAATACGAAGAAAACAAAAGAAAAAAGAAAAAGTGTCAACCAGCTTTTATTATTTATATTTTCCTTAGTATAATTTTATTTCGTATAATTTATGTTTTTTATCGTAAGTTTTATGTGTCCAATTATAAGGTTTTTAGAACTAGAATAAAAATCCTAAAAATTGTCAAGTCGTTCGGAGAACGACTAGAACATTACTAGAAAACGCCGCTGATATATATATATATATATATATATATATATATATATATAATACACTAATTATACATTAAATATATATTATAATACAATAATTATACAGTAAATATATTTTGTAATGAAGTAGAACATCTAAAATCAAAACTATCTATCAAAACCCATTAATTAAAACAAAACAAAATTAACATATGAAAAATCATGGCGTAAAACAAACTGTGGAATATCATCATTACTTATATATCAAAATAAAATATAAAAATAATTATTAAAAACTATTTGAAATACATATTCGATTGTCATTTCATAGAGATAGCAATTAATTTATTCAATTTGTAACAATTTCTTCATGTATATCTTTTGTCACATACTACTCACATAATAGTCGAGTTGAGATCCTTCTGAGGTTTATTCCACGATGCATCCAATATAATACGATTGCAGCATCGAATTCAGAACGATCTCGTGTATAATATAATTACTAGATCTTCCCATATATCTTCCATGAGTATCAGAGTGTGGAACGTGAAAAGTGTAGGGTCTCACAAAGATGACTTGCGTAGGATATTTATGATTAACAACTATCCATTAGCTGGAGCTGCTTCGAAACTAATGCGTTCTATAGAATTAAACTGGTGAATCTAACCACGGTCTGTGTCATTTACATTCTATCTAGTTTTTTGATATACTTATACGTGCATGTGAAATCAAATATATTTTACTTTTCCTTTTAGGGATAAAAATAAATGCATAATAAAACTTTGTGGTTCTTTACTGGCATGATTGAATTCATTGAATGAAAAGAAATATAAAGCATAAAAATTTAATCAAAACCAACAAAATCTTATTCTTCCATTGTTATGGAGCATGCATAAACTTTAAATTGATTATAATACAGTAAAACCCCTTATAAAGTACACTCACTTAAAAGTTTACCTTTCTTAAAGGTACAAAAAAATGAAAATCAGTTACATTTGTATTTTTAAGGGGTAATGACTCTTTATACAAGGTACATCGCTATAAAGTACACAATTTTATTTATATAATTTAAAAAAATATTAATTAACTCAATAGAAAGAATATCAATATACTTATTTTAAATATCTATTTAGAGGTTTATTAGTGAAATCATATGAAAATATTATTCAAAGGTTAAATATTAAAAACAATTAAGTTGTTTTAAAATAAAGACAATTATTTCATGATAAAATTTTTATGAACCCATATAAAAATCGAAAATCGCAACAACACCACAGCAACAAAAAGACAGTTTGTGGATTTTGAGAAAATAAAAAATTCAGAATATATACGAAGGAATAAAATTGTAAGAGAAACGGTAAATGATTTCGATGTATCTAAGGAATGTGTTCAAGCGGTGAAAGACAATCAGTCGGAAACAATGTCAATTGCTGAAGGAGGTTTTACTGTATAGTCAATAATAAATCTCTGCAAAATTCCAAAATAAAATTACTAGCTAGATTTTCCGAGTAATCACAAAACATTTTCTCGATAGTTTTGCTTAGATTAAATGTAAAAAAATCCAACTGTCAGTTTAAACTGACCTTCAGGCTTAAATCTGAATTTAGAATTAAAATTGCCCGTATATATTTATATAATTTTGATGTGCATTTTCTATGTGTGCATGTTGATGCGTTTAAATAAAGTCGAATATTAGAATTTTTTAGATCATCATTTTTGACAACGATTTTGGGCTGTTATTTTTTTTATATTCATTTTCACATAATTTTAATCGGTTTTTAACGAAAAATCAGTTTTTTTGAAAAACTTGACTCAGTCTAAGAAGCTCAGTGTTAATATCTTCAATGTGAGTGAAGAAGTGTTTAGAAACCTCCTCCACGTCGCACCCGGACAATCTCGTGAGAGCTCTGCTGGAGGTGTCGGCGTGGGGGGAAGGTTCGAATGTTATGTCAATTATGATGTTATGCCAAATATGATGTTATGCCAATTATAATGTTATGCCAATTATATGTTAAAGAGATGTTAAACTAAATTTTACTTTGTGTCGAAATTTTTCTGGCTCACAGCCGAAACAACATAACAAGCAATTAAAATCCTACATATTATCGAATTGCGTAAGTGCGTGTAAAATCACCAATAATTCGTGCCCCGTGAAGGCTCCGGTGTGAGAACGCAGGAGCTGAAACGTCAATATCATTCCGTATAAGGGAAAAGGGTGAAGTGGAAATAGTCTTTTGGCTGTTTCGTCGTCACTCATTTCCCATAAACTCGACCTAAAATTAGTTACAACAAACGGCTCAAAATTACCACACCGAGTAGTCCAGTGGGCACTCATAAACTATTAATATCGACATAAATTTACCTTAGGATCAATAAAGGGGATGAGACGGGGAACTTAATGCTATCAAATCGTTGCTGTGATCTATAAATTAATTAAAATTATATTGATTACTAATTTATTTCAAATTGTTTTAATAGCTAAAAATCGATCAAAATTTAATCTAGCTTTTAAAGATCAATGATAATTCACTAACAATGTATACTTATTTCATTTATAAAAGAAAAATTCAAAACTCATAAATCTCAATAAAAATGCGGTGGACAAAAATACTTCCACAGGACGCCGACGACCTTCGTAAAATTGACAAGAATCTATAATTAAGAAAGAAATATTTCGAAATATTTTGTTCGTGATAGTTAAAATATCTATTATTGAATTTTATCTTTAATTACTGAAATCTCAGGAAGGATAATATTCCCAGTAATTTTGTCGGGTTTAACTATTAGTAATGATTATTTTTAGGTATTGGTGATGATTATTTTAATTATTAATAATGATTATTTTTAGTTTTTGATAATAAGTATTTTAATTATTAGTAATGATTATTTTTAGTTTTGATAATAAGTGTTTTAGTAATTGGTAATGATTATTTTAGTTATTGATAATGAATATTCTAGCTATTGATAATAAATATTTTTCTTTTGATTAAAACTTTCGAATTAAGGATCTGCAAGTTATCTTGGATTTAATTTATCTATATAACAATTAAAGTAGTTTAATATTTAGTATCAGGTATTAATAATAAATATTCTTTTATCTGATTAAAAACTTAGAATGAATGATATGTAAGAAATTTTGTATTTAATTTATCTAGATTAATAATAGGTACATAGTTCTATATTTAATTCCTTCAATGCTTATATATACCTATTAACTATCGAACTTTTCGGACCATTAACGTTTAGATTCTGATGCTTGGTTCAATGAACCGTTAAGCCATTGATATCCGGAAAAATATTTGTGATTAATCTAATGAATTTATAGGACATTGTCATCCCGAAATTTGGCTCTTAATTATTTATTAGAACATCAAGTTGAAATATGCTATACATACAGTTTATTGGATTCGTTCCGGGATAATGTTTCACATTTTTCCTCTGGGAATATATATTGAGCTAATTAAGTGAAAATGACGTTTCGTATTTCCATCCGAAATACAGATTTCATCAACACGAATCCGTACAGTCGAGACTTAGAGCTAAGTTGACCGTTTCAACCCAGTTCCAGCGAGAAAATTATGGCTATTGAATTGGATAATATTTTGGTGTAATAAATTTTCTCCAAATGTTGTTCTCTCATAAATTGTGATGCTTAAACATCGACCCTGAAATGCCAACATTCCGGTTAAAGTGCTTCATATACTCACCAGCAGTTCCGCAAACAATCGAAGAGTATTCTTTAAAATTATATCCCTAAGCTTCCTGAAACGTATAGTATGAAAGATAACGGAGAACGAATAGAAGCCCAAGAGTGAGATTGCGTCACAACGTTGTAGAAATTGTCAGTAAAAGACGAATCCATCCGCCATGACGCCCCTAGTAGCAGTCAACGGCCGAAGAATAAGTTAGGATAATGTACCCCAACACCTGGTAAACCCCACTAATTTACCATACCCCTCAAACTATTCATTCGATATTAGTACTCCACAGTAGCGAGTACGGGTTTTCTTGGATGCCCGTAGCCGATGAATATTATACTTCTTAGGTTGAGACTGATCACTAGACCACAGACTTCGAATCTAATATGATAATAGAATATTATTCGTTCAGAGAATTCCTGGATCGACGCGTCCCGGATCATCGCTCGGTTCCCGGCACACTCGGCTGCCAGATGCAGTCAAACGATGTGGGACGCGGGATTTTCAATATCCCCCGTCCGAGAGACAAGGTCCGGAAATCAAGGGAGTTCGGAAAATGAAACACTCCTTTACGTGGCCATAAAACGCGAACCTGGTCGGAATCCGGCCCGAGAGATGCGAGGCCAGGCGGAATTCATGTTAGCTCGACTAGAGGAGCACCAGAGGGAGACAGCCCGCCAAGTAGATAAAGCCAGACAATACTTTGCCCAGATAAACAGACATAGCGGAGGGCAGAATACCCAGTACGGATGGGTATGCCCCTAATTATAATGTGTCTTTCGAATTAAATGACCGGAAGCTACACAAGCGAATCACAGACATGAACGTGGTGATACCACGAGAAGTTTTCCTTCGAGAATTGTGGAACGAGGAGGGACACACGGAGGATCACCCGATCACCCATATTCGCGCGAGCGTCCGAGTTGGCGATATAATTCGGGTCGCCCCAAGTTTATGGATTGATAATGTAGTATAATAAATATTTAGGAAATCTTATTTAATTTTTTTAATTCTCGTTAGTAACCCTCGACTATAGATCTTAATACAACCACATGAGTACTTATTTAATGTAGCAATAGGATGTAATTTAATAGGTACCTCTCGTTGTAGATATGTCCTCATGCAAAGTTTTACAAGAGAAACTGGACAAAGCCAGGAACACCCAGAGGGAGTTGCGACAGCAGATTTTACAATTAAACAGTGAGATCCAAAAGATTAAAGCGACTTGGATTGAACCGGGAAAAGCCAAGACAATCTATCAGAAGATGACCGCGGCACAACGCAAGTGGGCTGAGGAGAAACAACTCACCCAGTCACAAAAGATTCAAATACGCGGCCTGGAGGGCAACGCAGTAACCTACCCCCTCGTTTTTGCACCCGCCCAAATTGCTTATCGAGAATCCACGTCTGTTATGGTTCCAGCATCTAAAGCTCCCAAACATAGGCCGAGAAGGGCTGAACGTGCAAAACGCCGCACTACAAAGGCCCTTGGACAATGATTTGAAATGATCTTAGTATTAATCAATAAATGTTTTACTTAAATTAATCTTCTGAATTTTATTTTTGGTAATAATAGAGTAGAATCACGGGGAATTTACAGACAATTGTACGAAGCGAGATGGCAAGGGAGGCAAAGGAAGTGTTGGGCCAGAACACAAATAGCCTTGAGAATTGTTTAAATGCATCATTAATACAGCACGAAAACCAGCACCAAGATAACTTAAAATATAACATACAACACCAACTAAACATTTTAAAATCTGAAAGAAAATAAATAAATATAAAATCAAAAACATAAAAATAAAATAAAATAAATACAAAATGCATCAAGAACCGCACGAAATCTACATAAAAAATAACATAATAACAAGGAAATTTAACCGTAAAATGATCATTTATATAAAAGGAAAAAATTAATGAATTAAATGAATAAAAATAAAATATTTTTGGCTGAATAAACTTAATTAAAAATGTTAAAAATAAACTACCAATTTAAATTAAGAAATTAATAAAATAAATTAAGGTCGAATTTTGTTTAATTGCAATAAAATTAACACGCAAGGTTAAGGCCAAATTGTAGGTATATATACTAATGTGTTTTGACAAATTTTCAGTCTTGTTTTTTCAAAGAAAATTTTCTAGTATACATCGAGTTAGTGTGCATAACTAACTGAGAGCCGTGCTTTCAGCCAATCAACAGTGATAAGTGTTTTGACTGAACACGTTAACTCTCAGATAGTGCACGGGTATTGATTTATATGAATGCGAATTCACGAAGTGTTATGAATTAATGACAAGATGATTTTATTCCAATTTATTTATATGAATGCGAATTCACGAATTATATGATTGCTACTATGCGAATTTACGAAGTGCTATGAATTAATGACATGAATTGTAATTAAGATGATTTTATGCCAATTTGCCGGATGAATTTATGGACGATGTATGCCAAATAAATATTTTAAAGCCAACAATTTTGTGCTCGAAACTTTTACTCAATTGCTATGGTAAAATTTTTTCTATTTCTTTTTCGGCCCACAGCCACCACATCATCGCAAGTAAGCAAAATCAACATACAATTCAGGCTGTGTAGGTGCAGTTTATCTGCCAATAGCCTGTGCCCGTGAAGGTTCCGGCGTGAATAACGCAGGGCCTAAACGTCAATAATATCCGTCATAGGGGAAATTGGGAGTAGGGGAAGTAGTCTTTTGGCTACTCCTCCACCACTCATTTCCTGTAAATTCGACATAAATAATTTAACAATATTCGGCTAAAAACACTAACATTGAGTAGTCCAGTGGGCACTCATTAACTATGAAATGAACATACATAGATCTTAAGGACAAAGAGAGGGAATTGGTAGCGGGGAAACTTGCGAAATCGTTGCAACAATTAAAATGAATAGCCATCGGAAAAAGATTAATCCGAACGACTTAAATCATGGAAAATAATGTTTTAAATAATATATAAGAATTAAATAAATTATGTTGAATTAAGACGAAAATATGGGCAGAACGCTGCGCAAATTTTCGGAAATAATTAAAACATCTATCATGAAACTGTAAAATAAGGGCAGAATGCTGCTCAAATTTTCCGAATCCATTAAAATACTTATCGAAAATAGTAAAATAAAAGTGGAATGTTGTTCAATTGTTAGTAGAATATCATATAAAACTGAAAACTAAGGGCGGTACGCTGCTAAAATTTTTTGAATTAACAAAAATCCTTTATCGAAAACCGGAAAAATACAGATGGATTACGGCTAAATTTTTATATAAGAAAAATATTTTATAAAGCTGAGGAATAAGGAAGGATCCCTAGTAAAAACTTGATAATAATGATGATAATAGTATAGATAATGGTAGTTATAATAATAATAATAATAATAATAATAACAATAATAATAATAATAATAATAATAATAATAATAATAATAATAATAATAATAATAAATAATAATAATAATAATAATAATAATCATCATCATCATAATCAGGATAATAATAATAGTAATAATAATAATAATGATGATAATAATAATAATAATAATAATAATAATAATAATAATAAAGGTTATAGTGGTAACAATTAATAAAGGTAATACATATAATAGTATCAATGACAAGGCCAGCAATAATACGTAATAGGGAACATTGTAGTTATAATAGGGATAAGGGTAAGAGAGATACGGTGGGATACTTACGTAACAAAGGGGTCACATGCCATACCAAAATCATCAATACGGACAATGATAGGAAGGACCAAGTGAATAGACATAAAGATAAATGATATGAGAGTATAGGTTAACATTTGAATGAGATAGAAGAATAAAGGGACCTAAAAATCGAAATCAAGCACAGGCCTTCTATCGGCAGCTCGTTGGACCCATGGATCGTTCGGTCAATTATAGCATTAGATAAAGCGCTCACTTTTTGCGGACGATCTACCCACTCGATCACAGTTCCAACGTTGCTTAGCAACGGGTGCCGAGTGGTAAGCGAAAGATATTTATATGGGGTTGCCTGGGTAACAACCATATAGTCTAAAAATATCAACACCCAGAAACCCACCACAAGTGAGGGACCAGAGAGAGAAAATCTCACACGTACCTTCTAACGGTGGTGCGTTGGACCCAGTTTGAGGTCGGGCTAGAGCAGTTCGTACGTGGCGCTCACCTTTGGCGATCTCAAAAACCAATAGTTGCATTTCCAACATTACTTGGTAACGGGTAACCATTGGGGGCAAGCAAGTAGTTACATCTGGGGTCAAGGTTGTCAAAACTATAAACCCCACACTTTCAAATTCGCGGAATTCATTTAAATAATATTAACATGTGATGTAACAAAAACATTTTTAATTAGAGTAATTTAAATTGTCGATTCTTAAGGTTATGTTTTTTTGTTATATTTATTAAATTTCTTGTAGTACCTTTTTGTTTTTCACTTCTGATTTATTTATAAGTGACATAATATTTTCTACAAATTTGACTATGAATCAGATTTATTTAAGTTATTCACGAATTTTCGGCACAGCCTTTTTCAAGTAAAATCACTTGTGTAGAAAATATGTCTTTTGGTTTTTGTATTTATTTTTTATTAATTTTTCTGTTTCCAATTTTTGTGTATGGTTTCTCTTTAATTTTTTTGTTAATTAATTGGTGTTTATGTTTATTATTTTAACTTTACTTAGTAACACAGTTTTTGTGCTGTTAACGCGCATTTTAAACATTTTTTTCTGTTGATTCAGTGTTTTCCCAACTATTTTTATCACTCCTTTAATACGTAGTTTTAGCTGCACTATCTATGATGACTTCTATGGAGTGACATAATTCATTATTTTTAAATATAACTAAACATGATCTGATTACTATAGTTTATTGTGAATCTATTTATGATCATCACTTTCAAATACCATATTATATTTAAGTATAATTATCAACGGACATAAAATAAAGTTTTAAAATGATTAAAATTAAAAATAAGATATAAATTAACTTTTGATAAATTAGATAAAATTATTTAAATATCTGATTATAAATTATTATATTAATTATTAAATATTAATTATTAAAATATTAAATAAAATAAAATTTAAATAAATAAATTATGAAATATAACTTAAATGCCGTTGTTTAAATAAATTTTGAATAAATTTTGAACTTTGAATGAATACAAATTTTGAATTAAACGAAGATGTTTTCACAGCATCTAACATATGCAATATAACCAATTGATTTAACTAGACAGATCGTATTTTAATATTTAGATATCAACCCTGAAAATTAACATTGTAAAATATTTGGTATTCATAAAAAGAATTCAACGAATTTTATGTATCTAGTTAGTTGTATACTATGGTTTGAAATGTAGATCATAAATATTAAAAAATAGGTTCTCCTATTAGGACTCGGGTATTTTTGGGGTTATTTAAATACAAGAGGTTACAAATATATTTGAAATATATTAAAACATGATAAAACGTTAATGGAAAATATAAGCGTTTTTGTTGAATTTGATAAAATTGGATGATTTTGTAAGTTTTTATTGCATTTTAATTCTTTTTAAAGGTTTTTATTTATTACATCTTTTTTGTATTTTTGTCTACGTTTTTTATAATTTTTGTCTTCTTTAACGACAAATAGACAATATTTAATAATTTTTTGTATATATTTGTATTTTCCGCCCCGAATTTTATGGGATGTCGTGCCAGATAAACAAAATTTTTCATATCTTAGTTTTGGACCAACAATTTATTTAAATGCATTAATTCCGCAATGCCATCATGAAGTCGACACGAATTCATCACACCTTTTATTATATCTTGTGTCATATAATTTGTTAAATCAAGAGTTAAATTATGGACAAGGACTATTTTTGGCAGAAGAAAAAGGTTTGCAGGTATTCAATGTAATTCATTTTTTTTTGATATTTTTGTCGCCAGTTTTCAATTAGATTTTATTTAGTAAATAAATTAATAAATTTTAATTAAAACCGATAAGTAAGGAAATACAAATATTTATGAAAACATTAATAGCGAAAACGATTACTCCTTAAGTTGGATCGAGTGACACAAGAAAATTGATAAATCGCAAATAATAAAGAATAAAGAAATTATTTCGTAAGATTAACGAAAGTTACGTTTACAATAGGATATGGAAGGAGAAACAATAAAAATAATCACAAATATCGGCTAAGAAAAGGGTTTTTGATAATACGGTGAAGCGTTTAGATCAGCACTGTGGAGGAGCCGAGATGTCGTATTATATGTTTGCGGAGTTGCTTGAGAATTTGATTTTTCAAGTTGAAAACACTACCGAAGAAGTGAGATTTGAAAAATTGAATGTTGTACAATTCCCTTTTGAAGCGGCTTCCAAAGGAAATGGCTATTCAGTGGAAGAGCAATCAGTGTTTTACACAAAGAAAGATTAACAAAGAATAAAAAGTCAATGTATCACATGTCGATTGGAAAATATTTAAAACCAATGTCCAAACTTAACACACCAGCAAAAGAAATACCAAAAATTTATGAGATATAGGAAATTCAAACTCCAAAACTTAAATTAAGTTAAAAGAGGAAAAATTCATCTAAAATACTATTAAATGCTTGAGTTGCAAAGATGAGCAGTTCACAGTTTATCAACTCTTCAAAAATGTTGGTAATAGATTGAAGATTATAGAGAAGCGATTCAAAAAAGAAAATTAATTAAAAGAAAGTTGCAAGGTCGTGCTTAATAACTAAAGACCTAAAGATTATATTAGATCCTAAAGAAATTTCATTTCCAGGAAATGAAAATAGAGAAATACTATACCAAGATTAGAAATGTATTCGACGCTAACCTAAAGATCAATTACAAAAACTTAAATATTACCATTGAAAAATACCAAAATTGCTATGGTCTAGGAAACACCCAGTGGCACTTGTTTGTATCATACGCGAAATGCATCTCCAAATCAAAGTGAGCCCGGAAGATAGGATATATAAAAATTTCTCTTTGGTGGCATTGTGAATATAATTTACGCTGACGTTCAACGGAAATCCTCAGAGAATTTATCAAAAATCCGATTACTTGACCTGGTGACTCGCATTTCATTTAATGATTAAACTCGAAACCTTCCTGTGGTGAAAACTGAATAATGTAAATCCCAAAATTATTTGTGGTGATGGTTAAGAATTACTAAAGCGAAACACTAGTAAATTTGACGGGAGTCATTAAAGAAATGTATAATCGCCGTTTGCATCATGTGAGGAATAAAAACGCGGATAAAGGTGAACAACCCCTTTTGTGGTAGCCAACTAAATCTAGTAAAGAGTTTACCTTATAATAATCTAACTGTAAATTTGTTCGACTTTTTTGTTTAACGAACAACTAATGACACATGACAAATAGAGCTTAATTTATGTCATAATACTAAATGCATATTTAATTATTACAGCGATGCTACGTTTTCAGTTCCGTTTGTTTAATTTATTATATGCCATCTTAAATGAACGATATATTACATTTATTATACTACCATACGGTAGTCATCCAATTTTATCCCCAATATATTACATCTATTGTATTATTCATCTAGAATGTTTCACATGTTCTATCACCAGTACCCCATCTATATTGTCCCCCATGTATTACATTTATTGAATTATTTATCTAGAATGTTCCACATGTTCTATCACCAGTACCCCATCTATATTGTCCCCATTTATTACATTTATCGTATTATTTATCTTGAATGTTCCACGTATTCTATCACCAGTACCCCATCTATATTGTCCCCATGTATTACATTTATTGTATTATTTATCTACAATGTTCCACGTGTTCTATCACCATTACCCATCTATATTGTCCCCATGTATTACATTTATTGTATTATTTATCTACAATGTTCCACGTGTTCTATCACCATTACCCTTCTATATTGTCTCCATGTATTGCATTTATTACATACCCAAACTGCAATAACTCAGTATGTTCAAAAGCTGTTCCCCAGTGAAATCTGGCCAGCATATATAGCCCAAGATCATTACCCAGGCCTACCTTACCTATTGGAAATTAGCATATTGAAATCGGCTTGATTCAAGTCAATATCATCTGGTCCGTTAGAGATTCCTGAAATATTTAAAACTGCATTATCAGAGACATCAAAAATATGAATTCTGCAATGCATAAAACAGAACTGATAAGAGAACAGGAAAACATTTTCACAAAATAGAAAACTAAATGCGCATCTCAGTTGAATGAGAAATCAGAGGACCACGAAACGTTCACGGACAATCGATGTATTCAATTGCTTTGTCGATAGCGAACTGGTTTGCCTGCATCCGGTATTCTCTCACGATTTCATTGATCGACAACGAATTCGAAGCGCGAAGAATGCCGGAAATGAAGCCAATGTGTTGAGCTTCTTGGATATTCGGATAAATGCTCGTCAACAGAATTAATAAATGCTTTGTCACATGCTCTTTGTTGGCATCGATGATTTGCTGGAGATTGTTTTGTTTGGATTTCTTACGGTCACTCTTGTTCAAACGAAACGAAATAAAGCTGCTTGATACCCAATTGCTGAGGATTCGAACGACGCTGACGAATATATCATCTTCTACAAACGGATGTATGATAGATATAAAATTTTAATTATTATTATTTAAGAATCAATTACAAATAATTTATATATCAATTGTTTATAGATTGATAAATGTTTGATAATGACCAATAATTAGAGGATTTTTAAGTCGAACCAATTTTATTTTTTGTTTTAATTGCTATATTTATAAAAAATTCATTTAATTTTTTGAAATATTAACAAAAATTTTGCTTATTAGTTGCTGCGAAAACATCTCCATTTATTTCATTAAAAGTTCGAAATATCAAATCAAAAATATGTTCCATATTTCTGAGTATTTAAACAAAATTAACAAAGGTATTTAATTTTAATTTAAAATTTAATTTTCAAAATATAAATTTATAATAACGTACTTATTTTATTTAATAATTAATATAATAATTTATAATAAAATATTTTTATCTAATTTACCAAAAGTTAATTTAAATCTTAATTTTAATCATTTTAAAAATTAATTTTATGTCCATTGCCAATTATACCTAAATATTTTCACAGTGCTAATGCAGTTGCATTAATTTTATATTTTAATGATGAATAATAATGTCCAAATTCGAATCAAAAATTTTACTTGACTTAAATAACGAATATTATTTTGAAGCATTATAATTTAAGCATATATAATTTATTCGTTGCTTTCAATGATCCAGAAAGCTTACATTTACCTAATCATAATTATCAATCATTTTTAAAAAACGATTTATTTCTAGATCAACTATAATCTAAATCAATACTAATAATCTATATATAAAAATATTTTTTTAACATTATACATTTCAAACTTATGGTTCTCAAATTCAGTTTCTGTTACCGAAATTATTGTATAAAAATACAAGTAAATAATTGGACACTGCGTAACTGTTTTCCAAGAAATACTTCATTAAATTAGATTTTATTTATTGTAAAACCTTAAAAGCAATTTTTAATTTTAATATTGAAATAAAATTTTAAGTAATATTTTGAATGGTAAATAATAAATTGACTAACTGCCATTTTTTGGGTTTTGAAAATATTTGAATCCATGATTAATGTCTCATTTACATTTAAAGTGTTTTAAAGAGAGTAATGAAAGGGGAGTTCATCAGAGCACGTAACACCATACAACAATGAATAAAAGCTAGGAATCCCAAGAACATGTAGCTCGTTTCAAGCGAGCTATGTTTACTTCTTGGAAATTTTTATCCATAAAATATTTTAAAATAATTCATAAGAAATCTGAATTACTACAACAAAATTATGAAAAATAACTTTACAAAGTACATAACAATAATATTTGTGGAATTTGACAAAAGGGTTGCTGTAATAAAATGTGAACTACATAGCAGTTATGTTCCAAATTTTAGAAGAGCATAATTAAGGCAACTAATTTCATTTCATTATTAATAACTAAAGACTAATGAAGCAAATCAAAAAATTCTTTGTTGAAGGTTAAAATTTAAAATAAAAGATTGGAAAATTAACAAAACTGAAATTGTCGAATGTATTAATTTTAATAAAAATTGAATATAGTTGTAGGAGATGGAGCAAATAGAGAAATGGCGAAAAGAAAGCCCAAGATATACCGCTTGGTTTATCAGAACTTTTCAAATACGAAACAGACATGTTGTTTAAAATGGGTGTAAATGGCAACCAAATGATGATAGACAAATCCAACATAATGCAAAGAACAACTATCTATATCTACCTATCTATCTATATATAAAAGACCTTTTCACCACAGAAAAGATCATTCTTATATTAACCAATTAGCACCCATGGTAGTCAAATGACGATTCTATTGTTTAGATTTTTTATTTGTTACTATGTATTTCTAATGATAAAAATTCCTAGAGCTATCATTGAATTGATATTATCAAGATTATCTCTACCGGTAGGTAATTTTGGTAATTTTTACTTCGTTTTGATGACTAATTAAATCTATTTCTGCAAAAAATATTTTAAAAAACCAATTAAATCAATAAAACAAATATAAAATTAATAAATTTCCTCTTTTTTATAAAATTAATAAATAATGATTATAATCACTTGAAAAATGCTGTGCCAAAAATTCGTGAATATCAAAACACATCAATATCTTTATTGATTCAGTCAAATATATATATATATATATATATGCCATAATAAGTCCTAATTTGCGCAAGTAGAATAATTTTAACACCATGCCTGTTAAATGCTACTCGGCCTTAGCTAATAAATTTCCATTTCTTGAGAATGACTTGTCAAAAATAAAAATCGATTTACCTCATTATTATAACCCAGATGACACCAGAAAAATTGAAGCAAATTACTTAAGAAAACCAAATGCAAATATTTACTATGTAAACAAATGTGATTTGACTTCCAACTCCAGTGTATATGGGCATGTGCAAGTAAACAAATCCTGTTCAATAAGGCAGGCAAATATAAAATCATATATATATATATATATATATATATATATATGTGTGTGTGTGTGTGTGTGTATAAAAGTCACTATTTTTATCTATTGAATTCGTAAAAATCGATATAATTAATACAAACCGATAGAATTTTCATAAATTCATAGAATTTGTTTAAATTAATAGAATTTCGCCAAATTCGATTTATATTCTAAATCGATAAAATTCCTAGAACCGATACAATTCATATAAATCAATATAATTCTTAAATATCAATTAAAATCGATAGAATTTGTTTAAATTAATATAATTCATCAAAATCGAAATAATTCCTAAAAATCGAAATAATTCTTAAAACCGATACAATTCCTAAAATCCATAAAATTCCTAAAAATTAATATAATTCCTAAAACCGATATAATTCCAAAAAATCAATATAATTTGTTTAAATTAATATAATTCCTCAAAATCGAAATAATTCTTAAAACCAATACAATTCCTAAAAATCCAAAAAATTCCTAAAAATTTATATAATTCCTAAAAATTAATATATTTCCTAAAACCGATATAATACCAAAAAATCGATAGAATTTGTTCAAATTAATATCATTCCTCAAAATCTATATAATTCCTAAAAATCGAAATAATTCTTAAAACCAATACAATTCCTAAATCGATAGAATTTTCATAAATTAATAGAATTTGTTTAAATTAATAGAAATTCGCCAAATTCGATTTAAATTCTATATCGATATAATTTCTAAAAACCGATACAATTCCTACAAATCGATATAATTCCTAAAAAATTTTAAATTCGTAGAATTTGTTTAAATTAATAGAATTTCGCCAAATTCGATTTAAATTCTAAATCGATAAAATTCCTACAAATCAATATAATTCCTTAAACCAATACAATTCCTACAAATCGATATAATTCCTAAAAAATCGACAGAATTTGTTTAAATTAATATAATTCCGCAAAACCTATAATTCCTAAAAATCAATACAGTTCCTAAAAATCGATAGAATTTTCATAAATTCATAAAAATTTTTAAATTAATATAATTCCTCAAAATCTATATAATTCCATATAATTACAAAATATGAGTGACAGGAATCAGGTCTGCAAATGTAAAATGTTAATCAACGGATTTACACTAAGTGAATGAAATTGAATTTTCAAGATTTTATTAAAATCTGTAAAGGTTCTTTCTATGAATAAATGCAATAGAGGAAAGTAGTGAGCATATAAAACATAGATTTTATTCTAATTTTTTAGTTTAATGATTATATTAATTTTATAAATCTATAAATCACATTAAAAGAAAAAAGTGCTTATGACTTGGAAAGATACATTTTGTACTTGCAAACATTTTAGTAACTGTCAAATATATTAACATTCAGTACTTAAGTTATTATTTTTTACTATTTTTTGTGGTTTTAATAATTATATATATAGTTATAGTTATAGTTATAGTTATAGTTATAGTTATCGAGTAAATCTCACCGAGAACTCGAACTCCATCGAGAGAAGATATGAGGACTGTTTGGATAATATGCATATAAAATTGGCGTATAAATTTCTTCCTTTGATGAGAATTGACTCGATCGGATTCAAAATACTGCAATATCAGTTCAATGATAGAATAGCACGTCTGTCTCGTCTGTAATGATGATAGATCTGAGATGATTCTATTATTAAACACCAATATATCTACTTCATTTAGAACTGCTTTCAAGCCCCAGAGAACAAAATCAATCACATGAATCAATTCAATAAATGGAACCAATGTGGAATTCGTTATTATTGATACGTAGTTTCGCATTATCGACTTCAGAAGAATAAGAATGTGACTAGAATCGTTAATGTCTTCAAATGCGGCAGCATCAATGAATAACTGACTGGGAGGAATAACCCTAGTCAGGACCGATGATGCCAACGCATAAGCCACCTCGCCTGCTTCGAAAACCATGTTAAGAGTGATGAGAATTGTACAACAGGATAAAGTTCCAGAGAATTTGCAATATGCCGACATCAAAAGAGGTATTAAGAGTTTTGATATTTCTAAATAGACCTATTGGAAAACGTTAATTGAATATATCAGACAAATACATGTCTACTTCATTGGTCCAGCTGATATTGTACAGATACGTTTGTATTAAAGACAAACTGATATCATACAACGATATCAAATGCGATAAAGGGGGCTTTTGAAGCTCAATCTCTCCTCGACAGCATTTGGAACTGATTCGATGAAGACTTAAAAATATGAGATTCAATAAATCGTAAAGTTGTTCATTTATCTCGAGAAGCTGAAACGGGAAAAGAAAAAAATCATTGAAAAATTAATCTAAATATCAAAGCGCTGTTTAAATTTTAAAAGAAAATTCTTTTCTCTTTGGATGTCCATATTTTAAATTCAATAAAATGCCGACAACTAACCTGATTGATGTAGGCAGTTTTCAAACAAGTACAACACCGAATATTTATGTCTAAAATCATTCGTAGACTACTTAAAACACGCGTATCAAGCAAGCTGGTGACATCTTCTGTGATTCGATTTAGAATTTTTTTCCAAGCCTGAAAATTTGTAATTTTTAAAGTAATTCATTGATAAGGGAACATCCATTGAGGACGTCCTCAAAAAATTAAAAATTTTTGATCCTCTTCCTCTTGTCCCTTTTCATGAGTACCCTCCCCAGGGGACACATCCCTCCAAAAATAGAAATTTAAACAATGTATAAGCATATAGTCTAAATTTAATTTCAACATTATATGTAGTAATACGCAATATTGATTGAAAAATAGAGAAAATACATGCATACACAATTAAAATGATCAAATGGGAAAAATAAGGGACATGAAACATGCTGCTTACTTACTTACCCTATATAGTATATAAAAAAGATAATAGAAAAATTTTAAAAAGTCATTAATCCATTATGTAAAATATTTAAACGGCCAATGCTGCTGGGATGTCCTAAGCACTTTACCTCCCCCGCGCCTTCCCTAGTGTTCCCATTTCTCCCTTTTGCGACGACCCCCCATTCTTAGGAGACGTCTGTAATGGAAGCTCCCTAATTTGTAATTAGTTTTTGAAATCTAGAAATAAACACACTAATTTCGGTTGATAAGAACTGCTGCTCAGCACACTGATTTCTCACACTGATTATTGTAAATAATATATTATAATTAATTATATTATAAATAATCATCGTTATTTCAATTATAATTGTGATAAAATTGAATTTTAAATTAAAAATATATTTATGTTTAGCTTTAAAATTATTTGAACCAGTTTCTAGTTTATTATATATATTATAAAATTTCCCAGGGATTTTTGGCTATAAGGCGTATTTTTTAGGAAAGCTACACTTTTTTCCCAAGCCAAATATCCACGGGGCAATGTCTTCATTGTAGACTACTTTATGTATAATAAACTATATATAATAAACTAGAAGCTGGTTCAAATAATTTTAAAGTTAAAGTTTTGAAAATAATTATTGTTACCAGTAAGTCACAATCAGGTTCCTCTAGATTATGTCAAAAATTTATAGAAAAATGCTAATATTCATCCGAAACACATAAAAATACAGTATTGTGAAATCACACAACTGCAAATATATTATTGTAATGCTTACAATTTAAAAAAAATTTTTGTTAAAAAACATTTATTAGTTGTGAAGAACTTTGTAATTATCATATTTTTTTTCTAAATTGTGTATTTGGCTGAAAGGAAAGTTCAAATTTAATTAACTGGAGAAAATATTTCGGGAAATCGAAAAATTGGAAATATTTTAATTGTTGTCTATCAATATTATTTTAAATACAAAATTTGTATTTTCGAATAATTTTTAAAAATTTTAATAATCAAATTCCACTCCATTTGATTCAATTAATGGAAACATTTGTTTGGCAATTGAAAGAAAGCATTATTAATCACAAAGTATAACTATGGTACCCTTCAAGGATCGTTAGAATTAGAAACTAATTTATAAGGACTGCAAAGAAAAAAGCGATGATTCAAAAACGAAATCATTCCGATTGAATATCAAATCAACTTGACTGTTAAATAGTGCTATCAAGGACATAATTTATCGTCAATGCGATAAACATCACAGTTTAATTGTAAATTAAATTTAAATTCAAATTTATTTTAAATTCTAAGATAAACTCAAATTCGAATTTAAATTCAAATTTATTTTAAATTTTGAGTTTAACTTAAATTTAAGATAAACACCACGAATGTTAATTTTTAATATATAGGTTTTAAACTTCAAATTCACTTTTTTTTCACAACATTACATGTGCATGGCTTGTTTTGGATAATTGCACTATTCACAAAACTCAAGAAGTGAGGGATAAGGTTGGGACAACATCAATGCTGAACCCAATTGAAAAGGTTTTTTCTAAAACCAAATTATGTGCGCGAAATTTGTTGGCTGAATCAAGAACCGATTTAAATTTGGAGAAAGTGATTCAAGAATCTTTAGCAACTGTTACCCAATCCGATTGTAATAATTATTATGTTGACATGACTATGAAATTGACATTGGCTACAGGTGGCCAACCATTACATTGGATTAAAAAATAGTTGATAGAATGTATTTGTTGTTTAGAAATTCAGTCATGTTTATTAATATTATGTTGATTTTCGAAATTTAATCTAATTTTTAACTAAAGAAACTATTTAATTATTTTGAAATTTAAAAAAGTGAATTTGAAGTTTAAAAAAGTGAATTTGAAGTTTAAAACCTATATTAATGTATCCATCCTTGATGTCATGGAAAAAAGTATGTGCTTTCCTTGTATTGAATGCATTCAATCACGAAAGTGTTTGTTTGTGGTTTGACGTATGTGTATGAATTACACACTTGAAATACAGTTTGAAATTAATAATAACTATTTTTAAAGCTAACAAAAAAATTTTTTTAACTATATATTTTGTTTGCAGGAATTTATGGATTAATAAATTTTTATAAAAAGACATGTTAAAATTTTTATTTTTAACAACTTTTTACGTCACTCAAAACCTCTTTAAATATCGACTTTGAGTTAGGTCTTGATATGTTTATAATAATGTTTTAACTGAAGTAAGATCTCCTTTTAAATTCACAAAGATCACATTTTCTGAATTTCTAAAAACAAATTAACGTAAATTTTTTTAATTTTAATTTACATTTCTCTTTTCATTTTGTCGGACTTTTATTATTTAAACTTTATTTTTATTAAACCTAAGCAAGTTTTTTTGTCATTCCTTAATAACTAAATATCGGGCAAGAAAAATTTAATTTGTTTTTAACTTTGCTTTACCGCAGTTTTCTCGATTATTTAGAAAATTACTGAATTTTGAGTTTTCATTCTCGATCTAACAGAGCCAAGACAATTTATAAATAGGGAAATTAGGATCAAATACATGCTTGGGTCCATCGTATGTTGTTCATTCAAGTGAAAACATAATTTAATATAATAAATGAATATATATTAAGACAAATTAGGTTCCCTTATGTTGTCATTGTGAACAGATATCAGAGAAATGAATCAAAGCCGAAAAAGAAATTTGTCGGCCTAAGCGGATTATCTACGTCAAATCAAGAGGATAACGGCTAATGTAATTAATTGGCGGCTGATTTGATTAGTTTAAAACCGAAGAAAACTTTTTTAAATATTTAAATTTCCAGAAAATTAATTATCACAATAGAGATAATTTCACATAATTAATTACTTATTTTTTTAAATTAACTTTTATTAACGGAAACAATATTTGATTAATTGAAACGGCCAAGAAACCGGAATAGTGAAGAAAATTAGTCAATCTTAATTTGAAACTTTTGAATAAAGATAAATTTTTCTAATTTTTTGATTGGCAAGGGTAATTTGTGTTAATTTGTATTTTTGCACATAAAATTCACTTTAAAAATTCTTTTTATTTGGTGAATAAATTTAGACTTTGTAGTGTTGGATATGAGGAAATGGTAGCGAACTTTAAGCTTTGTTTAATATAATTTTCTTTTATCGGATGTTGCAATAGAAATTTTTGAAAATTCTGCTGGTTTTTAAATTATTCCTCTTGTGTTTTATCTACAGATAGTAAAATCAAGTCTAAAGAAGATATGTTATAAAAATTCAAATCGGAAAGAATTACAACTATACAATTTTTTTCAAAACAGGTATAATTATTATGATTTATTATTGAATGAAAATTTTAATGCAGAAATTACTTGGTGTAATTAAATCGGTTATATATATATATATATATATATATATATAATATATATATATATATATATATATATATTGATTTATTTAATATTATATATTTTATTGACAAATTATGAGTAAAATATTAAATTTTTCTAATACTAGTATTATTGCGATGATAGTTAAATAGAAGAATTAATTATCATGTAAAAAGTATGCAAAGAACTTTAATAAAATGATAATAATAAATATATAAAAAAGAACATAAGTTTTATGTTAAATTATGGAATGATGAAATCGCTTGATTGTAAAATTGATATTTCATAATGTGTAAAATTTAAAAATATAAAATATTTACTGAATGCTTGTGTATTAATATTTCCAATTCAATTGTTAACTCTTGTTTGCTGAAATATCCTCAAAATAGATACTAAAAATATTTAAGATAAAAAACAAAACAGTATCTATGTTTAAATATTGGATTGTTGTAAAAATTTGAAATAAAGTTTGGAAGTTATTATTATTTAGTTATGAATGTTAATTTTCGGAATCAAAAAACTAACAATTGCCTTTGTATCATGTTGGGGAGGTAGATTTTATTTTCATAAAAGTATGCTAAACAGTAGTAATACATAATTAGTAAAAATAAAATGTCATAAAGAACAATAATGTTACAAACATTATATTCATTACATGGAGATGGAGCCGCAATTCCAATATAAAAGCAGTTATCAGTAATTTTTATCATTTTAATGAGAAGAGCTCGAAATTTCAAGTTATTTTTAAAATATTTTATTGATCAATTGTCAGTTAACAACATAGAGACTTCTATTTTCGATGTTTAATTATGTTAATTAATAAACAATCCAATTCAAAGTTCATATGACTTACATCGTTTGGTAATTTAAAAAACTGTTTTGTATACATCTCTTGAGAATCTGGATCATCAATCTTTGAAATTATCATACATATAGATTCATGGAAAGCAACGATTTGCGCTTGATTCAAATTGACTGATCGGGATCCAATATTATTCAACAAATAGGAAAGAATTGTCACTCCCTTTTCCTGATAAATTTTAACAAATAAGTAATTTAAAAAAGTAGTGGATTTTTTAGTAATATGCTTATTTAAGATAAACGATTAAAATTAAGAGATCGTGTATACTTTTCCATATTTAAAGTATTTTGGACCACTATAATGGGAGTTTAGAATTTGATATCAAATATGATAGGTAATAGATTGCAAAAATAAAATAACATCATAATCTGGGAATTCCACAGAGAGATAGTATAGAAACAAGATTATTAAAAACTATCGAAAAAATAGAAACGAGTTTATAAACGTTCATAATTGTATCAATTTTATTAACAAATAAAAATCTCCCAAATTAAAATAAAAACTGACACTACCATTAACATTTAGTTTCTAAAGAATCACAAAGTCATTTCTACTTTTTTCGTTTATTTGTCTTTATATAAAATAAAATAATCATTTGATTAAATAAATTAAAAATATATTTGTTTTTATTTAATTAAATATATTAATAATTTAAAAACACCAACTAAACATAACCTCTCGCTATATATATATATATATATATATATATGTGTGTATATATATTGATCGTTTTAAATAAAAAAAGGAATATTTAAACATATTAACTAATAATAATCGTAATTAAATTGTATCAAAAATAAAATTATTTAAATTTTTGAAAATAAACACAAAAATTATCATTCTTTCAAACAAATTTTTGTAGAATAATAAAAATTAAATTTAAAATTAAAATCCCTGTAGACTTAGCACTTTGAAGATTAATTAAAAAATTTAAAGTTATTCTTTCCCAATAATTACTTAGATTTTTTGCATTTATCTTGAAGTCAGACATACCTATTTTCTTACTAGTACATTTCCTTATATGATCACTAATGTGAGTAAATCAATTCAGTCGAAAATGCTCAAGAACTCGCGTGTAGAGATTACGGGCAGTCTCATAATGTATGTGTCATTATATTTATTGCATGAAAAATAATGCTTGGGTTCAGAACACAGACCAACTGGAGTTGGAGACTTATAAGTGAATAATTCTAAACAGAATTTTATCTACATTGTGATGATAATTAAATCGAAGAGTTAATTCTCGTGTTAAAAATATGTAACGAATTTTAATAAATTATAATGATAAATTTAAATAAGTTTAAAAGTTAAATTATGGAATGATGAAATTGCTTGATTGTAAAATTAATATTTAGGAGTATTTGTAATTTAAATATATTAAATATTTAGGAATGTTTGTAATTTAAATATATTAAATATTTATTGAATGTTTGTGTATTAATATTCCCTATTCAATTGTTAATTCATGCTTGCTAAAATGTTCTCAAAAGAAATACTAAAAACCATTTATGATTAAAAACACTTTAGATCGTTGTTTTAATATTGTTTTGTTTGCAGTTTTTTTTAATAAAGTTTGGAATTGATTATAATTTAGTTTTTAATGGACGTGTTAAATTTACTAAATCAAACTGCTAATATACATGTTTAAGGATCTAATGCTTAAATTCTCGGAAACCATCATAGTATACAATACGAAAACATATTTCTGTTCCGTATGACTAGATCGAATTTTTTCACCTTCTAAACTTGACAACGTACTAGCCTCAAAGTCAATAAAAACATTACCTCAGGCAAACCAACACAAGAATAACAAGTATTCAATATCTATTTAGAAACAATCTCTTTTGTAAAACCCTAAAAAAACAAACATTTGAAAAGCTGTTTGAAAAATTCGTATTAAATAAATAAATATTGATTTATTAATTTAAATGAAAATAATCAAAATTGATAATAATACTAATAAATTAATGATGAAAAGGATAAAATAATTTACTCATTATAAATATCTATTTTATAAATTTTCTTTCCATGAACATTGCTTAATTATTTCACTTAATTTTAATAAATCCTATACGATTCCTTTTAACACTGATATACTTTCTCCGACAGTTCTTCACTGATTTAAACAGCATTTTCAAAATGGTTTAATCTATAAAAGAGAATTTTCTATCTATTTTCCTATTTATCTTTTTATGATTTCAATGAGCAGCCGTTTTTTCTTTTCATCATGGTTGCGTAACTTGATTCACAAATCCAGACATAATCGATCAAATATTTTAATCTAAGTTGTAAAGATTTCCAGGAACTCATACTTTGGCGTCTTTTCTGAGGATAACACAAACTTCTAAAACTCTAATCTAGAATGGTAAATGTAGAAACTTAAAAGCCTATAATCTTCAATCAAAATAGTTTTTATTAATCCCGATAGACGAATTATTCAACAGACGAAAAATAGTGCAACAAAACTTTCTGATTTTCAAATGTTCTTTTCTCTTGCAAATATGTTCTTATATGGACATCTTTATTTATAAAACTTTCATTTTCATATCCATAATTTCGTTCTATTTGCTCTTCTCCAGCAATTTCTGGTACACATTATGGAGAGTTGCTGTGAATGTAAATTTCCATTTATATGATTCTTGGAACTGTTGTATAATTTCATCCTTCCTGAATTCAATTCCATCAAATAAACTTTAAAAAAATCGCTGAAAAAATGCAAAATATTTTTATTTAAATAAAATTATAGATTTTTAACATTATTTTCCAATAATTTTACGATTTTTAATTCCATTTTATTTTCATTTTATAGATTATTATAAAACAAAATATTGATCAATAGTCTAAAAAAGAAATGAAGTGAAAGAAAATTCAAATTGAACTTTTTATGCTATACAATGACCTCGAAATATGATTGGATAGATTTATTATTTAATTTTATTATCCAATTAGACTCACCGAATTACTGATAAAGTAGAAACAATTCGAAATCGACCATTTCTTGAAACTATCTAGTGCCATATTTTTCATCAAATCATTGCCGATTGTCAAATACTGATAAAGCCGTTTCAACATGCAACGAGATAACTCCAAGTGAAAATTTCCTAGAACACTGTAGGAACCAATCAGATAGACCAAGCTGCAACTAATGGGAATCTGGTCCTTAAATGTCAACATTTGTGCTTGGAGAGTCATGAGACTGTTAAATGAAAACCGCATCAAATCGATCAACAAATTCACCAAATCCTGATCGGAATTCGCTTTCAATTTAGCTTGTATTTCACTGTCATTAAGAACGAAATCTATAGATCTGCTAACGGAATAGAGTTCTTTGATGGAGACTTGTGGAGAAATTAAAAGATTATTGAAGCGATTTTTGATTTGCTCAATACAAATCTAAAATGATAAATCCGTAACAAATATGTAATTATATGATTAATTTGGTGCAAAATGTTTTTGTTTAAATACTTGCAGCATAATTATTAAGTCGTAATGATGAGTAGCCCAAACGCCCTACATAATTTACTGCTTATTACAGACTGAATTCACAAATGATTTATTACATCGATGACATTTCCAAATGATTTTAACGTGACATACAATTATTTTAAAACTTATCCTTATTTGTCATTTCGATGGATATAGATAAAAAATCAGGTGTATTTTTCATTTATCCCGTAGTTAGGACTGCTTCACACTAGCATCGATAATTGTATATAACTTTCTACTTATAGCAGATTAAATTTGGAAATAGTGTATTTAGTTAATCCGAAAATTTGTGTGACAAAATATTTTTAGGTCATTGTCAGAAAGAAAATAAATTTTTTTTTAATATCACTTCAGCTTTCAAAAAATTCCGTGCATTATACGCTAGTTAAAATAAATTATCCACGAAAATGACAAATATTATAGAGAGATGGTAAACTAAAGGTTCTTCAAAATAAATTAATCAAGTTAATAACATAATCTTTGTTTTGACTTGTGCATTTTTTATCATATGTTTTTATGTATAGTATGTGTTTGTATTTTATTTTTTCTCATTAAAAAATATTTTTCTATTTTTCTATATCAATTAATTTACGTCGGTGCCCATAATTTTTGTTGTTATTAAGGTCAACTATAAAAATAATTAATTTATATAGAAAAATGAACACGCCTATTTGAAATAGGAATAAAAATTACGGACACTGTGATAAATTACGTGAATTTACTTTAACAATGCATAAAATAACTTGGGTGAGAAAACTTATATATAAACCCATATACGCTTCACACAGCAGCTCTATAATAAAATAAAATACAGAGGGACAAAAATTATTGGCAGTATTCATTCTTTACGGACATTTTTAATAATAAAAACATGTAATTTGAAGATATTTCAAGCGTTTTATCACACTCCACATTTTCATGAGTAAGAGAGCACAATTTCAATTATAAAATTTCAATTTAAATCTTTTTAGAAATTTGCAAAATAGCATTATCGGAAATTAGGGAAAATTTTGAAGAAAAGCACGTAAGTTATAATTGAAATAATAAATTTTTCGGTATTCCAATATTACTACAATCTCAAAAAAAATTATTTTTGAATGAAAACATTTTAGAAGAGATTTAAAAATCTTTATCTAAATAAAAATTTCATAAATCATACGGTTTTTGAAAATTAATCATAAATGACATGAGATTCAAAATAAATATGAAAATTCGATTTAAATAAAAATATTATTAACATCTAAAAGTTAACAATATTTTTTAAAAAAATTTTAAAATGAAAAATTATTGAAAATTATCTTTTAACTTACCATATTTGTCTTTGTTGCACATAATTTATGACAGATGGTGTATTGTTAATTGATTAATTGGAACCCAATTTATATGTATTACATAATCTATTATAGTAGCTTGAAAATCTAGTCATATACTATTTTTATAATACAGTTTTGATAGTCATTAGGAGTCGTTTAGAAGGTAATATAGAAATCCATATATTTCTTATATGGATAATTCTGCAAATCATAATTCCTTCAATGTTTCCCATCCTTATTGTGAATAACGATATTTAATCACCAAACATAGGACAATTCACAGTTTAAATAATTACGCAAACTATTTCCTTGTGGTTACCATTCTACCATAGATTCCACAATTGAATTTTTTGAGGTTTAAACAATGAAAACGAAAATATATTTCAAAATAACTTGTTCTGAAAATGCTAACGGTATCCAATGAAAACCATTTTCCAACCATTATTTAACAATTTTTCAAACTTCAATTTCAATGAATTTATTATTATTATTCAGAATTTAAGAAAAATACTATTTTGTAGTATATTTTATTTATCATGTTCAGTAGCATATATTCATAGCGTTATATATGTTGTTTTTAATTCATATTAATAATTGTGAGATCAGTCTGAAGAATTACAGTTTTCGGCATGAAATGTTAATTTTAATGATTTGTAAATTTTATATTATTGATTTATGAATTTTAATAATTTAATTTTAAAACGAATGTTATGATATAACATACATATTGGATATGAATTTAAATATTTTAATTTAATTTTTTGTGTGTATCTTAAATGTCATCAAATATGTGCATTTTAATTATAGAAAGTCTGTTATGGCATCTCGAGCTCATTTGTTTTCAGTTACCTATTTTATTTTTTAATCCTCGATAAAAAATATTTTATTTAAATTTCAGATATCGTGTACTTTTTAGGTGTACCTTGATGATTTAAATTAAGTTCATACAAAAAAAAATAACAATTTAAAACAAACAAATCGAAAAAATAATCTAACATTAGGATTCAATTTAAACATGTTCTGATAAATGTTCTGAATAGACTGTAATCGTAATTCAAAATATACAATGGAAATTTCACATATGACAGTCGATTGCATTTGGAGTGCATTCAATGAAGCAGAACAATTGCTGGACACGATAATATCGGATACCTGGTGGTGAAAATAGCATTGAAAGAAATTCTTTAAAAAACTACAAAATTAACAGAAAAAATGCATTTCTAGGAAATTTAAAGGTATTTATGGATAAATTTTAAGAATTTTTTATAAAATAAAAATTGACTAAAGATATCTACTGGTAAATGTATTCTAATCGTAATTATTTTAGAACGTATTTTTCCATATTTATTGTTTTTTATTTGTATTAACAAAGTGTTCCTTATAAGCAAGAAATATATAATTATACGCAAGAAATATATTTATATATATATTAAGTTAAGTTAAAAAATAAATTAAACTAACTTCAAATCCAATTATTTTTTGATTGACTAACGAAACCAACAATTTTGCACTACGTAAATGACGCAATCAATCAAAAATAATACGTGAATGTATAATTTGTGAAGTCTCCTGATATTCTCTCATACAATTTACCATCATTTATCTTGTGATTTATAAAGATTTACTGCTGTCAGAAAATTTAGATAATGTAATTAATAATGATGCGTATTGGAATAATGTATTAATGACTTAAAAGAAATCATATATACTCTGATAATATCTTTATTTTACTACTAGATATTCGCTAGCAGAGGATCCAGCGCATTTTCAAAATAAGGGCCACGATTAAGGATAAACACATAAATACTGAAGCAATTTTCCTTCTTCTCCCTATAAATTTGATTGAGCAACAGAATATGAAAACATTTGATTGTAGATGACAATAAATGGAATCTAATATTATGTAAGATTTCCTTCGGCTAGAGTAATACAACTGGAAGTATTGTGCAAATAATCAAAATCCCATACGCCAAACGTGTCAGTGTAAAAAAGAGGACGTAATGATAGTGACGATGGCAGTGATAGATGGCTAATTATTGCTCGGATTTCTATTTCCTGACTAAATCTGTCTTTAAAAGCTTTAATTCCACTTTTTCTATTCGGATTTCTACTAAATCTGTCTTTAAAAGCTTTAATTCCACTTTTTACAAAATTCATCTTTCACTATCAATTTCAGTAATTGTTCAAGTTATAAAGTTTTCAAGATGTTATGTCGCTTGAATGATTTAAATTATATACGAAATTAGGTCTTCAATACACATGGAATTTCATATGGGATAAAGGATATGCACATTGGAAAATAAAGGAATAATGTCTTAAATATCGGTAGGAAATCTTAGAATAAATGAATAATTATCAAAAAAACACTTAATATTGATTATTTTACATGTTAAAATTTACCAATAAAATATTTTATTTACAGAATTAATCGAATATTTAATTTTCAATTTTTTTCATCTTAATTTCAAATGGTTTGGTTCCATTTCCTCACTTTAAAAAACCCTTTGGAACGTTCTATTGGAATATATGTTTTATATAAATTTTACTAAGTGGGGTTTTGCAATAAAAAAAATTTTTTAACTGGTGAAAAAGTAACGTTTTACAAAAATTTGTATTTTCAAAAGTTTTAATCCTTAGCTGCAAGTTATTAAAAACAAAATATGTAAATTCAAATTTTTTTAGAATTTTAAGAAAATGCTAAAATAATTAAATAAGTTTGGCGGAGATTTTAATAAAAGAAAATGCCATTCAAACCCTCATTGTATATTTCGATATATTTCGACAGTTTAACTGTCATTTCCAGGCACAAAAACTAAAATAATATGGATTAATTTATATAAAAACAAATTATTTTTTTAAGAAATATTTTAAGAAATAAATCTACCACGTTTGCTAATTCAGTAAAAAGTCTTGATAAATTGGTTGAGTTAGATTATGTTCTGATCTCGTTTATCAATTTACATGTAATGGGTGTAATGCCACATACATTGGAGAGACTTCCCGCCATCTCTGTACTCAAGTTCTAGAGAATTGTCGATTGAAGGATTTGACCAATATTAGTGAGCACAATAGAGACTGTAAAAGTAAAATAGGAATGTCTGATTTTAAAATATTTTGAAAAGTTTTAAGAATTATTGGGAGCGAATGATATGTGAAGCATTGCTGATAAGGTCATTGGATCCATAGATTAATGTGCAGAGTGCTATGACTAAGAATGTTTTGAATATTTTTAAATCGTTTGAGTATGTTAAATTGTTATTAATTGATGTTTCAGTATTGTTTGAAGATTTTTTAAATTTTAATATTATTAAAATAATTCAATTTATAAAATATTTCATTATAATTTGAAAATTTTATTATAATAGAAATAAAAAATTTAATATTTATAAAAAAATTAAAAAAGTATTTAAAAATTTATTTATTAAAATATTTAATTAAAAAATAATTTGTTTAAATTATATAAATTAATCAATAATATTTTAGTTGGTTTTTGTAGATGACAGCTAAACTGTTGAAAAATATCGTACAACGAGTGTTTGAATGCGTTTTCTTTTAATTAAATATATGTTAGTAAAACTTTAACTTTAATTATGAAGATAAAAAAATGAACATTGAAGTAACATATAAAGAACGATCATCAATAGAAATAAATATTTTCTCCAATATCGAAATAATCTGAGGAATAAAGAAATAAATTGCTATCTTTATTTCATAATTTTTTCTTGGCATGATATTTAATGTTTTGCTATTAAATAAGCTTAATAAAAGAAATGTTTAATAGCATATCAATATTTTATTGACAAAATAAATAAATTAGAATTTCATTTATCTTAATTTAGATTTCGATTATAGATCAATTTTATTTTTAAATTTATCACAAATTTCACGTTTATAAGTATTATTTAAATTATCATTTTTGTTTTTAATAACTTGCAGCTTTATTATATATTATGGATTATTATATTATATATTTTACATTCAATTGTGAGTTAGGAAATATTTCTTGAGTGGTCAATAAATGAAAAAATAGTTTCTCCATAAAATCTTTTATCATCTTCACCATTGATCGTTTTTACAATTTCCTTGATCTTCTTTTCTATTTTAGACTATCGATAAATAAAAAAACCAAATTTAATCAATTTGCTTGGTTTCCGTTGGTTTTCGAAATATTATTATTTTCTCATTTTCATTATAATAATTTGTTAATTTATTTAATAAAAATAGTTAATTGTATTAATATTTGCAACAAATAATCCAAAGATTTACCTCATTAAGATAAACAGCGGCCTTAGAATAAAAGTTATCCTCGGGATTCAACGATTTACCCTTATAAACAATATCGGACAATTGCGACCAGTAATCAAAGCAAATGGTGCTTATATCGTCATTCTCTATGGCCGTCAATCGCAAAAGAAATAACCATGCATCTTCCAAATGGTTTCTGCAAGAATCTTCTTTATAGAATTTCACAATAAATTCAGCTAATAAATCAGCAATGAGTATCAGAAACGTTTTGTCGTCACATTTGCAATCAGAGAATATGTCTTGCAACACAATCGAGCTGGGAATAATCTAAACATGTCGCGTTTATCAACAGAACTATTTACTAAATTAAACCGACTTTTGTCAATTGTTCCGAAACGACTTTGAGATAATCAACGACTTTATTTGAAGGTTTTATTTGACGACCTGAAAATATTTGCTGTTATTGTATTATTAAACAGCTAGCTGTGCATACGTCAAAATGACGTATTGAAAAAAATTTTTAAAGGCAATTTATCATTATTACTAGTGTAATAGCAAATATCTAATTAAAATCAATTAAAAATATTTATGATCAATCATTTTAGAAATGTTATAATAGTAAAATCTACTCAATTTTTTAATATTAAATGAAGGAATATAAAAAATTATTCCCACAAAAATTAATTTGTTTATCAATTTTGCCCTTTTTATTTTGATTTAAATTAAATTAACAATTTAATTTTTATTTAATTTTGTTTGAGTAATTTTGAAAAGAAATTTACCCACAGAAAGCAATGATAGTTTTGATGGCATCCTTCCTAATGACCGATACCAGCAACAAGTTGGATAAATGCATGAAAATCTTGTCATAATCCTTGATGATGTCTGGCTTAATAGAAATGAAGAGCTCCAAAAGGTCGAGACTTCTCAATACCAATGTCACATTTCGGGAAATGTCAATAATTGACAGAATTAATTTCAATATTTTATCGAATAAAGATGTTAAATAAAATTTCAGTTTTTCTAATTTTTCTTTGGATAAATTGACTGAGAGATCGTTTTGAAATACAAGCTCATAAAGGTTTTTGAAAACTAGGATATTATTTTGACAGAGAAATTCGTTCCCGTTGCAAGAATCTATCAGTTCGTCAATGAACACTGGCCACTCATCGTTGGACCATTTGACGAAAAATATCTAAATTAGGATCAGAATTAAGGAGTAATTTCAATGCTGGTATCACTAATGTTACGCACTTTATTCGCATAGTTTATTTACTCCAATTCTCTTTTCTGAATATGAAAACAATTCAAATACAAATTGCACTATTGATCTAACACAGGTTTATCAAACTCAACCCATGCCTTGGGCCGCATTAACATTTTTAGAGTTGTGAAGGGCCACGCACAAAAAATTACTAACTTTAAAACCCTTACTATTAAAAAATAGATAAAATTGTCTTTTATAAGTTAAAAGAATGTAAGTTCTGTCAATAAACAACAAAACTAGATACTACTTTACATTCTTCCTATCTATAATTATATAAACGTAATAAAAATGCATATATGCATTACCAAATTAATAGAAATATATATGCATGTATTGAGCAGCTTGTGAATTTTTTTGTGAAGTGATTTATCTTTGCTTTTTGTTGTTCTATGAATGAATGTTAAAGATTTTACAAATGTTTTAGACATAAATAAATATATGGGTTTAAGTGTGTACATCAGAGACCTGAACGGGCCAGTAAAATTTTTATCCGACCTGAACCCGGCTCTTCATAACATTAAAGTCCGAACCCAACCCAACCCAAAAACAAGAAATTAGATTTTCAAGTCTATGGTATCGAAATGACGTCATTTTGCCTAATTAAAATTAAATTTATGTAAGCAAGGAAATTTACTTCAGGTAAATTTTATCTTAATTCATACATCATTGGGGTGAATAAAATTATATTAAAAATTCATAAAGAAAAATTTTGATTAATTTTTAAAATTAAGCCCTAGCCCGACCCGAACCCGAATGAAATAACAAAATATCAGCCCCGCCCAAGGGCCTAGCACGAGCCCGTGCAGGTCTCTGGTGTACATAGAAAAAATTTCTTTCTTAAATAATATTGAACATTTCTTTGAAGTTTAGTTTTTACTCAATATTTTAATAATATACATTTGTTGTTTGGGACGCAAAACACTTTTTGTTGATGGTTCCATGAGGCCCGCGGGCCACAAGTGTGACATGCTTAATCTACTAGATATCGACTTCAGATCAGATTATTATTTCTGGAGACTTCAAAAACCGTGAATTATTTTAAAATTCAAAATTATTAAACTTGGATGAATTTCTAGAAAATATACTAATTTCGAGATTTTTTTTTTAATTTTACGTTGCATTTTTATTGAAATGGCTATTATTCTTTTAAACCGAAGGCAATTGGTGATACTCTATAATAGAAATTTTACTAAAGAAATAAATGTAGTGATAATTAAAAAGAAGTATTTGACTTTATTTCATCAATATACTTAAATTGCACTGTTTGGATTTTTTTTAAATCAATGCGCTCTTCATAAATTTATTTTATATGAATGCGGCTCCCAAGACACACAACTGTGCCAACCCCTGCTATATTTATAGTTGTGTAAAAAGATACTAATTGTATAAACACATGTGTTGAGAGATGTTTCTCTGACCTCCGCTTTGTATTGTCAGATTTAAGGACGCGTATGACTAATCGCATTTTAGAAGACAATGATAATTCGGGTAAATTAATAAATTATTTATCATATTCATTATAGTGTTACCTTTTTATAATACTACATTAACAGTTGAGTTAAATATTTGTAAATGTTAAGTTCTGTGTTTAAAATATATTTTGGCGATTAATTTTTTTAAGTCAGTTGGCAACTATTATCGTTATGCATTTTGAAACTGAAAATTTTACTGAATAAATTAAACATGTTGATAATTTTTAATGTTGAAATAAATTAAAATTGATATCAATTTACAATTACATAAATATGATAATTTACATAAATAAAGTAGTAGTAAATAAGAAATTTTAAACTTATGAAACTTAAGAAATAGTGAACGATAAACTTGATTTTAAAAATTCTTAATATGTTTTCCTTTGCACTTAAATTTCTTTCACTTCAATCGTAGGCCACATTCTGTAATTATAATAACGTGAATGATAATTTTTTGTTTCATGATAGTACGCGTTGCTACGCTGAAGCGAATTAAAAAATAATTATTCAAGTTGTCATAATTACAGAATGTGCCCTTCTGATGTCCGTAAAACTAAACTTGTTTACGCTAACAAAGTAATTTTAAAAAACCGGTTTTTAACAGTTAAACGTAATTTTGCAAACCGGTTTAACCGAAAAGCGATATTATTCTAATGAATATAAAACCGGTTAAATTTTAATCGAAATTAACTTCGGTTTCCTTCCCTAATATATATATTGTAAAAAATTTATTTGTTTTGAAAATGGTTATACAATAATCAATGCTAGTTATTCCGATTTAATGAGAATAATTAAGCCCTGTAAATAATAATTGAGATGCGAAAACATAATGAAAAATACTTTCTTTGTTGTATGTACACTACTTAAAGTATTATTTAAAGTTCATTGGATAAATATTTTGACCAATCACAAACCTTATATGATGTCTACATTAGGTTGCCATAATTCTCGGACTACAGACCAGAACAATCTTTCCTCCATTCTCGTTACGCTTCACCGCCCCACCGCCAAAAAACTACAAAACTTTTATCGACAATCATACAAATTTTTTTTATAATAGGTTCAAATTAATATCATGTAAAAATGATCTTTCTTTTTCTGATAACTGGTGTATGGGGATGGGAGAGGGTAGAGGTGTTGCTTCGAATGTCGGTTTTGCCACATGCGCGTATCAATTCTTGATACTAGCTGACCCGTACCCAGCTTCGCTCGGGAACATTTCGTCATTTTTGACTTTTATGTTAAAAAAAATATATTCATTCGAAAATTTTAAATCAACTGGGACAAATAAATCTTGTACTGGGACACCGGGAACCGAACCTTGAAACCGTGAAATGTCAATGCTATTGGTATTGATTTAGGTACTTTAATATATATATATATATATATATCGGAGTTCAGAAGCATGTAAACGGTTAAACTATTGTAAATTACAAAGGAACCCATAAAACTTCAAATTGTGTTTCGTTTACATATTCTCAGCAATATATAGGTCGAAATTATGATCAATCATTAGTTGAGAGTGACTTGAAACTTCGGTAGATAGATGTTACCCAGTCAGATATATGTCAAATCCACTAAATGTATGCCACGAATATGTATCACTGGTTACCACAGGAACCACGAAAATGGGTCAATTTAATGTCCAAATAAGTAGTTTAAATAATAAAAATTTTGTAAGCAACACATAAAAATATGTAGGGGAACTTAAGGATCAAATAAAGTAGGTTATTGATAAAATATTGTTGACAGAAAATATGCAAGGTGAAATAAGGATATGCTTTTCCAAAGATATTTTCAAGATGATTATGAAAGAAATTTCAGAATAGTTAGGCAAAACAGTAAAAGATTCCGATTGTTTCGATGGTAAATTGCTGACATTAATGCGATAAGATTAGCGAAACATATTGTCAACAGAAACAGATGATAATGAAGACTCTAGTGAAGAGTTCCAAGCTGAATCAAGCACAAACGGATGTTATTTGCCAGAGTTTAAGCTATATCAACCGGTATCAGAACCAACAACAGCAATTCTAAAATCGTAATTTCAGCTTCAGTCGCTTCAACAGTTGTCTCAAAAAATAACATATTTCGTCTTTACTGAGACTTTTTGAGCTAAATCTTAGAATATTGAGAGCTGAAATCTGTTATTAGATATCCGATCGGGTCATATTAGTAAATCCAGTCTAAGGAATCTCTGTGTGTCAATGGCATTTAATTCAATAACAACAACTACTGCAAAATGACTTCATCAAATGTGACAAAATACCGATAGAATTGAATCTGTGTGAATATCACTGAATTTATTTTGAATTGCTCCACTTATAATCCCCATGGTTATTGTTGCCAATAATATCAGTGGCTATGATAAGAAAGTCAGTGATGCTAACGCTAGTCTCAGTGGAGAGGATTAAAAGTTATTTTATCAGCATTATATCATATTTCATACGAAACCACCACAATACAAATGATATCACAATATTATATCACAGACAAATCTTTTGGCTAGTGTGACTTCCACAAACGACTTTTCAAGCACCATAACGGTTTCCCCTTCAAGCCCCATAACGGTCCCACCATCCCTACAAAACCCTATAACGGTTCCCCATTCAAGCCCCATAACGGTTCCCCATTCCTTCAAGCCTCATAACGGTCCCACCATCCTTTAAAACCCCATAACGGTTCCCCATCCCTTCAAGCACCATAATGATCCCTCTTCCGTCACCCTTCGATCTCACAATAACAATGAAAGAGTAAATAATCCAATAAATTATATTGATTATTTCCCGGGAAAAATTGGCTTTCTTTAATGGTGGTTTGAGATTATCATTGACAATTAAATTATTTTCAATTAAAATGTTTAAATATTTCAATAAATATGAATTATTTTTATAAAATAAATGTTTATAAAAAAATGTTTACAATTATAACAAAAAGTTGAATAATAAAAAGAATTTAAATTTTTTAAAATACATTTTGTGATTTAATTTATTTTATAAACTCAGTATATCGTTAAAACTTTAAAATATATTTCATACGTAACTATTTATACAAACTTGATAATAATGACTAAATCATGAAATTATACCTCCAACAAACAATGATTGAATTTACGAAGAATTAATTCTTCCTGTGGAATTAAACTGGGATTTGTAGAAAGTTTAAGAACTTTTCCGAGAATAAAACTGGATATACCTAAATTTCATAATTAACAAAACAATTGCATAAAGAAACTTAATTACATTCTTGTTGTTCGGCTGATATACAATTCCATTTATATTTTATGAGATCAATCAAAATTATCAGTCCATAAAATATTTGCATCTCATCATTTGTATTAAAAAGGCATTCACTTTCCATCCACGCATTTCGTTTGTTTTTAAAATTTATTAAGATTTCATTTAATGATTTACAGCTTTCACCACTGTCAATATTAGGAAAATTTGATAAAGCGAATTGTGCACTTGAAATATTTACATTTTCTTTGTAATCAAAAATGTTCATTTGCAATTTAGAATATCTTTAACTAAAAATAGCTCAATTTATTTATTAATGATCTATATAAATAAGTATTTTAATAAATTCAGAAATGTGCCCTTTTGATATAATATATACAAACAAATAAATATTAATCAAATCTAATAATAAAATAAAAAGGCCGTTTTCAAAAATAATTTTAATGTGCAAGATTATAATCTAAAACTATATGCTGTTATTTCTGCTTAAACATTTTATTTTTATAACTATGTAAGTAACTTATGATTTAAAAGAATTTAAAATTCATATAACAATTATGAATGGTGGTGGGTTTCGAATGTTTCAATGATCTAAATCAAAGCTTCTTAAACTATGGGTTGCGACCCCAGATGGAGTCGCTTAGCGAAATATTGGGGTCTCGAGATTTTAATGTAAAGTATTTATATATGGTGGGCTACTGGGTGTCATTGTTTGTTTGAATTAGCCTGTGGTTGCCCCAGCAACGCCATACAAAATGTTACTTCAACTACCACTCGGCACCCGTTGCTAAGCAACGTTGGAAATGTGTTCGAGTGGGTGGATTGTCCGCAAAAAGTGAGCATTATTACTAATACTGTAATTGCTCGGACAACCCTCGGGTTCAACGAGCTGTCGTTAGAAGACCTGCGCTCGCTTTATGCTGTCCCCTGCAAAATTCGTCCTGAACGGTGGGAGAGAAATACTAGTTCGACGACACAGTGAGAGTATTCACGATTTTCCGGCGACCATTCTACTTATAATCCTATCGGGAACATCCTATTTTTGAATTTAATCACCGTTACGATTCTGTTTATTGCAATAACAAAATTAATGTGTCATGTCCGTCATTTAGATCGCTTTATCTATCAGACGTGCGGCTCTGCGGCGGGCACGTTCCTTTCGTCCCGGTCGGTGGCTGCTTGATGGGGCTGTTGAAGGATTTTTGGCTGAGGTATCGTTGTGGGTCTGATTCTGGTAGGACAACTGGGATGGAGCAAAGATGAGTGGGTAAGTTACCGCTTGCCCCTCCCGACTCGCAGCCAGGGCGACTTCCAGCCCTCGGATTTGGGTTCGGAGGCTCTGGTTGAGTAGTCGCTCCTCCGCCCAGCCCTTTTGAGCGGCAGTGAGCCTGTGATAGAGAGCCTTTGTTTTCTTTGGGTCCGACCAGGTAGATTTGATCTGCTGGGCTTCTCGAGTTATCTGAACTATTTGTTCGAGAAGATTCGTATTGGCACGTCGCATATGAGCGAGTTCTGCTTGCAATATCTGGACGGATGTCATATCTGAAATACAAATCCTTAATTCCATCATTAACTTAGGTAAAGTAAAATCCTGATTAATAAAACATAGGGTGCAAAATTGGGTTTATTAATTTATCAAATAAATGAACAACATCTTTTAAAATTTCTTAATTCAACAAAGTGACACAGGATATTGTTTTGTTTGCTTCTTATCCAGGGAGTAAGGGTTCCTCCAAGAACTTCCTGACCCCTTCCTCCGGGGAGTAGCCGGGGATAATGGCCACTGGGCGTTTAGTGTTACGGGCCGGTCGGGCTGGATAGAACTTTGCGATGCGTCCGGCAGAGATATCTTCTTCCACATTGGCCAAATACATTCGGGCCTTGACGACTTTCCGATCAACCTGCCATTGGACCTTTTCCCAATGAGCGAGGATGCTCCGTGCGTGACTTCGGATCTCCTCGGCAGGATATTGTTGGTCACATTGAATTCCGGCCCAACGAGGGTCATTCTCCATACCTAGCATTTGTAGAGCGGTCCGGTGTTGTTCCTTGGGTTGAAGTTCCTCGGGCATTGTTGCCGGTCGGGCCCGCTTCCAAGCCCGTCGCCATTCTTCCGCCACGTGGGCGGGAATCGCCTCGAGAAGTATTGACTCTTCTAAAATAGACATCGTTAGGATTAGGTGCACCAGTATAACATAGTTTTCAATATATTCCTTATTGACAGTGGCATAACCTCCTGTCCCTCAGTTAGCGTGCTGACGTCAAGGTATCGCCTGTGTCGATCTATCGTTATGAGGATTATCAATTTTTATCGACGGATAAGTGGTGTGGGCATAAATTTTTCGCACTTTGATGTGTAACAAATGGGTTGGAGTTAGTATCTATCCATTTCTCTTCTACACAGATGTCGGCAGGCCTGTTCGAGTCGTCGGTGATCGCTTCATGATTGATAATGTCGGATTCATAGAACAAAAATTCAGTTGCCGGGTTAAAACTTAGGTAAGGGAATACTAATTGAGTTTAAACCTAGTAACCAATTCGACTTTCGAGGGACGAAAATGATCATCAGCGTTAACTGTATAGTGGACATTCGTTGGATTATGCGTTGTGTTCACGGAATACTATGTGGTTTAGGTAGTAATGGATATTAACGAGATGGGTTACCCTGAAATTTATGAATAATAATAACTATAAGATTTTTAATAATACATGGAAAGCATGAATAACTGGTTACTGTAAAGGTTATGGGGTTGGATGAGTTAAACGTCACGAACTACAAGGCACTGACGTTTGTCAAGTTAGAACTTGTTAACTGCATGGTACTAATATTTGTCAAAAACCAATTTACGATTTGCCATCTACCTAGTATTAACCTTTATCAAAATTAAGTTACAGTTTGCTAAATACGTAGGGATAATGTTTATTAAAAACTACTTTAAAATTTTCTGGATACAAAGTATCAACATTTATTGAAGTATATTTAAAATTTACTAAATGCATAATGTTAACATTTGTCAAAATTAATTTAAGATTTACTAAAAAATTATATAATATTGACATTTATTAAAATGAATTTTTGAATTTACTAATTATGATGTTAACATTTATTAAGTGAATTTAAGATTTACTAAATATAAGACTAACATTTATTAAAATGAACGTCAGTATAAATTACCTTGGTTTGGGACACTCGACTCCTTTAGTGTTTCTCCTATTGACGTCATAGTTGCTAGATCCATATTTCATAAAAATGATAGTGTAATGGCTGGATAGTATCCACACCAAATCATTTAACTGGGGTTGATGCACACGCATCCGTTACCTCATGACCGAACATGGAGATTTTGGTGAGTGAATTTGTGTTTATATTAATGGAATTTAATATTTATTCATAGGTAAAATGTCTGCGGAAACATCGATTTCGCGGATCACGGGAATTTTCGGGTTATTCAATTTGGACCTACGATTTCCGGTTGATTGGTCGATTTGCTGATCTATCAAGATTTTCGGCGATAATTCGATTCGGTAAGTTTACATCCTGTGTTTACATTACTTATATTGTATTTGCAGGAATTCGCGATTGGTAAATTCGCTGAAGTTTAGTCGGATCGATTTGGTGAGTTAATGTTTGAGTTAATTTGAATGTTTGTTATCCATACTTTTTTAGGGAAACTACTTGCATCTACCGTGGATTTCGGTGGTCTCCTTCTCGGCACCTTTGTGCAATCTCATGCGTTTGGAATTTTATTATTTGGAAGTTTTTTGGTGGAAGTTTCTATTCGTCGTTTTCTCGGGGATATTTGGATCACCTTATTAGCGTTATCGAAATTCGATGTCGGCGGTAATCCTTTCCTGTAGTTTAACATTTAATGTAGTGTTAATATAAATTTTTCGATTGTTACTTTAATTGATCTATTATCCTAAATTTTTATGGTCATTTTGTCGATTTTGTATTAATTCTCGATTTTTAGGGTCAATGTTTGGGTTGTTATCCGTGATAATTAAACGTTATCGCCAAGTTAAATTTGTTGAGTTAGTTTTATTTTGTTTTATAACGAAACAATCAACTATTTCGTGTTAACATCAATTTTATGTTTTTCCTGTTATAATGATATTAATTAACAATGATTTAAATTTTTATAGCAATGCTCTCGGGTTAATGGATTGTCAAATTAATTTTAAGCAACGGGTTTTGTACTTACTTCCATTAACAGATTAATTTATTTATTTCTACCCTTAATTTGTTTAATTACTTTAATTTTACTCAATGAATTACTCTATTTTTAATAAATCAACCGATACTTTGTTTTTAATCAAAGAATTGAATCGATAATTACTTTAATCAATGAATTATTCTATGTTTCAGTCAATGAATTACTCGTTTCTAATCGATAGTTACTTTAATTTTTAGCAATGAATTATATTAATTTAATCAATGAATTACTTATTTTTACTCAATAATTACTTTAATTTTAATCAATGAATTAATTTATTGTTAAGCAATGAACTACTTGATCTTAATCAATGAATTACTTTCGTTTAATCAATGAATTAATTTATTGTTAAGCAATGAACTACTTGATCTTAATCAATGAATTACTTTCGTTTAATCAATGAATTAATTTATTCCCCGTACCATTACCCTTTAATAAGCCTTAGGCGCATATTGTGTTTATATTATAGTTAATGAGTGCCCACTGGACTACTCGGTGTGATGATTTTGAGCCGTGTGTAATATAATTTTAGGTCGATTTTATAGAAAAGAGAAACGAGGAAGCAGCCAAAAGACTCCTTCCTTATTCCTTGTTTCTTCTATATGGATGATATTGACGTTACGACCCCTGCGTTCCGCACGCTGGGTCTTCACGGGTACATATCATTGGCGATTTTCCACGCACTTACACGAGTCTGTACTATGTATATTTTAATAACTTGCAATATGTGTTGGCTGTGGGCCGGAAAAATTTCGACAGTTTACTTTAATTTATGTAATATATATAACAATTTATGAATAATATAAGGTTTATTATCATATTAAAGACAAAATACAAAATTACTTGACAACAAATAAATTCATCAAAACATAAAATTGCATCTCTCCCCACGCCGACGTCCAAGCAGAGCTCTACCGAGGTTGCGAGGATGTGACGTGGAGGGAGAGCTCCACAATAAAAGCTATTTCTCACCTAAATTTTTTGTCTTCAAAAATAGATTTTTAAAACAGTTTCCAAATAATTTTTCGGTTTGAAAAATGGTATTATGGTTTTTTTTAATGTGAAAATGAATCGGTATTTATACCTATTTTCTGTCCCTAACCTCGCGTGTTAAATTTGATGTAGTAAAACAAAATTCGACCTTGTTATTTTCTAGTGTATTCTAATCTTTAATTTTATTATTTTTCAATTTATTTTAATAATTTTTCGTTTAGAATTTTTATTGAATTATTACTAATTCAAATTTTTTGATTTAAGTTTCATTTTCATGAACTTTTATTAATTTATCAATTTTTGTCGAATTTGTTGGGTTTTCGTGTTATGTTAGTGTTTGTATCGTGCGAATCTTGTTGCATTTTGTTATTATTTTAATTTATTTTTATGTTCATTATTTTATATTTAATTCTCTTTTTTCTCATATTTGATAGGGTTTAATTGATGTTTCAATAGGTTTATTTAAATTTGCATGTTATATTTGCATGTGTGTTGCCGATCCATTTAAACATTTTCCAAGGCCATATGTGTTCTAGCCCAACATATATATGAAGTTGCATAATTGTCGTATATTTTCGTATCCGTTGGGCAAAATTGGAATTTGCGCGTTATAACCAATATAAAGTCAGTCACAAAATTAACAATTAATTTAGTGATCTCCAGTATTTATATTTCTTTAAAATACATGGTTATAACAGAGTTAAATTCATTGCCATAGCTATTGTTGCATAGTAGTCTAGTAAAGTTTGTCTCTGCTCGCGAGATAATGTCATTTCTTGAAATTGATGTGGCACTATTGGTTTGCATTTTCATTGTGTAAACTAGTGTAGTGTTGTCGCTTTTACCATTGTAGTCAGTTATCTCTGTTCTATAGCAACGCAAGAGTGGACATCGCAAGAATAATATAGTTTTTTTTATTTATTCGGTAATTAATTAATTAATTATTATGTGTAATATCTTATCTTTATATAGGTAGTATATAATTTTTATCATTAAAATATTTAAATTTTCACCGAAATATCAAAATATTGGTTTTAAATAATTTTTACAAGCTGCTCACTATGATCATATAACTTTTACGCACTGCCTTATTCATCAAGAGGCCCTTGAGTCAAAAGGAAATAGCACAAAAATTGAACGATCTGCTTCAGAATGCTGTAAACAGCCGCTTATTTTCAAATTTTTGTAAATATACGGATTCCCAGTAAACAAATTTATTATTACATGCAGAAGTGAGATGGTAATCAAGAGGTCAAAGTTTTAGAAGATTATTGTTATTAAATGACGAAATCGAAAAATTTTTATCCGAAAAAATGTTATCTTGCTGCTTATTTTCAAAATGACCTATGGCTATCCAAGCTGTGTTATATCTCAGATATTTTTGAGAAATTAAACGATCTCATCTTGTCTCTTTAAGGAAAGAATTGCAATATGTTTACTTCGAATGAGAAAATTGAAAGTTTTATTAAAAAGGCAACATTTGGAAAAGTAGGGAGGAAAAGGATTCGTTCCAAATAATTTCCAGTATCGACAATTTTATAATCGAGAAAAATCAATGTAAAACTTTTATCGCAAAAATTATTATAGGTCACTTAAAAAGTTAGCTTGAATTCAAAAACCATTTTTGATTGACTTGAGTGAGATTGATCACCTGCCATATAAAGCTCAAGAGGAATTTGTTGAGGTTTCGAGCAATTTAAACTTTAACTAGATTTTTTAAAGAATCCCTTGACTGAATTCGGGATTGAAACTAGAACTGAATTTCCCAAAATCTCTGATATGGCACTGAATGTTCTACTGCCATTCAACAACATATATTTATGTGAACTTACGTTTCAGCTTTAACACGTATTAAATCCCAATATTGTTCATCGTTACGTCCAGTAGTGTCAAATATTGCACCAAGATTGAAATTGTAATGCAGTAAAAAACGATTTTTCCTTTAATTTTTGTATGCTTAACCACTGCGATCGTATATATCCGAATGAAATAAGACGGCCAAAATGCTCAGGTTCGAATATATACCAGCGACTATATATTTTGCTCAATATTCTCCTTTATTTATGTATTTTAATTGCAATTATGTTACTGCCAAAAAATGTAGTTTTGATGAAAAATAAGACATATAATTTTTGTAACTATAATAAATACAATTTTACAACTTTTTGTGCAATTTTTAATTTTATATTTTTGTGTTTCTAAACAAATTTTGAAACTAAATTTTTCCATATGCATGTATGTTGTTAACTAATCAATAAATCATCACAAAATATTTATATATCTTTATTTTAAATTTATCTGGGGCCGCGAAAAAACTTACAATTATAAATCGGGTCTTGAATGAAAAAAGTTTAAAAAACCCTGATCTAAATGAATATTACCAAATAAGCCACACAAAATAATGTGTATTTAAATCGTTTATTTATTAGATTTTATTTATAATATCACACTAAAATGGACACCAAAATGATAGTTGAAAGATTTCTACCATACCTATCCAGACGACCCTTTCGAGTGATACGATAGAATAAAAGGATGTTCTACTTCACCAAAATAGTCTTAAGAAATCCAAGATGATAAAAACATTCAGAGGTGCAAGAAACCTGCAATACGAATATCGAAAATTCTTTAATCAGAAACAAACAGCAAACAAATTAAATTAAATGGATGGATTTAAATTACATGGTTTTCATTTTGACCTTGGTTATATATCTACCGAAGATACATAATTTAATTCATCCCGATGATACTCTTCATTAGGTGACGTTGGTTCTGTATCAACAAGTTTAGAGTCTAACCATAGAAACGAGACGACGAATATCAAAAACTTTAAAAAATATTGTGGAGACTGTTGGAGACCAGTGTATGGGTCCCGTGAATGCCATGGACAGCGTGAATATTGGAATTACAGAAATAAAGAGATACCATAACAAGATGAAGAACACCTAAGAAATGTTTTCAATTCGGACAAAAGTATCACCTGGTTGCTGTATCTCTAACAAGAAGAATCCAGAATCAGAGAAACACAACAAAGACGTCATCAAACCAATTAACCGAGATGCAAAATAAGATAGATATACTTACAAGAATGTATCGTTATTTGAGAGATAACCAAACTCATAGATGAAAAGAGCCAACAACCAACAATAATGTATCATAAACATAGAAAAAGAGATGGAGTAAGATAAACAAGCCACAAGCCCTCATAGAACAAGAATAACAACGATAATAACAAGACAATAATTTAAGAATGGAGTAAAAACGAACTGAATATACAGCCAAGAAGTAACTCAGGCACAGAATTGAGAGGTCAATGTATAGAACAGATAAGGATTGTTCAATTTTGGTTGTCACTTCGGTGTACGCAATCGTTATTTTTGGTTTCATGTTTAGTGAGCACACAGATAGTTTTGTTTTTGTCATTTTGGCCATTTTTTATAAAAATTGTTTATTGATTGTCGAATTGTAGAATATTTCTCGTGTTGTTTTAAAGCTTCTGGGATTTGAATTTTCGATTTTCTGGAACTTTATTGAATTTTCTGTGATTTTGAATTTATTTGTAATTTAATCATTTTGGAATAAATTAAACGTTTCGTGATTAGTTGATGCATACTTTTCAGCATTACAGATGAAAATAAATTGAACTATGTGACAAAAGAAGCTCCACTAAAAGTTACATATGAAGATTTGGTGGCTGATTGGAATGAGACTTGTTCGCAGAAGAATTGCTTATATGCAGCTTATAAATATGATTTATCCAAAACTGAATTTTGTTTTCTGTTGCTGGATATCCGAAACGACGCTTTACTACCAATATCAGCTCCAGCTCGTAATGCTTTCATAAATGCCATAGTTCTTGATCCGGTAATTGTCTCCAAATTATATATTAAATCGGCATTTGTCATCCCAATTCATATTTCAATAATTATTAGAATTCCAGCATCTCTAAGGTATTTTTATCATTAATTTCTTCGTGGTATCGAGTATCGAGAGATCTGTTAAACTTCTGTGTCTAATTTTGTCTTATGAGTCGCTAGAATTCGAAATTAATTCAAGAAAAGATATTCCTTTGTTGAAATAGAAAGTATTGATAATAATGCTCAACAATTGTACAAGTTACGCTTGAAAGGCAAATGTGTCAGTATTAGTGATTGTTTCCATAAAACTTTTCTTTAATTTTAAATCTAAAATTGGCAGAGATTGCGCAATGTAAACTTTTTTTATCTTTCACTTGTTCATTAAGAATTTCATTTACAATTATGAATTAATTCGATATTACTCATGTTGGATTTATATCAAAAAGATTATTAACCTGAATATTTTAGCATTAATTCAAAGTCATTATTAATTCCAAAATAAGAGAAATGAAAAGTTTCTAAAATTATATTAGAACTAAATTTCCTACAAATTTTCAAATCAACTTCCCAATGATTTATTTAAACAAAAACAACAATATTACAAAATAAATTCAAAGTTCCGAAAATTCTAAAATAAAACAATCCACAAATGGAAATTTTGTCACCATTATTAGCCCGAAAATTATGCAATACACACACGGTCCACTTGGCAGGATAGCTCACAATACAGGGTATACTACTAATATCCAGTATTCTGACACCAATTTTAAAACTAAAAGTACACTAAGTTAAGCTTACTAATCCGTTTTATTGTGGTTGTTTCTTTCAGTCTTTAAATAAAGTACTAGAATTATAATAGTATACAAAGATTAATTTTAACTAAATTTATGTATCTTTGATTTATTATTAAATTTATTATATAACATGAAATAATAGAAGTTTTTAGAAAAATGAACATCTTATGATAATATCTAAAGAAAATATTATTTTAACATTAATTGATAAATCCTATCTAATAATCTGAATGAAACGCGTTGAAAATATATTAAAATTATAATAAATCCTAAAATTAAATTTGAATCTAAAAATCGGGTTGAAAATTTATTCTATGAGGCCAAATATTATATTATTATTTAACCATATTTTGTCAATTTGACTAATTATTTTGAAATGAATATTATTTGAATGCGCGAAATCTAGTTCATAATATTTAAACAACAAATTAAATTCCATTACATCTCCCATAGATTCCTAGGAATCCCATGCTCTAAGACGCCAATCTATGAGAAGTCTCGGATTTTTCAATTACATTGAACAAAATATTTCTTGTTCGCTTTCTGTTTAAAATCATCTTTCCTGGAATTCATTGTTGGTAACGTTTTGTTATCTTGTTCGGTTTCACTTGTACATTATTTTCTTCTTAGAATCTCATTCTAATTTGATTCAGTGAATTTTCTAACAGTTTTTATTCATCTAGAGCCTGTATTCACTCATTAAATATTTGACAATTAAATTAATAGAACGATTCTTTCCTCGATACGGTGTCGCATTAGTCCAATAAACAGCTTCTACAATGGCGGATCTACTTCCTTCTGAAATTTTATTAAGAAATTTATGAATTATCTCAACAAATTCGTTACAAGATGGAAAATTCACTGCTTTAAACGTTAACTTAACTTTCTCAGAGATTTAAATGGCGTAAAATTGTCTATTAAAAATTCAATTGTTACCGATCTATCATATTTTATTTAAAATTTCGGTAGCTACTTATGAACTTTTGTTCTTTATCTGACCTCATATGTTTATTCTAGATCGTCCACAATCAGCAGAGGCATAGGTAGTGTGTTTGGCACCCGGGACAAGATCCATTTTTTGCGCCCTCCCCCAACCTCACTGGAAAATGAAGAGTTGTCCAATGAACTAATTGAAGAAGAAACTTGTGCAGACGAAACACGTGATTAGTCTAGCAAGAAGTAGTACAAACAAAATACTATATTAATTTATGTTCTATCAATAACTGTATACAAATAAGTTGTGCCCATACATGTAGAATGCTGATATCAGGTTTATTTTCTTGGATTTGACTGTGGCAAACTTATCGATAATTTCATCAAAATCACACTTTTCCATTTCGTTTCGTTCAATACTGATAAGCGAAAATAGGATAAAATCAACTTCAGTTTGCTTAAAAAACGCTCACAGCTAGCGCTTGATACTGATATTGTTAGAATGATTTGCAGTGCAATTCGCAGGCTTGGAAAAACGTCCTTACCATAAAAAGTGATGAATGACAAAAGATCCAATGGAGTTGCTGGTAAAGCATCAACTCTTACCCGAAATAAAATTTGGCAGTCACAAATTTCAGTGTACATTCGAAGAGCTGAATGAGAGAAAAGAATATAAATGCTTTCGATTGTATCAAAGAACCTGAAAACCAGTGGATCCTGTTTGGCTGAGTGAACTCCAGCCTCGTTCACACTGTGATTGTCGCAATTTACAAACAGGGCTCGGTGATTTCCAGCACAAATCCTCTGTTGAAGACCAGATATGTGTCCAGTCATCACGGCAGCATTGTCATAACATGGTGACCTACAATCATCTAACGGTATGCTGTCAGATTGTAATTTCTCAACGTGACTGTTTCAAGGGTGGCTGCATCTTTAGCATGTATCTCGATGAATCTAGCAATATTCTGTAATATTTATTTCGTTTTATGTCTTTCAGTAACTTATTTCTAACATTGGATGCTAACAAGCTGATGAATTCGTTTTGGATTTCTGACAATGAGTACGACACTGATGAGAGTACGCTTGAGAAGAGAGAGGAAGTTTAAACTTTCATTCTTTCATCGCAGTGCCAAGTTTTGAGAAGTAAGGAATTAAATACAAGCAAGTATTCTTTTCAAAACACCTCGCCATCGTTGTTTATCTGTTTGAATTTGGGTTTGGATATAGGCATCTATAGTTTTAATAGCAATTATCCTTCACTTAGTTTCTTTCCATGTAGTAAAAGATTTGCGATGACTTCGGCTGTTCTCGCGTGATATCAACTTTTCGGATTTTTTCCACTTACTAAATCCAGATGCTAATTCAAATGAAGATCGAGAATTCTGACTTGATGAAGTGAACAACAAACAGCAAAAACAATAAGCAGCTTCATTGGATGGCGAATAAAGTAACCACGATCGATTCACTTTATCTCCGTTTGGAAGTCGTCGTAAACCATGCTCTCGTTATCGAACCTCCACCCGGTACTGTGAATGGAAAGTCTTTATTTTGAAACAGAATTTATCCACGAGATATAATTTCAGTGCAAAGTGATTGTGATAAGACCGAAAGTTGCGTCACACGATCGAATTCTAGGTATGCAACATCATGGATGAATCTCGACTTTCATCCATACAGTCAATCGGTTTGATAGCTCTGTTACCTGAATCGGTAGCTACTGAGTTTTCGTCATCAGATGTATGATGCATCTTGAAAGAACTATTGGTTTCTTGATTTTAACTATCATATTCAATTTGTTTAGCAGCATTGTCATCTATATCAATAGCAACCAACTGATTTGTGTTAAATTCCTCGTGAAGGAGCTATCCCCTTGGGGTTGTTCGACAGTTTTGTTAGTAGCAGGGACATCCAACTAGGTATTGTCTTTTGACTTAGTTTTTTAAAAAAGATTATGAATAATTCATTGGATCTCTTTGCTGCTTTCTCAGCATTTTTCTTTCTCTAACGGGGTAACGCTACACTCAGTTTTCTCCCAGATATGACAAATATGACCAATATTATTATATAAATAATATTAAGTACTATGTTTTTATAAATATCAATACTACAATTAATTTTGAAAATTTTCAAATTGCAGTAGAGACGAAAGAGTAGTATCAATTCTGAACCAAAGTAATGAGTCTATTTGGTACTATAATGTTTTCATACCAACGATTAATATGCATATAATTTAAGCAAGTTCTATGCCAAATGCTGGTCCAAGGTTAACTACTGACAGTGACTGCAGCACACACGTTGGGATGCATGAGCTCTTTTCACAATTGACAAAATTGACAATGAATCACTGTTAAATACCTTTTGCCGCGATATTTAATGACATCTATTTAAGCAACATTCCATATTTCCTCAGCTTTCAATTTTTCATGAAGCCACTGGATCGGATATGGATCAGTTGAATTGCATCGGTCAAGTTTCCTAACAATGACATATACGATTTCAGACACATTTGAAAAACCTGATTGTTCAGCTAAAACAATGTTCCAACATTACCTAAATACAATTTATTATGCATCTGTCAAACAGCAGCCATTACTGAGTTATCATCTATAGATGAACAGGAAAATTTGGTATTCGGGTCAAATCATCTGCTTTATTTTCTCTGATTTTATATACTAAATAGAGACTAGGATACTATACTCCACCTCAACGTTGTTGATAAACTCTATACGACAACGAATTAAAAGTTCTGAAATTACCTTAGTAGACAATTTTTCTGAAAAACTGAATGACCAAAACATTACCCGTTAATATCTTGACTTCGTTAAATTAATACAAAAACAATGCAAAGACGATGAAAATATTAATGAAAATATAATAAAAAATTACAGATGCCTTAAGAAAAGGTTGGAAATGACGGATTTATCAATAGAAATGATGAAAATAAATCAAGAAAACAATGAGGATGATGAAAATGAAAAATACAATAAATTTCAGAATAAATAAGTGGGCTATTGAAGAAGTTAAATCGGTGGGATTGCTGAAATTATGAAAGAATGGATGACATAGAACAATATTGACAGATGTAATTATGATGATAAATTAGATTTCAAAATAGAAAAAATTACTGATTTTCAGAGTAAATAAAATGATATTATCGATAGTTAATCAAGTTACTTACACATGAAACAATCAAAATTGAATAAAGAGTAAATTATTGAATAATTAAAACAAATTATAACTGAGATTTAATTAAAATTTATTGCTTAGATGTAAATTATCTCACATATTATATATTTTCTTATAATTTTCACCCGGTGTTCCAAAATACAGTTTAAAATAATGTAATGTAATTAACTCTAGGTTTGGTGTATTAAATAATATGACTTTCAAATGACCTTAACGGAGAAGGATTAAGTTCAGAGCGTTCATTGTATACTACTCCCAACAGTCTTCATTAAAAAAGTGTTTTGAGGCAGTTGTGGTACAATGTGTAATATAGATGACTGAATACGTATATATAAATATAAAGGGCGATTTTGTTTGTCAATCAAATAAATTATAATAATATATGCTAATTATTTATGTAAGTAACATGAAATAATAGAATTAGTTGATAGAATTTTCTGTAGGGACACACAGACAGATAGAAATACATATATAAAAAGGTATTAGTTGTAATAAATACTGTAATATGTTTAACTTTTAAACCTTCATACTGTAAAAAATGTTGCTATTACAGAAACCTTTTGACAGGTAATTTATTATAATATAAACATACCACTATTTTGGAATAATTTGTCGTATGATGGAATAATTCATGACATTATCCTACATTTCTTGCAATATTTCAGTTTTTATAAATCTTTTAAGATTTGGAGATTCCATGGTATTCAACTATATCTTTTGTATTCAAATGGGTCCAAAGAAAAACTAGAGTGGTGAGAGATCATCCTAAATTAAAAACTCTGTTTTTAAAATACATTGTTCATGAAATTTTTTTGTTCAAAACTCCCTGAGTAGTAGGATGTGAGCCCGTCAGATACAACCCCCCACTAGGTTACGTAATTATTACGTAACATTTGACCTCTGCACGCGCTGTTGCTACCTGGAGATTGACCTTTGTCCACTAGTTGCTACCTAGTAATTGACCTCATGATTACATCACTTGACCACTGGTCACTTATTAAGTCACTGGTCACACTTATTATGTCACTGGTCACTACTCGGAGACTAGTTACCTAACTGTTATTATGTCACGTAGTTGTGGACCAACACACCTACCTTCTAGAACCTTCCACACACCTACCTTCTAGAACCTTCCACACACCTACATTCTAGAACCTTCCACACACCTACAATCTTAAACATTTCACACACACATACCAACCAACGATCCGCACCCATCAGTACCCATCAGTACCCATCAGTACCCATCAGCACCCATCAGTACCCATCAGTACTCATCAGTACCCATCAGTACTCATCAGTACCCATCAGTACCCATCAGCGCCCAACACGCCTACAACTACGTCTACGACTAAGTCGTAGACTTAACAAAATCACTCACTAGTACTATTGGTATTATTATTATACTTTTTACTTCATATAAACGTATGAGTTTCGTTTACCTCATTGATTCATGTTACTTACATTTAATTTTCTAACTCCTTCAACAAGAAAATTATCTGAGAAGACCTCGGCGTTATTAGATATAAATTCATCTTTAGTTATATCATCTTTCTCAAATTGAATATTTACAGCAAATTGAATTTTAACGTTCCCCATTTTATTAATTTCAATTTTTAGCCGGGTTATAATTCTATCTGTTAATGTTATTTGATTAACATTAAATTCGTCAATATTAAATTTTAGTAATTTACGAGATCCTCTTAAATCTAATTCTACAATTGGGTCATTACTAATGTCGACAGAACCACCTATTTGGTCTTCTCAGATAATTTTCTTGTTGAAGGAGTTAGAAAATTAAATGAAAAAATAGAAAGATTTACTCAGTTGGGTAGTGGATGGACTATTTCTAGAATTCGAGAAATTCATTTTATCTTGACTAAATATTCCCAAATGAATAGGTTAACTGGTCACGGTTTTATTGAAACTCCTATTGCACTTAAAGGAAAAAGAGCAATTATTAATATTAAGAATAGTGACAATCTTTGTTTTATATATAGTATCTTGGCTTTATTGAAGCATGACGTTCTTGTAAATAATCGTAGTAATATGTATAGTTATACTAACTTCTTGAATGAACTTAATTATGATGAGATAGATGACTGTCCTATGAGATTGTGCAATATAAGTAGGTTTGAGGAAAAGAATCCAGGTCTTGCAATTAATGTCTTGTCTTATAACCCAACTGTTATTAATAATGATGAAAATGAAAATGACGATTTTGTTCCTCATCATCCTCATTTGGATATTATTCATCGCACTAAAGTGACTGACGTTGATCCTTTATATCTTTTACTTCTCGAAAATGATGAACAATATCATTATACTGCTGTTATTGACTTGCAACGCCTAATGAATTCACATATTAATGATATAGTTAGTGTACGGATACAATGTCAATGGTGTCCTAGATGTCTTAATGGTTTTCGTTTGCAAGATGCTTTTAACAGTCATTATGCATTATGTATCAAAAATCAGGTAGGAACAACTTTATACAGTCTTCCTCAAAATAAATATTTAGAGTTTGGTGATTACTCAAAAACAGTAACCCCACCATTTGTAATTTATGCGGACTTTCAGTCAATTTTACCGATTGACATAAGATTTCATCAGAAACATCTACCAATATCCGCAGGACTATTATTAATTAATAACTTTAATAATACTAAATCATATTTTAGTTTCATAGGTTTAGAGTGTGTCTTGGAATTTTTGAAAAAGATAGAGGAAATTGCGGCGACAATTGTACAACCTTATTTTGATCTTTTTAGTGATTCAAACATGATTCCGCTATCATTTAATCAGGAAAATGCTTTTAAATCTTGCTTGAATTGTTATCTTTGTAAGAAACCCATTAGAAATCGTGTTAAAGTTTACGAACACTTTTCAGGTCGTTATCTTGGGGCTGCTTGTAGTCTTTGTCGTAATGTTAGAAGAAATCGTCAGCATTTACCTGTTATTTTTCATAATCTTAGGGGTTATGGCCTTCATCACATTTTGAAGTATGGTCTTAGTAGTTTTCCTTCTTGGGATTTGAATATCATTCCAACTACAACAGAAAAGTTTATATCGTTAATAGCGCATATCGATAAAGTATCAGTTAGGTTCATTGATAGTTATCAGTTTGTTAGCGCATCATTAGACAATGCAGTTAAAACTCTTTCTAACTTTCCTTTGACAGATTCTGTATTTACTGGTTCAATAATGGGTTGTAAAGGTATCTTTCCTTATAATTTTGCAAAGAGTTTGGAAATCTTGGAAACAACTTTTGAATTACCACCAATTTGGCCTGAAGTGACAGAATCACAATATTTGAGAGCTCAAAAGATTTGGAATGAGAATAATTGTAATACCTTGTTAGATTATATGATGGTATACTTGAAATTAGATGTATTTCTTCTTGCTGACTTTTTTCAACAATTTCGTTCAAAGAGTATTGCACATAACGGTTTAGATCCCTTAAACTTTTACGGTATACCTGGAATGAGTTGGGCTTCTGCTTTGATGACATTGAAAGAACCCATTGAACTCCTTACCGATATGGAAATGTATAATTTCTATGAAGGAGGGATCAGGGGTAGAATAACATTTGTGAATAAACATTATGTTAAAACTTCTGATGATACAGAATTGTTATATATTGATATCAACAATCTGTATGGTTGGGCTCTTAGCCAAAGTCTTCCTTTCGGTGATTTTAGTTGGGTAATTAATAATCTTGATTCTATTTTGGATGAGTGTATGAGTACAGATATTGAAACGCTTTCATATGGTTACACGATGGAAGATGATCTCGAAATTCCTGAAAGTGTACATGAGTTTTTGGATAAATTCCCGGTGGCGCCTGAAAAGATGTGTCCACATCATTCTAAAGTTGAAAAATTAATGCTCACTCATTATCCCAAGAAAAACTATGTTATTCATTGGAGACTTCTAAAGATGTTTGTTTCTCTTGGTGTTAAGGTTGTTAAGATTCATAGAGCTATAAGGTTTAAACAGGCAAAGATTTTTAAAGAGTATATTGATACAAACACATGTTTGAGAGCAGATGCTACTGTTGGGCCAGAACGTAAACGGCCTTGAAAAATGTTTAAATGGATCAGAAACACACACGCAGATACAACACGCAATTTAAAATAAACCTGAAAAACACCAATTAAACCATATAAAATCTGAGAAATAAAAGAATTAAATATAAATTAATAAACATAAAAATAAAATAAAATAATAACAAATGCACCAAGATTCGCACGATACTTACACAAATATAACAAGAAAACACAACAAATTCGACGAAATTGAAAAAATTAATAAAAGTTCATTAAAATGAAATTTAAATCGAAAAATTTGAATTAGTAATAATTCAATAAAAATTCGAAATAAAAAATTATAAAAATAAATCGAAAAATAATAAAAATAAATAATAGAATTTGCTAGAAAATAACAAGGTCGAATTTTGTTTTACTGCATCAAATTTCACACGTCATACAAATAGGTATAAATACTGATCCATTTTCACATTTAACTTAACCATTTTTCAAACCAGTTTAGAACTATTTGAAAACCACTTCGAGAATTTGTTTTAACTATTTTTGAAAATTGTTTGAAGCTATTTCGAATTTACAGTTATTATTCTAGGTGAGAAATATTTATGTCAGAGCCCTCTTTCCACATCACGTTCATAGCATCTCTGTAGAGCTCTGCTTGACGGCGATGTGGGGAGAGAGGCAATTATGTTTTCTATTATGATATTTATGTTTTTGTATGAAAATTTTGGAATGGTCATGAAGGGTAATTCTGTTATTTTGTCCTAATTAATAAATATTATTAATATATTTAAATTGTTCTACATATATCTAACTTATTTTATATGCTTTTATAAATTTTAATGTCGAAATTTTTCCGGCCCACAGCCGACACATAACGCAAGTAATTAAAATCTACATAGTACAGAGGCATGTAAGTGCGTGGAAAATCGCCAATGATATGTACCCGTGAGGACTCAGCGTGCGAAACGCAGCGGTCGTAACGTCAATATTACCCCCATAGCTGGAGCGAGAAATAAGGAAGAAGTCTCTGGCTGCTTCCTCGTTTCTCAATTCTGTAAAATCGACCTAAAATTATGTTACATACGGCTTAAAATCATCACACCGAGTAGTCCAGTGGGCACTCAATAAATATAATATGAACACAATATGCGTCTAAGGCCTATTAAAGGGAAAGGACACGGGGATAAAACAAATTAAATCGTTGATATAGCTAAAACTATTGATGTGCGAAGTAAAATGGATTAAATATTTATTATTTAAAATTAAAGGAATCATTTGATTAAATACTGAAAACTATTGATTAAAATAAAATAATCTGTTGATTAATAATCCAAAACTTCATCGATTAAAATAAAAGGAAAAACGTTAGGAATTAAAGATTTATTATGAAGTATTCGTTTAGTTAATTGCTAAAAATTATTCATTGATTAAATAAAAGGAAAAATTACGAATTAAAAATAAAGCACTCATTTGGTTAAATGTCGAAAACGATCGATAATAATAAAATAATTCGTTGATTAATAGTCCAAACTCATTGCGTAATAAACGGAACTTTTACTTTGATTTAATTTGTTAATATTAGATGGATTAAAATAAATAAATTCCTTACTTAGAAATTTAGTAATTCAGAATAAAATTGGGTATAAAATATTATTCACTAACCAAAACCGAAATAAAGTCTGATTAAAATAAAGAAATCTTGATTAAAAGAACTAAAATAAATGAACCAACAAATAAATACCAATCCGTTATTGAATAAAAATTGACAAAAATCCAAATTAACACCATGGTTGAAAGGTAGGGATAAAATCGAAGCTGATCCGAATTAGAAACGCGAACAGATTAATAGCAGTAGATTTAACTTGATGATAGCCATTTAGCTTAGAAAGATTTTCTTGATATCTGACGAATATCCTGACACCGTTTTAGACCCGAGAATAATCCAATAATTTTCCCGTAGAAACCAAACGAACGACTATAAAGTTAATAAATAAACCAACAAAATCATGAGAAATTAACTTACGACGCGCTTAAAATCCGATATAATCCAACTTAGACGAATAAATATATCAAATGATAAATATCGAAGTGATGTTTGATAAGGAGTTCCATCATTAGAAAGTCTACGCGCAACCGAAAATTGCACTAAGTCGATAATAGAAGTAGCCGATCGATAACTAAATTAACTTGAGAGAATCAACCGGAAACCGGAAACCTACCTTGAATGAATTTAACATCCGCTTGATCGAAGGGATTGACGTTTCCGCCAACATCGTCCTGACAGGATGCGACTAAATTGAATATCGTCAAATTAAGTACCACCTGTAAATTTTAACTCCGTTTCGAGTAAACATTAGCATCATAGAATAGCGAATTTTAGAATTTGTTTAATCAATATCGATGTTATACATTAGTAATTTATAACTTTATGTTAGTTAATATAACTTTTATATATTTAATAAATTTCAAAATTAATCTCAACCAGCAGTAGGTAGTTGGTAAACCTTAAATCAACCTCAATATCTGATAACATTGCGGATCCTTTGAGTTTTGAAACCGATTTTTAACAGATAGTATCACTAAACAAATCCTACCTTAACAAACGTTAATGCCTGATAGATCGTGGATTCTTCGACTCACCCATCTGCTTCACACTAAAATATTATCTAACATGTTCTAATTATTACCATCATTAACAAGAGTTATATGGGATTGCCGTGAGGAGCTAGCCAACAGAATACATCACACCAGGAACGCACAGATAAATAACCCTAGTCGTTTCGTAGAAAGTTGCAATAATAATCAAACTAGTAGAGTTTAATCGGTCTGAGAGCAATAATATAATCAACGTTTAGTCTAGTATTATTATAAGCAGACGACTTAATCGAATTTGATAACGATAACAATTTAGATATGCCTATCGACCAAATTACCATTCAAGTAGCAGAGGAACCACACCCAGGAGAGGTACCAAAAGTTGCCGCGACTACCGAACAACTTCCACCCCGGTGGTCACACCCGACTACTTGGCGATTGTTGGGGCTCGAATCCGATCCCTGTGGACTCGCCGGACAACAATACCCGGCCGAAGAGGTATATGATCACGCCAGAAATCTCCTCACCTTCTGGGAAAGAGTACAAGAGCAAGTGGACCTCAATGTGGTCAAAGCCCGGATGTACCTCACGAACGTGGAGGAGGACATCCGCGCCGGGCTCATCGCGGAGGCATACCCACCTCACCCAGTCCGCGATACCCGACGGCCCTATACGGTGGCGGCTCTGAAGAGGAGTTTGGAGAGAGAATTCCCTGAAGAAGAACTATAGTAATGACGAAGTGTTGTAGAAATTGATTTAAATATTAAGTGTCTTTTTGTTCGTTATTGGATCTCATAGATAAACTAGCTTCATACGATTTGTTTAACTAAATAATAAAGCTTTGATTTAATGAAGGCAATAAAGAATTTGAATGCTCTCTTCTATTATAGTAATGTCATCCCTACAACTTCTACAAGCGGAACTGGAACGGGCAAGACAATCGAACGCAGAGTTACTCGCCCAAATCCTTCAATTAACTCGAGAGACTCAACAGTTAAAAGCAACCTGGGTTGATCCAACAAAAATGAAAGCTGTATACCACCGACTCACGGCGGCACAGAAAGGATGGATAGAGGAGCGGCAGCTAAATCAGAGCCTGCGCACTCAAATTCGGGGACTCGAAGTCGCCCTAGCGGTGTGCCGGGAAGGTGAAGCGGTCACTTATCCGCTCATCTTCGCCCCATCCCAGATACCGCAGAAGAGCACCCAAGTAACGGAACAATCCATCACTCCAGCAAACAATCGTCGACCGGGACGCAAGGAGCGTGCCCGACGTCGAGCAACACAATTCCAGAACATCAAACAGTAGATATTCCCCATGTGATCGATTCAAATAGAGTAGTTTTAGCCTTAGTTGAGTCGTTTCTTTTGAAATTGTATGTCAGTATTGTCACAAATAACCTTATTACGTCTCAGTTTTCCACAGTCAACTAAGAACTAATCCTGAATAGTTATGAGGGACCGAGCAAAGCGAGCATAGGTCTTCTATCGACAGCTCGTGAACCCGAGGATTGTCCGAGCAACTATAGTACTAGCCCATGGTACTCAATTTTTGCGGGCAATCCACCACTTGAACACATTACCAACGTTGCCTAGCAACGGGTGCCAAGTGGCGATTAGTATCATTTTGTATGGCGTTACTAGGGTCGCCAGGGAGACAAGCAAGATTTGAAACCCTGTAACCCACCACTACAAATAATCTTGATAAGAACTATTTCAAACTTTTAAATAATAGTCTTTATGGAAAATCTGTGGAAAATCTTAAAAAACGAATGAATTTAAGATTATGTAATTCATTTGAAAAGATGGTTACTTATTCATGAAAGCCGTCTTTCAGAAAGTGTATAAAGATTGACGATGATCTAATAGCAGCTCATCTAAATAAAGAATTAATTTGTTTAGACCGACCTAGTTATATCGGTCAAACAGTTCTTGATTTATCGAAATTACGGATGTATCAGCTCCAGTATGTTGAATTAGAGAAATATAGGAATCTTTTCAATTGTAGGGTTGACATTGTTGCTGGCGACACTGACTCTTTCTTCCTTGAAATTAAAAACTGTAAATTAAGTACTCTTTTACCTGCAATGGTTTCGGATAATCTTTTGGACACTTCGAATTATGATATTGGTCATCCTTTGTATTCAAGAAAACTTGACTCAGTAATAGGTAAATTCAAAGATGAGAGTAAGGGACTTGGATATAAGGAATGGGTTTTCTTACGACCGAAATGCTATAGTCTTTTAGGTGAAACTGAAAGTAATAAAGCAAAGGGAATTACTTTGGAAGGAACTGAAATAAAGCATCTTTCTTATCTTGATTGTTATAGAAACGATACAATTTTTTCTGTTCCTCAAACAAGAATAGGGACGAGAAATCATCAGTTGTTTACTTTTAAAAATAGTAAAATTGCTTTAAGTAACAACGATGATAAACGTCAACGGGTAGGTAAAAACAAAAGTTTTGCATTCGGACATTATTTAGGTATCAATGCCACTGAAGATATTGAAGCTTTTACTTAAATAAATGTTGTCTTGTAATGTGTTTGTCTTTTTATTCTATTGTTTTGTAATTATTATTAAATGAGACTTGTAACAGTCTGATGTCGGTAATAATTCGTTGAGTCGTGGGTTCAACTCCTATAGTGGGCGAATTATTTTTTATTTTAAAAATTAAATTTTTTAATAGAATATAAATCTGTATATTTTATTTGGTGTAAATTTAAAATTTTATAGAAATTGGTAAAGTAAATCTTGTATAATTTAATTTTTTACATTTAGTTAAGTTGAAATTTTAAACTTGTTGAATAATTTTCTTAAAATATTGTAAATCCAGTGTTCAAATTTAAGTTTTGAGTGACTTTTAATTAAATAAACTAACAATATACTATAGTGCTTTTAAACTTAAATTTTCATGAAAATTATCAAAGTTTTATGATTATTTTGTTAGAATTGTTACGTAATATACTACTAACAAAATAGTCAGTAAGCTAAATAATTTAGAATTGAACATTTATTTTTAAGACGAGTTTGATCTTAATTTATTATGTTTAATGATTATTTTATAATTTTTTATGTAATAATATAATTAACAATTGAAAATTTCATGTAAATATAATTTTTTAATATATCACATGTAAGTAACATGAATCAATGAGGTAAACGAAACTCATACGTTTATATGAAGTAAAAAGTATAATAATAATACCAATAGTACTAGTGAGTGATTTTGTTACGTCTACGACTAAGTCGTAGACGTAGTTGTAGGCGTGTTGGGCGCTGATGGGTACTGATGGGTACTGATGGGTACTGATGGGTACTGATGGGTACTGATGGGTGCGGATTGTTGGTTGGTATGTGTGTGAAATGTTTAAGATTGTAGGTGTGTGGAAGGTTCTAGAAGGTAGGTGTGTGGAAGGTTCTAGAAGGTAGGTGTGTTGGTCCACAACTACGTGACATAATAACAGTTAGGTAACTAGTCTCCGAGTAGTGACCAGTGACATAATAAGTGTGACCAGTGACTTAATAAGTGACCAGTGGTCAAGTGATGTAATCATGAGGTCAATTACTAGGTAGCAACTAGTGGACAAAGGTCAATCTCCAGGTAGCAACAGCGCGTGCAGAGGTCAAATGTTACGTAATAATTACGTAACCTAGTGGGGGGTTGTATCTGACGGGCTCACATCCTACTACTTCCCTGTACTTGACACACATGTTAAGCGGTTTAAGAATAAACTTGTAATAAGATACATAAGGCACACCTAAACAATTTTTTCTATTTACATTCCCACTCAAAAAAAACGAGTATAAACATGTTAGACGCAAATATACATCAAAAAATTCACTTTTAAACTGAATTGAAATTGTATCGGTTAAAAAATAAGTCTAAATCAAAACTACACATGCGGTTTTCAACAAAAGATTGATTATAGCGGCTCTAATAAAGTTTCACACATAGCGATTACTTCAGTATAATATTCTTCGTGTCTCTGATGGATAATTTCATTTGAATTTGGTAAAGGTAACCAAGTAATAAGTAATGTAACTATAAAATTAATAATAACAATAATAATAACACAGCACTAATCAATGCTTCAAAGATAATGTTTTCCTGTAAAAATGTTTTGTTATCGATCAAACAAAAATAATTATTGAATAAATAAAAAAGGTAATAATCATGAAGGTAAACTGTTTGTCTAAGAATTGTGTTGGAAGATTAATAGAACAGCACAATTACGAATCTATGAAATTCGCGCTGATTTGATTGGTTGAATAAATATCACACATTAATTGGATTTGTGTATGTTTCTACAAACACACCCACACACCCACAGCCTTGCAGTAGTGAGATTAAATCCCATCACTTTACTATATTGATCCATATCTAGCGTGTGATTTGACATGAATAACTAGGTGATTAATTGTTTTTTTCGACAATTATTTATCGTATCCATTTCTGTTAAATTGGATTTTTTTACAACAGAGAAATTTCAATGTTTGGCAAAGTATTTGGACGACCAAAAGTTAATTTTGGAAAGTCAAAAAATGGTAAGTGTTATCTTAATTTTAAATTAATTAAATATTCCTTAAAATTTCAAGGGATGTGATTCTCGCTTTTGAGTTTTGCAGAAAGGAATAATAACAATAATAATAATAATAAAGCTAACAATAAGATAAAACAATAATAATAATAATAATAATAATAATAATAATAATATAAAACATAAATTGTTAAATTATTCTTAATTTAAATTTAATATTTATAAACTTTTAGTTAAATATAATTTAAAATTTATAAAAAAACAAGAGATAAAATTAATTCAATTAATATATTTTAAAATTCAAAAAAGAAATTATTTAAATTAATTATAACTTAATTAAAATTTGAAATTAAATTAACCTTCGAGGAAATTAATAAATAATGAGGGATTTACGCATACGTGTTATAAGCTTACTTATATACATAGTAAGCAAAAAGTTAAAACATACATTTAATTTTTTCTAAAATTTTTAACTTTTAATATTATATTTTGTTATCATTTTTATAATTTTAAATCTAATATCACGCAGTTTTTTCATTTTTTATTACGTAAGAATTAACAAATGTTTTTTAACCGAATGAAAATGGAAGTCTTTCGGTTATTTTCTCTTGTTTTAAAAATATGACTATTGATATATCTATTAATTTTATGATTTTTATTCTGAAGGTTTTAGAAATTTTAAATTGTCTGTCACAAAATCATTTAGACAATTCAAATTTGTTTAAAATAGTATCAAAATCGTAAAATCAATAAATATATTTAGTAATAAATTTCAAACTCAATAGGTTTAGTTTCTGATCCAGTGTATAAATTTTCATGTAATGGGTGTAATCCCACATAAATTGAAGAGACTTTCTGTCATCTTCTCCCACGGGTTCAGGAACACAGCCGATTGAAAGGTGTGAGTAATATTATTAGGTATAGAAAAATGTAAAAAGACATAGCTGATTTAAAAGATTTGAAATTTTTTTAAAAACTTTAGTAATAAGGGGAAAGAATTTAATGTGAGGCTTTGGTGATTAAATCACAACTCCTTAAAATAAACGTTCAATCAGCAACAGAGATTATTTTATTAAATCATTAAGTCGTAACTATTATATCATTATTGTTTCCGTATATAACATTAACAAAGGTTATGATGACAGACTGAAGATGAGGATAAATTCCTCGAAATATTTTTCTTATATTTGGCGTTTTCGAGTTTTATATAATGATAACATAATAATTTTTTCATCAATATAATTATTACTTTGCAGCAAGGGCTTATTTTATTATTTATTTATCTGATATAATAATAATAATAATAATAATAATAATGATAATAATAATAATGCTAAAAATAATATAAAACATAATAATAATAATAATAATGCTAATAATATAAAACATAAATTGTTAAATTATTCTTAATTGAAATTTAATATTTATAAACTTTTAGTTAAATATAATTTTTAATTTATAAAAAAACAAGAGATAAAATTAATTCAATTAATATATTTTAAAATTCAAAAAAGAAATTATTTAAATTAATTATAACTTAATTAAAATTAATAACTATAATAATGGTGGGTATCTGGGTGTTGATATTTTGAAACTATATGGTTGTTACCCAGACAACCCCATACAAATATTTTTCGCTTACCACTCGGCACCCGTTGCTAAGAAACGTTGGAACTGTGTTCGAGTGGGTGGATTGTCCCGCAAAAAGTGAGCGCTATTGCTAATGCTATAATTGACAGAACAATCCCTGGGTCCAAGGAGCTACCGGTAGAAGGCCGTGCTCGATTTCGATTTTTAGGTCGCATTATTCGCCTATCTCCTTCAAATGTTAACCTATACTGTTATATCATTTATCATTACGTCTATTCCCATAGTCTTTCTGATCGTTGTCCATGTTTATGATTTTGCTATGGCCTGTAAACCCTTTGTTATGTAAGTATTTACACAGTATCTCTCTTACCCTTATCCCTGTTATAACGACAATGTTCCCTATTATTATTACTAGCATTATCATTGTTACTATTATATGTATTACCTTTATTAATTGTCACCGCTATTACATTTTTTATTATTCTTATTACCACCATTACCATTATATTTATTATTATTATTATTATTATTATTATTATTATTATTATTATTATTATTATTATTATTATTATTATTATTATTATTATTATTATTATTATTATTATTATTATTATTATTATTATTATTATTATTATTATTATTATTATTATAATTACCATTATCCTTACTATTATCATTATTATTATCAAGTTTTTAGTAGGGATCCTTCCTTATTCCTCAGCTTTATAAAATATTTTTCTTATATAAAAATTTAGCCGTAATCCATCTGTATTTTTCAGTTTTCGACAAAGTATTTTCCTTGAGTCGGAAAATTTTAGTAGCGTACCGCTCTTATTTTACAGTTTTATAAGGATATTATACTAACAATCGAACAACATTCCACTTTTACTTTACTATTTTCGATAAGTATTTTAATTAATTCGGAAAATTTGAGCAGCGTTCCGCCCTTATTTTACGGTTTTATCCGGATATTCTATCAATTATTGAGCCGTATTCTACTTTTACTTTGGTATTTTTGATAAGTATTTTAATTGATTCGGAAAATTTGAGCAGCGTTCCGCCCTTATTTTTCGGTTTTATCCGGATATTCTATCAATTATTGAGCCGTATTCTACTTTTACTTTGGTATTTTTGATAAGTATTTTAATTGATTCGGAAAATTTGAGCAGCGATCCGCCCTCATTTTGTGGTTTCAAGAGAATATTATACTAACAATCGAACAACATTTCACTTTTGCTTTACTATTTTCTATAAGTATTTTAATCAATTCGGAAAATTTGAGCAGCGTTCCATCCTTATTTTACAGTTTTACAATAACTGTTTTAACTATTTCTGAAAATTTGCGCAGCGTTCAACCCATATTTTTCGTCTTAATTCAACATAATTTTTTTAATTCTTAAATATTATTTAAAACATTATTTTTCCTGATTTTGGTCGTTCGGATTAATCTTTTTTCGATGGCTATTCATTTTAACTGTTGCAACGATTTTGCTATTTTCCCCGCTACCCTTTCCCTATCTTTGTCCTTATGATCAATTTATGTTCATATTATATTTAATGAGTGCCCACTGGACTACTCGGTGTTAGTGATTTTGAGCAGATTGTTGTTAAAGATTTTTGTCGATTTTATCTAAATTAAGTGCAAGAAAGTTGAGCCAAAAGACCCACTCTCAAGCTACTCTCTTTCGCTATTTAGTTCAATGATTTGACGTTCGGGCTCCTGCGTTCCCCACGCCGGAACCTTCACGGGCACGAACTATTGGCGGACTTACACCGCACTTACACAGTTCGATATTTATGTATAAGTTTAATAACTTGCAATTTGTTTTGGCTGTGGGCCGAAAAAGGAATGAATGAAAATTACCAGATCAATTGGGTAAAAGCCTCGAATGCATGAAATAATCGACGGAAGTTTGTAAGCATATAATAGAAATTCGTAGTAGCATAATTCATAATTCATTGAAAAATTCGTAGTAGCATAGTTCACAATTCATGGCATTTACAGCACTAATCTACCAATCAACAAGTTCGCAGTCAACCATGCAGATAGCTGCAACGCATACTACTACGATCAGTCTCCAGGTGAGACTGAAAATCAATATTCCAATCCAGTTGAAAATAATACTGCAAAATAGTTGTGTTAATTTGTGAAAACACATCAGTATATACACCTATAATTTGGCCTTAACCTAGCGTGTTAATTTTATTGCGATTAAACAAAATTCGACCTTGAAATTATTTGTGTTATCTAAATTAAATTTTTATTAATTTCTTAATTTAAATTGGTAATTAATTTTTAACATTTTTAATTAAATTTATTCAGCCAAAAATATTTTATTTTTATTCATTTAATTCATTAATTTTTACTTTTATATAAATGGTAATTTTACGGTCAAATTTTCTTGTTATTATGTTATTTTTTTATGTAGATTTCGTGCGGTTCTTGATGCATTTTGTATTTATTTTATTTTTACTTTTATGTTTTTGATTTTATATTTATTTATATTCTCTCAGATTTTACAATGTTTAGTTGGTGTTGTATGTTATATTTTAAGTTATCTTGGTGATGGGTTTTCGTGCTGTATTACTGATGCATTTAAACAATTCTCAAGGCTATTTGTGTTCTTGCCCAATAATAATAATATAAATAATTTTTACTGAATGAAATATGAAAGTTTTACTAACAATGTGCTTTTTGATGCTTTTACTACACTAAATTTGGGAAAACACAATTCGCTGTTGTTCAAAGGAAAATATTCGTGGATTTCCATCAGTAAGGTAAAAACATTCTTTTTTCCCCCGCGCGTAATGTTTTAAAGTAAATCTTTTCATTTAACTGAAAAATAGCAAAAAAATAATTGAAATTTGAAACTTCTGTCCGTTTTATTATTATTATTTTTATTATGTAACATTAAAACTAATACTAAATTTTTCAAAAGTCATATTTTCCAAACAACTATTTAGTAGCGCCAAAATTGTTATTAAATACATATTTTGATCTAATCTTAATTTTCTTGTATTTATGTATATTGGTATAATATTTTCATCAGGTTTGAATTTTCGGTTTTATTTTCCTTGTACACCTATGGCTAATGTGAGTACACGTCTAAATTTACAAAGTAAGTCCTGGATTCTAGAATTTTTACCACCAACAAGATTTAATTGGTTAATTTGTCATTTTTTTGTGTTTACTGATGATAATTAATTGTCAAAGAATTTACATTAATAAATTCTACATAAATATTTATTATTTTCACTTGCTTCACATTACACTTGAATTTAAATATTTCTATATTTGTTTAATTTAGAAGAAAATAAATCAAAAAGACCTCTGACTCCAAACGTCCTTAATATGGAATAACAACCCCCCCCAGCAACCGCAGCAATTTAATAGTATTTACAAATTTGACAATAACATTATTGATAGTGATTTCTTTCTACCAGTCTTTTATTTACATTGTTGTGTCTACTTCTTTGACCACTTTTAATTGCCAATTTGGTTTTCTACCTATTTCTTTATTTAATAATTTTGCAAACAGACATTAACTTGTGTTCTTAATTATAACTTTTCTCAACTTATCCAATCATGAATATGTCACCTAAAACCTTTTCTTTCGCCGTATTCCATTAACACATCCTTATATGTATATTTTATCGAATAACGTAATATGTGATATAAAGCCTGATTAGTCGAGAATTGAAACAATTAAAAAACAGTTTACTTTATGGTTGTGTAAACTCCAGTAATATGACCCCCTATCGTCGAATGTAATTAATGTCATTAATTTGAAATTAAATTTTATCAATTTCTTATAAATTTACATTCATTACACTTAATATTTTTAAAAATAATTTTATGACATTTAATTTATTATTAAAAAATATTTTTATTTATTTTGCTTCCCCTCTCTTTTGAACTCAATTTTTTCTGAAACTTTATTTTTCCTTTTGATTTTCCCTGAATCCGAATTCAGTAGAAGTAAACAAAGTCATCTGTTGTTGTTTTTCCACATAAATTTTCGACATTATTCATTTTCTTATAATACAATTTTCCGTCGAATCCGGCAACTATGGGACAGCAGTAACACATTTTTAGGACTTTATTAAGCACTTTATGTATTTGCACATTTATACGTGAACATTTCCACCCTTACATCAATTGGGAACATTGTTTAATGAAAGTGATAGTAATTTTACCGAAATTTGATAAAACCGGTAAAATAAAATCTATTTCCGGTTTTCGGTAATTTTCCGGATTTTTGAAACACTAAATAATAATTACTTATTTACTGAAAACAACAAAAAATTACAATAAATAAACAGATTAGATATAAGTGAAAAATAGAATAAGTTACACCACATTTTACTAGTCAAGATTCTTTTTGAATATGAATAAATGAAACAATCAAAAAAGTGAATTATAGTGAATCCATTTAATAAAAACTTTAACTTTCTAACACAAAATACATAAACATAAAAATAGTGAGTTTGACTTAAACTCGTTTCCAACTTCACTTATTCTATTTTTTCACACAAGGAGCATAAATTGTATGTCGAAGCAAGCTCTGAAAAAAGGCGTGACACTTAGTGTTTTGCCGTTCGAAAAGCAAAAACATTTGTTGGGTGATCGGGAAAGAAAAACATGTTGATAAAAATCTGATGTTAGAGATTTTTGGGATTTACGGAGTTGTGATTTCAAAGGAGCGGATGTGGTAAAGATCGTGCGTAAATGGAATGGTAAATCAGTATTGCGGATGAAGAATCTGATTACATTACATGTTTTCTTATTTTGAAAAGAGAAGCGTAGGCAATTTAGTGGTTTGAAATAGTGTTCCTTTTGTTTGCTGAGACAATTAGAATCTTATTCATTTAGAAAGTATTTTCCAACGAACTTTATCTGGTATCCATTTTGAAAATAGCGTATTTCGAGAGTTTATTGTTTTTTTGTTGTATCAGAACAGTTTCTTATTGTTCTTTATCTCTCTTCTATTAGTAAAGCTATTTTTGTTGGATTGGAACTCGATTTTCCCAAGGTAATATATTCAGTGTGTAGACTTTTGGTGTATAAATCTATGTAGTAGCATATACCACGTCCAGCACATGTCTCTTCCAGCACAGTACCCCCCTAGAAACTATCTAGATCAAATCCAAATTTTATTTAGGTCATGAAACTATATATATATATAAATTTTTAACACATACACTTTTCCCTAGGGAACCAATCAAAATTAAGTATGTCAGCACAGTTGTTCATAAAAAGTTTTTCCAAGTATTTTTTTAACATAGAAAAACTTTTATATAGGTCAGTGCAGATACTTGGAAAATTTTTATATATACATGGAAAAATAATACACACACATGATGGTTTTGAATTTCTATTATTACTAAAGAATTTTTCTATTTGATTAAGAAACTGTATTTTTATATGAAATGAGAATATTCCACAACCAAGTCGAAAATAAAGTAGTAAATAATGAGTTTATGACCTCAGAAAATGACACTAGAGCCACTGATTGACTATGAATCAGATAACAATATTTTTGGGGATCCCTTGACGTTTCACATCTTTACAGGTATATCCCTCTCACTGGTGAAAACAATGCCTTCACTATCACAGATTCCTTCTCCGAAACACTGATTTCCAGACCTTTCCAAGCAAGAATTCATAGAAATTAGCAAACTACCTATCAACCCGGACACTCTCTTAATTGAGGGGAAACCGTTTAAACAAGTTCATGGTTTAGTGATGGGTAACAACCTTTCGTCAATTTTAGCCATCCTATTCATAAACAACATTGAATTTATGATTATGTCATTTTTCGGGAATAAAAATAAAATCAGGAATAAAAATTTTTTCGTAGTCTTCACGGTACCTCTCAACGTTATCCGATCCCATGCTAACTCCACCAACACTAATATTCAATTCACTTTCGAACTACTCAAAAACAGCAGAATTTTGAAAAAATCTATGTACTTCAATTTAAAATTTCAAAATGTTTTCAAAATATTTTTTAACATAGAAAAACTTTTATATAGGTCAGCGCATGGAAAAAATAAACATGGAAAAATAATCCACGCACACATGATATTTTAAAATTTCTATTATTACTAGAGAATTTTACTTTATCAACAAATAAACTTTATATATAAATTAGGATATTTTCATGTTTCAACTTTCCTGTAGGAAAAATTTCCCCAACTCAAAAATTTACCGAAACTCAAAATCCCTTGAAAAATTTTCCTTACCAAAAAATTTCCCAAATTTTAACTTTTATTTTTACAAGTTGTTTTATACTTATAAATATTTTGTCAAATATTTATATATATATATAGAAAATATTAATACATACATATCAAAATACATACATTTTATACAAATATTTTATAGAAGAATAAATTTATATTTTTATTATTATTACATGTATTTTTCTGAGGATTATTGATGAATATAGAGGATTTTGATAAAGGTTAATGTCAATATTCATGGGAATCTTTTTTTGGACCTTATTTTTGGAGACTTTTTTATTGAGCCGATAATTCCTTGAATTGAAACCATCGTTTGTATATATCTAAAAAATCAAATGAATTTTAAATATTAAATCAATATATAATCAATATATTCATCATTTATACTAAAATAGTACTTTCATTATTTTCAGGAATGACTTCGTAACATTGTTGATCTAAATCATGAATTTTCTTGATAAATAAAATGACTCACTTTCCTCTGTTTAGGATATAAACTTTCATTGAAGGATGAGGTTTTAAATATAAAATTAGATATTAATAATGTATGGTGTACTGGTCACACTTTCATAAATATTATAATTTTCATGTATTTTTATAGTTAGCTAATTCAAAGTAAAATTTGTTTAAATATTATTATTTACGATATTTCAAAAACATCTTACAGCATGCCAGTGAATTCTAATGCCAAATGCAATGATTTAAAAAATAAAGAAGATAGAAGAATTTCCAGAATTTCAATTTCATTTCAATCCGAAATGAAAGTCTGTAATAGAAGAGTTTTCTGAAGTTATTGTTATCGAATAAATGTCTTTAACAATAAAATTTACCTTTCAATCTTATCTTTGTTACAAATAGATATTTAACTATTTGATATAGGGTTTTTTGTGTGGTATGCCTTATATCCAGAGAGTCGTTTGCTGAGGAAAGGCAGCCGTTTAGAAAAATACAATTTAGGACCGCCTAAGGCGCCAAATTGCTTGCGCAAGACTCTGGTTGCAATCAATTAATATTCAGAATATAGCAAATATAATTTTGTTTATATTTTATTAAATGTGATGAAATATATATATATATATTTTCAAAAAAATAATATATATATATATATATATATATATATATATATACTCTGAAAATAGAAAATGCCTTTAAAATATTGTTAGTGATAAAAGAATTCCCAACATCATATTCTACTTTATGTGATACATCTTTGCTGCACGAGTGGATAATCTTCATGGACCATGTTTACCCGGTTAAATTCGGGCCTGGACTTTGAGTAGTAGATTGAATTATCTATAATCCCCTATATTTGGATAAAATTATTTTGTTTAATTATCAAAAATTATAAAACTAATTAATTTTAAAATATATATTTTTTTATAATTTTTTTATTAATTTTTTTTAATTTGTTTTGAAATTAAAGATTCTAGATTCATGCGGCCAAAAGAAAAGGTGTATATTTACTTTGTCTTTGATTAGCGACAAAAGTGCACTAAAATGAGAGTTGAAAAAAAGCATGGAAATAACATATGTCGCGGAAGTTTCACCTAGGATGTCGGTCAAATGATTTATTTTTCAGAAATATTTCTCCAGCAAATCTTCATTAGAATTTGATTAGGCAACGAGAAACTAAATGAAAATATTTTCTACCTGATTTGTATGAATTTTACTATCGGATTTTTCTGTTCCAAGTGAATGAGAGCCTGTGAAATCTGATAGTACGTCTTGAAAATCTGTGAAATATGTGTAAAATATATCATAAGTGAATTTATTAACTAGATTAGTGCAAGTTTAGCAATCGAATCTGATATTTCGATACAAAATATGAGTAAATAAGTCCGATTTTGGTTGTTATGAAAAATATAACAAATATTCTATATGCGATTTTATTAAGTTTCTAAAAATGACTGTTAAAACAAATATTTCCTTTTCTTTAATTCGGGTTTTTAGAAAATCGGTCTTATTTTGTTTTTTATCTTTGCAAACGCGTGGTTCAATTTCAAAAGTCTTATATAAAAGTATCTTTAAAAAGTAATCCAATAATGCAAGCGAGTCTACAAGATGCTTTTAATTTAATCACAAGAAAGCGCCATTCAAACTAGCGTTTTATTATATATTTCAATAGATTCACTGGCATTGCAAGATAAAGACAAAAAAAACTATATGGACTTTACTTTACATATTCAAACAAATTTTCAATTAATTTTTAAAAGTTTTAAATATTTAAGATTTATTTTAAAAAGGTATTTTTATAATAAAATTAATTTTATCTCCAAATACCATAAAGTATTTTAAATTAAAATATTAAAAAAACAATATTTAGTTTACACACTAGAAAACAACAACAAAATCAATTGCCATTCAATTTATTTAAAACATTCAATACATTCGTATTCAGTTTTTAAAAATAAATAATTAAAACAATTTTTTTTTAATAATGAATGATATCAGAAAATAGATGAAGTTGCTATTAGTTTTCTTTTAGCACCAACAATGACATCACTATTTTTGGTAAGCTTAGAAATGAAAACATATTATCTATAAAAGGTGGATGATATTTTACATTGTATTTCACATGCGATTTCGTTCTTTAATTTATTATTCCGTCGCAAACAATAACACTATGAAACATAGATTTAAAGAAAACCAACTGATACTTGTCTTTTTGTTAATTTAAGTATAAAATAAATAATTTGAAAGGATTGATCCATCGTTTGTGGTCATAATCTTTGACTTTTGCAATTTCATTAAAAATTGTATATAAATTGGTCGTTAACAAAGAATATGTATTCAAAGTCAATTTTTTTAATGATGATAATACAGTCTGTTGAACAAATTGATTGATAATCTTAAGGATCCATAAATTCGAGAATGTCTATGTGTAATTTGACAAATGAATGTAAATCGAATGTTGTTGTAAATAATATCAATAATGTATGTAAGAAGGATGAGCTTAAAATTATTTGGTATTTATATAATTGGAAGGTTTTTCAAATTATAAGAGGAAGATTAGTAAGTATCTGAGAAATTTTGATTATAAGATTGTTTCTAACTCGTGTAAGGTACGCAATAAGTTTATCAATAAGTCAAAATAACCGGTCAAAGTTTAAATAACTGTTATTTTATTTTGGTTTATTTTTTAATTTTGATGAATAGTTTTATTTCTTTGAAAAAGCGTTATGATTGATGTTTTGGGTCACCAAATGTCTTTGTTTGGGCCTAGCTGTTCACAACTTACCTTATCCTTCGATAGAAAATATATAAATACGATTTTTATTATATAAGTAATGAATGGATTTGTCCACGATTTACAAAATTAATTGAATTGAATTTTTTATCAATTCTCTTCATATTTAAGAAAAATTAATTAGATTTTGCAAATTCTTTTAAATGTTAGGGCAAATGAAAAATGTCAAAAATAATCACCGGATTCAGTGATGGTGACACCCACCTTATTTCCAATTCCAAGTCAATGATTTGTTTTCGTTAAATTCACCGAAAAACTAAATTTATTTATTTATATCTAACCAATCATATGGAAATATAATAATAAAAATCAACAATTTTCAAGTAGTTGTTTGTTGTTGAAAAGAAAAAAAATTGTCTTAATTAAGTTGAAATGAAATATTATAACACAAAGATTTAATTTGTGTGAGTGTATATTGTTTTTCTTCACAGTTGATTTTTCACCAATTTTAATTTTGTTTTTAATAATAAAATATTTATCGGTTGCTTTTAAACAAAATAAAGGAAAAACTTTGATTATTTTTTTTATTGTTTCAAACTTGAAAAAACGACACTGCTAAAAACTCATGTTAAATTTAAAACAAATTGTTGATCTTAGCAGGTTTCCTAAATCTTGGAATTATATAAAGTCATTAAAATATTTTAATAATAAATACAAAATTTATTTATTCAAATTTTAAATCAAATCCTTAAAATATTAAAATAGCTTCATTTCGACGATGATAATCTGAATAATAAATGTTAATAATGACAACAAATATTCACGCATATTTAGATATATGATAATTTAATATAAAATTGATTAATATTTATTGCATCGACCTTTAAAATAATTTTCGCTTTTTCGTATACATTCTTTGCATCTCACATTCTTCACGTTTAGTTTCTTTATCATTATTACAATGAATTAGAAATGAGTCATTATTTTGTTTTATTCGACCGATATTTCATTAGTATCTTTACCATTCTTTCAACTTTATAAAAATATATTGGATCTGCTGCAGAGGCTTTTTCACAATTATATATATATCCAAGACATGTTCAATTAATGACACTGGTTTACGAAAGGCTTCACTCAATCTTTTTGAAAATCCTTGAATATTTTTTGGAAATATTTCATAAATTGGGAAGCGATCTCTTCTTATGAGGCATTTCACAATCATGCTTCCATTCGGTTCTTCTAATACACATATACTAAAATACCTTTCACAATCGCTGATGAATGCTTCCAAACCTCTTTCTTCATCAATTATTCTTGGTATTATGCAATAAGTAATTTTATTTTAGTAAAATCTGTGGTCGTGGTCATCATGTTAGATTTATAACAAACAATAAACACAATATTTATTTATTCAAAATTTAAAATCAAACTGTTTATCCTTAATATTCAAGCAACTTTATTTTGACGATAATAATCGAAATAATAACAGGTAACATTGACGACAAATATTTACGTATATTACCTGTATATATAAATTTAATTATAATTATAATTTTATTTAAATTACTTCGTCACAATGCCATTTGTAAATATATTAAAATAAAGAAAATATAAACAATAATTACAAATTATTTCCCGCTAATAAAAACAGACACCGACTTGCCAAAAAATTAAAGTACTGTTTAATTAAAAACAATAAATAATCAACAAATATTTCTATATTTATCTGTTTTAATTGACAATTTTATTCGCGTTTTTATTCATATTTCAAATGAATTTATGGGCAAAATAATGGTATTTCCCGCGTCGGAAGTTTAAAGAAAAAATTCTTTAAACTGCACAGAATTTTAATTGTTTTTTTCCTCATGATAATATTTAGAGATTTTTGAAAAAATTGAATTGAATTTTATTATTATTAAAAATAATTTTTTTTGTAGCACTCGATACAATTTAATAGCTAACTAGTCATGAGTTAATTTGGATATCCTTGGTCGATGTAAAATATGATTCAACGTGGTATTAGACCTAGTTCTTTACAAACAGACCAGAGATTACACTTTGCCACTCTGCCATCGGGTCACATCGAGAATTGCACTTATACCGCTCTTTCAGATATATGAAAAATTAGCTGACAAATTACAAAATAGGCCCATAAAACCTACATATCACCCTTCTTTCAATAAATTTATGCTAATAATTGAAATATATGATTTATAATTATAATTATAATATTATTATTATAATTATTATAACTATATGAATTATCTTAAAATTATCTCAATCAAAAATATAAATACATTAGCCCAATGATAAATAACATTATAATTTTAAAAAAACAAATTTATAATTAAATAATAATATTATTTAAAATGTAAAATCTTTCACTAAAGAATTCACAGGTCACCTATTGAAAGAATATATTTTTATGATATGTATTTTTGAATTATTGACCAATTAAATAATTAACCAATTAATTAATTGATAAGTAATGTCATTAGTAAAAGATTAGATATAATATTTAAATTACAAGTGGACGTTTTTTAGTGTTTTTTTATCGTTTTATTAATCATTGCGGACTTTTTTGGATTTATAAAAGATTTATAAGAAGAAACCTTCATTTATATTTATTATTGTTTTGTCAAAAGTAGTACTATAACGTAAAATTAATTTACTTGTAAATATTGCTTTGCATTGCATTCATTTTATTTTGATAAAATTATTCTCTTGATTGCCTAAATTTATGTACGTTCAACCAAATCAAAATTTGGTTACCAAATGACAAAACTCAATCTCAAATCAATTCACTAGGAAAATGCACAACAACAAATTCCTATTGGCAAAATAGTGAGCAATAAATAAGATAGAAACAGAATAAGTGAACATATGAAAACGGATCTGTTTATTATAATTTTATTTTTAAAACATAGTTTAGTGTAATTTAATGAAAAAATTTATATTATTGAAATCTGTTCGAAATCGAGAGTTATGGTCTTTATATTGTAGGCCGAAGATATTTTGTTTATATCGGTAGACTTCGGCCAAAATCTGGAGATCTGCCAAGCCTGTTAGTAAAGGAAATACTAAAAATTTGGTTAATTGCTGAGAAGATAGTTAGCAATTAAACTCTTTAAATGTCAAAAGTAATGACCATTCTGCATCATTTTATGAGATTTAGATTTTTATTCACTAAAATAAAAAAATGTATTCGTTCTAAATAAAATATTTAATTCAAAAAACAAAATGAATAAGAAATAATAATGCAATAAAGATAATAAGAAAAAAAATAGAAAAACAAAAAAGAAAACATAAAATAAACAAAAATTAAAATAGCATAAAATACCAAATATATTTTTCATAAGCTATGGTACTAAATCGTTGACAAATTATCATATTTAACGTGAAAGAAAAGCTGCAACAATAATTCTCCCAAACAATTTTTGTGAAACTAGAACAAAAAAATAATTATGAAAATAAGTTTTTTTTGATATTTTTATACATATTAATTTAAGCAAACATTATTTATTTAATATATTCACGGATGTCCTTATTCTGATGGCGCCTCTCGGCAAAGAAGAGTCAGTACAATAAATAATACCACCCAATTTTGTTTAAATCCAGCCCAAAAATGTATTTAAATTAAATATGTTTGGTCATGCGGATATTTCTTGTAATTATTACTTTGAAATAATTACTATGAAAAGGGAATTTAAATAAAAGTTTCATATTAATAAACTTAAATTAATTAAATTGAATTTTAAATTAGTTCTAGTGAAATATATAATTTATAAATACTATAAATTAATTTTGTCATTGCAGAATTAGAAGAAACTGATTTTTTCAAAAGAAAAATTGAAATAAAATTAAAGGATCCCAAACAAGATTATAGAATAGGGGAGCTTCTCGGAAGGTAAGATTAATTTTATAATTTTAAATTTTAATAATCAAATATTTCTTTTACAAACTGTTTGAATCTCAAATTTAATATAAAAGGACTTTTTAACATAGAAATTAAAAAGATGTGAAAGAAATTTATTTTTCTGAGAAAATCAACTCTGGGGTCCTATAACCGTTTGGGAAAATATATTTATATAATTGAAAAACACAACATCAACAGATAAGAAAGCAATTATTATTATTTTATTTTTTGCATTGTTGATTTAAACAAATTGATTAATTTATTTTCAAAAAAAATATTCTATAAAGGTTTTTCTGTAAAACATGCAAATCAGTAAACAAGATTTTTGACATTTCCAAATTCATGCCGTTGATGCAGCTAATTTTTACTTTTGAATGTTTTTTATTTTCTAATTTTTTTATCAATTTGAAAAACAAAATAAAAATTAATTGAAAACTTTGTTTAAAAAGTAAATTGACTAATATGAATTATGATGAAAATCTTTTCTCAATTTTTTAAAAATCTGAAAGAATGAAGATAAATTAATATACATTAATTAGACTGTATTTATTAAAACAAAAATATGTTTTAGAAACTTTTTAAACCTGTGATCTGTAAAAATATAATTAATTACAAAATGTGTCATAATTCTGTCAGCGTTTATAAATGATAAATGTGTTGTTCAATCCGGCTTTTAATTAATTGTCTATAATTTTAGATATTATGATAATATATTCATAATAATATTATTTAAAGAGGAATAAATAATATTAAAATATATTTGTGCAAATAATGATATTTAATCATATTTTTAAGTCTTTCATTATTTTTTGCTTTAAAAATGCATAAATGCTGATTTACAGGGAATTTCTAATTCTTTCATGTGCAAAAATCTACATTTATTTAAATAAAGTCATCATTAGCTGTCAATGATGCTAACTTTTTAATATATTTTGTTTAAAATGATGTGAACATTATTTAGAAACAACTAATAACTTTAGATACATTTTCTTGTATCTATCGACCAGAATTAATGTATTGATTTACGAAATTTTCTTGTAGAAATCTATGCTAGCACTTCATGAAAATATTGTGTTAAAACATTTGCACTTGTCAGCCAAATTGATGAATGAGTGTAAAAGTTGAAAAGAGCCGAATTTGTAGCGTATCCACAAAGCATATTTGAAAACCCATTAGATGATTTTGATTAAAAGGTTATAAAAGGTTTTAATCGAAAACGTTATAAAAATTTCACAAAATTGGCTATGAAATTAAATTAAAGAGAACTGAATTTTGTGTTTATGAGTGGATTTCAAGTTCTACTTAGATTTTGTTCGGATCTTGGTTTTCAATTTATATGTCAGGGGTGTAATACCACATACTCGTCATTTCCGCTCTCAAGTTTTCGATTACAGTCGACAGATGAAATCGATTGATATTAGTAAGCGGAAATTTTGATGCAGGATGAAACAAAATGTAAAATTGTAAAATAGTTTTGATAAAAATTTTAAATATTTTGTTAAAACTTTTATTTAAATTTTGTTAAAGTCTCTAAAAAATTAAATTTTTAAACATATTGTAGAATTTGTGATTTTTAAAAATGCAAAATTTTTAATTTTTGATAAAATATTTTAATAATTTAAAAGCAGAAAAAAATAATAATGGTTTATTCTAAATAGTTTAAAGTTTAAGACTACCTGACGATGAATGTTATTTAGTCGAAATATATTGTTGCTGAATATATATTTTGGATTGGTATTCTATTTAATTATAAAAATTTATTTTGATTTTAAGTATTGTTTTTATTATATTTTTTATTACTATATCCTATATATTTAGTTACTATATTTTTTATTTATGTGTGTATTGTTTCTAACCAACTAGAATTAACAAAATTGCCACCCGAATTTGGAGTAAAACTTCCCTCTGGGCCAAGAAATTTTTTTTAGTTAATTTGAGTGATGATATAAAAACAAATATAATATTTGATGATTTATAATCTTTTTCATTTGTTGTCTTAAAAACATACTTTTTTTGTCACATGAGGTTTGCATGGCTGACGCCTCTTATAGGGAATATGGAGAAATTATGAAGTTGGTCTTCAGATTTATAACTGGAAAAATGCATGATTGCTTAGTTGTTGCAGAAATAGTTGATTTGAGTTATATATATTTTTCACAACTCTTTCACTTAGAAAATTAACCCGTGTATTTTTGATTCGAGCACGAAGGCACGGGAGAATCTAAACTTAAAAAAGTTCTGATTTACAGTATAAATGACATAAAAAACAGTTTTACATATATTAGTTAGCAGTTAATGTAAAAAATTAAAATAATTATTTGTCTTAGTGATATAAAAGCATACCATTTTGTATTAAATAAAAAATTTTGTTGCGGTTAAAGAGGTTGCCGGAAAAAAAACCAACGGGAAAAAAACCAAGGAAGAAAAAGCCACGGAAATAAAATCCAATAAAATAAATCTCAATCTATACTCAATATTATTATTATATAATTCTAGCATGATATTAAGCATAATGGATTATAAAATTATATATGGAAGTTAATCGAAAATCCACATCAAAGTTCTAAAGAATGAAATTCAAGTGACGATGCTACGAAGAAATGCAGAAACGTCTCGAGAATCTCCTGGAAGACCTCAACAATGGCCGAAAAGGCATCCCTCAGTTTCTTCGTGGTGTCAGTCATAAAAGCAGATTTGTTCAACCATTTGTGTAAACAATAGTAATAAAAGCAATTGTTATGAAAATTTGTCTACTTAATTTAAATTTTCATTTGCAAAAATTATTTAACCATTTTAATATACATTTTTATGGTTTTGCTTATTAAATATTCATAATTTATAATTATGACATTATCTAATTTTTTTGGCCTTTTTTCCGTGACGTTTTCACCTGGATTCGGTAAAAGATGGGATAAAGATTTTTGAATTTATGTACAAATTGTAAATATAGCAATGTACTATTCAATTTAAATATTATAAAAATTTAAAAATTATAATAATTTACATTATATAAAAGAAATTAAAATTACTTATTGTCAATTAAAAAATAGACAACGAAAATAAGGATGTTTCGGAATTTCATAACAGCAAGGAAGTACAGTTGCATCATTATTAACATGTGAGGGTGCTTATAAATTTATTTTCACCAAACTATTGACGCATTGATAAATTCAATCTTTAAAGCTAAGATGAAAAAGAAATTGGAAGAATGGTTCTTAAATGGGGAAAAATGTTTTACCAAGGGTGGATATCGTCAGAGGCCTGCATAGGAAAAGTTCTTCTCGTTTTTTTCTGAAAGTATTATGAAAATTCAAGAAACAGATGCAGTTAAATCCTTTCGACTTTCTGGTATATCTCAAAATGGTATAAATTTGAATAAAGAACTTCTAAATGCCAGACAGAAAGATATATTATACTCTTCAAATGTGGAAAACTTTGATTTAATTGATGACGATGGCGAAATTGATTCTATATATATTTTAGAATAAACAAATTTATATTAATTGGTTTTATTTTTCATTTTATTAAATCATTTTGTTTTCGGGGGTCTTACTTTCAAAAATATTTTCCGTTAGTAAAATCTGGTTTTCTTAGACCCGATCTTATTTTCGAAGAAAACTGGTGCGTGATTTAAATACAGAATTAAGTTTGGAATTACTACAAAACCTGAAATCAAGGATGTCTCAGAGACGCAAAAAAGTATTAGTAACGCTTTTTATTTTTTTACAAACTGATAAAATTCCAATAACTATAGAAGATTTTGAGTTTGCATCTAAATTTCAAGTTTAAATGTACGCCGAAAGATTAATAAAGCATTTAAATCCTTTATCAGACAGTAACCATTAGTCGCTTTGTATTGATGGATGTCGTGGGTTTTCATCACTTGCTACGCCAAGCATTCGCCCGAATGTAGGCATAAAAAATTACTTCAAATTATTTGAATCAACAGGAAAGAGATAAAAGGTTTTAGAGGATTTGTAAAAGGTATTGCTGACAATTCGTAATAGATCTACTTCTAGCGAACACACATTTTCAATTACAGGGAACTTTGTAAAAAAATTAGGTCAAGATTTCAATCTTCATCTCTAAATGCTCTTGCCTTTTTAAAATATTACTTTTGAGTAATAACTAATAAACAAAATCGTTACAAATAAAACGATAGAAATACATTCTGTTTGTAATATTCATATGAATTCCTAATTGTTATTTTGCGAATTTTTGATATTATATAAATAATAATATTCTCAAGTCTTAAATAGACAGTTTAGTTTATGTTTGACAAACCTCAACTGTAGTAATTCTACTTTAAAGTCGATTAATTCTTCGATTAATCGGTTAATTCAAAAGCCGATTATTTGGATACCCTAATAATATGGTAATATATAGAGTTTTTATTCATCTGAACATTTTTACATTTTGAAAGTGTTTGTTCTATGATTTGCTCTACTTTCCGATTTTATATAATCAAAGTTATTTGTTCAAACCAATAACATCGCCAAACAAATAAGTATGTATGTCTCTATACATATATATATATTTATTGATTTTTTAATTTTATTTTAGAGTTTCTATTCAGTTGAAATTAGTGTAGTAATCATCATACTAATCAAAAAAAAGCTTTACTGACAACAGTATTCATTTCTTGAAAAAGAAAATCGTCAATTTTGAAAGGCTCAATAATGGCAGTAACTATAGGCCCGCAACTGTGGGGGGCAGACAAAAGTGGGCCATTTTCTAGCCGGAAACTGAAACTCTTTATAATCCTTGTAAAATTAATAAATCATGAAGGTGATATAGAATATTACTCTTGACGCTATTAAATTATTAGTTGTACTAATGATTGCTAGTAGAGCAGCTAAACGACGGAATAAGAAGAACTTAGAAAACGAACTTAAAGCGATATAAAATTGACTCATTTTCATTTATAACATTTAATCAATTTTAATGCAAATCGAAAACAATTTTTAGTTGTGGCATAAAATTGCAAATTAATAATAAAATTTCATAAATTAAAATCATTAAAATGTATTTCTCAAAAGTAAGTCGATAATAAAAAACATAAAATTATTGTCTATCAGATTGTTATCGGCTCTATGAGGGACATTTTGAAAATATAGCCTTGGGACCCAGAATTTGAAGTTACACCACTAAATAATGGTCTGTCCAATTTATTGTAATAGAACTTAAAAAATTGTGTAACACCGATGACTGACGGTGGCAATCATAAAATTGAAAAATACTTCTTAATTATCGGCATTCGTCCAAATTTAATTTTTTCTAATAAAGGATTTTCTGAAAAATTAAATTACATATAAATGATGATATCAACAAGAAATCACACTTTCCAATATTTTAGCGATAAAAAATTTTACCTTAAACCTCTTACGTAAAAAATCTCACAATATGAATTAAAGTAAAACAAATATATTTTTTATATTTTATATTTTAAAATTTTTATATGAAATTTTATATGAAAAGGAAATATGAAAAAATATTCCATCATTAATAAAGCATATAATTAAACTTTTAGTGGAAAGTTTGGAGAAGTTAAATCGTGTGTGGAGAAGTTCACTAAAAGAGAGTTCGCTGCTAAAATAATAGCTATTTCAACAGCAGAAGATAAAATAAACGTTGAAAGAGAAATACAAATCATGAAGGTTCTTCGACACAGACGGCTTTTGCAGATTTATGATGCCTATGAATGGAGAGATGAAATTTTTATGATTTTAGAACTGTTAGTGATTTAGATTTAGATTTTTAATATCTCAAGTGATGTGTCTATTATGGCGCTCATTTTGATACTCACTACTTACTAGATTAGAGTAATCACAGTAAATAAATATTTCACATTTCATAAGACTAAATGACAAGGACTTTTATATTATGTCTTCATCGATGAATTTTATTAAATCTTTAATTATTTTTTTTATTTAAATTCTCTTTATTTTTATTGATTATTAATTCGTTAATTTTTTTTTATTTAAATTTTTGGCAATTATATAAATTAATAATTTTTACTACTTTATTTTATTTCTTTAAATTTGTAATTATATCAGTAAATTAGTATTTATTATTTATTAACTTATATTTTTATTTATTTGGTGGGTTCGTGCATCTGACCTTGAACCCTTTACATACAAATGTTCGACCCTCCAATGGTTACCCGTTGCTATGAAACGTTGGTAATGCAACCATTGATTCTGAGACCTCCAAAGGTGAATTTTATTTCTAAAACTGCTAAGGCCCAGTCTCCAGTTGGGTTAAGCGAGCTGCCGTTAGAAGGCACGTGCTCGATTTCTATCTTTTGGTCCTTTCGCTTAACGTTAGTTATACAGTCTTATTAGCAATTGATCAGTCTAAAATTAAATCTTTAAAAGAGAACAAAATGACAAAGAATATTTTATGTAAACGCATCCTTATCATTCAAATGAATATTATGGTTTTCTTAATGTCGATGCTATCGTTCGTTTACCTGCAGGCGACGTCGCATTCGTTCTAATCTACAAGGGCGCGAGTGCGAACGCGTGGTATTTGTGACTGGTTGGGATTCCTTCTTTTCCTCATAGCTCAACTGCGTTGAAGCAAACACGAGAGGGTAAGTCACTGCGTTACTCTCTCGACTGGATACGAGAGCCGTCTCTAATCCGCGAATTTGCGTGCGCAGAGCCAGCGTTATTTGCTTTTCGCCTTGCCATCCGCGCTGAGCCTCGTTTAGTCGCTAATACACCTTTTTTACTTTCTTTGGCTCCACCCAGGTAGATTTTATCTCCTGTTATTCTCGGCTTAGTTGAACTAACTGCTACAGAGAATTAAAACTATTCTGCTATTGGAGATTGATCGCAATTAGAAGATGCTCGAAAATATCTCTTAATACCTTCGTGTCATCACCTACCAAGATATATCAATGTCCCTGGAATTTACCTATAAATACAATCGATATACTCGAGTTACCGGTTCTTTAATTAGTTATGTGACTAGAAGAAAGGATTTTTAGAACCCTAATTGATTTTGGCGCACCTGTGTTTGGTGACTTACCTTTATTTTATTTGATATTACTTCGAAAATTACCGTCATCATCTCACCGTGATATTTTATTAGACTTTTTGGGGTTAAAGGTATTTCGGTCATTTGATCAAATTGTTATACTTAAGTAAACTCGTTAACTGTTATTTAGGCTTGTAGGGTTTTTGCTTCCTTCATTAGTGATATTTAGTTTACTAAATTTTTCATGTGAGGCTCCTGAAGTTTTCCTCGGAAAAGTTATGTTAAATTTATGCCCTTTATTACCTAGTCCTCAATATTGATGCTATCCCTAAGCCGTTTATTAAGTTTTATAGTATTTGATTCACTAATAATGTTAGTCGTAAATACTCCAGTTAATTTAAGTTAATGATCCAACGATTTAAATTTTTCATGATTAGTTTATTTACCCTTCGACATTGCACCGACTTCCGCAACATTCCCCTCTTCCTTCCCCTGAGTTGATCCTAGGTATAATGTATGCTGATAATATAAATTAAGAGTGCCCACTGAACTACTCGGTGTGAATGAATTTTAGCCGATATATAAAAGAGATTTTAGTAGATTTTTCTGACAAGCGGAGAAAGATAAGTGGCCAAAAGACCACTGCTTGATCACCCGACGCCCCTATAGGTTCATAATTTACGTTCAGCGCCCATCGTTGCTCACGACCAGACCTTCACAGGCACAGAAACCGCTCTTACACAATCCGATAATGTGTATGATTTTATTGACTTGTGGTATGTATCGGCTGTGGGCTGGAAAAATTTCTACAATGAAGAAAAATCTATTTCAGTCATAATATATAATTGCAGAACATGGACTTCCATAGTAATACATTGAACATTATTCATATATATCAAACTTCCAGAGGGCACGCTCAAGTAGGGACTCACTTGTAGTTTACTTGAAGACGTGTTGTGTAAGATGATTCTCCAAAGTTCTTCAAAGTTTTCTCTCGAAGTGATTTTAACAATTGTAAAGATATTTTCCCAAAGTAAAGCAGCTTGCAACTTTTTACTAGAAAAATAGTTTTCACAAGGAAAAAGGTGATTTTTCCTGTAAAAATGAATCGGTATATATACCTATTTTGTGACCCTAACCTTGCGTGTTCTTTTTGATGTGTTAAAACCAAATTTGACCTTGATTTTAATTGTAATATCTAATTCTAATTTTGTCATTTTCTTACATTAAATAGATAATTTAATTTTATTATTTTTTAATTGAATATTTCTAATTAGAAATGTTTTATTTTTAACCAGTTTTATTCATTAAAATGCTGGTTTTATAAATTAATCTATTTTCGGTCAAATTCTCATGTGTTCGTGTTGTTTTTATGTTGATTTCGTGCAGTTCTTGGTGCATTGGTATATAATTTTACTTACTTTTATGGTTTTTCGATTTCAAATTTAATTATATTCTTTCTCATATTTTAGGGTATTTTACTTAGTGTTAATAGGTCTGATTTTAAATCTGCATTGCTGTGTTTGCATGCTATTTCCGATTCATTTAAACAAACGCAGTCTTGGCCCAACATATTTAGTTTATATTATTATTATTATTTTTTTAAATTTAATTATTTTTAAATTTATTATTATTATACATTACTATTTTTAATTATTTATTTTTGTTTAAATTTACTTTCTTTCATGTCTTTTTTCTTTCATATCCTTTTCTTTTTCTATCCAATTTCACTCCAATTAGTGAAATTGAATAAAATTTATAAATATTTAAATACTAGATCAGTGATCCTACAGAGCTTTTAAACCCATAAAATAAGTTTATTTTTACACTATCAGTAGAATATTCTTTTCACTATTGATCAATTTTTATTTTCATTAACTTTTCTTTTCTTTTCAAAATCCAGATAAAAATTTTTTGTTTTAATAAGATATACTTGAATAATAATTAATACTAATACGCATTAATATTATGACAAAAATGTTATAGATAATTGGTTAATAAAAAAATAAATTATTTGTATTTACTATTCACAATTCGACAGTAAACTAAATTAATTTAATAATAAAAATAAAATTAATAATTTGAATTGATGTTGAGAATTTCATTACGTTTATTTATCATTTTTCCCACAATTAATAAACTCGAAATTAAATCTCATTTTTTCGATTTTTTCAAAATAAAATTATTAATTATTAAAAGATAAATTAACATAATCAAATTAAAATAAAACAATAAATAAAAAACTAAATTATTATTTTATAATATTATGAATTATATTTAACTTTTATTTAGTGTCATACATTTTATAAATTTAGCTTATTGTTGGATATTAAATACCGCGTTAATAATTGAGAGTTCAGTAAAACAATATTAACAAAAATCTTTTATTTAATTTCAAATATAATTTTTAGAATTCAAGGTGGTGAGCTGTTTGAAAGAATAATTGATGAAAAGTTTGACTTGACAGAAGATAAATGTGAAGAATTTATGATAGAAATTTGTCAGGGAGTAGAATATATTCATTCTCAGAAAGTTCTCCATCTTGATTTGAAAGTAAAATTTAATATTTTTATCACCTAAATTGTTGAATATTTCAAAAACATTATTTCTAAAGGTAAAGTCTCATTTTTTATGAAAATATTCACTTATAATTACATAAATAATTGCGTCATATTAAATGCAGTTTGCTTCAGTTTCTACTAATTCTCTTATTTGAAAACAAGTTTCTTTTTACTTTTGATGTACAAAATATTTTTCATTTTTTTCTCAGAACCATTCTGTGTTTTAGTTTCAAAATCTTTAAACGAATAAAAACTTTTTTCGACAAATAATACTGCATAGATCTAATAAATAAATATATGCAACAGGAGAGTTAATTTTAAATTTAAATCTTTTTAATTTAATCTTTTCCGTATTTATAATTTGTTTCTTTTAAGCTTCACTTTTAACAAATAACTACATGTATTTGTTTTATTTCTATAAATTTTACTAATATCCCTCTTGATTCTTATATCAAATATTTTATTTTGTTAATGTTTTATCATCCATTTTAATGCTCGCAAATGTTTTTATTTATTTTACTTACACTTATAGCTTCAGTATATTATCTTATTAAAAAAATTTAAAAAGCAAAAAAAATATGTTAGAGCCCAAAGGTCATAATTTAAACATATTGTTTTATATAAAAGTGAATATATAAATATATCAATTAATTAAAATATTATGCTCATTTGAATTTTATTATAAGAATCACAAAAACATGAATTTATTTAAATAACATAAAACGTCTTTTCAAGATGACAGTTAAACTGTCGAAATATATTGTAACAACTTTATACAACTTTATAACAACTTTATAAAGAGTGTTTTATTGGCGTTTTCTTTTAATTATAAATTTTATAATACAGTGTATTCTCGATTATCATTTCATGGATTATCCGGTTTTCGGATTATTCGTGCCTGAAAATAAATATTTTTTAATTCAAATTTAATTTTTTATATATATATTTTATGTTCATATATATGATAAAATATTATATCTTTACTTAGTTGTTTGTGTTTTCTTGATAAATAATGAATATAAAAATATTGTGTTAAAAATTTGTGTTATGTATATGATATTACATTCGAAAATAAAATAAATTCTGATTATCTGCGTTTTTCAATTATCCGTGATCATCCTCCCCAGCATTAGCCCGGATAATCGAAAGTGCACTGTATAAATTTTTAAAATAAAAAATAAATTAGTTTGTTTGTTTGAAAAACACCAGTTTAAATTGATGTTTTGAATTTCAATTCTACATATAATGACATTGAGTCTATCGAAATAAATTGTAGTATAATTTATGCTGTATTGAAGTTTTCTTTTGTGTGAATTTAATATAGTATTACTAAAAAAGTGAAAATTAAACAAATAGTATTTATAAATTTTAATTTAATTGGAATTATATTATTCATGCAATATATGAGATAATAATTATTTTGTCACTAAAAAATATCCATAAAAGAGAAATTCTCTTCAATCATTTTCATTTTATGATATTAAGTAGAGCGTTTTATGTCACTTTTAGACACTCATTAGCATAGAAAAAGAAGTGGCTAATTATTCGCTCGTAAAAATTGTTTACGTTGATCTAATAAAATTGTTTTTGAACTTTGTTTATAAACGAACAAATGAAAACAATATTATTAAGTTATTATCATTTGTATATTAGGTTCTATAGATTTTATAGTTATAACTATACGGTATACTTAAAATCAGACAAAAACCTAGGTTTTACGATGATCCCAAATAATAAAAATAATTAAGTTATAATACTGATAATTTTTTCCTTTAAAAAATTTACATAAAAAATGTGATATAATGTCAAATAATATTAAAAAATTATAATCAAAAAAATAATTTATTATAAAATTTTTAAAAATCCTTCGAAGTTTGAATTTTTTGACGTATGAAAATCCGATTCTGTAAAATCATCTGCATAGACATCATTGTTAAATGTTATTTATTTTTAAAAATTTCCCCTCATCCGCGCATTAACCGATGAATCATTAAGGATAAGTTTCCGGATTTCATAAAACCTTCATCAGTACGTGCATGTTTCCCTGTCAATTTGAGAACCTTCCGTGAGAACCGGATCAAACCGAACCTGCTTTAATACACCATTGGGTTCAATATCAAATAACTAATAACTGATTTGGTAAAATTTAAAATTTTATTAACATTAACTTGAAATACCATTTTAAATCTTGAATTTTTGTACCTCATTGTTATACAATTTAAAAATACAAAGCAATAATCTATCATTTATTTTTATTAATTGCAATTTATTTTAAATATTATGATTTTAACTCTCAGAGTGATCACATTACAATATTTCACTTTCCCAAGCCAAATTTATGTCAATTAATTTATATTTTATAGCTAAATATTTTAATTTTTTCACTAATCAAAATGGCACAAAATTTCACTTAATACAAAAGACTCATAATTTTTTAATTAATTAGTATTTTATTTATGCTTGTACCAAGAAACCATGGTTACTATTATCGCTGTTTTATTAAATTGATCTCCATATAAATAACTTAGTAGAAAACTGAACATTTTAAAATTTTTCCATGCAGTATTAAAATGTATTTTAGAAATAATATATATATATATATAATAGCTCCCCAATAAAATTACCAAAAACTAATATTAATTTTTAAAAATTGTTATAAATCAATTAAAAATTATATATAAATCATGTTTTTATCTACCAGCAAGAATTCAAATAAATACGGAAGAAATATCTTATGTAAACTTTTTAAATATTTTTTTAAACTTTTTAAATCTAGCTCTAAATATATTATTGAATCTTATGCATATATCTAACATTTTTATAATAATTTTCAATTAATTAATTTTAATTATATTTTAAATATTTATATAACTATATATATTTAATGTTAATTCCAGCCAGAAAACATTCTCTGTCTCCACAGAACCGGATTTCAAATAAAAATTATAGACTTTGGTTTGGCACGTCATTACGATAGCAATAAAGATATTCGGGTCATGTTTGGAACTCCGGAATTCATTGCGCCAGAAATAATTACTTACGAACCAATTTCTCCTGGAACTGATATGTGGGCAGTCGGCGTTATATGCTACGTGTTGTAAGATTTAACTTTTTAAAAATTTTTATTAAATTTTAAAATATAAAATCGTTTCTTAACATTAGTCCTTAAATTTTTCCTTTTCTCTTATTTTGTCAATTATTCCTTGGTTTTAATTAGCTTTTGTTTGTGAGATTTTACTACGGAACTCCACAATATTCCGTCTCTTTGCTATGAAACAAACTGATGAATCCATTTATTTTGAGTTTATTCAAACAAAATGGTTTTTAAAATGCAGAACTAAAGGAGAAATTGATACAACATAAATAAGATAACTTTATTTGACATTTTTCAAAGATAAAAATACAATTAGTTGGTGGAAATTGTCCAAGGTTTACTGACTGTAAGAGCCAGTCAAATTTGATACATGAAAACAGTGTTCCCGATCATTTTGTCGAGATTTGAAATAATCTGAAATTCTTTACATGATTATTTTAAAGAAATAAATTTTATGAGTATATAATGAGTTTTATGAAGATTGTAAAATGTTCTTAAAGATATTGAAGTTAGGCTATAAAATATTCTAAATTTAATTGTGTGATTATTTAGTATTCTTATCAAATAAATTTATCTGCAATGTAAAGTTTAGACATATATATATCCAGGGCCGTTAAACAAGTTTGGGGGCCCCAAAACTTGAACGATCTAAAACTGTATGACCAGGCATCTTTTTCCTTTGTGAATGAATTTTTACAGTTGTTCCTATAGATAACAAAAAAGCACCAATTTAATTGTTTTCACACTCCAGTTGTAAGAACCAAAAATTGCAACTTACCTTCAATACTATATCAATATTTTATTATTAGTAAAATACTCACAAATTAAATTTAATACAAAAATAAAAATAACTGCTTTCGAATAATCCACACAAACTACAGATAATTATAATTAAAAACATTTGAAATAACATTGAATAACCAATTTATCGCTACTTCACAAAGGTGGACTCGTTACGTTTGTCTTTACACATAATATACAAAAATGAAATACAATATTTCAAAAACAAAATATTCCATAAATTATTTTTTTAACTTAAAATATTTTATTTTTATTTTTGAACATGTTAATTCAACTTTTAGTTATTTTTATTAATAAAATATTTTAACGTCTTAGGTAAGTTATCAAAAATCTGAATTTTTGCGTCCAATGGATAAGGAGGCTTTGTATGTATTAATACAAAAATTTACCAAATATTTTATAATACCCGAATAAATCATAACTCCTCTACAATTCTTTTTTCAACAAAGTTTCTCAAAATCTTTCAATCCTTTCAAATTTTTCTTTTTGAACTCTGATCAAATTCAAAATATTTGATTCCGATCAATTAGATTTATTTTTAAATATTTCTCTCAAAAACCTTTACCAACAATGTAGATTACTTCTGGCTCACCTATATTTGCGGGTGTCGATGAAATTAAATACTGCCAATTATTAATATGACTTCAAGCGTGTCTGGCTATATTAATAATAACAGATTCTCGATGTTACCAATATTTATTCTTTTTTACAATTACAATCGATTTGATTTTTGATAATGTAATTACGCAAATATTCACCACTCATTACTCAAAACTTGGGGCTTATTGCAACACACAGCAAAAAGTAATTCAATAATATCAAGACTATCTGTCTGTTACTTATGATAATTGGCTGGTTGCTTCATTTATTGTTTCCGGCTTCCTTTAATCTATGTGATACCTTGTTTCTAATTATCACTCCAAATCCTTTTCCAATTTTTTCGAGATAATTTTAGTTGGTTTTACTGTTTGCTATAGTTTTTAAAAGTTTAGAAAGGCTATTTTAAAACATATTGACAGTGTTACTGTTAAAATTATTTCAAAGTCATAAAGTTCGTAGTAAATTCTTAATAATAAAATCATAAATTAAATTTGTGACATATTGTTGGCCTATGTTCTGATTTTGTATATGGTTTTACTTGTAATGAGAACAATGCTACATACTTTGGACAGACTACCGTTATCTTTGTACAGGAATCATAAAAATATTATTGAGTCATATAAGTCATGCAAGTTATAACCAGACATTTCCATTTTTAAAGTGATATCTACTGAGAAGGTACTACTCATAGACATTGATGATAAAATCATTTAACCTAACAATCGACATAAAAATGCATTAACTGAGTGCATTTTGAGCATATTTTGTCAATTTTATTAGGATAAATAAATTATTTTGGATTCCACACTTATAATTATGTAATTACTAAAAAGCTTATTAATATAATTATTTTTATTGAAGTTGTTCAGTATCTGATAATGACAGCTGAGCTGTCGAAATATATTGTGACAATATAGTTAGAAATCGTATTCATTCATTTTTATAAATAAATTGTCATTGCTATTTAATAGCTTATAATTACAATTATTATTTTTTTATTATTATTATTAATAAAAATATTGTTATTATTATTATATGATAGATAAACTATCTGATATTTGAACATTGTTGACGAATTCTCAGGAATCATACTGAGATAAAATAATATTAATTACTATCATTAAATAACAATGAATTCGTAAACCTTTATATCTAAAAAATAATATTTCCAGATTTATTTCATTTTTATTTCTATGAACCTATGAACTCTGTGAGAATATTGGCATTGATGAATTCATCCATTATTCCCAGAATTAGCATTGAACTTATCCGATTCCAGTTATAGACAACAAAACATATCAATAAAATGATTAATAGTGGAAATAGATGAATAAATTGTGAATTAATTATAATTTGGATTTTATTAAGAAGGACGTGACAGACGTAAACTATGGAAATAAAAGTTATTTTTTAAATTATTATTATTCCCCATTATTTAACCTCAATAGATGCATGGCAAAATAATAATAATAATAATAATAATAATAATAATAATAATAATAATAATAATAATAATAATAATAATAATAATAATAATAATAATAATATTAATAATAATAGTAATAATGATAATAATAATAATAATAATAATAATAATAATAATAATAATAATAATAATAATCTAAATGACATTAATAAATAAACTAAAATATTTTAATAATATTGATAAACAACTCGTTCAACCTAAATAACGGCAAAATCTTAGTTAAAAAAAATAATTTACATCTGCATATTATATATGAAATTGCCATTTTTGGGACATTTTTCACTAAAGTTCCCCATATTTTAAAATACATTTGTTTCATTTAAAAATAAGCAAAAATTTATTTTATTTTATAATTAATTTTTTAATTTCATTAACTTTATAAATGTTAAGATTATCTGGTTTGTCTCCTTTCATGGGAGAAAATGATGGAGAGACATTTGCAAATATTTTGCGATGCAATTATTCATTTAAATACGACGAATTCAAAGAAATTTCAATAGATGCAAAAAACTTTATCAAAAATCTACTAAATAAAGATATCAAGTATGTTTTAATTATTTTAAAAAGTTGCGATTTTCATTTTGAAACAAAAATTTGAAACAAAATAATTTTAATTAAAAATTGTTTTAATATTTATTCCGCTGGTCAAAATTATAAAATGTCTTACATAGAAATTTTAAGTGTTTTAATGAAAAGAGAAGTCGTGTATGATTTCTTTTTTATTTTTCCTAAATTTTTAAATGCTCTTTATTTAAAAGGATGCCACCTTCCTATTTATCCGCATTCAATAGTGTAAATGCATGATATTTTATTGTGGCTCACTCGCCCTTTCAGTCGCCATCTACAGGTTTTGTGGTTCTTCGACAATTTTATGCTTTTTATTTATATATTTGAATTTACATAAAGTAAACAATGAACATAAAATATTACTGAAAACTACTTTCGGCGTCTTATACTATTTATTGGGAACTTATCCTCTATCTCTTCTCCTATTTTTTTTGACAGAACAAAAACAAATAATTTGTTTAAATATTTTTGTATAAAAAAGCACTTACAATAAAAATAAAAAATACCAATTGTAATCTTTCAATATTTTATTCTTTAACCATTTCACAGGAAGAAAATATGTATTAATAAATCTATTTAGAAAAAACTTCAATTAATAAAAGGTTTTTTCAGAAAAAGGATATCAGCAAAAGAATGTTTGGCGCACACATGGCTTCAAGTAAGCAAATTTATATTAAAATAGTATAAATTGTTTGAGATTATTGTTGTTATTGTTTATTATCGTTGTTATTGTTTAACCTTAATCGTATCACGTGCTTTTATAAAACTGAAGAGGATTATTTGATAATTGAATACCAAATAATTTTTAAGAAACTGGGGAGAGACCCCAAATATTTAAGAGATAAAAAATCAAATTAATTAATTATAAAGTTTATAAAAATCGCTTTTTTGAAAGTAAACCAGATTAATATTAAGTTAAAACAGTTTCAGGATTAGGATGGTAATTAATTAAATTAATTACTTTTTGCGAAAGATTTTCCTTGCGAATTATCATTGTGTTGTCACTCGGTTTGAAAGAAACAGTAGCTCGTAATTAATTGAAATCTGTAAGAAATTTGAAATAAAAATGTAAACAAATGAAACATTTTATAAAAACATTAAAAAAACATTTTATGTTTTATTTGCCAGAAAAGTTACATTTGTATTCGGTTTCAATAAAGTGAAACTGAAACAAAATATTTTATTTGCATTCTTCGCAAAGAAAATAATTTTAATGATGCGTTTTTTAAACCCATCTTTTTCCTAGTTGCTTTCTTCCTTTCCGATACCAACTGACTCTGGGAGAGTGAGATGGGAGGGCAAGAGAGTTCTTTGACATAATAATTTGGATTTAGAAGACCTTCAAATTATAGCTAGAAACACTATTGAAAACTACACAAAACAATTAAAATATTATAATAAAAATTAGAAAAGCATATAGCAACTTTTATAAAAAAAAAACATCAAAAAAAATTATTTCCATTTCATTGAAAAAATTAAAAAATTTTCACATGTGCATATTTATTTCTTACTTCTAAAATACAGTGGGAGTTTCTTGAAATTTGGAATGCCTGTCTAAGAATTACAAAGTGCCCTAGAAAAATGTTTTCAGATTTTTATTTACAGAAATAAATATGTAAGGAGTTTAAAAAATTGTAAATTTTAATTTTTTTCGATTTGAATTATAATACTGTTGTTTGTTTTAATTCTACTTAAGTTACGCGTAAACCACAAACTAGTTTTTTCAATTATTTATATGTTTACATTGAGTGCATTTTGAATTAATGATCTATTTACCGTATAAATGATTTTGTTATGAATTCGAGCACAATAATATCGGAGGGGGGTGGATTAGGATTAATTAAAAAAATTAAAATTGAAATTTTAAATGATGAATAAAAATATACATGATATTTAACGTAAACTCGTTTTTGAAGCAGTAAATGAGATTGTGGATTATTGTGACTAGCATTTAATATTTAATAAATCATTTAATTTTACAAAAATTAATCAATTTTAACAAAATATTTTCCATTTTTATTGTTTAATTTATGATCATTTAATTTCATCCTGACAAAATATCAAAAACTAATTGTGTGCTACACGAATTTTCCGCATTGCTTTTAATCAATGCGTTTACAGAAAAGGGGGTCCTAGAAGCAAACAGCTTTTGGGCTTTTCTAAACATGTAGAATGAGAATTAGGACTAGTTTCGTACAGCCTATTTGCCAAATGCTTTTCAAAAATCCACGAACAACAGAGTTAATTGAATTTATATAAATAATTCATAACTAGGGTCAATAGATCCCTGTCAAGGTCGAAATCCAAGGTTGAGAATTATTGTTGTTTAGAGGTTTTAAAGTAGGAAAAAAGACCGATGTTTAGAATATTTTTAGAATATTTTTAGAATATTTTTAGAATATTTTTAGAATATTTTTAGAATATTTTTAGAATATATTTAGAATGTTTTAAGAAAAAAATGCCTTACTTTCCATTTTCTTTTATTATACATTGTTATATGAAATTTTTTTGGAAAATTTGGGTGACAATAAAAGCCTTGAAATGATTTTAAGCGCATTGAGTCTATTTCAATTTAGGTTGAGACTAAATTCAGAAGAACAGGAAATGTATCTAAACGAAGATTGAAACATTTTATTTATCGCCGAAAATGGCAGGTAGAGTATAAATAAATTTGTTGAAATTATTTTTTAACATTTTTTTTTCTAGAAAGCTGTCAATGCAATAATTGCACTTCAGCGAATGGGGCTAACCTTTACCCATTGATACAGCCGGATTTTAACCGCTACCCAATGCGATAAAAATACTTAAATTTATTATTATTATTATTATTATTATTATTATTATTATTATTATTATTGTTATATTATTTTTTAATTTTCATATTAAGAAAAATATTTTATCTGATGTTCAATGAAATAGTTTGCCAATGTCTAATATATATTTTTGTTTTAATCAAGACCAGTGTAACTTCATTGGATGTGTAAATTTGAATTTAGGATCCAGTTGATATTTCTTAAAAAAATAAATAGAGCTTAACATATGGCCCAAAAAGGTTTATGTAAAGGTTTATGATAAGTTTCGGAAAGGATAATTATTTATCAAAGATATTAAAAATAACAAAAAATAAAATGAAAATAATTGTCATACTTAATGTATCCATTTGAGCTTGTTGGGTGCGCAAAGCCTTATGGATAAACATTAAGTTGAATAGATATACATTTCGAGGATTTTTTTAACGTAAGTTATTGAAACAATAAAATGTGTTACTATAAAAGAATTTCAATATAAAGGTGTAGGAACACAACAATAATATTTAAAATATATTTATAATAAATCCAATAAATTGATTTGATCAGCTGAACATAGTATTCGTTTCTTGAAAAGTATATCACGATCATTCGATATCAACACTTTGCGTTACTTCAAGTCTGATATTGTTGTGAGTAGAATCGAGTTAAGAAACGATAATGTGAGGAACATTCTTCATGTAAAATTCTCGAGTTTTGGCTTTGATGACGTTGTAGTTTGAGCATCGTATTTCAATGATATTTTTCCCATTTTCGATGTTTTTATTACCGAGCTTACACCGTTTCTTGGGGTGAGGTGTCTAAACAGTCGGAATTAATTGGATGTGCCAATGGTCTCATTCGAGAAGGAACATCTCAAGTTTCCAGCCCACTACGCCTCCATTTTACAGGCTGGCTAATTCATTGTCAACGCATAATTGATAATGTACGACATAAAACTTTCGTACGCGCAACTTGAGCGCTAGAATCTCTATTTAATCTTGATCCTGAACTTGCAAAGCTTGGTTTTGTTCCTTTTCTCTATTCATTTGGTCTGGCTGGAACCAAGTTAATTCCATAGTTAGACACTTATCTCTCAATTGTTCTACCTGTCACTTCTCATCATTCGTTTCCTGAATGAGTCAAATGATACCTGCCAGAAACTTCTCGATCCCCTATTCCACTGAATAAATAGACAGTATACATATTAATCTACACTGAGGCGCACAAGTGAAGCATCCTCAATGAAACATTTTTCTCTCTGATTCTTATCTCACAAATTTTAATTTGAATTTTTAGCATAAACTTCGTTATTTCCTTTTTTTAGACGATATTTTTTGTCTATTTTTTTTCTGATTTTTTCTAAGTGTTTTTCTATCAAGATTTCATACAACTTTTCATATTTTCTCATATTGATGAAATCTATCATTATATATTTCATCATAATTTTCTAATCTATTAATTTATTTGTTTTTTGATCCTATTCTTTCCTTTTTCCATAACTATTTTAATATTTAATTTTATTTTTACGTAGAATTTTTTTCCTTCTTTTAATTTTTTTAATTACAATGGAATTTCCGACAATTTTTTGGTGGGAATCTCATCATATTTCCTTATTGTCTTTATTTTTAATCTTTTCCTTATTTTTATTTAATTTTCTCGTCTATTTTATTACTATACTTTTTATAGAATTTTCTTAATTATTATTTTATTCTTATCTAATTTATCCAGGTTTTCGAATTCGTTTTAATAAGTTTTATTTTTGCATGTTATGTTTCTATTTAATATCTTGCTGAACTTCTCGCTTTCTGTTTTTATTTTATTCATTTTATGTTCTTTATGCTGAAATGTGCATTTATGATTTTTAGTGTTTAATAAGAAAATAATATATAATTTTACGATCACGTGGAGCGCTTGTTTTTCGTGTTGGGTTACTGTTTTATCTAAACAATCTCCCTCGTCCTCTGTTTTTGCCGAACAGAATCAAAGAGATAAACACCAAATAAACACGGAATAATCGAGAAAAACAAAAATTAAATCCTTCATGTACTGAGAAAACAATTGGACCACCACAAAACCAGATTGCAGGCCCAAAAAACGAATTAGTGCATTGACAATCATCATGTCGAGACATCAAAACGAAGACCAGGAAAGTATTCATTGATCCCGACTAATCAATTGCCAGTTCAAGTTCATTTATCGATATTACATGAGAGAAGCAGGAGCCTAGAAAGAAAAGCAAACAGGGGAAATCTGATAGGATTCAATAGTGTTAGGCAAAGACTAGGTTTGAAAATTTTGTTTACCTGGCACAACATCCAATAAAATTTAGTGGCGGAAAATTCGAATGGACGAAAATTTACCAAATATCGTCCATTTAGCGTTAAACAAAACAAAAAAAATAATAGAAAAATAGAAATAAATATAATAATAAATTAAAAAATTAAAAATAATTGGAGAACAACAAAAACTGCGAAAAAACACCCTATTTTATCAAATCAGCTCTAAATCTATCACAAACCATAAGAATTAAGCTCAAAATATAATTAGAAGCTTTCATAAAAAGAAACATGAAAATCTGATAAGTTGGGGAAAAGTGATGAATTTCAGAAAAAACACGTGGGTGTTTTGTTCTAACGTTTCAAAAAAGTATGTGGAAAACAACCCTATATAAGTCGATGCCAGATTGACAAAATTTATTGCTAATTTTTTAAATTTTACACGAGTTTTTCGAAAATCGTTATTAGAAGTAAGGAGGAGTTGTTTTAAATTATGTTATCATACTTGAATTTATTTTATTTTTTATAAAAGTAAAATTTTAATAGGTGAAAATTTTAGGAGTAAGGAAACGTTCTTTTTATCTATGTTTTCATTTTTGATTTTACTTTTTTAAACATGCAAAATGTAAATAGTTTGAATATTTTAAGACCATGTACTATGAAAAGAATTTAAATGTTTATTTTTCGAATTATAGGTTATTATGATGTAATTGCTATCACTGAATGTTTCATCATTTTATTACGCGAAAGGTATAAAACCTCATAAGTTCCAACTCAGAATAATTTTCCTTGCATCGACAAAGTCCCGTGAAAGCCTCGCTCCCATAGTATTTGACCAATGCAAGAGGTCTCATGATCAGATTTCTGATTTCTTATTGATCGATAAAATCAACATTTTATTGAAATTAAGTATCACCATTAATATTATTATTTATCATTATTATTGAATTTATCGCTATTACTTACCATTATTATTATTGTAATATGTATAATTATGTGATGAGAACCACAATCATTCAAGTTAATTAATTGAGAAGTTACTATATAGTCTCGAGCTAATGATTCGGAGGAGTGGCAGCCGTAGTGAATGGTAGTTCACCGGGTCAGCTCTCTGCTCTAACAACCTCAACTCCAGACCCTCAGTGGAGTGCGACTGGTCATGAGGAAGATCTAAATACAACACAAAAAGTAAAGAAGAATAAAATAATTCAGCCTATCTATTTAAGGTCTCAATATTGTTTCAACTAAAATATAGATAGAGGGACCCAAAATAAAATGAAACATGAATACCTTCTATGGTCGCTCGTGAACCCAAAGATTTTACTGGGTATTACCAGTCTTGGTAATATGGCTCAACTTTTACTGGGAACAGCCCATTGGAATACATTTCCAACGTCCTTTTTGACGTGTATCCAATGGTTACATCTGTCTGGCCAGTACAAGGTTTTGTTTGAATGGATTAAAAACAGCACACAAACACAACACGCAAAATTTAAAATCAGACCCATAAACATTAAATAACCACCTCAAAATGCGAGAAAACACATAATTAAAAATATAAAATAAGAAAACATAAAAGTAAATTAAAATATTAACAAATGCACCAAGATCTGCACGAATCGACATAAAAATAGCATAATAACAAAAGATTTGACCGAAAATTGACAATTTACGGAAAACGAAGAGTTCATGAATAAATTGAATAAAAGTAAAATAATTTTAGTCAGAAATGATTAAAATTAAAAGTTAATGAATAAATTGTCAAATAAATCAAGAAAATAATAAAAAATTAGAAACAAATTAGACAAGTAATATCAAGGTCAAATTTTGTTTTATCGCATGAAAATTAACATGCAAGGTTAGGGTCACAGAATAAGTATATATACCAATACATTTTAACAGAATTTTAATGCTTTTTCACTCAGTGAACAAATTACTCTTTACCAGAAGTTTATAACTGACAGAATCAACTCTCGGCAGTTATTTCCACATCGCGAACGCAAGTAACTTATAGGTAAGCTCTACTTGCTCGTGAATGTGGGAATCCTTTGTCGTATGTTTTTGAATGCCTGAGCTGAGCTAATAGACAAACTATGATCTAATTATATTAAAAAATTATATGTATTCAGAAAGCGAATTTGATTAATTTGTCGAAATTTTTCTGGCCCACAGCCACACAACATGCAAGTCAGAAAACTGAAACATAACTAGTCACACTGTGTAAGTGCGGTTTCTCCGCCTATAGTGTGTGCCCGTGAGAGTTCCGTCGTGCGTAACGACGGCCTCAAACCTAAATATTCTGTTCGTTATAGGGGCGGTGGGAAGATCGAGGACTAGTCTTTTGGCTGGGTCTCTTTCACCCATCTCCCGAAAATTCGACCTAAATTCAATTCTATACATCGGCTAAAATGATTGCACCGAGTAGTCCAGTGGGCACTCGTAAACTCTAACATAAACACAATTTCCTTAAGATCAAATTGAAGGGTACGGGAGGCGGAAACTCGAAATCGATGTGATAAAAATAATTAAATGTATTAAAATTGATGAAAATAATTAAATGTATTAGGATTGATAAGAATAAATAATTAAACGGGTTGAAATTAATGAGAATAATTAAAGTTGTTAAAATTGATGAAAATGTTCAAACGCGTTAAACTGACGAAAATAAGTAATTAAAACTATAAGAAACGATTACAGGAATTAGTTTGAGGAAACTAATTATTTGTATTAAAACCGTGAAGAATATCTAAATAGTGAATCAATGAAGATAATAAATCGTACTGAAACGTTAGATAAGTAGGTAGTTATGAGCACTCTGCGCACACACACCATTGCATAATAATATAGAGGGAGGGGGGGGGTTCTCGTGATTATTTTTTGTGTGTATTGAGTTCTTAATGATGTAATTTTCTATGTGCAATTAATTTTTATTTTTGTGTGTATTTTTTCGAAAATTTTTAAGTTGTGTATTTTTTTTTCAAAAATTAAATGATAATATGTATTTTTTTTTCGATAAATGATGTGTAATTTTTATCTAAAATTTAAAATGTATTTTTAAGATTAAATTTTAAGTGTATTTTAAGAAGATAAATGTGTATTTTTAAGTTAAAATTTATTTTCAAGTTTTGAAATTTTAGTTTGATTTTTGAATAAATTTTTAATAAAATTTTTAACAAAATAATTATTAAATTTTTTATGATAAATTTTAAAATATATGTTTTAAATGATTTAAAGTTTTATACATAAAACTATTATAATTGAATAAAAAATGATATTGTTAACATAAATGACTGCATGACAAAATTTACCTAAGATAGACGAAAATGACTATAACTGGGTATAATTAAGGAAAATAACTAAAAAATGTACCGTGATTATAATTTACTAAACGTAAAGAGGAGAGAGCGAAGGTAAAGAGAAAAATGTTAAAACTGATGAAGGAATTCAATAGGTAATTGTTTATTTAGGTAAATGAATGTCACAAGACCGCAAACTAGATATCTAGAGAAACCTAAAAGAAACCATCTGTGGCTAATAACTGCCTATAATTAAGATAAATAGATCAATATAATAATCAATTTTAATAAAACGCAACCAAATTACCGAAATAAATTAGAAAATACATTAACATGTTACTAACGGAGCAGAAATGACGCTCATCTGTGAAAATAATCATGCATTAATATAGAACACACGAGATTCCATTAACACGAATAGTTAACTGTTCGTTCCACCGAAATCGGATATGCATGGGAGAATTCACTAGTGATCCATAGGCGAAGGAAGCATCGCAGCAAATGTTGTTGACCGAAACACCATTGAGGGCTTGATGAACTCGGAAAGAGACTGGCTATACATCCACGCAGGGATGCAATGAATAACGAGAATAAGTATGCATAGAGTTAGTTGAAATCCACGCATGTAGAGACGAATAGGCATCCGGTACTGATAACCACCGAGATGGAATATTGAGACTAAATAGGCGATACCCAATTCCTCTGAAATGTAACCGAGTAGGGAGGAAAAAAATCACCGGATTAATATGGTAAATTTCTTAATCCCGCTCAGCTGAGAAATAATATTAGATAATGAAATAAGCAGCAACTAATTTACTCACCCGGAATGCTGATTATAATAAAACGCTAGCCAACTGTTAGTTTTCCGTGAATTAGTACCACTCAGTTGTTAATTTCGCTAGCCAACCGAATGAATGTGATAAGATCAAAATACTAATAAATAATATTCATAAACATTTTTTTTGGAACTCGCTGAAAATATTAAGTTATTTCGCACGCTAATTAACTTTTGCATTGAGAATAATTATAATAAATTCACTAGTCAAGCAGCATATCAATCAAGGGTTCTAATATAAATACCGATTTTCAACCAGCAATCAACATCTTATATTATGTCAATTCAACGACAAACACCCGTCTCAAACAAACAGGATACACAAGAACAAATAAGTGATGGACGACGAGACCGAGTATCTACACATAACACAGGTCGACGGGATGAGTCGCGACCAGGTACTATTTCATTCTAAAAGTTTAGATTTTTCCGTGTAATAATTGACCGCAAATTAATATCACCCAACCAACAAGTAGTTTTAAGTCCATGTTAAGTTATCCATAAGTAACATATAGACTCAACAATATCTAATCTTCCTTTTAAACGATAATTATGATGATTATTTTAGATTGCGGAAATACGCATGGAGGCTGGAGTGATGACTCCCGCGTAACACTCCGGATGTCAAACCCTTCTGCCGCTCGTTATAGGCAAGCACTATGGGACCAAGGGTACGCTTTGGCGACATATGGTGGACTCAATTGGCCTCGACGGCCCAATGATAGAGGAGATGAGATCGAACTGCCGAGCATCGCCATTAAGCACGAGCCAAGTAGAAATTCAGCACGAGAAGCCCGCCAGAGAGCTGAATATGTCGCGATGAAAATGAAGGAAATGGAGCGGAAATATCACCGAAAGGCGATGATGGCCAGGCAGAGATTGGCTCAGGTAAATCGAGACATTGCTAGTGGAATCATCCCTAGTACCGACGAATCTCCACCTGATTATGGGGTCTCATTCGAGCTTGACGACGCAAGACTCTTGCAAATGACTGCTCCAACAACACTGGTTCTGCCTGAAAGATTGATTCAGCCAGCGATTCGTGACAGACTATGACCAAGGCAACAAGACGAGCATGCGCATGCTCGCCGACACCCACGATGGACGTTCTCTAGTCGTAATCGCCGCGACTCGGATTCCAAAGACAAAGAAAAATGCTAGATTTGAATAAATTGATGTCTTGAAATAAATGTTGTTAAATCAACTTGATTATTTGCATTTTCTTTTTCTCTTATAAACGGAATAAATCCCAACAGGGCGATCAGTACGAAGACTTTAAAGACTTTATTAAAAAATTGTTTTCTTAACTTAATATTTGGTTAGTACGAAGAAGGAGATTTTCTTAGTTCAACTAGCTAACTATAAATTAAATTAAATAAATAATTTGTAACGAAATTCACCGAGAATTAGTTCGATGGAAACGATGATGTTCACTAAAATACATGAGACACGGGTCTAGGAGATTAATTTGCGTATTGAAAGCAGCAACGACAATAATAATTTTTTTAAATATTTTTAATTTAGAAATGGAAGTGACCCGAATCCTCAGTCGAGAATTGAAAGAACTCAGATGCGAGAACGCACACCTCCATCGCCAACTTCTCAAACAAAGTCGCGAAATCCAAAGAATAAAAGCTACATGGACGGAACCGGAAAAGATGAAGCCTGTGTAAAAGCGCCTTCTGCGGCCCAGCAAGGATGGAAAGAAGAGAAGTCATTGAATCAAGCCCAAAAAACTCAGATCAAAGGGTTGGAAGTCGCCTTGTCAGCGTGCCAGGAGGTAGTGCCGTGACATACCCCCTAGTCTTCGCACCGGCACAGCTGGCTTACCGCGATCAAGAGAAGTCGAAACCTTTCAACAAGCGATCCCATCCGCATGCTAGGCCAGGTCGTACAGAACGCCTACGACGACGGGCCCAAGGCGAAAAACAAATGTTATCGAACTGAACTCCAAACGAAATGATTTACAAATTGTAATCCAAATAAAATAAAATTGTGTTTTTATTAATTTGTTTCTTTATAACGAGTAATACGCACGAGTAAAATAAAAAAGGAATAATTAAAAGACCTGAAGGAGAAGACGGAAATAGGCCTTCTAACGGCAGTCCGCTGAACCCGACATAGGACTAAACCTTAGCAGTGGTGGGTTTCTGGGTGTTGATATTTTGAAACTATATGGTTGTTACCCAGACAACCCCATACAAATATTCTTCGCTTACCACTCGGCACCCGTTGCTAAGCAACGTTGGAACTGTGTTCGAGTGGGTAGATCGTCCGCAAAAAGTGAGCGCTATTGCTAATGCTATAATTGACCGAACGATCCATGGGTTCAACGAGCTGCCAATAGAAGGCCTGTGCTCGATTTCGACTTTTAGGTCCCATTATTCTCCTATCTCTTTCAAAGGTTAACCTATACTCTCATATCATTCATTGTTATGTCCATTCCAATAGTCCTTCTTATGGTCGTCCGTGTTGATGATTATTCTTTGGCCTGTACACCCTTTGTTATGTTAAATATTCACACACTAGCTCTCTTACTCTTATCCCTATCATAACTACAATGTTCCCTATTATTATTACTAGGATTATCATTGTTGCTATTATATGTATTACCTTTATTAATTGTTACTACTATTACCTTTATTATTATTTTTATACCATATAATTATCATTACAGTTATTATATTACTACTATTACCATTATTACTATTATTATTATTATTATCATTATTATTACTATTATTATTATCCTGATTATGATTATGATTATTATTATTATTATTATTATTATTATTATTATTATTATTATTATTATTATTATTATTATTATTATTATTATTATTATTATTATTATTATTATTATTATTATTATTATTATTATTATTATTATAATTACCATTATCCTTACTATTATCATTATTATTATCAAGTTTTTTCTAGGGATCCTTCATTATTCCTCCGCTTTATAAAATATTTTTCTTGTATAAATATTTAGTTGTAATCCATCTGTATTTTTTCGGTTTTCGATAAAGTATTTATGTTAATTCGAAAAGTTTTTGCAGCGTTCCGTCCTTATTTTACGCGTTCCACTTTTACTTTACTATTTTCAATAAGTATTTTAATTACTTCGAAAAATTTGAGCAGCGATCCGCCCTTATTTTACGGTTTATAAGAATATTATACTAACAATCGAACGACAATTCGCTTTTGTTTTACTATTTTCTATAAGTATTTTAATCATTTCGGAAAATTTGAGCAGCCCATATTTTCCGTTTCAATTGACATAATTTATTTAATTCTTATTTAAAAACTTTATTTTTCATGATTTTGGTCGTTCGGATTAATCTTTTTCCGATGGCTATTCATTTTAACTGTTGCAACGATTTTGCAATTTTCCCCACTACCCATTCCCTCTCTTTGTCCTTAAGATCTATGTATGTTCATTTCATAATTAATGAGTGCCCACTGGACTACTCGGTGTTAGATATTCTGAGCCGATTGTTGTTAAAAATTTATGTTAATTTTACAGGAAACGGATGATGAAGGAGCAGCCAAAGGACTACTCATTTACCCTCAAAGTTTCCTTATCTACGGATAATATTGACGTTCCAACTCCTGCGTTCCGCACGCCGGAGCCTTCACGGGCACGAATCATTGGCGATATTCCACGCACTTACATGGTTCGAACAATATGTTTGATTTTAATAACTTGTGATGTGTCTTTGGCTGTGGGCCGGAAAATTTTCGACAATTTGAAAAATTAACCTATGCATTATAATAATTTATTAAAACCAAAATTAAATTACCAGATACATCCATCAAATTAAAATTCATAAATATATCTTCGTAATAATCCATAAAACATCGACCAATGAATCCATTATTCACAGGTAAATATATTAATCTAAAGTAAAGCTGTTGAAATCAAGTGTCAAAGTACGACGGAAAATCAATACTGAAAATTAAGATTAAGATTTGTCAAATCATATCAGTATATATACCTATAATTTGGCCTTAACCTTGCGTGTTATTTTTTATTGCGATTAAACAAAATTCGACCTTGAAATTATTTATGTTATCTAAATTAAATTTTTATTTATTTCTTAATTTAAATTGGTAATTTATTTTTAACATTTTTAATTAAATTTATTCAGCTAAAAATATTTTATTTTTATTCATTTAATTCATTAATTTTTATTTTATATAAATGGTAATTTTACGGTCAAATTTTCTTGTTATTATGTTATTTTTTTATGTAAATTTCGTGCGGTTCTTGATGCATTTTGTATTTATTTTATTGTTGGGCAAAAACTGAAAAAAATTCCTTTTCTTTTATTTTGTTTAGCCAGCACGATAATGCCGGTGTGGTTTTGAGCAGAAAATTTAAAAATTAGTTAAAAATGGAAATTTAAAGAAAAATAAAATAAATAAAAATTTAATAAAAATCTTGAGATATAAAAATGTAAAAATTTAAAATTAAATCAAAAAGAATAAAAACTTTTTATAATTTTGGAATATTCAAGAAATTCCTTGTTTTACTGCATCAAAACACACACACAAACAATCATGATATAAAAGGCAGTGCTGGCTGAGTAAAATTTAATGCATTTAGTCATTTGTCATTTTTTACAGTCACTATTAGTTGAAACGAAGTAATTTTCATTTATTGTTCTTTCTATATGATTAATATGATAGCTATTAATGAATTTTTTTGTTATTTATTTTGATTTTTTTTAAAGGGAATTTTGTTTTTGAAAAGGCTTTAAAGAGTATTCTTTTATGATCGATGGATTTGACGGATTTCAATTATTGTTGAACATCCACCATGGAAGAATATAAACTTAAAAAGCACATTAAACCAATTTTAATCGACAAACTATAGACTTACATGCAGACAAGAAGCAAAATCAAATTGTTTTTATTTCGATACCCCGAATCGAATCGGTCGTTAGTGTGGGAAACCGCGGTGCCGGTAGTAACCAGGCCTGCCAAGTATTCTCCCTTTCCTAAATTCTATCGCCCGACCCTCAAAAGAGTAGTGTTGAGGTCCTGGGAAAGGTTAAATAAAAATTTTTATAACACAATAAACGAAAAATATATAGACTAACATCTAGAAGAATTATAAAGATTTTTTTATTGTGTAATAACATATTCTATTCCGGTATAAAAGTATTATATAGCTCACTAAAAATAGCGACCAACCACATTAGGAAGTTCAATCGGCCACAGATCAGATTTTCTTTGCGACATCATCGCTCATATTTAATTACGTGTTAAACATCGAAGCAAAAATCGATTTTGAATATCACCCCAAAAGATTGTACGTTACCTCGTTACTTAGACATCGAATGCCGTTCAGTTCACAAAATCAAATCCACGACCCCACAATCCATAAAACCACTGCCGACGTACCCATTATGTTTATTATTATTATTAAAGATTTCATTAATAATTTCATTTATTTTTGATAATTATTATCATTGTTAATAATATTATTCTATGATACTATCGTCGTTATTAATATTAATTTTATCATTGTTAGCATTGACGGTTTCATAGTTTTATTATTTTGGTTATTATTTTAAACCCATCCACTGTTGTTATTAAGGCTATCAAATAATTATTAATATTATAGTATTATTATTTCATTACTATTTTTATCTTTAAGATTATTATTAATTTCATATTGATATTATTATTATTATTAATATTATTATGATTATTATTATTATTATTAAATATTATTATTATTATTATTAAAATATTATTATCGTTATTATTATTATTATTAATATTATTGGTATAGTACTATTATTGTTATAAACTATATAGTACCATTAATGTCGGCACATAATATCACTGGTGTTAAATCATATTCCTAGAATGATCTTGATATTATTATTATTAATATTGTTATTATTATTATTATTATTATTAATATCGTTACTATTATTATTTTCATATCATGATTATTATTATTATTAAAATATTATTATTATTATCATTATTATTATTTTTATTATTAATATTATTAGTAATTATTATTATGACTATATATGTATTATCAAATTCAATAACCTACTCAGTATGCTTCTAGTATTATTATTATTATTATTATTAAAGTATTATTGTTATTGCTATTATTTATTATTGTTATTACCACCTACACTATTATTATTATTATTATCACTAAAATATTATTATTATTAATATTATTATTTTTATCATTATTGTAATTATTACATATCATTACTATTAATATAACCAACTATATAGTACTATTATTCCTAATACCCCACTAATACTCCCACTATGGGTTGACACTATTATCGTTAACATTTTCTTATTAGCACCACCAACATCATCATTACTAAAATTTCCTTTTATTAATATTATTACGATCACTGTCCTTAATATATTATCATTATTATTATTATTATTATTATTATTATTATTATTATTATTATTATTATTGTTATATTAACATCATCCTTGTTAGTATTACCTGTGTTACTAATTGCTAAATTATTATCATTATTATTATTAGTAGTAGTATCATTAATATTACTATCATTGTGGCTATTGTCATTATAATTACTTGGAAATGATTATTATTATTACCAAATTTATCATTATGATTATTTAATGATTATTAATGGTATTAATATTACCAAAATTATCCTTATTAATAATTATTGTAACCGTAGAAAAAATAAATAAATAAACACAGTAAACTTTATTAAATAAAAATACACCAAGAAATATATCACCTGTATAAAAATAAAAATTGTCATTGAGTAGTTTCCAATTTTCGGGATCCTCTTTGCGGGTTGTTTTCCGAGCATCCTGTGGTTAATAATGAATAAAATGGTTAATAAAATGAAGATCATACTTAGTTGGAATGCCAGCAGCATGAAGACAGCCACGATTGTCATGGGATTCCTTGGAATATCTAAAAAACATAAAATAAAAAGTAGAATTGGTTAAAAAATCAGTTACCAGTTGTTTGACTCGTTGTTATGACAACGAGTGAGAAGCAAGAAATAATTTACTTGATGAAACAAAATTCAAATGGTATAATGTAATTTACATAAAAATTTTTTTTTAATTTTATCTTCATTTTGTAATAAAAGTTTTGGAAAATTTTCTTGTAGTAATTCAAGTTGAAATTTTTATATTTAATTTTAATAAATTTAAATTTTGTATATTCGTTTCTTAAATAGAAAAATAAATTTCGTACTATTATTATAACGTTGATAATGTAATGATTATGCACCTACCCCTGTTTATCACAAGCATTGTCAATGTAATTGTTGCTGGTGCCTGTTATAATTAAGTAATAAACCTACCCATCTCTCCCCTCATCCCGATGACATAACCCTTGTCCTGAAGATAGATAATCATACTAACCTTTGTTATATGCACATTATAATTTATAGAAATAAAACTAAAAAGAAATTTTGTTTAGTGGACCCACACAGAAAATGTTGGAGCAATTTCGCAAGGATATAGCCGGATACCACCAAACCGCAATAGTACAAACAAAGAGGGCAGAGGCCATGGTGCGGAAGTGCCGGTACATGGAGCAAACATGGCTTCGTCCCGAGGCAACAACCAAGTTGAGGACAGAAATAGAGACATTGAAGGCCCAGTTGAATCAGAAAGATGAAGCCCTGCGGTCGGCCGAACAGAAGGCCCAGGAGCTTGAGAAGCAGGTAGCTGAATGGAAGCTTATGGACAATATCCGTACAGGCCTCATACGGAGTGGTGTCTCGCTTTCAGAAGAACAACAGGCCATAGTGCTGAGGAATGTCACCGGAAAAGACGACGCATAAGACCCATAACCTCAGGCCCCTCCCATACGTCAGAGGATTTACCAAAAAGAAATCGTAGAAAAAACCGCCCAAATAAAAGGGAGAGGGAGCGACAGTTTAAGTTAAATCGCGCTCGCCTATTGGGTCATATCTTAGATGCCAACGGATTTTAATTTACTCTAACTCTGTGATCATGTATTTAATTTGACCTAATTTATAGATGTTAATAGCTATTAATCGTAAAATTTATAAATGTTAATTGTTTATTTATCTTAAATATAATTTATTATTGTTAACTTTAATGTTGAAACTGTTATGGATGCTTGGATGGGGTTGAAGTTGTTGAATATGGGGTAACTGGGGATCGATTGATTAGGCAAATTATGAATTAATAGGCAAGAAGGGAACGATCAAGTAAGAGCATGAAGTCTTCTATGACAGCTCATGGACCAAAGGAAGGTTAGGACATTAGCAGTTCTTGAGAAGGAGCTCACATTTTGCTAACCTTCCACCCACTAGTTTACAGTACCAACGTCAATTTTGACTGGTGACTAGCGGTTCAAAATTCTTGTGCAGGCGCTGAGTGGGATAGTAACCCTCTGACAGTTCAAACTATTTTAAGGACCCATCAGTGCCCAGCATTATTTTACTTTTATGTTTTTGATTTTATATTTATCTATATTCTCTCAGATTTTAAAATGTTTAATTGGTGTTGTATATTATATTTTAAGTTATCTTGGTGCTAGTTTTTCGTGTTGTATTACTAATACATTTAAACAATTTTCAAGGCTATTTGTGTCCTGACCCAACAGCAGTTCTGACATCGGAACTCACCTTTGGAGGTCCTGTGACCAATGTTGCAGTTCCAACGTTGCTTAGCAACGGGTAACCATTGGCGGGCGTTGAAATATTTTGTATGTAATGGGTTAAGGTCACGAAACCTACTAACCCCACACATCTCATGCGCGCATCTGATGGGAATACTTTAAAAGTAGCCTCAAAAACCTTATTTTTTTTACCCATCAGGTGCCTAACGTTACATATCGATTTCATCATTAAGTGAAGTAATTTCAGTCACTATAATTTCAAATTATTTTAGTAAAATGAATAAATTGCTACTATTTTGACGAAAAAATAATTATTTTTCAATGAAACTTGATGATTTAGGATGTTTTAAATTTTAAAATAAATAATTTAAATAAAATTATTGTTAATATTTATAAATTTTGACAAATTAACGTTAAATTTGAAATTTAAATAAATTTATTTAAATTTGACAATATTCAAAATAACTATGAATTGTTTGTATGATTCCGACTATATAAAATGTTTTTCGCGGGTAATTGAAAATCACAATTTATTTAAAACTAATAATTTCCTAAATTGTTATTGCTCAAGTAATTTTTTGTCATGTCATCCGACAACAATCCTTTTAATACAGCTTATAATGACTCATCAACTCCGTTATTTCAAGACAAAGCTACTTCACCAGCTGTGGTATGAATTTATTTTTAGTGTAATATATGCATTTATATAATAACTTTATTGTTATTAGAAGAAAATAAACATTGCAATAACAGTAGTTTTAATAATAATTGTGATTGTTAGTTTTTAATTTTTAAGATAAATTTGATCAATTAGATTTGAAATATTAAGATCACTATCAGTCTGGCTATTTACCAAGGCGTGCGATATAAAGGAAATGGATTTGTATTTTTTATGCTGGGGGCTACGTTAATAAGCTATGTGGTTTTTGAAATATTAATTGTTAGTTGGAAATATTTCTAAAGCATTTATTCTGAATTTTGTTTTCGTTACAGATCGTATTGATTCACCGACATAAACTAGAAGGCAACAAGCGCTGGTACATGATATTAGTCGCTTTTGCTATAATTACTGAAGCAGTTTTCATTGATATTGTCATAATGTCTTAGAAATTTTTTATTTTTTTATATACCATTTTAGTCCATTTCTATTGGATAATTTCATCTTTGAATTTTTTAAAGAATAATTTGATGTTTTTGTGATTTTTTCATACTTATTAAAGAATTTCAGAAAGTAAATATTTATTTTTGTGGTTTTTTATGAGTTTTTCATTTAATTAAATTCTTTGTCTCTAATATGGAGTTCTAAAAATTAATTTGTTTTTTATTTTATAAGTAGTGTGTATTTTTGTAGTTAATATTATTTGTAAGTAGTATTATATGAAATAAGTGGTGATTATTTTATGAAAATTAAAAATTAAAGGAGCTTAGAGGAGTGATGAGCTAATATGTTTTTTGGTTTAATGTAAGATCTTTATGGGGTGTTCTAAGTTTAAATCGTTTTCCATATAGATAATGCTTGAAGTGAACTGTAAATTTATACGCAGCTTAAAGCTCTTTTCTTGTAATGCAATATCCGAATTCCTGTTTTTTGAGTGCTTTTACTTTTTCATCTAACTTTGACAACCGAACGTAAAATGAAGTAGAAAGAGCCCGTCAGATATAGGTCAAACCCTCCAAAAAAAATATTAAGCTAAAAAAATTTAAAAGTAGGTCATATATTTTAAAAATATGTAGATTATTTTTATCATAATTTACTATATAACCTATATAGTTTATTTCATATATATATATATATATATATATATATATAGTTTGTAATCATAAGTTACTGCTCGCACACTAACTAAGAGTTGTCGTGTCCAGACAAAACACTTAAATATTTTTTTCTCTCTTATTCGACACTAAATTTCTAATCAGTTTTCATTAGCACATTTTATTGTTAGGTCTACTTTATTTAAGATTAGCATCAGTATATAACAAACATCTAAGTTTCAAATTATCCATTATTATGTTCATATTCGGTCTACCTCCAACACAATCATACTTAATACTATTATCTTTTATCCCACAATTTTATGTGGGAACATCAACGTTACTAACCGGGGGTTCAACGAATGTCTTTAAGATGTAATTATCAGTAGGTAGTTAGGAGCACTCTGCTACCACACACTATTACATAATCATATAGGGGGGGGGTGGTTTTCTCGTGATTATTTTTTGTGTATATTGATTACTTAATGATGTATTTTTTTGTGTATTTTTTTCGAAAATTTTAAGTGTATTTTTAAAATGATATTTTAAGTGTATTTTTAAGTTAAAATTTATTTTCAAATTTTGAAATTTATTTTTTAAGTATATGGGGTTAGTGGTGTGGATGACCTTCACCCCATACATACAAAATAGTTTTCGCCCGCCAATGGTTACCCGTTGCTAGGCAACGTTGGTACTGTAACCACTGGTCACAGGACCTCCAAAGGTGAGTTCCGATATCAGAACTACTAAGGGTTAGTCCTATGTCGGGTTCAGCGGACTGCCGTTAGAAGGCCTATGTCCGTCTTATCTTTCAGGTCCCCTTATTACCTTCTCTTTGTTATAGCTCTTTACTATATTTACTTACAAATAATAACATAATAGACTAAAACAATTTTATTTATTATCAATTGAATGGATTTAGTTTTTCAACAGACATGGATTTGTTAGTTCATTTAGGCACTCCTTGGGCGCGTCGATGCAACCGTTCGGTTCGACCTGGTCTAGCATGTGAACGAGGTTTCTTGTTGGTCGGTTGGGATTTTTCTTGGTCACGATAGGCCAATTGTGCCGGAGCGAATAGCAGAGGGTAAGTTACTGCACTTCCCTCCTGGCATGCCCACAGGGCGACCTCCAATCCTTTGATCTGCGTCCGTTGCGCTTGATTTAATGCTCTTTCATCCTTCCAGCCCTGTTGTGCTGCAGTAAGGCGCTGGTATAACGCTTTCATCTTTGCCGGTTCGGCTCAAGTGGCTTTCAATTGTTGTATTTCTCGACTTTGTTGTAAGAGTTGTCGGTGTAAATGCTGGTTTTCTCGTCTGAGCTCCTTTAATTCCCGATTAAGTATTCTTGTTGCTTCCATTTCTGAAATTAAAATATTTAATGATTTGTCATCATCAACGTTAATTTAATTCTATCGGTCCTTTCTCTTAATTATTTTCATGATCAATGTAGTACATTAACGCTTGTTTTCATGCGTCTCAGATAGTCTGTGTTAATACTCTGGTTGATCAAGGTTTAGTCGAAAACTTTTTAACTTTTTTACATTATTTACTGTTTATAATTTTAAAAATTTACTGAAATAGTTAGAAGCTTATATCATTCATTTATACTAGTGTAATTATTTAATTAATAAAACTAAAATTTAAATAACAAATAAAACATCAACATTTATTGTAAGACAAAAACTAATTAATCTAATATTCTAGTTCATTTAGGTTCATCAAAATGTGTGTTTCTTTGACTTTTGTTAGTGAAGTTCCATTGGGGATTTCGGCTAGCATATGTGTGATCTCCGGTTTGGCGGGATCCAAGTCGATTTCTGAGCGTTGGCTGAATTAACTTTTCTGGTAGAACCAATTTAGTTGGGGCTGACATTTGCAGTAACTTTGGGACATTCAACTCGAAAGAGACCCCGTACTCTGGAGGAAAGCCATCTGTACTCGGAATAGCTCCACTTGCTATGTCCCGGTTTACTTGGGCTAACCGCTGTCTGGCTAGAACTGCCTTCCGGTGATATTTTCGCTCTAATTCCTCCATCTTCATGGCCGTGAATTCGGCTCACTGGCGGGCTTCTCGCGCTGGGTTTTTGCCGGGCTCGCGCTTGATAGCGATGCTCGGTAGTTCGACTTACTCTGCTCAGTATTCAGATCGTTGGGGCCAGCTTGAATCTCCATAAGTGGATAGGAGGTATCCATTATCCCATAGTACTTGGCGATACCGAGCGGCGGAAGCGCTCGAAATTTGAAGAGTTACCCGGGAGTCATCACTCCATACTCCATGCGGGTCTCTGCGATCTGAATACATAATAGCTTTAATTATAATTCATAATCGCAAATGTCTATCCGTGAAAAAATGTGAATGTTTGCAACCTATTCTATTTCAACTGCACGTTCTTAGATGGGTTAGTTTTAAGGTAAAGGAAAAACAAAGAAAAATGAGATATACGAAAGTACCTTGTTGCCTCTCCCCACTCGGCATACGAGTATCGTTTCTCGAGATTCGTCCCTGTAGAGAATCTCTTGTTCGTTTGCGTCCACGATCGGCACTTGTTAATTGAGGGTCCATCGAGATTTGTGTATTATAAATTGTAAGTTTTTGCTAGTCCTTATATAGTTGTAAATTTAATTGATGTGACATGGCTGGGTTAGATGGAAAAATTAATTTATTTTTATTGGTTCACAATTTTCCGCGCTTCGATTTATTATTCCGGAAATTGTCGTTTATGTCAAAAGGTAATTGTTTTTAATTACATTTGGTCGGTGAAATTCTATTGCAGTTGTCATCGACGTCACTGGTCACATTACGAACCTTACAAATCTGCTGGTCAATAAATGAACTTTATTTCGTGGTAGTTATTTATTCAGCGTCACGATTATTATTTGGTCAGTGTCATTGATCCATCGTTCGCGTTAAAATTCAGTCGGTTTGTTTTGTTATGAACTCAGGCTATGACCTGTCTGTAGTTTATCTATTTATATTACCATTGAGATCGAATTTATTCTCTATTGATTTCATGGATTATTACGTGGCTAATTTTGTCGTTAACTCGGCAAATGGATTTCTAGGTTGTTCTCTCTCTGAATTATCACTCCTATTCAATGCCGGCTAACCAGAAATGCACTCTATTAAGATTTACTCCGGATTCTGCTGGTTTCAAAAATGTTCAACTGTACATGTTCGTCATGGAGAAGACTACTAGGTGGAATACTCAACAGCTGCGATTCGGCGAAGAGTATGCTGGTGTTGTGGTAGAGTCTAAATTTTTGCTGTTTATATAATCTGATATTTCGTTGTATTGTGATGTTAAATTATATTGTTCGCTAATTTAGTCGGAAGTTTTTATTTTATTATTTCTATCAATTTCAGGGTGTCTCGTTAGATATTATTCAGATCCAAATGTTCGATTTTATCTGTGGGTTTATGGTGTTTGAATTATTACGAACTACTTTATGAAAGCTGAGCTCTTTTATTATTTAATCGCGAACCGTATTACGATATTTATTACTATTAATTTACTACATTTTTGTGAATCATTCCTATTAGGTTATTTATTTACGTCAGGTTCGGTTTAATATTATTATTTTTGTTGCCTTTTATTTATTATCGATAGTACAATTGTATCATTTAAATCATTGAATTATTGAATTATCCTTTGATCAAGCAATCACATCTTTATCCTTCAATTGGTTAAAGAAATTAAATTCAGTTGTTAATTTAGTTTACTATTCATCAATTAGGAATACATTAATTACTAATCATTTTACGAAATAGTAGCTGGTTTGTATCACATAGTTATTCTTTTCTTGGAATTAGTTATTTCTGCTCTATCATCTACAATTTAGTTGTCACTCATTATAGTAAGATTCAGTTTCTTTACACTATTTTTCCGGCTTCATATTCATGAATTTTATTAGCTTGGATTGATCAGAGGATAATTCAATCATTGACCACTTTTAAAAATTTACTTTCTTTTTATTACATAAGTAGTTTAATTATGGATTGGTTGTATTTAATCAATTAACTACATTTCAATTACTTTACAAAATTTATTCTTTTTCGTTGTATATTTTAGTCATAAATTTAGTTACTATTTTTTCATTTTATTTAAATTAATTTATTTACGTCGTCTCGAATTCAAGTCCCCACTTCCCGAGCCTCAATTTAGTCCTAAGGTTCTTGTGTTCATGTTAGATTTTACGAGTGCCCACTGGACTACTCGGTGTTATCATTTTAGCCGATTTGTAATTAGATATTTAGGTCGATTTTTCGGGAGATTGGTGAAAGAGAGCCAGCAAAAAGACTAATTCTCGATCTTCCCACCGCCCCTATAATGGATAGAATATTTACGTTCGACATCCGTCGTTAGACACGACAGAGCTCTCACGGGCACACACTATAGGCGGAGAAACCGCACTTACACAGTGTGACTAGTTGTGTTTTGATTTTAATGTCTTGCATGTTGTGTGGCTGTGGGCCAGAAAAATTTCGACTCATTAAAGAATTCATCTCTTGAAGATACATATATTAAAGCATTACAATTGAAATCATAATTGGCCATTAATTCATTTCATTAGTTCAAAAATCATGCGACAAAGAATTCCCACATGCACGAGCCAGTAGAGCTTACCTGAAGATACTTGCGTTCGTGATGTGGAAATAGTTGCCGAGAGTTGTTTCTACTACTGAAAAGAGTTTTTCTGAATATTAATTATTCACTAAGTGAAAAGGTATTCAAATATGGTTCTAACAATGGTTAAAACTTTGTGAAAATGGATTGGTATTTATACCTGTTCTGTGACCCTAACCTTGCGTGTTAATTTTTATGCGTTAAAACAAAATTTGACCTTGCCATTATATGTCTAATTTATTTCTAATTTTTTATTATTTTTTCGATTTATTTGACAATTTAATCATTAACAAATAATTTTAATCATTTCTGACTAGAATTATTTTATTCATGAACTCTTTTAATTTTTCGTAAATTGTCACTTTTTCGGTCAAAATTTTGTTATCGTGCTATTTCTATGTCAATTCGTGCATATCTTGGTGCGTTTGTTAATATTTTAATTTTAATTTTATGTTTTCTATTTTCTATTTTTAATTATATGTTTTTCTCGCATTTTTAGGTGGTTACTTGATGTTCATGGGTCCGATTTTAAATTTTGCATGTTATGTTTGCGTGCTGTTTCCAATCCATTTAAACAAACTCTTGTACTGGCCCAACAAGTATTACATATTTTTAATTAAAATATTTTATATGAAAATTTTAGTTTGATTTTTGAAATATTTTATTTTTAATAAAATTTTTAACAAAATAATTATTAAATTTTTATGATAAATTTTAAAATATATAAGGTTTTAAATGATTTAAAATTTTATACATAAAACTATTATAATTGAATAAAAAAATGATATTGTTAACATTAAATAATAATAATAATAATAATAATAATAATAATAATAATAATAATAATAATAATAATATTAATTCAACCAATTAAAATCTTTATAAAAAACTATAAACACATAAATTAAACTCGTAAAAGATCAAAATCTCTATAAAAAAAACTATAAACACATAAAATAAACTCGTAAAAGATCAAAATTTTTAAACTTTGTAATAAAAATTAATCAACAAATAAAAAACAAACAAATTTATACTATAATGTTTATTTAATAAAAATCTTCATCTTCTTCATCATCGTCAGAAAACTGCACCTCATCTATATCTATTAGTTCTTCCTCGAAATTATGTTGCTGAATTTCATCTGTTGTAATTTCGTCCCCTGATACATTTTCTCCAATAATTTCTTCAATAAGTTCATCAACAATTCATCAATTTCTTCAACAATGTCAATTTCTCCAGATATATTTATATGCCGGTATGCTAAACTTTTATTTTTACCCACCCAAACCCTTTTATCATCTCTATTTGTAAGTGCTACTTTACTATTTTTAAAACTATAAAGTTGATGATTTTTTGTTCCTATTCTAAATTGTGGTACCGAAAAGACTGAGTTTTTCTCATAACACTCTTTATAAGATTTATGAGTTAGATCGGTATCCTTTAACGATATACCCTTAGCTTTTAGACAAGAAGATTTACCTAACAAACAGTAACATTTTGGTCGAAGGAAAACCCATTCGTCATAACCTTCTCCCTTACTTTCATCTTTAAATTTTTCAATGACCGAATCAAGTTTATTTAGAATAAAGTGGAAGAGTAGAAGGGTAATTAGATGTATCCAAAAGATTATATTTAACCATTTCAGACAAAAGAATATCTAGTTTATAATTTTTAATCTCCAAGAAGAAAGAGTCTGTATCTCCAGCAACTATATTAATCTCACAATTAAATTGTTGTCGATATTTTTCCAAGTCCTTATACTGAAGCTCAGACATTCTAAGTTTCGACAAGTCAAGCACTGATTGTCCTATATAACTTGGTCGATCTAAACATATCGAATCAGGATTTAACAACGCAGCTATAAGATCATTGTCAATTTTTATTGATTTTTTAAAGGTAGGTTTCAAAGTATAAGTCACAAGTTTTTTATCTGTTGTACAGAGACGCAAATTCATTCTCTTTTTCAGATTTTTAACAGTTTTTCCACATAAACTGTTATTTTTACAACTTATAATAATTTTTATCTAATGTATTTGTACTTTTAGCTCGAAGTTCAGTGTTTATGTCGATGTACTTTTTAAAAATATTAGACTGTTTGAATCTTACTCCGCGATTAACATGTGTCACTTTAACACCGAGAGACATGTATAATTTTAATAATTGCCAATGAATTACATAGTTATATTTAGGGTAATGAATCAGCAACAATTTTTCAACCTTTGAACCCTCAGGTTTCATTTTCTCAGCTGCAATTGGAAAATCATCTAACTTAACATGAAGCTCAGAAGGAATCTCAAGATCAACTTCAAGAGTATACCCATATGACAAAGATTCAAGATTCAAAGTCAAACAATCAGATAATATTGTATCAAATCCGTCAAATATCCAATTAAATTCACCACAAGGTAATGGTTGACTTAAAGCCCAACCATATAAATTATTAATATCAATATATAGTAAATCTGTGTTTTCGTCGGTTTTAATATAGTGTTTATTAACAAAAGTAAGACCACCTCTAATACATCCCTCATAAAAGCTAAACATTTCATTTTCAGTAATTAATTCTATAGGTTCATCCAATGACATTAAAGCAGAAGACCACGACATTCCATTAATTCCAAAATAATGTAAAGGTTCTAATCTATTGTGTGCTATCGATTTCGCCCAAAATTGTTGGAAAATATCAGCCAAAAGAAAACAATATAGTTTCAGGTAAACTTTCATGTAATCAAGTAAAGTCCTACAATTAGTTTCATCCCAAATAATCAGAGCTTTTTCATATTCTGCCTCAGTAACACCTTTCCAAATCAGCGGTAATTCATAAGTATCATGAAGAACATCTAAACTAGTTGCAAAATTATATGGAAAGATCTCCTTTTCATCAACTATAGTTCCTGTAAAAACTGATCGAGTCAAAGGTAAAGTTGTCAAGGTTTTAACCGCTTTTGCTAAAGAATCATTTACAAATTGATAAGAATCAATAAATCTCACACTAATTTTTCCCAAGTGAGCAATTAATGAAATAAAATTTTCAGATGTTATTGGAATACATCCTAAAGCCCAATTTTTAAATTTACTCAATCCATATTTTAATATATGATGCATGTCATATCCCTTTAAGTTATGGAAAATAATTGGTAAAACTTTGTTTATTTTTCTATTAATATTACAGTCATTGCAAGCAGCACCCAAGTATTCTCCTGTAAATTGATCATGATCTCTCACTGGATCCACCATATCTTTCAAACAAAGGTAGCATTTTATACATGTATCAAATTGAAACTGTTGTAAGTTTGTTAATTCCTTAATTGTTTGATTTCCCATTTTGTAATAATAAGGTAATACTGTATATTTTGCTATTTTTTCAACTGTTTTTAAAAATTGTTCCATACAATCTTCACCTATAAATTCTTTATATATTGTACTCCCATCAAAATTATTTATTAACAAAAGTCCTGCCGAAATGGGTAAATGTATTTGATGGTATACGTCGTCCTTTGGCAAAACAGATTCGAAATCTGCATATATAACATATGGTGGGGTTACAGTTTTGGACCAATCAGTGAATTTAATAAATTTATTTTCCGGGAAAGTATATAAAGTTGTCCCTAACTAATTTCTCATACATAATATCTCATGCTTGCCCATTGCTTTCTTATATCTAAATCCGTTTAGACATCTATGACACCATAATGATTGAATTCTTTCTAATGTTTTATTTTTACAATTCAATAACCTATTGAGTGATGTAATTCCTACATAATGATATTGTTCTCCTTTATTTAATAGCAATAAATTAATAATTGTTCTTTCTGTAATTTTGGACCTATGAATTATGTTTAAAAATGGATGTTTTAAAACAAAGTCGTCATGTTCGGGTTTAGCTGTTTCGTCATAACTAAATATATTAATTATTAGTCCTTCGTTATTTGACTCAAATTTTCGAATACCATTTAATTTCATGGGCATATCATTTGGGTCATAATTTAATTCATTTAGATAATTAGTATAACTATAACTATCATTTCTATGACTACTAACAATCTCATCTTTTTTAAGTATTGACAATATGCTATAGATAAAACATAAATTATCACTATTTTTTACATTTATTATACAGTTTTTGTTAGCCAATTGTTTTGGTGTTTTATATAACTTCTACCACTTAACCTACTGATATTACTTATTTTTGTTACTATAAAGTAAATTTCAGTTATTTTTCTAAAAACCAAACTACTCCCTAACTCTGTTAATGAAGATATATTCTCCATCTTTCTCGAATTCAATTTCTATTCCAAATTGAATTTTTACATATCTAAGTTCATCTATTATCCCTCTTAACTTGTTCATTATCTCTATAGGAAAAACAATTTCTTTAATGTCCAAGTTGGTTGTATCTATACTAATTATTTTATGTGTACCTCTTAAGTCACTTTGGATTATAGGGAAATTTCCTCCTATTTGTATATTGTCATTTTGCCGCATGTGTACTTCTTCCATCTCTCCATCCCATGAATCCATCTATCCAATATCTTCCATCTCTTCAACTGCTCTAACCCATGAATCCGTCGATCCGTTATCTTCGTCCGCTTCGTCCGCTTCATTATCTTTGTCCACTTCGTCCGCTTCATTATCTTCGTCCGCTTCATTATCTTCGACCGCTTCCATTGTTTCATTCACCAGCCCAATATCTTCATTAAGGTATTCCAAAATACTATTTAAAGAATCTGTTGTATGTTTACTAATGGGTTCACTTATAGGGGTAATTTGGATGCTGCTTAATTTAATTGCTCCTGGTCTTTTAAATAATTTAATTTTTTTGTCATGAAACTGTTGCAAATGATTTTTATGATGGTCATAAAAGTCTAAATAGGGAATGGGTTGCGAAGTTATGCATACGGGACATATAAAATAAATTGAATTATCGTATTTTTTTTACCATAATACTCTTCCATTTTTTGTGACATTTTTTTTATTATACACTGTTAATTGACAATAATTTGGGTATAATTTACATAGTAATAAAAAAAAACTAATTAAATTATTAAAATAAATGTGCAAGCATGCAACCAATAAAAATCGCTTATTTACTATAAATAAAAATATTTTTGATGAAAAAGCAAGAATTTCGAAAGTATATGAAATACTCCTAGAAGAAAACAGTACAGCTGTTATCGGGATGACATTTAGACTCCTGTTCAATACCTTCAATACAGTATGAACTATTTAAATTTCCCTATTACATATACATTCAAAGTAATGTTTATTTTAATTTAATTTGATTAATTATTTTTTAGGAATTGGTTAATTTAAAAGCTTATGATTACAATATTATGATTGGAAATATTGAAGAGTGTTGGGCTCAGAGCCACAATTTAAACAAAAAGGATAATAAAAATTAAAGCAAAACTAAAAGTAATGAAATAAGTCACTGTACATAAGCACGCACCACAAGAAGATACTAAAAATCAATAAAACATATTAATTAAAACAAATTAAAAATATACCAAAAATTAAATAAAAACAAATAATTAAATAAAATCATAAAAGCATACAGCCGCATACAGCCGCATACAGAAACATACGAAAAATAAAATAAACTCCAAAACCTTGCAAAATAAGGTTTAGAAAATACACAGACCAGAAAACAAAATTTTGGGCTAAAAAATAATATTATAAGAAAATAATAATAAAAATAAAATTCAACTATAATATAAATTATATACCAAAAAACAGAGAAAAATGCACAAAAAATAATAAAAATAATTTAAAATTAATAAAATAATTAAAAAACCCTAAAAATAGCGAAAAATCGCTCATTGGTCGCACACACGCACAATAATAGTATATATACAGTGACAAATTTCATTATTTTTAACTTATGCTTTTAAATTTCACTGTTTACAAACCTACTGAATTCATTCGAATTAATTGAAGTGAGGATTTTATTTGTATTTTGAAATTTCTTTGAAAGTTAATGAAATGTTTTTGTAAATTTTGATGTTCGTAATGTTGTTAATTATACTCTTCATATGCTTAACTTTTACATGTTTTAACTGTTATATTTATACATTCGAGTCCATTAACTTTATATATATACGTATTGTAATAGTCGTCAATGGGACATATCTCGTGCCGGCTGGTGGATTAGGTTCCCTAGTTGAGCTCGTGGGTCATGCCTCGTTGACACCTCGGTAGTCCGCAGTAGGGTCTGGCAGTTGCACAGGACCTCCACGCAGGGCACCGTTGTATAACTCGTAGCGACTGCTGAAAAGTGGCCGGGGTGAGTAGGATATAAAATCACGGGAAGAGCGTTTTCTTTGATAAGGGGATATTAGGCAAGATCATAGGATGATCTAGGAAAAACATTTTTAAATCTCGAATGCAATGATAAACTGATACTGGGCAGCAGGGGTAGGCATAAACATAAAAGATTAAATAAATGAATAATTACATGGACAATTAAGATTCAATAATGAAAGTGTCTGTAGAATTTATTCGCTCTGTAATAAAACACAATGCATATGAGTATAATATCTGAAGTCTTCATGATTGGATATAGGTCCAGTGATTCCGGCTTACATATTGAAGTTACTTCCTCAATTTGGTTAAGTTTTGGATTAGAATCCATCGAAAATAGGCATGAAGATGAAATTCCTAACATGATCGACAAGGACATAAAGCCGTTGCATAAATACTATAGTTGAATTGGTGCGATTGGTTCGAAGAGAGTCATTATCGAAGCATCTGCGAATTTGAACTAATCTTCATCGTCACGTAGGAAAATATAATTCCAACAGGATAGAATCAACCATAGGACCATTTCCCGTTACGTTTTCTAAATTCGCAGAAACATTGACAAATAAATTGACCAAACTCACCGTATTCGCGGATTCCCTTTACTTGCCACACGAGATTAATCCACTTCATAAATATGCGACATTACCCATTGGAGTAACTGAATCGATAAATTTCTTCCCTACGAATATCGTCTATCACAATAAGTAACTAGTGTTTTCTCTCCCACACATCACAATTACCACGAAATTCTACGAGCCAATCAGTTAACCCGATGATTCTGACAAGATTATAGAAATCGATAATTCCGACTAACTGATACACACGAATATCGTTAGAATTTTCCCCCAACACTACCGACGAATTTACTAATCACATTGTGTAGCAAATAGGAGTAGTTTTCCCCTTCATTAATGTTAGTAAATCTGGGCGTTACGCAATAGTGGTCGTGGATAAAATTAAAAATCATCCGAATTTGTGGATTATTATTTACGTAAACTAAACTTTCAAACTACGTTTAATATTATTGCCAAATCCACATCTATCAATATCCGAAATACCGCGGTTTTTAGTAAGTATAACGATAATAATCTTAACGATAAGGAGTAGTTATAATGTTTACATTTTTCATAATAAACGTATTTAGGACCAATATTTTCATTAACCACGTTATCAACCAAGTAGTTAATGTTAACAAGGATAGTAATTTCGTAATTTAATCATTCGTAATAATTTTGGTTTTATAGATAAGTATTGGTAATAATATTAAATTCGTAATTGATTATTAATAAAAATCTTAATCTCACCAGCAATCATTAGTAATGTTAAAAATTTCACGGATACTTGTTAATGATAATTTTAACTTCACGAACGAGTATTAATAATCATATGGATTACTTAAATAGTCATAAATAATAATCTTAATTCTATAAATGTCATGATTAGTAATCTCTTCATGAATAATTATTAATATGATAATAGCTCTATGAATAATATAAATGATAATATAAATCTCATAAATACTTAATCATATACATCTCATAAATCCTATTAGTGTTACACATCCCTTGTTAGAAAGGTATTGTCGTCCAAGGAATTATCATTAACCTAATCGTACTATTACCGCTACTAATACTACTGGTCACCCTGGTTTGGTCTTTATTATCAACGACTCTCCAAATGATATTATTATTGCCTCTACCACAATCTCCCGAGCTGTCACATAGAAATCCACTGCCACTGTCGCCATAGATGATAATATTAGTTAACTGCGAGCATCACTACAAACAGTAGTAACGTCTAGCTACCCGAGTCCCGCAAGTATTCAGTAGGAGTATTAGGAATAATACTAATCGCCCCTTGTTCTCCGATGTAATTCGGACCACCCACGTTGATTCTCCCACTACTCTTCCGTCAACTGGGTATTTCTCCCCCACACTATCCCTAACCATTTACCAATTTCTAAACTTCCTCTATACATTTTCTAGACATGAATTTCGACTCCAGTTCAACTCTAAATGATCTTCCCTGGATTCCCCGACTCTCGGCAAAGGTTCGAGGAATTAGAAGGAAAGTATAATACCCTCAGATCCAAATACGAACGAGTGAAGGGTACTTGGACCACTCCGGAAGCCGCCAAAGGCTTACACCAGAAAATAGTGAGATTATCTCGCGCTCGAGATGAGTTAGTCACGGAGTCGAGTAGCCAGCGGGTATTAATTAAAGAACAGACTACGACACTCCGCCAAATTTTCACGGATGCCGAGCTTTGAGCCCGTATCTCTGGAAGTGTCTGGGCCCGTCACCTGGACATTATACCAGAACACCACCTGCCAATACCAGAACTCAATTCAATTCCATCAACCTCAGCTCCCCAGCTAACTAACCCACCCCAAGTTCCAGTAACAGAACCCCATACTAGTTCGGCCCATCGACGGCCCAACCGAAACCGGCGCCGTCGTGATCGCCGTCGCAGGGAAGCAGACCTTCTTCGAGAAACGGAGCCACTTAGCGCCCCGTACCGGATCGACGATCTCCCGCCCCCTACGAGGAATTCGAAATTCCGGGGCTCGATCCGGATATGCTCTATGCACCTACTGTAGTTTTCCCTTCCCCGGCTCGGTCAATCCACATAAATTTGGTGGATGAAGATTCGGAATCTCCAAGAGTTGCCCAGGCTCTGGATCACCTGGGACTGGATTTCAAATAGATCGCCATTCTCACAGGCGATATGTCCCAAATCCCTTTCCAATCCGAAGTCGCCGAACCCTCTACTCGTATTGAGGTCGTTTCCAATGCCAATCCCCCTCCATACCGGCCGGCAAAACGTAGATGTTTCCCTACGGATATTGATGCCGACGAAGATTGATTCTAAGGCGAGATTGTCACAATCTGTCCTCACCCAGAACTCTTGTAAACAATCATGTGTTCATCGTGTTGCCTATATGGTCATTGTGATGTCATTGTTATGGTGTAGTACAGTAATATAGTCTTGTCTTTACTTTTGGTTAGAATAAGGTATGCTTGGATTAAAAGAATGTGAAATAACGGTAACGGTTGGCGGTAATTTATCAGATAATGTTTGATGAAGGAGTCAAATGGTGCGAATGATCTCTCACGGTTTTCTCGGCTCAATTAAGATGAATGCGAAGGGGTTCGTAGGTAGAATAGTAGGTAAGATGCGTAAGTCCTTCTACCGGCAGCAAGTAACCGGGAATACGAAGGTCCTTCCAGGAGTAGCACTAGTAATAGCGCTCACCTACTCGAATGGCATTCGGCTATTGCGTACAGTACAAACATGATTTCAGTCATGGGTATGCAATGGTTATCCAAATCGTGCGGCGTATCGGGAAAGTACCCCTAGAAGTTAGATGCGACGGTCACACCAATAGGATGAGCACTAAAGTTATAAATAAAATTCCCAAACGTCCAACAAAGAGGAAGATCGAAAAAATATTTCAGATATTCTCCATTTGTTGAATAACGAAATGGTTTTTAATGAAAAATTTTAATTTATTAATTGTGAAAGCCAATTGAAGGATCAAGTACAAGATAATAAAAAATATAAAATTCGGATAATTATTAAAGGAGTCAAGATTAACAAGTCTATTATCAAACCTATTTGGAAAATCCTAAATGTTGTTGAATAAATTTGTTATCTTTTGTAAAGTTGAGTTTTGTTGATTTTTATAATTTGTAACTAATAGTAAACTAAACACGTCATTTAAAAAAAAACCAAGAGTTTACCTCGACTATCTATTATTTTAATAAAAATATTTTGAGCATGGATAATTATTGACAAATTATATGCAAAAACTTGTTCTCTTATATAATAAAATATAGTGGTCAGTCTTCATATATATATATATATATATAAAATAAAGGGGTCTGCCCTTATTTTCGGTCAATAATAATAATAAAGGGGCGTCAGTCCTTCATTTTATATTAAATATATATAACATGAGAATTTTAAAAAAAAATCGAGGGGTCTACCCTTATTTTCGATTAATAATAATAATAAAGTGGCGCCAGTCCTTCATTTTATATTAAATATATATAACATGAGAATTAAAAAAATATATATATATAATATTTGAAAAATATTTGATTTAAAAAATATATTAATAATAAAAACCAATTAAAAACTTACATTTTCGAACATTAATTGCATTGTCCCCTTCAGAATCAGAGAATGGCACATTTCTATCTAAAGAAATATTAAATCAATTGATAATTTAAAATTAATACTTGATTCGCTATTTATATGCATAGTGTTTGTTTGATAATTATATCCTTCAACGTTTACGGCATGACTTTGAATATTTTGTGGGTAATTGAAATAACCTAATAATAAATTAAAATAAATTTAATAAAAATTAAAATCTTACTTGGTTCATTCCTTCCATAGGCTTGAGATTGATAAAATTGTTGGTTTAATATATCTAAAGAAATTTTAAAACTTATTAAAAATTAAAATATAACTTGGTTCATTTCCACCATAGTTTTGAGGATAAAATTGTTGAATATAATCTAAAAATAAAGTTAAAAATGATTTAATAAAAATAAAAAATCTTACTTGGTTCATTTCCACCATAGTTTTGAGGATAAAATTGTTGAATATAATCTAAAAATAATGTTAAAAATAATTTAATAAAAATAAAAAATCTTACTTGGTTCATTTCCTTCATAGATTTGAGGTTGATAAAATTGTTGGTTTATTGTATCTAAAGAAATATTAAATAAATTTATTAAAATTTAAAATCATACTTGGCTCATTCCAAACCATAATTTGATCTCCTTCATTGATTTGATGATAGAATTGTTGGTTCATTATATCTAAAGGAATATTAAATCTATTTAGTAAAAATTAAAATCTTACGTGAATTTTGATAATTATTTCCTTCATTTACAATTTGAGGATAATTTTGTTGATAATATTCAACATAAGTTTGGGGACAAAATCCATTATGTTGTGGAAATAATAAATTATATAAAATATAAGGTAAATTCGTATTGCAATATAAATCAAAAATTACGAGATTCATATTTGTTATTATAGTTATTAAAGTTGTTCATTTTCTAAAATTGAATAATAATAATTTAAAATTAAAAAGAAAATTAAACTTACAAATTAAACTGTTTTGTAATTATGACAAACTATAAAAATGTTTTTTGATATATTCAAATGTGTGTATTTATTTTTGACCAATCAAAATCACACATCTGCACTTGTATTAATCAACACACATTACCAATCTACACAAACCCATATTAGGAAATAAACACAATGAGACAAAAATTTATTTAGTGAACATTGATTTTAACCACGCTAAGCAATGTTGGCCACAAGTTTTGGTCAACGGATTCTGATAACGAATTCGATTGTATTCAATTGGCATCAACATTGATTCTAGTTTTGATATCAATTAAAGGGGATAATAGAATCCCATTGGATCAAATACATGTATTTTATCTGGTTTCATGTAAATAGCAAGCCAATGTTCTCCACTGAGATTAGCTGATTGAGTATTTACAATCAAAGCTTTGTTGATATTGATATATGGAATTTTGTCCAATGGAAAAACACCAATAAAATTTTTCCCAATTAGTTTTTCAGCAATAGTTTGTATCTAAATAGAACTAAAATTAATTAAATTACTTACTTCATTTTTAACGATAACTAATATTACATTGGTTTATAGTGTGTTCAACAATGTTTGTCAAACAAGTACTGTACGGCTTGATGTGATTTGAATCTCTTTCAAATACTCCGTATACAAGTACTAATTATAGATTCGGTTAATGGATTTTCAAATTTTATATCCAATCGTAAATTTCCACTTTGAGGAAACTGACTTTGATTAAGATCAAAATCAGGTGCCAATACAAATGTAAAAAAGGGATATTTATTTTTAAAGTCTGACAAGGTAATACCAAAATTCATATTTTTATTAAGATAACCCATATTCCTAACAATACTTTGCATATAACTAGAACTATAATTATCATTGGCAAAATCTTGACTATATTTTTCACGATAATTATTTCCTTTACTTAATGTTAAAGACTTGACATTAAAGTGTTCAAATATTGAAAATGTTTCTAAATACGATCCTCCATATCTTTTATTCCCTTGGAAAGCAACAAGAATAAAATTTGGTAGTCGTCTTTCACCAAATATTTGATCCTTATAAAATGAAGATGAACCTATTGGCAATGAAAATTGAACAACTTCCTTACTTTTCATTGGATAAATTGCATTTCTATTAGCAAGCCCAATTTGATGACCAGCTAAAACTGACAGTTCAACATGAACTCTTCTAACCATCAACTTTGCATCTAATAATATTATTTGTGGAATTATTTTTGTACATGTTAAACTTCTTTCAGTATTGGATCTTGTTAATTTAATTTGAACACTAACACCAGGTAATAAATATTTTGGTTGATCAAAGAAATCTAATTGAAGTGGGGAACAAACACTGATTGGTTTAGATTTTGAAATCCAAATTTTTCTTTTTGAGTCATTTTCGTCATAACCCATTCCACCTAAACAAGTATGTTTTGTATCGTGATTGTAATTAATAATAGTTTCAATCATTGCCTTGTGTGCGAATACATCATTACTTCCTTCAATTTTAGTAGAATTAAAAATTACTTCAACATCTTTAAAAAGAGTTTGGAAAAAGAAATTGTTTGCAGTAACATCTGATTCATTAGATAAATTTTCCCTGTTGCTATTTACAACTTTCATTTGGATGTAGAGTAATGTATCGTTCAAATCCAAGTATTCGGTTTGAGAGCTATTAATATAAAATTGAATTGATGTGTTTCCTGGATCAGTAATTGAATTCACTGGATAAATATCTTCAAAAGAACCATTTTCAATTACTGATTGAGGAGATGGTCTATCAAAGATGCATAATTCTGATTTTGCACTAATCATTACTGGAATATAGTTCCGTATCCTTTCATTCTTTTGTTTATATGTTTCTTGATAATTTTTCGACGTTTAATTTTTCCACCTTTTTGTTCTTTATTAAATACATTAGAAACTTTGTTAATAACAGAAGGTAAGTGTTCCATTACAGAGGGCATAGAATCTTTAATTTCAGATATAGCATTTGATTTTAGAGCAGGTAAGATTTGTGCATTATTATTTGTTACGTCATTAGCAGTTTTATACCAAAATTTCCAATACGTTTAAGAATAGGTAGTGCGAATCGCCCAATTGTTTTTAACCAACCAGATCCATACTGTTTACCTACAAAATAAGGTAAATCCCCACCATTTTGATGAGTGCTATAAAAGTTTACAATGTCTGGATTACTCATTTATTTTACGGAAATATAATGTCAAGTAAGTTTTGTCTTGTTTACCAAATATATATTTTCCACTGTCATCACGAATATTGATTTCTATATTGTTTATATACGAGGATGATACTGGTAAATACATTGGATTTTTCTCAATGAATTGAACAAGGTCGTCTTTTTTATGTTTTTCTATCCAAACACATTTAAGAAGAGGAACACTTAATTCACCCACAAGAATTGGTTCAATAATATTTGTATAAATCAACATTTGTATATTTCTTTGCATTATAGTTGGTAAACTAGATCCAACAATGATCTTTTCATTATAAGATTCATCAATTAATCCCAAACTATGAGCCAACAGTTTACTAAATTTAAAACTTCTAACATCTTCTTCCAATTCAATTTTAACAAGTTGATCATGTTTAATTTCACAAGACTTGAAAGGATGGGGATAAGATGTCATTAACTGATCAGTGACTTGTGAAAGTTCAGTAATGAATAAATTTTCTTTAAATGTCTCAGTATACTCTACATCATAATAATAAGTTATAGTTAATCGTATAGTATCTAATTTTGATTTCTTATTTGGTATACGTATCTGATTCAATTCATCATTAAAATCTACTTCTTTTTTATTAAATACCAAGCAATTAGCTTCTTCAATACTATCAAATGTTACTTTGAATGGAAAATATTTACAATTAATGTTCAAAATTTTATTGTCAATATATATCAGATAAAATGTAGAGTTGTGACTAATTGTATAGTTTCCTTCAATATAATAAAAATATTCATAACTATTATGTAATGTACTCTTGGTATATTTGATACAAGAGTTGTTATAAAATGGAAAATTATTGTACACAAAAGTGAATTCAGTTAAAGCAACTTCCCATTCACCATCCAAGTAAATCTGATTTGGAAATTCTACATTAAACTTTCCAGCTTCATTATTTGGAAATGTAAGGGGACAACTATTACTAGGTAAATTCACGTAAAAATCTCTTTTATTCATTTACTTTTCTAAAATGTAACGATGAATGTGTTTTGGTATCTTTGCTAAATTTTATTAATTTCCCACTATCATCTCGAATATTTATTTCAATGATGTTTATAGTTGAATACGATACTGGAAGGTACATTGGATTCTTCATTTCTAATTGTACAATTTTTCCTTGATCATATTTTTTAATCCAAATTGATTTTAATAGTGAAACTCTAACATCACCAACATTTATTGGTTCGATAATATTTGAATAAATGAACATTTGTTGTTGATGATGTAATAATTTCGGAATTTTAGTGCCTAGTATAGTGCCTGTAAAGTTTGAATATTTTAATCCCAAAGATTTAGCTAAATTTGTGTCAAAAGATATATTTGTAATGTCATCTGCAAGAGTTATTTTGACCAATTCATTATCTTGAATTATCAATTCTTTAAAAGGAGAAGGATTAAATGACAACAAATGACCTTGTAATTCTGATAAAGTGTTTATGAATAAATTATCTTCAAAATATTTTTCAAATTTTGATTTTTCTTCGTAACTTATAATTATCCCAAATTGTTCCATAACACCATCATCAGTAAATTTTGGTAATTTTATTCGACAATGCTCCTCTTCACAAATGATTGATGTAGATTTTAGTCCAAAATTAAACGCATGTTGAATATCAGGGAATGTTACTTTAAATGGAACATGTAGACAGATAATAACCAAATTCTCATATTTTTCAATAAATATGTCAACATCTGGAGTATATTTTGGATTTATTAATTCATAAGTATGATTTTGATTATTTATTTTCAAATACTTTATTTCACTACCACTCTTTACCGATTCATAACGTATACAAGAATTACTATAATACGGAAAAGGATTATACACAAAAGTGAAATCAATCAATGCAACTTCCCATTCACTATCCAAGTAGACAGAATTTACTTGTACATTAAAATTACGAGCTTCGTTATTTGGATAAATAATTGGACAACTATTACTAGGTAAAATCATATAAAACTGGTTTTCTTTCATAATATTTATTTAATCAATTGAGATGAGGATATCCAAGTTGGAGTTTCGTATCCATGTCACTTAACGTAGTATTGTTTATATTTACCAACATTTTTGGTTTTTAAAATCTTTTGAATTCTAAATATTGTTGGGATTGGAATGACTTGGAGTTCTTGTTCGTAGAATTTTCCACTAATTTGGCTGTGATAATTTCTTTTACTTTGCTATTATAAAATTCTTTACCTAAAATACATTAAAATAAATAATTAATTAAATTTATTACCCAAATCAGTCTGTAGATTGTGAGGTTGTCCGTCTTTAAATAATTTTTTAATTGCAATGGCCATTTCATTAGCAGATTTAGTTTTTGTTGGAATACCACGGGCATAACATCAATACATGTTAAAAAATATTTGTACCCCTTGTTGATTCTCGAATAAGGTATCATTTCCATCAAATCCATTTGCCACAAATCATTGATTCCTCTTGTTTTGTATGGTCTGGTTGGGAATCTTTTCAACATTGGTTTATTTAAACTATATGCTAGTTGGTCTGATAACCATTTTTGAGTCTCTTTTTTAGAATTAATCCCTCTTTTTGTTAATTTTTCTACACCACCAAAACCTTCTGGATCTTTTGGGTTTGTCCATATTGTTTGGGTGGATTTTTGGTTAATTGATCCTTCATTATTACAACAAGATGTTAAAATATGGACAACTTTATCTGGTTTAGAATATTGTAAACCCATTAAGATCTTAGGGATGAAATTGCACTAATTGCAGATAAAACTATAGAAATTAATGTACCCAAGAACCCACCCTTTTGTTTATACATTATTCTTTTCATTAAACGTCTATTTTTAGTGTTTACCAATGATAAAAGGGATCTCTTATGTCTTTGTAATACCACTCTTTTAGCTTTACTAATATTAACATTACCCCGAACTATATTTACAGTAACTTCAAGCAAATCGTCATTAACAAATGAAGGGAAAGCTAGTAAAATTGTTATTCTTTTATTATTTTGTGCCTTTACCAATGCATTGAAATATGGTAGACTACGTTCAAATTTCATGTTTACTATTTTCAATCAATTATTATTGTTTATAATTTGATCCACTTCTTTTTTAAAATCTTCTTTTTTAGATTCTTCTTTACTTTTGATTTGGTTTTACTAATAACTTTCTTGGGTTGAATTTCGTTTTTGACAAGTACTTTTTTAAATGACATGATTGATAATCATTTATTTGTTTTCAATTTTGTTTATAAATCGTAACCCCTTTTTCATTAAAAATATCTGTTCGGATACGTAAATCGTCACTACATTGTTGTGTAAAGTCAAAGAATAAATATCCATGGGGAACACTTGTAGCATCTTGGAATGATTCAATTAAAAATTTTCTATTGTTTGGATAAGCTTGCCTGGCTAAGAAATCGATAATCGTTTGATCGCGAGGATTTTTGAAAATAACTAGGTATTGAACATTTAAATTACGAGTTTGATGACTTCCTCCTTGATGAAATAAATTTTGAGTTATGAAAATAACAGTAACTCCACAATGTCTACTGATTTTTGTGAACAAGTTATTGAAATCTTTTTCCTTATTTGCTTCTTGATATAAATCATCTATAATTATTACATCGCCTCAACGTAACCTAGACGACCAGTTTTTATCACATCCCTTAACTATTGTCATTTTCAATTTACAAAACTGATTTTGTGTCAATCCATGTTCTTCGTCTGCACCCCTATGCCAATATATTTTATTGAACTTTGATTTGAACATGTTTGACTGCAATAAATTACATACAAATAAAGTTTTTCCGCTCCCACTAGGCCCTACAATATGATATACTGCATCATTTCTTAATTCAATTTAATTTAATTTAATTTAATTTGTTTATAATTTGATATACTGATTCATTTATTTTGATATCAGAAAATGATTAGTAATATTAATTATAGAGGAAGATGTGAAGTAACTGGAATGAAGTTCCCGACCGGAAAACCTCAACATGTAGTGGATAGAAGTGGAAAATATCCAATCTTATTCTTCAAGAGCGGAAAATGCAGGGTAATGGGTTGTCAAAGACCATTACAGGAAGGAGATCTCAAATATCAGATTCAAGATTTACAAATTCAATCATTATCTTTGAATATTGACATGGTTGTCGAATCAACTTGTATGATTTGTCTACAACAACAGAAAACATTTACGAACCGCAACTGTTTCGTGCATTAAGACTTGTCAAGTATAATCCACTTTGTGTGAATGTATTTGCAAGCGGAAAAGTCTTAGTCATGAGGATAAAAACACTAGAATACAACAGTCTAGTACAAGAAATATTTAATTTTATAAAATCAAAAATTAATAATCTTAATACCGACGAAGAAATACTAGATTATTTATTAAGCACTGATTGTGCTTAAATAGATTCAATTCTGACGATTGTAAAAATTAAAAATGATCGACAAGCAAGAAGTATACGTATTCGAAACAATTCTAATGAAGATGAAGAACAAACTTTCCTATTGTGCTCCTGAATATTTGGCTACACGGATCTATCAAATGACAGGAATCAACATTGAAGAAATTGTACGGATGCACTACGATTCAGTTCAAGGATCTGGTTTGAAATGTTTAGATGACTGCATTGTTTGTGCAGATCCCTCAATGTTGACTTGTCCATTTAGATGCAGATGCTGCAGGGACTACAAAAAGAAGGAAGTTGTACATATTTTGTTGGCTGAGCTAAGAAGAGCTTACTATAAGCAGATTTGTGATGATGTAAATAAATTTTGATCTTTTACGAGTTTATTTTATGTGTTAATTGTTTTTTATAAAGATTTTAATTGGTTGAATTAATATTATTATTATTATTATTATTATTATTATTATTATTATTATTATTATTATTATTATTATTATTATTATTATTATTATTATTATTATTATTATTATTATTATTATTATTATTATTAATTTATGTTAACAATATCATTTTTTATTCAATTATAATAGTTTTATGTATAAAATTTTAAATCATTTAAAACATATATTTTAAAATTTATCATAAAAAATTTAATAATTATTTTGTTAAAAATTTTATTAAAAATTAATTCAAAAATCAAACTAAAATTTTAATATAAATTATTTTAGTTAAAAATATGTAATACTTAAAAAATAAATTTCAAAACTTGAAAATAAATTTTTACTTAAAAATACTTAAAAAAAAATATCATCTTAAAATACACTTAAAATTTAATCTTAAAAACACATTTTAAATTTTCGAAAAAAAAATGCACAACTTAAACATTTTTGAAAAATACACACAAAAAAAAATTTAATTGCACACAGAAAAAAAATTAATTAAACACAAAAATTACATCATTAAGTAATTAATACACACAGAAAATAATCACGAGAAAACCCTCCCTCCCCCCTATATTATTATGCAATTGTGTGTGGTAGCAGAGTGCTCCTAACTACCTACTATTATCAAATATATCTAATTTACAAAATTTAGAATTATTATCTAATAGTTAACAGTTAATTAAATTTAGACTAACATTTTTACGATTATTATTTTTAAAAATATTATTTAATTGTTTACTATATACAGAAGTCTCAAAATAAAAATTGCTTACTGTGTATTTAGAGCTTTAATCATCTCAACTAACACTGGAGCTTCCTGGTTTAGGGTTTCGTTTGGTTCATCATACTGAAATTTTCCTCCCATTATTTCGGTTGAAATAGCTGCAAACCTTTTTTTATGACTTCTGTTTGTTACAATGCTGTTTGTTACACTTTATACTTTGGCGTTCTCGTTTGATATGACCTTTCTCTTGACAGGTATAGTATGCAATATTCTGGTTTTCGTGTATTGTGCCCCTATAATAATGAATTGCTGTCTTATCTTTTGTCTTTTGGAACTGTCTTTTTTCATATACGAAACGATTTTGTGTTCCCTTTGGAATACATATCCAACGTCATTTATGACAGGTATACAATGGTAAAATTTTCTTATGCGAGCATCTGAATGGAATCTTTCGAAAGTGGTCGCATTTATATTTTTCATACACATCAGGTTCTTAGTGTATAAATACGCCTAATAATATATCATTCATAGTTTTAGATATTATTAATTCATTTATTTGTTGGCTTCAAAGCCAAAATTTAAAAAAAGTTGTATTGTAAATTAAAACAAAAAATAAAATAAAAATAAGGAAAATGGTCACTGTACATACACATGCACCACAAGCAGAAATCAAAAATAAAATAAAAACATCGAATAAACAAATTAAATTATAACAAAAATAATAAAACATATATTAATAAAATCGATTACAGCATGCAGAGACAAAAAGACACGTATATGAAATAAAATAAACTGCCAAAACCTTGCAAAATAAGGTTTAGAATAAACACAGGCAGAAGCGGCGACCATGAAACAAAATGTTAAGGGCAATAAAGAATATTGTTGGGACAGAACACAAACAGCCTTGAATATTGTTTAAATGAATCGATAATACACACGCAAATACAACATGCAGATTTAAAATCAGACCCATAAAACACCAACTAACCCTGCTAAAATACGAGAAAGAAAACAATTAAATATAAAATCAAGAGACACAAAAATAAATTAAAATAATAACAAAGTGCAACAAGATCCGCACGAAATAAACATAAAAATAACACGAAAACCTAACAATTTTACGGAAATTTGACAATTTACCAAAAAATGCGAAAATCTATGAAAATGGAATAAAAATCAAATAATTTGAATTGGAAACAATTCAATTTAAAAGTTAAAAAGAAAATTGTCAAATTAAATTACAAAAATTATAAAATTAAGAATAGAATATACCAGAAAGGTACAATGTCAAATTTTGTTTTACTAAATAAAAATTAACACACAAGGTTAGGGTCGTACAATAGGTATATATACCAATTCATTTTCACATAATTTTAATCAAGTAATCATCGTTTAAACCAGTCTTAATCGATTCAACGCTGAAAAATCAGTTTTAATTAGTTTAATTAGTGGAACTCGGAAATTTTGAAAATGTGACTGAAGGAATCTTCGACAACTCTTTCCACGTCGCATCCTTGCAACCTCGAAGGAGCTCTGCCTGGACGTCGGCGTGAGGAGAGAGTTATGATGTACAACTAATGATTATGACAACTATGGTGTATTGAATTCTATCCAAGTCGAAATTTTTCCGGCTCACAGCCACTCACGCACCGCAAGTCAATAAAATCAACACACAATTCAGGCTGTGTAGGTGCAGTTTATCTGCAATAGCCTGTGCCCGTGAAGGTTCCGGCGTGAATAACGCAGGGCCTAAACGTCAATAATATCCGTCATATGGGAAATTTGGAGGAGTGGAAGTAGTCTTTTGGCTGCTCCTCAACCGCCCATTTTCCTATAATTTCAACCAAAAATTCAATTCACATAACGGCTAAAAATCATAAAACATTGAGTAGCTCGGTGAGCACTCTTAAAATATATAATATGAACACAATCATCCTAAGATCAAATTGAAAGGGAGGAAGTGTGGAAATGAAATCGGAAATCGTTATTGTGTTTAAATATCTCTAATTAAAATAAAATGATGATAACGTGTAATTAGAATTAACTACCGAATATTTAACTGGTATAAATTTGAACCGCAGCTAAAGAAAATAACAAGAGGATAAACTATAAATGAAAACGATAAGGGCATAAACGATCCTCAGTTAGTAAACTCACCATCAGCTAGTTGTATTAAATAGATGGCGTAATTAATAACATCACTATCGACGATACCTTTATTATCATTAGTTAACCAGTACATCTGTAATTTGAAATTTCTCCAAAAAACTTAAAATCATTCACCGCGTAACAAACCCACCCAAAATCTTTATAATTAACCCTAATCAAATAATAGAAGAATAATATAATAACACTCATGTGAACCGAGCGCAAAAATCACCCCTTAAAGTCAACCAATTTTATTAATAAATTACAGCACTCCACAAACGAGCAGAAAAATCACGAACCTGAGTTATTGCATATAAAGTCGGATTTTCCATTAATAAAAACGATCAGATTAGTTAAATGGGATCTCAAATACACTGATAACCGAACAGGAAACATGTTACATCGAGAATTAACGTCGCCAACTTTCATTTTCACCGCTGTAGAGACACAGTAATAAATCAAACGGAAAAGAGGAATCATGAACGCACGACCAGAATATAATGATTGCATAAAAATTATTGATGAATGAAAGTAGAACTATGTGAAAATCCTTCGACATCGGTGAATTTCTGACGCTCACTCAAGTAGAGATTTTGTGGTTAAGACGTGAGAAACTGAAAACCTGAAATAGTTTAGTTAGGGAAAAATAATAAAATCAGTTTACTTGAAGTGCCTCCGAAAAAATGAGAGATTCCAAATTGCGAAAAATGAGCAACCTAACTGTTACAGAAATAATCCAAATAGCCAGATCAATATAATGAAATTCATTAAATTAAATATTAAACGTGGCGAGAGACAAGCTAAATTGATTCCCGATCAATAAGTGGAGAGGAGATTCCACGTCAGCAGGAAATAGCTGACTAAAATGAATGGATCGCGCACACTGGCTTGGTCACAAATGTAGGCACACATTCACGGTAGGCGTGACAATATAAATGGATTAGCTAGTGTTGGCAATTTAGTCGATCACAATGAGTTATAGAACCAATTTCAACAGACGAAGCAATGTAGGAATCCAAGGCCATTCTTCCCATTCTGGAGACCACGAAGAAATTACGATGGAGCGTCGAACCGATGCCCAAGAAAGTAAGGAATACTATTTAATTAATTACATTTCTTCTAACGACAATTAAATTTCATAAATTCCGGCCAACCATGATAACAGCACGGCATATCTCGCTCGAAGACCTCAATCGAGACAGAATAAAATATTTTCAGAATGAAGGGAAGTTAATACAACCGAAAGACCTGATTGCAATGATGATGTTTTGAATAAATACACTCTACATTGTTGTATTCATCTAAATTCAGGTTCCGTATAAACCTATACGAATGAGTAGAAGGCAAGCGTCCGCACAATAGAACGTTAAACCGAAGTGATTATTTGCAAAAATTCAAGCCATGAACAATGTCACGTGATAAACTGAGAAATTCGTTGAATGATAAATCCGGTTAAACAAGTAGTGTTATTTCAATAGTGCCTCACCATAATAATCACCCGTTAATGTCTTTTACCAGAGCGAACGATTGGAGTATATTTTTTGTATCGCCATCGCCACACCTCGATCTACTCTTAAGAACAAATATAACCCATAGAGTATTAGAATTAAAATGACAAACGCCAGTGAAATATATACATAAAAGATCTCTCAGAAAAACGAAGATTATGTCGACATTACTCTACCCTAAGGAAACTCCAACAACCCATCCACTAATACCCACCTACTGATCACCCCATAAATGACTCCCACGAACATTTATACGACTCGAGAACTCCCAACCAAGTGAATTGGAGAACTAATCTGAAGTTTTTTTTTGTCGCCGAAAATGTGTACAAAATCCCATATACAACTCTACACCTACACATAAATTTATTTATTTAATTTCACGATTTCTCTTATCAATGCTAATGACATTCATGTTGATAGATTCATGGGTGGATGAATCCCGAATAACAATGAGATTCCCATCTCACGCCGCCGCAAGATGCAGACAGGCGATGTGGGATGCGGGATACTCGATTTCCCCAGTCAGAAAATCGAGGTTCGGGATGCTAGGAGAAACTGAGGACGTCGAACTGCCGTATGTGGCAATTAAACGACAGCCTGAACGAAATCCGGCTCGCGAACTCCGAAGTCAGGCAGAAGAACTTTTGGCACGCCTAGAAGCCCATCAAAGGAGAACTAACAAACAAGTAGAGAGTGCTCGTCAACAATTAGATCAAATCAACGAAGATATTGCGGCTGGTCTGATTCCGAGCACGGATGGGTATGCCCCTTCTTACGGCATCTCATTTGAGCTCGATGATCCTCGAGTGAATCGACCGATTCCGCTTATAACTGTATCAATGCCGAAGAAAGTCCTTCCAAACGAGATGATGTCAGAAGTAAGAGAGCATGAATCGGAGTGGGATCATTCCTACGCACGAAGAACAACAAGACCGAGTCCGAAAAACTGTCATTCACGATCACGTTACAACTGAATTTAGTAAAATAAATTATTCGGAGTTCATTGTCTTCATGCTTACATCTATTCCCCATAAAATGTTTTCATATATCATACAACCTTTATGTAATTTTAACGCGTCTGAAATACTAAATCAATGATAAATTCATTTTATAATAGTCAAAGAAATCTATTAATGACCCATTTTATTGTAGAGATGGATTCTAATGTGATATTAAATGCAGCTCTCAAAAGTGCCGGAAAGGAGAATACAGATCTCCACCGACAGATGCTAGAATTAACCAGGGAAATCCATTGTGTAAAAGCAACGTGGATAGAGGCGTCTAAGGCAAAAGTCTTATTTCAACGAGTAACCGCCGCCCAGCGTGGATGGGCTGAGGAGAAACGATTGACGCAAGCCATGAAGACGCAGATACGCGGACTGGAGGTGGCGCTAGCGGCCTGTCAAGAGGGCCAAGCTGTCACATACCCCTTAGTTTTTGCACCGGCCCAGCTAACGTATCGCGACTTGACAAACGCAACCAAACCGGCGGTAAAACCACCTCAACGTCGTCCGGGGAAAATCGAAAGAGCGAAACAACGGGCGATGAGATCGGCGGAACAACAAAATGAGAAAATGTCATAGCAAATAAATGTTTTAGTTGAATTGTCTGCACATTTGTTAAATTTGTTAATTATGGCTAAGAATAATCCACGCAAAATAATAAAGATTCAATCAGAGAGAGAGACGACTGATCGTACCTTTAAGTGAAAGGACCAGAAATAGAAATCGCACATATACCTTCTATCGGTGGTGCGTTGAACCCGCTATGGGATCGGGCCTTAGCAGTTCCTATATGGCGCTCAACTTTGGCGATTCCATAGCCAGTGGTTACATTACCAACGTTGCTTGGCAACGGGTAACCATTGGAGGAAAGATAATAATTTTCATATGGGGTCAAGGACGATGACATCATACCCAAAAACCCCACAATATCATAGAAAAATAACAATAAAAATAGATTCAATAACATAAAATTAATATGTCAAAAAATAAAGAAAAATATATAAAAAATTATAAAAATAATTTTAAATTAATAAAAATAATAAAAAGCCCTTAAAATGGCAAAAAATCGCCTATTGGTTCGCACACATGCATGAGATTAATATATAAACAGTGACCAAATTCACTATTTTTAACTTTACAATTTATGCTTTACAACTTTAAAAATTTCTTACAACTCAATTTGAACCTTAATTTGTGCAACTTGAATTTATTTGGATCTAAGTAAGGACTTTTCTATTATTATGTTTTTATGATTATCGTAACTTTCATGTAATAAATCCTTTTATGTTCGTAATGTTAATCTTATTTCATATAAATGTTTTATTTATGATATCAATTAATTATGCAGAGGTCCCGGTAAATATCTATATTTATGTATCGAAATAGATATCGAGAGGGCAGGTCGGTGATCCGGCTGACGAGTTAACTATCGTTAGTTGTGATTACTTGCCGTGTACTCTTGAAAACTCGGTCGTTCGCGGCGAGGCCTGGTCGTAAGACGCAGGACTCTACCCGCAGGGCACCGTTTTACCACTCGTAACGGCTGATGGAAACGTCGGTCGAAACGAGCAGTGAACTAAAATTTCGGGAAGAGTGCCGTTAGTTAGAGGGAATTAGGAGTGATCACTGGGCGATCATTAAATACGATTTTTCTTTACAAAAATCTCTCAATTGTAACTCGACTGGGTAGTAGGGATAGGATATAGATATTATAAGTACTAGAATTAAATGACGAAAAAGGATTAATTGAACATCGGAAAGTATCAGCAAAGGAGTATGACCACTGTAAACTAATTGATAACTATAGATAGGCATGTTTTACAATAAAAAGATAGGCCGTGAATCCCATTAATACTACGACGCATAAAAATTCCATATCATTTTCGGCAGGTGCCAATAAGAAGAGAAATAGAGGAGACACCAAAATAAGAACGATATAGAATTTAACCAATAGTTAAAATTACCAATTAAAAATGAATTTTATTGGTTTCTCTTTTTATCCACGATCTAAAACGTTTATGACGTTTCTAATCACCATACAAACTCTAAAATAGCCGCGAAACAGTAAACATTGCTGAATAACTAGAGTAAGCTTGAGATGAAGACGTGACACCCACAACAAAATAATTTCGGAGTTCAGATATTGGATTGACTTAAAGTAACTGATCTGAATCAGCAAAATGTTTCTGCCATCAATTAAAATAAAATCATTTTTTTTATTTAATTTTATCTTGAAAGATACCTTACCATAGTTTACGGGTTTGGGGTAACACAGCGGCAAGGTAAATATCAAATCATTTCCGGAACATAAACAAAAATAATTACCATAACAAAACATTTTGTCGTTGATATGTAGAGTTAACCAAATTTTTGAAGTGAACATATAAATGCTTCTTCAAAATTATTTTATAATTAAAATTTAAATAAATTTAATCTATTACAGGACGTTTTTTTTCCCAGCGGCAGTCGTATAAATCACCTACATCTTTTAATTTCTTTCAATTATTCTACAAAATTTTCTGTCCGAATCGAATTTCTCGAAAGCAATTACAGGACTCCTTCACATAACGTACAGAAACCAGGCTTTCATTTACTTGTGCTATCAATGTCGACACTATCTAATCTATATCGAATCCCCAGAATTTCTCCATCCGTCGCAGCAATGTCGCAGAAGCTCGACAGATTGGAACGGGAAAGCTCCGTCTTAAAGGAGAAGTATCAGAAGGTTAAAGGCACATGGAGTTCGCCTGAAACTACCAAAGGGCTCTACCAAAAAATATCGCGTCTCTCTCGAGCCCGAGACGATTTGATCATAGAAAACCAGAGCCAGCGGATCACCATATCCAAACAGAGCGCTGCGCTTCGGCAGATTTTCTCAGAAAACGAACTCCTGACTCGTCTGCCGAGTAGGAGGCTGGCTCAGGAACTGGACATAATTCCAGCTAACCATTTGACCCTTCAGACAACAAATCAAGTTCACTTCTCCCAACTAGCAATTCCGAGAACATGTTGGGAAATCGGCGACACAAGCCGAACAGAAACCGTCTGTGAGGTGCGCCAAACGTCGACGTCTACCAGTAGACATCGACGGGGACGATTGATTTACTCTTCTCATAATCGTGAATACCCCGACTTAAGTTCTTCGCTCATTGAACTTTCGTCTAAAAATTGCGATCCTGTGTTTACTACTAATTTTTACTTTATTGTACTTTCGTCATTAAAATTTATATTGTATATCAACTTATTTTTACAAATTTAATACAAATTCATTAAAAATTTTAGAATCAAGTATTTATTTATCTTATTAACTTGCTTCTACAATAATTAATAGTAGAACGAATGCATGGTTAAGTACTAACTAGTTTTGTGAGTCAAACGGCATCAGTTTCAAATTTATAAATAAGAGTTTTGTAGATCGTAGTAGTCGAATAGAGTAAATTAATAGGAAACTCATCTCATCGTAGTAATGACCGGAACCATAAAAATAGTGGTTAAATTCCGTTATCGTCCCAGAATCCGCATTTAAAATTTGTAAGTAAATTTGTGTCGCAGATGGTCGATATCCTCCCAATTTATGTTGCGCACTTAACCTCAGGGAACCAGGTATATTTAGGAATCGTGGGATCATAATATAATGCGTAAGAACTTCTAGCGGCCGCTTTGGTAACAGTGCTCACCTGCTCGGGTGGCATTCGGCTGTATTACACATTACCAACATGGCTTCATCCATGGGTGTATGATGGTAATCCGTAAGTTGTGTGGTGTGCGAGGGAAATTAACACTAGAGTAGAAGAGGCAGGTATTGTTAGCGAAGGTTATGAATTATCATTTAATAAAGTTTTCCCAGTACACAAGCATATTATTTCTTTCATATTTATGAATATCTTTGTAACTTTAACTCCAAATTTTTAATTCAAGAGATATTTTGTCACAAATTGTGAAGTAAAATTGAAAGCTTTTCGACCCTGACATCTATATGTGATGGTCCTGCATTGTCTATATATATATATATATATATATATATATATATAATTTATAATAATGAAAATAAAAATTCATGTTTCATAATAACACAATTGAAATTGTAAAAAATATCAAATGATTTAATTAAAACAAAATATGTTAATTATATAAATTTGATAAATATTTTTCATAATTATATTTATATATGCATAAATAAAATAAAAACAGATCGTAAATTACGAGAAATCTGTTAGAAAAAAAAATATTTTCAACGAGAAATAAAACATTTTATGCATTCTATATGAAGGATTCTTCGAAAATTAATATAATGAAATTAATAAATTTGTTTGAATTATTTTTCCAACTCATTTTGTAAACATTTGGTTTAAAATTTCTACACTTGTAACAAATTCTTTTAAAAATATTTTTGGTAGTCTTGGATTGACTTGGTCTTCTGAGCACCTGTGTACAACGGTCAGTAGTGTCGACTCTTCTGTTACTGAATATGAAAATGTATAACCTAACCGAATAGATGGAGGAATAATTGAGACAAAATGTTTTTCCCCAAGATAAAAGGTTTTGATTGCAAATTTGTCACTGAAGCCCATTTTGTGGAAATATTGGTCATTGCAAAGACTATTCAATTCCTTTGACTCTCCATGGAAATACGAATTAATAAAATTCAAGTGCAGCACGGGGCCACAGTTATCTTCGCAATATTTAAAATTTTGTAAAAGTTTTTTATGAGCCATAAGAAAGTAAATTTTCAATCTGAAAAAAAAGTTTTTAATTATTTTTACAATATATAAGATAAAATTTTAAATAAAAAATTTTAATTTTAATTCATCAACAGACTGAAATATTATTGCTACAAATCTAACTGTTCCAAAATAAAAGTGCCAAATATAAATCCCGACAAAAATAAACATATTTACTATTATTTATTTATTTTATTAATATTGTTAATATTTGTAAATATTTTTGGGGTATTACACAAGCACTGTAAAATCAATAAAACATCAAAATGATAAAAGTGCAACATTTATTAAAAAACTTACAAAATTCGAAAGTAGTATTGATCGGGAAATTGGTATGGTTGAACGCCAAATTGAGAGACGAGTCCAGATATAATAATAAAAATTTAGTGTTGGAAACCCCGAGAGATGAGGAAAATCCGGCGTGTAGACGGAATAATATAAAAGGGTAAATTGGCCTAAGCAATATTAAATGGGCGACACTGATTTATGGAGAGGTAATTATTTCCTAATTTGTAATTTAGTAATGTAGCAAACGTTGTTGACAAATGTCGGCTAAGGTGGTCTGTCGGAAGTAATTATTTTTTAATAATTTAGTAATGTAGCAAATCTTGTTGACAATTGTCTGAAAACAGTCTGAACAGGAGTATAAAAGAAAAAGGAAAAACACGAAATGGCTAGTGGTGGAAGCAAACGAGTAGTCTAGTCACGTCAGTAAAAGAGTCTAAACCCAAGTAAAGTCAAACTTTATCTATCAGAAAAGTTGATTATCCATTTGATAACCTATCTTATGATAATCAAATTTATTCGGTGGTTGAAGGGTGCAAATAAATCACAAATTGTAATTACAAAACATTGAAATAAATCGGATTGAGTTGTAATTGAGGTAAAGTGCAAATAAAATTATTCTGTTATGGGTTTACTTATTTGATTCGAAAAGGGCACGAGGAGTCAGAGGGAACCAACTTTCAATAATAATAACTCCACAATATCTTACTGCTATAAAATATATATGGTCGCGCGGCAGCGCCGCTCTCTTCCCAACAGTTTTTTATGCTGTTTTTTCCTTTTAAACATATTAATTTGTCGGTCCATCTACTTTCCAAAAATTATGTTTTTTTCGATATGATACGTTCAAACATGTGTTTGCTAATTTGACACTGAGATAATTCAAGAAGCAGATCCAAGTAGATCAAATCGTTTTTAATTTAGGGCGCAAAAGTCGAAATTCGACTCAAAGATCAAGAAAAAAGCGTAAAACAACCATGAAATGTTACATATGCAGTAACCCAATATGCAAAGAGTATTGATTAGCATTATGTCCTGATTTAAATTTAAGTGTAATGAATAAAATACATTATTTTAATTTTTTTTATTGTATATCTAAATTATTTTAAATTTAGCTTTTCATATGTTTACCATTTTATTTTTGTCTTGTTTTATGAATACATTTTGCAAAAAATATATTTATTTTGTTTATTTAACATTACATTCGATATTCCAAGTAAAATCGTTAAAAACTGTGAGACGGCTATGCGCTCAGGTGCGACCAACGGCGGGTTAATATTATTTAAAACAATAAAACCGTTAAAAGCTGCCATTAGTTTTGAATTGAAAATTTGAACGACTTTTTCATAACAAAATTTATCTATTACAAATTCAGTATTGAAAATTCTCATTTTTATATTGCTAAAGATTTATTATATTATTTTGCTGCAATGATTTTTTAAATTTTGCTTATTTTCTTCGAAAGGAGAATTTTTCCCCAGCCACTTTCTCTGGACCTATTTATCACTTATTAACTTATTATCACTTATTATGTTTTATTCGGCTGCGCCGTTCTTTTTCATTATTCCTTTTAACGCACTTTAAATGTCATAAACAGTTATATGTTCGCTTGACATATTTTGTGTTATATTTCTTGAAATTCTGTCAGGACGATTTCAACAGTGTTTTAAGTGCATTACACGAAAAAGGTCCAGAAGCAACAATGGAATAAATGAGCTCATATTGAGATCGTTTCAGGTGTGTTCGAAAGATTTGTGGCACTGCTTCCCGTTGAACCACGATATCACTAAGAAATAGTAGGATTTTTGACAAGGACTGTTTTTAATTACCACCTGTTTTTTTATGGCTTTCTTCACTGCTTTTTTTAGTGTCAGTGTTTGGGCCGTTCTTTTTCTTTATTCCTTTTAACGTACTTTAAATGTCATAAACAGTTTAAATGTTTTCTTGACATATTTTGTGTTATATTTTTTGAAATTCTGTCAGGGCGGTGAAGGATTTTGAACAAAAGTCGGGTTTCGATTAAACAGCAACATTTTAGGTTAATTATCGGCGCAGAAGTCGAAATTCGACTAAAAGATCACAAAATATCATGATTTCAGTAATTGTAGTGTAACATTCTATGAATTAAGGATTAAATTTGTCTTCTGCTACCTGTAGATAAGAGGGTTCCGGGTCGAATTTCGAACAAAGTCAGTTTTCAATAAAATAAAAATAATTTTAGACTAGATGAAAAAGCCAAGTCTAGTGCAATAATCTATATATTAAGCGTTAATGATACGTTTAATAGGTACTAGTGTTCTAGAAAATATGGGTCAAATTTTGAACCAAATTTCTGTCGAATTTCGTTCAAGAAACTTTTGTTATATGCTATGTTTTATGAAAAGGTCAGCTAAGTGTAATTTTATTAATTATAGTGTTATGCCAGGACACAAATAGCCTTGAAAATTGTTTAAATGTATCAGTAATACAACACGAAAACTAGCACCAAGATAACTTAAAATATAATATACAACACCAATTAAACATTTTAAAATTTGAGAGAATATAAATAAAAAATCAAAAACATTAAAAGTAAAATAAAATAAATACAAAATGCATCAAGAACCGCACGAAATTTACATAAAAAATAACATAATAACAAAAAATTCGACCGTAAAATGACCATTTATATAAAATTAAAAATTAATGAATTAAATGAATAAAAATAAAATATTTTTGGATGAATTAATTTAATTAAAAATGTTAAAAATAAATTACCAATTTAAATTAAGAAATAAATAAAAATTTAATTTAGATAACACAAATAATTTCAAGGTCGAATTTTGTTTAATCGCACTAAAACTAACACGCAAGGTTAAGGCCAAATTATAGGTATATATACTGATATGATTTGACAAATCTTAATCTTAATTTTCAGTATTGATTTTCCGTCGTACTTTGACACTTGATTTCAACAGCTTTACTTTAGATTAATATATTTACCTGTGAATAATGGATTCATTGGTCGATGTTTTATGGATTATTACGAAGATATATTTATGAATTTTAATTTGATGGATGTATCTGGTAATTTAATTTTGGTTTTAATAAATTATTATAATGCATAGGTTAATTTTTCAAATTGTCGAAAATTTTCCGGCCCACAGCCAAAGACACATCACAAGTTATTAAAATCAAACATATTGTTCGAACCATGTAAGTGCGTGGAATATCGCCAATGATTCGTGCCCGTGAAGGCTCCGGCGTGCGGAACGCAGGAGTTGGAACGTCAATATTATCCGTAGATAAGGAAACTTTGAGGGTAAATGAGTAGTTTATTGGCTGCTCCTTCATCATCCGTTTCCTGTAAAATTAACATAAATTTTTAACAACAATCGGCTCAAAATATCTAACACCGAGTAGTCCAGTGGGCACTCATTAATTATGAAATGAACATACATAGATCTTAAGGACAAAAAGAGGGAATGGGTAGCGGGAAAAATTGCGAAATCGTTGCAACAGTTAAAATGAATAGCCATCGGAAAAAGATTAACCCGAACGACCAAAATCATGAAAATAATGTTTTTAAATAAGAATTAAATAAATTATGTTAAATTGAAACGGAAAATATGGGCAGAACGCTGCGCAAATTTTTGGAAATAGTTAAAACACTTATCATAAAAAACTGTAAAATAAGGGCGGAACGCTGCTCAAACTTTCCGAATCAACTAAAATACTTATAAAAATAGAAAAATTAAAGTGAAATGCGACTCAACGGTTGGTATAAGATTATCATGAAACTGAAAAATAAGGGCAGAATGCTGCTCAAATTTTCCGAATTAACTCAAATACTTAACAAAAATAGTAAAGTAAAAATGAAACTGTAAAATAAGGGCGGATCGCTGCCCAAATTTTCCGAATTGATGAAAATACTTATTGAAAATAGTAAAGTAAAAGTGGAACGCGTAAAATAATGGCGGAACGCTGCTCAAATTTTCTGAATCGATGAAAATATAAAACCGTAAAATAAGGATAATGGTAATTATAATAATAACAATAATAATAATAATAATAATAATAATAATAATAATAATAATAATAATAATAATAATAATGGTGGTGGTAATGGTAATAATAATAATAATCATGGTATTAGTAGTAATGATGATAATAATTATGATAATAATAATAGTAGTAATAATCATAGTAGTAATAACAATAAATATAATGGTAGTTATGGTAACAAAAATAATAATATAAGAAATAGTAGCAACAATTAATAAAGGTAATGCATATGATGGCAACAATAATAATGCTGGTAATAATAATGGGAAACATTGTAGTTATAATAGGGATAAGGGTGAAAGATATAATGTGGGTGTATTTAACATAACAAAGGGTGTACAGGCCAAAGAATTATCATCAGAATGGACAATAATGAGAAGGACCAAGCAAATGGACATAAAGATAGATGATATGAGAGTATAGGTTAACATTTGAAAGAGATAGGAGAATAATGGGACCTATAAATCAAAATCGAGCACAGGCCTCCTATCGGCAGCTCGTTGGACCCATGGATCGTTCGGTCAATTATAGCATTAGTAATAGCGCTCACTTTTTGCGGACGATCTACCCACTCGAACACAGTTCCAACGTTGCTCAGCAACGGGTGCCTAGTGGTAAGCAAAGGAAATATTTGTATGGGGTACCTGGGTAACAACCATATAGTTTCAAAATATCAACACCCAGAAACCCACCAATAGGTTGGAAATGAGTATAAATATAATCAAAATAAAGGTACTTTTCATTACAATGAATTGGGTTAAAATTGTAGCTAACAGTGCTTGGCTGTGATTTAAGAATTAAAATGGGTGTAATTGATTAAAAAAATGCGAGTGGCCTATTTAACGGGTGAAGCACTGTGACAATAAGGAATAATAATAATAATTCAAGACGAGCGAGGCAAGATCAATTAATTGCTTTTAATATTGCCAGATCTATTGAGCAGTGATCAAATACCTGTGTCTGAGACATCCCCTTGGTATTCTTTCGTGCTCACTAGCCTAATATGTCTTCCAAATTGGGGTAAAAAAGTACCTAGACATCATAAAACAAATAAGGCTTAGCTTAACAAGAGGTAGTAAGCTACCGGCACATTAGTCAACCTTCACAGTGAAAACATGGATACCACAAGCATCATCAGAACTATGACCAAATAAATTAGAGTTTTTATACAAAAAATCAATATTTTCAGAGGCCACCGACGAGCTAGATTGCAACAACACACTACAACTACCACCTTTTAAATAAATATTTAAGTAACGGGATAAAACGGGCTCACCGCACTTCATAATAATACAAAGTCACTTTTATCATTGTTATCGGTCATCAGTCATTGTCTTCAGTCATCGTCAATTATTATTTTCTGTGTATCGTCAGTCATTTGCATTTGTTTTGTCAGCAGTCATTATCTCCGGTATTTAAGCATCTCTGTTGTCAAAAACTTATTAATCATCAAAATACTAATTAAAAAGGCTAATATTTTAATGTATTTTACAAAACATTTACATTAATTTAAGTTAATATCATTACAAACATTTAATTTATCAATATATATTAAAACATTTACAGTTAATTAATCAATTTACTTTAACTTGCAGTTTTAATTTTAAATAAAGTTAGAATATTACCATCATTCATAGCTACTTTATTAATCCTTTATCGAATTCATTAAAATTACTTTATTAACCATTTAAATGTATCAATATTTACAAAACAATTAGATTTATTTAAAAAAGATCTATTAATTCAGTCTATTAAAAACTAATGTATTTACTTTTAATATAATTACAAAATAATATTATCATCAACTTTATCATTGTATTCATTATTAGCATTTTGTAATTAATTTCATCAAAAATATTTTCATCAGCACATATTTTATTTTTTATTATCGTCTTTGAATAAAAATTCTTCATTTTCTATATCAGTTTCATACATCACCACCTATTATTTAATTCATCACCTTAATTTTTATTAAAGTTATTTGGCGCAATTTTTCAATCATTTACTTCATCTTTGTTATTAAAGCATATTTCAACACTGTCATCATCTGTATTTTGTCATTGATTTATTCAGCATTGGCATAATCAACATTTTGTAATTAATTTATTATTAATCATTTTCATATTAAATTTTCATTTAAATTTATATTCAAACATATCTTTATTAACATTATCATCTTTAGCATTTAAATTTATCTTCAAACATTTTCATTAATAATTTCTTTATCTAAAATCATCTAAAATTTATAAATGGCTAATAATAATGACTATTAATTTAAAATAAATAATAATAATCTAACAAAAGTGGATAATTTAAATAAAAATTAATTAATATTAAGTTTAAAGTTAATTAAATTTATTATAAATTATTTTTATAAATTATTTATGCTAAGTTTAAAATAAATTTATGTTAACTTTAATTTTAATTTATAAGTTAGTATAAATTTCTACTTAAAGTAATAAGCTTAGACTTAAATTTAATATATGTTAATTTCTCATTTAAAATTAATTTATAACTAAATTGTGTATAAATTAGGGTTTGGGTGGGTATCAGATGAATACTGGTGGTAAATTGTGGTTCAAGTGAGTAAATTAGTACAATTTGGGTAAAATGGTTGGTATCAAGTGGATACTGAGAGGATAAATTGATAATAGATGGATAAAGTAAGGTTCAAATTGGTAAAATGTGGGTACTGGTGAATAAATTAGTGTTCGGATAAAGAGATTTATACTCTGTAATTTCCAATACCCCCTTAAGGTGAACCATATATATCTTCTTATGTAAAGTACGTATGCATAAAGTTTGCTTCAATGTCTCTGTCTGGCTACAGGAACAGTTTTAACGTATTGGCCTAGCTATATAGCGATTGATTTAACTTAGACGTCAGCTCATGATCAAATTGGACGTAAATTTTAGATTGTGTAAAAATATGATTGTAAAAATTTGGCCTAAAGGTTAACTTTCCGCGTGTAGGGTTAGTGGTGTGGATGACCCCAAACATACAAATTATTTTGACGCCCTCCAATGGTTACCCGTTGCTAGGCAACGTTGGAACTGTAACCACTGGTCAGAGGACCTCCAAAGGTGAGTTCCGATATCAGAACTACTAAGGGTTAGTCCTATGTCTGGTTCAGCGGACTGCCGTTAGAAGCCTATGTCCGACTTATCTTTCAGGTCCCTTACTTTTCTCTCTCTCATTTGATTCACACACTTTACTCACTACACCAAAACAAATCAATAATGGAAAGAAAACATAATTTTATTTTATTTTAACATTAGTTTATTAAACATATCGCTTCTCGGAATTCAGTTGGTCGCTTTGGTACTTTCACCTTAGGCACGTCGGCGTAAACGTTCCGTTCGACCTGGCTTAGCGTGCGGATGAGATCGCTTGTTGGATTATTTCTGCTTGTCTTGATCACGGTAAGCCAGCTGTGCCGGTGCGAAAACGAGGGGGTACGTCACAGCACTAGCCTCCTGGCACGCTGATATGGCAACTTCTAATCCCTTTAATTGTGTTCGTTGTGCCTGATTTAAGGACTTCTCGTCGCTCCATCCTTGCTGGGCTGCTGTCAGGCGCTGGTAGACGCTTTTCATTTTTTCGGGTTCTGCCCAGGTGGCCTTTATTCTTTGGAGCTCGCGACTTTGCTGTAAAAGTTGTTGATGTAGATGTGCGTTTTCCCGCCTGAGCTCCTTTAATTCATGATTCAAAATTCTCATCGCCTTCATTTCTGATCGGGCCTCATTTCGCCTATCCGCATTTCGTGCCATGGATCGATCCTGTCGCTCGTCGCTTGTTAGTCCCTGTAACTTGGGCCTGTTATCGAAAGGTATCTGCTGTGAATTAGGCATTTTATAATGTAGTTACTAGGTTTGATACTGTCTTCATAGTAGGTTTATCAACGAATGTATTACTTGGCTAGTGGGCCGTTTTTATTATTTTTATTCCCATTGCAGTCAATGTGTAATCATTTTAATTATTTGCAAAAAAAATATTTATGATTATTTATTTCTCAGCGATATTCAATCATTATCTCCTGTTTTCGCTTGATTGGAGAAAGTCAGTAACGGAATTTCAAGGTCGACCTACTGTTGACTCACACAGATGATTTCCTTCTACGGGTGTTTTCCACAGTAAACGGTTAATTGTCCAGCTGGCGGATCCATTAAATTTTATTTGTTAACCAACTTCCAGTTGATTGGCGTTCTTTATAGTATTTAACTGAATCGCGTTAATCCTCTCATTTTTTATCACTGGCCACGCGATATCAAGATTCTACATCTTCTCGATCTTTCATTTATTCGGATAACTCACGGCCTGGATTCAGTTATCCTACTCAACAGTTCTCGTGTGGTTACCTGGATCTCTAACCGATGCTTCTAAGATTCGACAAATCCCTCAGTTGTGGACGTTCGGATGTGTTTGGCTTCTCCACCAATTGGTACTAGAACAGTTAACTCCTCAATTATCGATTTGGTTGATCTATTCAAAATTTTTGGAAACTTTAAATTCGAATTATATTGTTTTATTTGATTTTATGATTGCTTTGATTGTTGAGTGTTGATTACCCCTCTCTATAGCTAGTTATTTAATTTTTAGTTATTACGTGGTATTTTGTCAACTTTTCTACTGCGGCGTATTATTGAAGGTCAACTCGACTCATGTAATATTCTTGTAACTTTTAGTATCAACTAATTGTAGTTATCGATTCTTATTCGTTTAGTTATGTCGATGACTTTTAACACATGGTTTACGTATCTTTAGAAACCTTACTTCGCTGATTATTTTTGGTAGTTTTACATTCAGGTAATTCTTAATTTATTAGCTATTTTCGTACCTTTGCCTTGATTGGTAATCTTTATCGACTTCAACTGATTTAGTTATCTACACTACTACTTTAGCATCTCGAATTGTCCATAATAGTATCAATTTTCGTTAGTTACTTTTATCACTTTAATGTCTTGAATTAACTCGATCAACTTTGATTCGTTCAGTTATTTTATTGCTATCGACACGTTCTATTTTTCTCTATTAATTTTTATTCATGTTCACATATTACCTTCGATGGCTTTCCCTCTATTAATCCCTCTGATTATTCTATTACTTTTATACTGTAAATTTTCCTTATCAATTTAATGATTTTTATTATGTTAATATCTTTAATTGTCCCTATTAATCCGTTTAGTTCTTTCATCATTTTATGAATCTAGTTTTCTCCGTCAATATGTTTAGTTATTTCATTAATTTAACGAAGTTAATTTAGTTATTTTATCACTTTAGTGCATTTAATTCTCTCTATCCATTCCTTGAGTTAAAATATTGCTTTAATAGGTTCGATCTTCTATCAATTTATTTAGTTATCGTTTACTTTAATATATTAAATTTACATCGATTTATTACTCTAATACATTTAGTTTACTCTGTCAATGCGTTTAGTTATTTATTATTTTGCTACCTTAATTTTCTATCAGTTTACTTGATCTTTTCATACTTTAAATAATTTCATCACATCGATTTCGAAATTCAACTTCCCGCCCTTCTCAGTTTGACCTTAAGGTAATTGTGTTTATATTAGATTATACGAGTGCCCACTGGACTACTCGGTGTGATCATTTTAGCCGATGTATAGAATCAATATTTAGGTCGAATTTTTGGGAGGTAGGTGAAAGAGAGTCGGTCAAAAGACCAATTCTCGATCTTCCCACCACCCCTATAGCGGACATAATATTTACGTTCGAGATCCGTCGTTACGCACGACAGAACTCTCACGGGCACACACTATAGGCGGAGGAACCGCACTTACACAGTATGACTAGTTATGTTTTAGTTTACTATCTTGCGTGTTGTGTGGCTGTGGGCCAGAAAAATTTAGACATATAACTGAAGATTCGTTTTCATAATACATATATTTATTGAAACAATTGCATCATGGTTCATTCATAGTTCGGTTCATGCATATCAACATACGACAAGAGGTCCCCATACATACGAGCAAGTAGAGCTTACATTAAGTTACTTGATTTCGCAGTATAAAAACAATTATCGAGAGTTGCTCCTTTGAATAAAATTGCTCTGGCGAAAAGAAATCTATTCACTGAGTGAAAAAAGCATTAAAACTTTATGAAAATGGATTGGTATTTATACCTGTTCTGTGACCCTAACCTTGCGTGTTAATTTTTATGCGTTAAAGCAAAATTTGACCTTGCCATTATATGTCTAATGTATTTCTAATTTTTTATTATTTTTTCGATTTATTTGACAATTTGATCATTAACAAATAATTTTAACCATTTCTGATTAAAATCACTTTATTTTTGTTCAATTTATCCATGAACTCTTTTAATTTTCGTAAATTTTCACTTTTTCGGTCAAATCTTTTGTTATCATGTTATTTCTATGTCAATTCATGCATATCTTGGTGCGTTTGTTACTATTTTAATTTACTTTTATGTTTTCTATTTTATAATTTAAATTATGTGTTTTTCTCGCATTTTTAGGTGTTTATTTGATGTTTATGGGTCCGATTTTAAAATGTGCGTGTTATGTTTGCGTGCTGTTTCCAATCCATTTAAACAAAATTTTGTACTGGTCCAACACGCGGAATGATTTACTTATTCGGCTCATCGTAATCAATTACTAAAACCTGTCAATTGTGGGCTTTGTGGTTTGTGTAACCTTGACCCCAAATAGAATCTTTCTTTGCCCTCCAATGGTTACCCTTTGCTAAGCAACGTTGGTGTTGTAACCACTGGCTATGAGATCGCAAAAAAGGAGCTCTACGAAAAAACTGCTATGGCCCAATCTCAAGATGGGTTTAACGAACTACTGTTATAAGGTTTATGTGCGATTTCTTATTCCGGTCCCTTCCATGTGTGCATAATACTCCTAACACTTAATTTATCATCGAAACCACTCAAGATTTCGATTTAACGAATTTAAATTTATTAATGATAATTCGATGGAGCAAACAATTTAAAAAACTAGAAAATCAATTATAACCATTTATTAAATAGCGATTAAAGTTTGGAACAATCTTTGGCTTGTGCGGCACGACGCTTGGAGCGTTCCGCTTTTCCCGGTCGACGTTGGGTAGGTTTAGTTGCTGGTCTGGTGGTTTCAGTTGCCTCCCTATAGGCCAGCTGAGTCGGCGCAAACACCAGCGGATAGGTTACGGCATAACCCTCCTGGCAAGCCGATAACACTACCTCTAGGCTGCGGATTTGTACCTTCTGAGTTTGATGGAGCTGCTTTTCCTCAGCCCATCCACGTTGTGCAGCGGTCATTTTTTGATATAGGGACTTCACTTTTGAGGTTATTTGTCTAATCTAATTTCTAATTTTATTATTTTCATGATTTATTTTTTGACAATTTGTTTCTTTAATTTTTAATTGAATATTTCCAATTAAAATTATTCAATTTCTCTTCTACTTTTCATGAACTCTTGTTCTTTAAATAAAATTGTCAATTTTCGGTCAAATTTCGGTGTTTTCTTGTTATTTCTGTGTTTATTTCGTGCGGATCTTGTTGCATTTTTTATTATTTTAATTTATTTTTATGTTTTTGATTTTATATTTTAATTATTTCTTTCTCGTATTTTAAAGTGGTTATTTGATGTTTTATGGGTCTGATTTTAAATCTGCGTGTTATGTTTGAGTGCTATTACCGATCCATTTATATAAAACTCTGTTCTGGCCCAACATAATATTGAAAAATTATTTACCCCACAAGTTTTAATAATATATTTTTAAATTGAATTTTTAAAATTCTTTGAAAATATTTTACCATAAATTTGATTTGTAATATTTGTACATTAGTGCTTTTAATCAACCTAACGTATTGTAGACAAACGATGGCCAAACAATTATTAAAATATAAATATTTAGAAAGACTACCATAAAGTAATTACACGTTTTTAAAGGATAGTAAGAGTGTGGAAAATGATTGACTTAGCACAAAAGACTCAAATTAAATAAATAATAAATACAATATAACATGACAAAATGGTGTTCAAAACAAACAAATTCTAGTACTAATTTATATATTTCAAAAATTTATTATTAAAAATTATTATTTTTGAAGCTTGATTTTAAAAAGTGTAACATTAAAATATTTATAATTATTTATTATATTTTCTTTAAAGTACTAACAATCAATTATTAAAACACCAGATAAAACTTTTGACGGAAATCAAATCTTTTAAAAACTATATCATTCTTACCACTTGTTCTATAAGTATTTATGGACATTTAAATTAAAGAAAATCAAAATATGGTTATTGATTAAAACAATAAATTGTGATTCCATCTAAAAATTAAACATAACATTACTTTTCATTTGGACATTGTCTTGAATTTACTGCTTTGATCCAATTAATTGTTTCAACACCTACTGTAGGAATTATGTCATATCTTCCACGGTAAAATCGTCTTTGGTCTACTGCTGCACAAGCAGTTGTAAATGATTTGTGTATTTCGTAATAAGTCAAAAGTATCAACAAATGGACAACAACGTTAGGATTGACATTCCACGCTTTAGCAATTTTTAAATTGAACCTATTCATTTAATTTTTTTAATTCTTAAAAATGAATATTGTTTCGAAGTAAAACAATTTATACATAAATCTCAATTTTGTAAATGTTAATTTAAACAAATAATTAATAACATAAGGTGATAAACAGTAGATATATGTTGATGTTAAAGAGTGTAAGTCAAAGTACATGATTATGCATTATGTTCTATGTTGTGACTCATAGTTTTTGTTCTACAGCATGTGAAACACTTCATCTCACTATTAGATACATTGCTATTGGTATTGATTATATCTATTAAATGGTAAATTAACTCTTAAATTCTATTAATTAAAAAATTTTAATTTTTTGAGAAAATTATTCAAACAAAAACCTCTGAGGACAATATTTCAATGTAGTAATGTATCGATAATGAATTCAACAAACCGCATCCTACAACATAAAACACTTACACAATCGTAAATCAATATGTTATTTATTAAATTGGTAAAAATATTAATAAATTTAATTACTTTAATTGAATATAATTTTCACAATCACATTAGCTGAAATTTCTCTAGCTTCTGGACAGAGATACATTGGCAAGATTAAAAATTCATGTAATAATCACTTACAGTGCCACCGTACCCATCAAGCAATCACTGCTATGACTATCTAATGCTATATGAAACCGGTTCTCAACTCTTTGAAACGAAAACCACCGAAATGTAATACAGCGTTTACATTTTCATCGTATATATATAAAGGGGATCCGCAGAAAGATAGAAATGTGTCACATCTCATAACGTTAAAACTGCATAAAAATCATTAGTATTAAAATTTATGTTAAAAAATATTGTGTGTAGTAATTTTAAAATTTATTTTTAATTTGTTCAAATAAAATTAGGTTTGTATGTATGTGTGTATACATTATGTATATATGATAGTATTTTTGGATTTATTTTAAAGGTTTTGGAGGTCGCCTATCAATTTTGCCGAAATCAAAATATGTTGTAATATAAAAATTCAAAAAAGTATCAGTTTTGTACAAATAATATAAACATTGCCTACCATTTGTATATTCGAAAACCGCAGTCTAATTGATAGGCTTTCATGTTATACACCTTGCGGATGTAAAATATTTCTCCTTGTATTGAATCCGGAATTTCTAAATCATACATGGTCCAATTGTCATTTGGAGTAACCATTTCTATGTAATACTGATATGTTAATGGATAATAGTCTGGGACAGTAATCCTGCTGACATGGAGATCTGCGAATTCAATAATGTTGCATAAGATTGCAGGATCTATTAATGCAGAATCTGCATTTAGTCCTATCAAGCCATTACCAAATATTGTAACGGACAACGATTTGATTCCGCATCTATCCCTATGAAAAGAGCAAATTAATTCTGGATTCTATTTTATTCATTTCTAATTTCTTGATATTCCATTTTCCCTAAATACTAGGTTGTGTAAAATTATCCCGGGCAGTTTTGGATTACAATTTCAACATATAGAATGACAATAAAATTTAAACACCAGAAAAAAATAAATGAATTCAAGCAATGGTAATATACTAGGTCGTGTAAAAAGAGTTTATTAACTTATAACTTCCATGTATGCAAAGTGTTTTGTAAATTCACTTGCTGCTGCTGCCAGGGAACGTTTTACACGACATAGTAGAAAATAATAAACAAATAAATACACAAAAGGAACAACCAATGAATAAAAAATAAATGAAATAGAAAAACAGAGAGGAAAATAATGATAAAGCAACACGGCAATATAGAAGAGAGTAGACAATTTATAATGAAATGGTGCCGTTTCTTACTCGTTTTTATTAGTGGATCCCTTCGGAAATTAGTAAATACAACTCTAATGCATTTGATACACCAAGCAAAGTTCAGATAAATTCCTCTATAATGCAAGTTGAAACATAAATCAACTCATTGGAAATTATTTTTTGTGAAAAATCAATAAGTTATTTTTTTAAGTTTAAAGCTTAAAGTTATAAAGTTTTAAGAGTTAAATTATGATTTTACAATGAAATTAAATCATTATTCACTGTCGGCTTTAGAGGAGCTGGTATTCGCTCCAGCCCAGATAGCCTACCGGGATGCAAGTCACACAACTAAACCGGTGACGTCTAAGCAACCTCAATGACGGCCGGGGAAGGCAGAGCAGGCAAAATGACACTCGCAGCAGGTGACGGAACCGAACTCGAATCAATAAACCAATCGAAGACCGACTTACAAATTACTTGTTGTATCTTCTGAATAAAACGTGTCAGGCTTATCTTGTGAATTTATTAACACTACATTGTTGAGTTAATAAGCTAGAAATGTGTTGGGCCAGAACACAAACGGCCTTGAAAATGGTTTAAATGTATCAGTAATATAGCATGAAAACCCCGCACCAAGATAACCTAAAATACAACATACAACATCAACTAAACACCCAAAAATTTGAGAGAACATAAATAAATATAAAATCAAAAAACACAAAAGTAAAATATAATAAATACAAAATGCATCAAGAACCGCACAAAATTTACATAAAAAATAACATAATAACAACAAAATATGATTTATTTTATGATAATTTATTTTTCGGACATTATTCAAAAAAAGTGAGTTAAATTATTTTTGAAGTTATAAAATTATTAATTGCATTAAATAATTATATTTTTATACATCTTTTGAAAAAAATCTTCGAATATGTACACAAAATAATAATTGGGTTTATGATTATTTTTTACAACTTATTAATAAAATTTACAATTTATGCTTTTTTTCGGACTTCAAGTTTTATTCTTTGTCGACAGAAATGTTTGAAATATTAAATTAATTTTAGTTTTAAGGGTAAATCTTATGAAGATACATCCTCATTTACTAGAAATTTCTTAACAGAAACCTCAAATTTTAAATTAAAAATTTTTTCCGTCATTTTGTTCTAAAAATATCTCTAAAATGTCTATAAATTAATTTATTATAGGGATTTTTTCAACTTTTGATGGCTACACGTTGAAATTTTACATGCATGTTTTATTATGAGTTGTGTTAATGTGTATTATTTTATTTCTCTTTATCTTTTTGATTTTCTAGTCTAGGGTTTGTCTCATTGACTATTTTACAAACAACCTCAAGGTGAGTTGGTGTATTTATATGTTATAAATTTATTGATTTTCTTTTTATATTATAGGTGATTTGTCTCAACGTGACTTGGTGTATGACTACAGTGTTGATTTGGTTTTCAAATGACTGCAATGTGATAATTGAAGTAATTTCTAGTACATGATTTTATATTAGAACTTGCTGCCATTACAAGCGGATTTAGTGACACAAAGATGATATTGCTTGCTTAAACACCTAATTTTTATTATATTAAATATATTTATATATTTGATAAGCATGGTTCTGTAATCTGATTATAACGTTACTCGATTCAATACCTAATGGAAAAGTTTCGTGCATGCTACATATAACAAGCAAATAAGATTTAAACTAACTATCCATTAGAAATTTTTTTTATAATTTTATTAAATTTCAACTTCTACAAAACTTACTGAGAATCACATCCCATAACTGACATAAGTAAATTTTCAAGTGAAGGTTGGGATTCATCTAAAGCAAACCACAAAACAGACTGTTTTATGTCATTAATGAAATTGTGATCTTTATTACTATATTCCAACGCCTTGGCTAGATGTGATTTTGGAAGGGAAGTTACAGGCGTAACATTTGCATTGGCCTCTAAAATACAGAAAAAATGTAGAAAATTCAATGTTATGATATAGAAAAATTTCAATTTTCTACTTTAACCTTCAAAAGTATGCATAAAAATTCATTTTAAAAGGATGTGTGTGTACGTTTTTGTGCATATTTTACGTGGTCATTTGCAAGATTCTAATTAATCACTGTAGTCTTACTTTCATAATAAATTTTTAACTAATTTCTTTTTTGTGAAACCACATGTAAGACAACAAAGTTTATCTTAGCAACGCTGAAGTGTGATATCTGTTTTTCGTAATATAACAGTGTCAGGGTACTGTTATATTTACAATAAAAATACACAATTCGGAATATAGTGCATGTGGAATGCAAAGATCAAACATGATCTTTCCATAATAATGAACCGGTTTTTATTATTATACGCATTTTGATCTCTCCATTCTAAATTCATAAAGTTCACAAACGTACAATACAATACCACATACATTGGAATGACTACTTGACATCTCCGTTTTCTAGTTCTTGATAGATGTTAATTGGGAACAACACTACGATAGACTCAATGTTAGATAAAAAGAATTATAAGATAATATTAGGGCTCTGATCTGAATTTTGGAATAAAAATTGTCAAGAGAACAAGAATTCAATTCCATATAAATAATAAAAGTCTAGATTAATTTATTAATATTTTTTTTGTTGAGGATACCTAAATAATTGAGTAAAATAGTTAATAAACATGTAAAATGATTAGGCGAAACAATGATAAGTGATTAAGATGTGGTTCTGGAGCTTAATAAAAAGGGATGAAAAAGAAATGTCGAATAATGAGAAGCAAATAAGAGAAAATCAATAAAAACAGACAATTGAATAAAAGGTCATTTATAATTAACGAGTGCAAATTTTAGAAAACAAAAATAAAAAGCAAAATTTGCACGTTATTTCGAAAGCCCTTTCAGAATAAGGGAAGAAATGTTGTTTGGGAATCCGGGAAACTGCATCTCTAAAAATTATTTATCTGGACAGCTGTCAGTGATTATAGAAACCCAAATGGAATTAGCGGTAAAAGATAACTGAAATTTTATTTGATATCAGTAAGTATTATTGGGTGACGAAGTATAAAAAGGAATCGCAACTGGAATCAGAGTGAAAAATTGGACTAAGGAGACAAAAAGAGATTAGAAAGAAATTGGACAGAATTCGACGAATAATTGGAAAGGAGAAAATTACAGAAAATTATTGAAGAAAATATTAAAGAGAAATTTGGAGAAAACTTAAAGTTGAAATCAAGAAAAAAAGGAAATTTGAAACAGAAATTAAGCGAAGTCAAAGCAAAGCAACTAAATCAGATTTACCGATCTCAGAAACCCGTCACAGTAGTCAAGTTATTGTGAAATCCAATTGATCCGAAAAGTGCTATTCTTCCGGAAGGGTCGTAATAAGCACCAAGTTGTGACTGTAATAGATAATTCTTTGTGTCATTTTAAATTGGAGATAGTGTGTTAATCAATAATGTTTACATCGTTTGGAGTTCATTACTGTTGTAATAAAGCACGCTTGGAGTCAGATTGATAATACATCCTATTTAAACTCATCTTCAAACCCCAAAATTTTCAATATTTTACATTTTTCATAACAAATGTTAACAAACGAAAGTAAAAATCCAATAAAAAATAAACAACCAAATAATTAAAAACTTGCAGTCATTTTGAAGATTGATTTTAATATCTTTGATAAAATTTACCAAAACTACTAAGAAAACTCCAGCTGAAATGGTGTTTGGAAAAAGATTTATAGTTAATGGTTTTCAGAAACACCGATAATAAAAGAATCAATCAAATAACAATTCGCGAATTTCGAATTGGAGATTTCGTTTTAGATGAAATGGATAATTGCAATAAAATCCAAATAGATCTATGGGACCTGAGAGATCATTAAGAGACTGTGCGCGCTAAGTTATGAAATAAAAATGGAAGTATTTTAATTATAAAAATTTAGTGGAAATAGGTTTTTAAACAAGAGGCATATAATGTATTTTAAAATAAAAATTAAATTGTCATTAAATACATATTATTAATATATACGGAAACAATAATGGTATAATAGTTATAATTTAATGATTTAATTATTTAATTAAATCATTAAATTATTATTATTATATGTTACCCGTATGTTGAAATCCTTACTTATACATTAATTATTTTTATATAAAACCCTCAAATGGATTGTTGTTCATTTGTTTAAATACTATTGTATTATAAATAATAAACGTATTCGAAATCTTGATTTTTAAATGAATTCAATTAATACCGTAAATTTTGTTGCTAACAGTGATAAGGATAAAATATATTTTGTTTATAATATAATTCAATAAATGTCCATACCTTGTTTAGAAATATGCTCAGTAATTTCTCTTAATGTGTCTTCGATTTTGTTCACTGGCCAAACTACTTCCTGTTGAATGAAGGAGACTTTAAAATTATATCCGTGAATAGATATTATAATATGTGTCGGACACTCGCCTTCACACAACGTTTTAAAATATCTGTAAATCGAATCTCCTGATTTAGTTGGAATCTAAAACATTAAGATAAAAAAATGAAACACCAATATATAAAGTCATTGTAGAATGGTTTTAAGTTACTAAATAAAAGCGAATTGTATCCAATGAAAGCCAATGAATATGTAACAGAGGATTCAGTATATTAAGAAGATATTATTTTATTCAAATCTTTCGACAAAGAAAAAAATGTCGATTCTTTTCAGGTTATCAAATTATAAAACTCAAAAATGACTTGAAGAGAAACAAAAAATTGAATGACATTTTTCTTCAACCAGAACCATTCAGTGTGCAAGACAATTGTTTGATAGCCCGCATCTTATATTTATTAACAGAAGATGAATGGGAAAATTATATCGAACAACAAATGAAAAGGATAACAAAATATTCTTGCAATTAAAGAGAAAACATCAATGAAATCCAAATAATCAAAGAAGAAAGACCTCAAACAAAAATGGTTATGGAAATAAAAGAAGAACCAGATGTCAAAACTTATAAAAATATAAGATGGGATCTTGACTCAGACAGTGAGTAACAGAAGACATAGAGCCAATGGAATTAGATCAAGAAATCGAACAAATAGACGAAGATGAATTAGGACCCGAACCAATGATATCAATAGAGGACACACGAAGAAAAGTATATAAGACTAATATGTGGTAAGAATGTGAAGAAAACGACGGTAGTTATGGATCACAAAGAGATAGATATCTGTTTTGTAGAAAAAGGTTTTAAGGACATAATCCAGACGCTTCATGGAGTAATGTTGGAAGATTGACGAGTCAAAGAGGTCTTGGAATTGAAATATTACATAGTGGGAGTACGAGAGATATAGAATGAACATATATATATAGATCAAACGATGGATTATGATAATTGTGATGGTAACAACAATTCGATGATCTATGGCATTATAATGACTCATAATTAATAGACATTTGATTAATTTTATGTTTTTGGTATATATATTTTATTATGTTGATATTAATTTTTAGTTTTTGGACTTAAAACAATTTTATATGATAATATTAATTTTATATATTTATTTGATTATATTATTTTATTTTATTTTTATTCTGATAAATGTGAAATACCATATATCTAAAATTAAATATTATTAAAAAATTATTTATTTTTCTACGTGCAAGTTTTCATAAAAAACACTTCAAGTTCTGTTTGAGGCAAAGCGTCGATTAGACAAGAGAAAAAAGCACAATAGGTGCAACAACAAAAATAAAAATAATAATAATAAGTGAAATAATAATAATAATTGACGCGAGGCGTCATTTAGTATGTAAAAAAGACACCTTAAGGGCCAATAAACAACATAAAATTTATCTAAAATTAAATAAATTAAATATTATTTAAAAATTATTTATTTTTCTAGGCGCGAGACTTCTCAGTTAAATAACCCAAAAAAATTCTTAGCCAAAGAAGAATTTCATAGCTATTATCGACTTTTGAAATAATAAATTAGAGCATACAAATTACATAGCTTAGGTCAGGCAAATACATATAGTAATTTATCGCAAAGGATATAAAGTATTAAGACTCTAAAAATCAATTTATCAATTTGATAAAAATGAATATTTATTTGTGTAAATATAACTTGTGATATTTAATAAATATTTTTTGAACCAGTATTTTGTCTTATTATTTACGTAGGACATCAAGTTGATATTTTGAGAACCTCAAAAAATGAACTTTGCCATCATTTGACAAAACGAATTCCACTGGAAGAGTTGAATGTTTAGTCTGCCTTTCATTAAAATGCGATCGGAACCAATGTGTCCAATTTTGGTTTTGACGAGATTTTTGTATATATAATATTTCACATCAGTTGTTTATTTAAGATTTTTCGGATAAGCTTCCAAACACTCAGCTACATCCACCACCGAATATATTTTGGTCATCTCAGTTTGAAAACAATCGTATGCAACTAAAAAAGTCGTAGTGTTAATAATTCCTAATAACTCTTACATCGTCAGAAGCATGTCTCATATTTCATGTTTATTATTACATTATAGCCTTCGATACCAAAGAGATAAATACTGGAACTGTTATGTTTTGAAATAGATTTAAGAATTTACCAGACTTCGAATTATTTAATAAAAACTAAAGGAAAATACAGTCAAAACCTTTAAAAGTATATTACCTACTGGCTTCAACAGTAATAAGTTTAGTAAAATGGCGGGCGAATCACATCATTATTCTCAGGATTCCAAAATGTCTTCAACTAGTTTAATTTAATTCTTGATTCTGCTAATTTTTATCATCCAATCTTTTATCTTTATAACCATTTATTTATTGTTTATTTTCAATTTTCTTAACCTCATTTTATTTTGAGATTATTGATCGAAATATTTTTTATATTAAAAAAAAATTTTCGACACTGCGTTTTTCAAATGTTTTCTATTATAATTGGTAAAAATATTTATGATATTATTGTGATGCGCTAAATGAAAATATTACTCGTCCGGCATTGAAAACGCTTCTGTACATAGACATGGAAAGCATTTCACCGCTTTGATCACGCTCTGGGGCAATAATTTCATGTCGCAAGCAACACCAACAAGTGAGCAAAGCATGGAGGTACTTTGCAGCGCGCTCTAATTGACTTTTGTTATCAGGAAGCCAAAACTTGTCGTGTAAACTGGAAAACCCGGAAATCATGCTGAAAGGTATTAATTCCGTGTCAACATTGAAGTAATATCTGTCCATCCACCACTTGTAAAATAACCAATGTTTCATTTGAAATTCACAATCAAAAATTACTTTTTCCAACCAATTTTTTGAATTTTCTTTCACTTTTCTATGACTCTTTTCTAGTAAGTACGTGTCCTCGATTGCGAATTTGTCAATCGAATCTTTATAATTTAAAAAAATATCATTGGGCATAATTGCGCGTAAATAATCTAGGTACATGGACAGAGTAATCCTCAAATCCGGATACGGCAAAGGGGGTAAATGCAGATCACTTTGAAATGTTCTTGAATTTTTAAGCGGTTGCATTTCTCAAATAAATTAACAAATTTTTGTTGTTTACAGAATAAATTATTTTAATTATTCAATTTAAATTGAAATTTAAATGATTAAATTTAAAATTATTAATTATTCGTATAATGTATAATTTAATTACTTAAACATTCAAATAATTAAATACTAGAATTTATTCTCTACATTTTTTACGTATTTTATTGTAATTAATAAAATACAATATTGAAATTAAAATTTTTCATTCATTTGAGACAAATTAAGACAAAATTTTTTTATTTAGTTTGCGAAAGACGCAAAATATTTTGTTTGAGTCAACCTCAATGGTAAAAGCGTAATAAATTACATTTTTGGGGTTCTTTAAATTTTCAATTTATTTAAATTTTAAAATAAATTGTTAGCGTAATATTTATAAAAGTATAATTTAAATAAATAACTAAGTAAGCCATTTAAGTAGTGTATATTATCTGAAATATTACCAAATAAAGTAGGTGCTGTTCGCCCCAATACGAAATTTAACAAATATTTGATAAAGAAAGACTTTAAAAAGAAGAAGAAAGACTTGTTAAAAGTTGAATAAAAATGACATGGGGCTATTATAGCTTGGAATTTTATTTTTTTGATTAACATTTATTATTTTAAATACGAAAACGATTGTTTTGAAATAAATTTTTAATAATTATTTTAGGGATTATTGTGAAAGATGAGATGAATTTTTTTCCAAATCAAGTAGATTTGAGGTGCAATGTTTGATAAACAAATACAAACTCCTTCATTTAAAATCTTTTTTATTTCAATAATTGTATTTGTTAAGGCCTGAAAATCCTTACTCTTAATGATATAATCTTGTAAAAGTATCTCTAACTTCCCTTTTCTCAATTTTAAAAATTACCTTTTTATTTTAGAATTAAAAAACTGTTTTTCCACCTAAAGGTAATTTTTTCTGGTCGAAAATGCAAGAAACCGTTATTAATCATAAAGTCAGTTATTTTAAACTTCCTAGATCTCCTTTCGCGTATTATCTCATCAATTATTGGCTTTAACATGCAAACTGATTTCGGGGAATTATATACCATCCAAGATTCGATAAGATCAACTGCCATAAATACTTCCTTGTTAGTCGGATAACAAAAAAATTCCTCCTATGGATTTTCTTCCTTTATTGCATCAAAATCTTAGAAAGCATAATTATAAATAAAGTAGAATCCTCTTCGATTGATTTTTCTTGTGTTGGAAAATTGTTTTCAATTTTCAATAATTCATCTTCAACTGCTTCGATTGTCACCTCTCCTATGATCAAATATTCTTTTTCTAAGAATCCCGCCTTACAAAAACAATGCTTAATAGTTTCAATGGAAACATCAGACCATGCATGATGGATCATGTTTTCCACACTATAATAATTTTATCTTAGATAAAACATCGACATAGTCCAATTCTTCATGCAAAATATTTTTTTCGAGTAGCAGTGCTCTGTAATTGTATTTAAATGAGCGAATTATTCCTTGAGTTGGGTTTTGGTAGATATAAACATTCAACATTTGACAAGGAAATTTCAACAGGATGAACGGTCGCATTATCTACAACCAACAAAATCTTTCTATTGCTTGTCTGTATTTTTGGATTTAAAAGGCTTACCCACTCCTCAAAATTAAATGCATAAGTTTTTCCCCCTTTGCACTACAGCAAAGCAAAACTGTAATTCGTTGTTTCGGAAATCTATGTGTTTTGGGATAATTCTCAGTAAGAACTTTTGACGTGTGTTGTGTTGCCTTAAAGAACAAAGCAGCTTCATCACAATTAAAAGTGTCCTCGTTTTATATCATTTAATCAACGACCCCTTTTCTTTGAAAAATGTCGAAATTATATCATCATTAACCAAGGCAGATTCCCAGATAGTACGCGCTATTTTAATTTGTGGCGGTTCAGAAATAAATTCAACCAACCAGAGGATGCACAAAATCTGACAATTTTTAATTCTTCAGCAATTTTTATTGCTTTCGATTGCAACAGTGCACCGGAAACATCTTAATCTGAAACCACTTGAACAGTATTTTGTCAAGTTGCTCTGTTTTATAAAGTTTCCTTCTTCGTATAAAATTTAGTTCAAAATCAATTATGATCTTCTTTTTTAATATTACATTTATACATCCTAACGAAACATTATACTTTCTTTCAAGTGATCACTAATTTGCATGGTTTCTGGCTGCCTCTTCGATTATCTTTTTTTGTTTGGATACTCAAATCATGTCTTTTTCGTTTCTTTTCTGGAGATTTCATGCATTGAAAATTAAAAATATCTAAATATATGCATTAATTAATCATTAATAAACTATATCATGAACTTGAATAATTAAATGTTCGCATAAAAAATAAGCTAATTATTAATTTACGCAAAAAAAATTTTTAAAACAATCTACCTAAATTCGAAATTTATATAATTATCATTTTTTTAAATATTTTTGTTGTCAATAAAACTGAGTTCTCTTGTTCATAGATAAAAATTAATTATGTCCATAATAAATAAATATATATTTCTCAAATTAATAATATTGAATTTCATAAATGTTCATAAATGGAAGATGTTCATATAAGGGGATGTTCATATAAGAAAGAGTTGAGTGTATTTCGTAACTTAATACAATGTGATTGAGGAATGTACAAATTTTTATATTTATGTTATTCAGAAAATGAGGAAAGGGAATCAGAGGATCAGACCCTACTGAACATTTCTAAATAATAACTCAACAGCTTATTGTAATTGACTTATAATCAAAGTCCTATTGAGAGAATAGACGGACTAATAATGATTGAAGATGATCACAGGGTTTCAAGCGCTGCGAATTGAAACGAGCCTTAACTGTCTTTGTGAAGTCCATCATATTTCGACGGACGACCAACTACAACATAACATTACTGACGTTGCCAAGCAACGAGTTCCTAGTAGATAGGATGCGTGTTGTATGTCACTAGGTTTATGGGTTAGCAAACAGACGGTTTTGAAAATCAATAATCAAATAATTCAATCCAAAAGAAGTATAAGTAATGTTGGGCCAGAACACAAACGGCCTTGAAAATTGTTTAAATGTATCAGTAATATAGCATGAAAACCCCGCACTAACATTACTTAAAAGACAACATACAACATTAATTAACACCCTAATATTTGAAAGAACGTAAATAAGTATAAAATCAAAAAACACAAAAGTAAAATAAAATAAATACAAAATGCATCAAGAACCGCACAAAATTTACTTAAAAAATAACATAATAACAAGAAAATTTGACCGAAAAACTACAATTTATATAAAAGTAAAAAATTAATGAATTAAATGAGTTACAACAAAATATTTTTGGTTGAAAAATTCAATTAAAAAAATTTTAAGAAATAAATTGCCAATTTAAATTAAGAAAATAATAAAAATTTAATTTAGATAACACAAATAATTTTGTTTTATCGCAATAAAAATAATACGCAAGGTTAAGGTCAAATTGTAGGTATATATACTGAAGTGTTTTGACAAATTTTCAGTCTTATTTTACAGTCTTATTTTTCTGAATTTTACGTGGTGTGTGTTACAATTGTGAGCCGTGCATTCAGGCAATTAACACTGGTAAGTGTTTTGTCTGGACACGAAAACTCTCAGTTGGTGTGCATTGACTTATGATTTAAAAATGAAGGTGTACCTGCTATATGAATGACTTCACTATAAATTTATTGATCGATAATGATTAACTGACTAGTGATGATGTAAGTGGACAATGATTATGCTAATTTATGAACTTCCGACTACTATGTAAGATGTGACAGGCCGAATAAACAATTTTTATGTATCGAAGCTTTTATCTAATTTAGATGGTAATATTTATTTATTAATTTTTCGGCCCACAGCCAAAACATACCGCTAGATAGCAAACTGTACATACAATTCGAGATGTGTAAGGGCCGGTATATCCGCCAATATTTCGTGCCCGTGAAGATTCTGCCGTGCGCAACGATGGAATCCAAACGTCAAATCATAAAACTGAATAGCGAAAGAAGGTTGCTTGAGGGTGGATCTTTTGACTCAACTTTCTCGCACCAAATTTCGATGAAATCGACATAAACTTTTAAACAACCTTCGGCTCAAAATCACTAACACCGAGTAATCCAGTAAGCACTCATTAAATACAATGTGAACACAAATAGATCCTAAGGACAAAGAAAGGGAAAGGGTAGCGGGGAAAATCGCGAAATCGTTGCAACAGTTAAATTGGAAAGACGTCGGAAAAAGATTATTCCGAACAACCAAAATCATGAAAAAGAAATAATTTAAATAATATTTAAGAATTAAATAAATTATTTTGAGTTGAGATGGAAAATATGGGCGGAACGCTGCACAAATTTTCCGAAATAACAAAATTCTTTATCGAAAACTGTAAAATAAGGATGTAGTACTGCTAAATTTTTATATAAATAAAATATTTTCATAAAGCATAGTAATAAGGACGGATCCCTAAAAAAACTTAATAATATTCATGATAATAGTAAGGATAATGGTAATTATAATAATAAAAATAATAATAATAAAAATAATAATAATAATAATAATAATAATAATAATAATAATAATAGTAATAGTAATAATAATAGTAATAGCAGTAACAATTAATAAAGATAACACATATAATAGTAACGATGACAATACTAGTAACAATAATAAGGAACATAGTAGTTATAATAGGTATTGGGCAAAAACTGATTTTGTTTAACCAGCACGATAACGCCTGTGTGTTCTGGAGCGGAAAACTTAAAAAATTTAACAAAAATGGAAAATATAAAGAAAAATAAAATAAATAAAAATTTTGATACATAAAAATGTAAAAATTTTAAAATCAAAAGGAATAAAAATTTATAATTTTTGAATAATCTAGAAAATTCCTTGTTTTAATGTATCAAAACACACACACGAACAATCGTGATATATAAGGCGATGCTGGTTGAGCAAAACTCACTCTCACTCTCTCATTATTAATCATTTTTACTCATTTTTACTCTCTCAAACGCTTTAAATACTTTCGTTATTATTTAATTTTGAGAAAAAGACAAAATTGATGATTACGACAGTTTATGTTTTGGACGTCTTTTGTATGACATTTTTTTAAAAAATAAAGTTTTCACTCAAAACCGTTTTTTAAATTTTTGACGAAGTCATCTTATCGTCGTACCTCCATCATGAGGATTTAAATTAAAATTAAAATTTTTCTTTGCGTTGCTTGGATGTTAGTTGGTATACACCATAACCTACACTCACGCAAGATAGTAAAATTATATTTTCGTTACCCCGGATCGAACCGGTATGTTAGCGGGAAGCCGTGGTGAAAGCAGTAGTTGGAACCGCTCAGTATTCCACCTTCCTAAATCCTATCGCCCAACCCTCGAAAGAGTAGTGTTGAGGTTTTGCGAAAGGTCTAAATATAAAGTTTTACATAATATTACGAAATACACATATAGAGTTACACCTAGTAGAAATAACCGAGAAATCAACGATGGTACGAACTTTCATACAAAATGTCACTCGCTAGTTATATAAAATTAAATTGCAGCTATAATCGACAAATCGTGACTTGTAACGTAGAAATTACAACGAACCCTATCTGACAAAGATCGACTATATATTTAATTAGATTTTAATTACAATTTTTAATTTTAATTAAATTTTAATTAGATATTAATTACAATAAGGTTAATCTTAGTAAATAAATCAAAATTTTATAAATTACTATTTAGTAGTTTAAATTAAATTATTTTATTTCTTAACTTTAATAAATTAGGATTTTTGGGGTTTAAATAAATTTCTTAGTAAGAAAATCAGGAATAAAAGTTTTTGAAAATTTTATAAATAAAAATTTTTAATATGATTATTATTAAGGGTAATGTATATACAATTAATCCGAAATTGATTATTATAGTTATTGTTGTTATTGTTAATATTACTATTAGTTTATTGTTGTTGGACATGAATTTTAGACCCAAGTTTTAAGTGATTGGCGACAACATACTAGGGTCTTGACAACATGTTGACTTTTGCGAAATTTTGTGAAATAAGAGGACCCCGAGTGTCCCCAGCAGTGGGCATATCGCGTTGGCCGGCGCCACGTCTATGAGCACTGTTTGGGATACTCTTCCTGAACGTGTAGGACAACTAAGATGAGTGTGCCTCAGCCCTTCCATCATCCAAATAGTGAACTTCCATCTTCAAGAAGAGAGTTACCGTAGTAATATATTGGATATGGAATAGGGTTATTCATAATTTTAAATCTTCATAATCAATTGTTAACAAAGTTAGAAGTGTTAAAATTAATTTCTTTCAGTGGAATCAAATAGAAGAATAATAGAGAAATTTCAAAGGGACATTTCAGATTATCATAAGGAGGCTTTAAACCAAAGTCAGAGAGCGGAGGCCATGGTGCGGAAAAGCCGCCACATGGAGCAGACGTGGCTTCGTCCAGAAGCGGTGATCAAGTTTAAGACCATATTAGAGGGTTTGAAAGCCAAGCTGGCTCAAAAAGATGAAGCCCTGCAGCAAGCAGAGGAGAAGGCCCAGGCGCTGAAAAAGGAAGTTAAGGAACTCAAGTTGAGGGATGAGATTCTCACAGGCCTGGTGCAGAGTGACATGACACTATCGGCCAAACAAGAGGCCATAGTGATCCGAAATGTAACGGGGAAGGACATTGGTGTAAAGATCCTCACCCCAGGACTTTTACGCTCGCTAGTAGAAGTGCCGAAAAGAAATAGGAAGAGGAATCGGCCTAGCAAAAAGGAGCGTGAGAGGTTGTTCAAACTTCACAAGGCTTGCCTGATAGGACATATTCTTGATGCGAACGGTTTCTAAACACCGTGCGTTCAATAACTTTGATCTTGTGATAAACCTTTTAATGTTGTAAGTGTGGATAAATTTAAATAATAATTTATGGGTGTTGCTTTTGATAATAGTATTAAAAATGATTTAAAGCATTTGAATATTGGAATGTTGAAATGGTTAAATTGTTGAGTTAAATATTAAATTAGATAAATAGTTGAGACAGGAACGATAGAGTTAGAGCACGAAGTCTTCTACGACAGCTCGTGAACCCAAGGAGGGTTAGGGCATTAGAAGTTCTTGAAGAGGAGCTCACCTTTTGCTAACCTTCCACCTACTAGTTCACAGTACCAACGTCAATTTTGACAGGTGACTAGCGGTAAAATCTCTTATGCAGGCGCTGGGTGGGAAGTAGTTACCCTTAGGCAGGTTTAACATTTTGGTGACCCATCAGTGCTCAGCATAGGGATAAAGGTAAGAGAGATACTGTGGATATTTAACATAACAAAGGATTAACAGGACATAGTAAAATCCATAATACAAACAACGAAAAGAAGGACTATAGGAATAGACACAATGATAAATGATATAACAGTGTTGGGCCAGGACACGATTTTGTTTGAATGAATCGGTAACAAGCACGCAAACACAACACACAAATTTAAAATCAGACCCATAAAACATCAAATAACCACCTCAAAATATGAGAAAGAAATAATTAAAATATAAAATCAAAAATATAAAAATAAATTAAAATAATAACAAAATGCATCAAGATCCGCATGAAAATAACATAAAATTTGACTGAAAAATTGACAATTTTCGTAAAAGTAAATGTTGAGAATTTGGTTAGTCTGTTCCCTTAGCCCCATGTAGTTTAGTAACTTGGAGAATGGATTCAAAATTTGAGTCTTTTCTCCAAATAACAATAATAATTAAAATTAAGGCCGGGAAAAATAAAAATAGAATTTGTGAAAAAATGAAAATAAAAAAAGACTTTTATTTGGAAATTTGGTTTTTGTAATGTAGTGATAATAGTTAAAAAATATTATAAATTTTAAATGTTTGTTTAAAAATGTAAATAGTAAATGTAAAACTTTTGAAAATTGAATTTGTGATTAGAGTTGTACTTTGGAGTAAACTTTAATTGAAAAGTGTTTATATCAAAAATAAAGGATTTTGGCTCTTTAAAATGTCGTTAATGTGTTCGATTTCTAATGAAATTCCTGAAGTTCCAGTTCTTAATAGAATCTCAGGGCATGCTTATGAAAGAAGGTTAATTGATGAATACTTAACAACCAGTGATTTAAATCCAGTCACTGGGGTACAGTTTTCTCGAGATGATTTGATTGAAATTAGAGTTCTAATGCCCAGTTTCACATCAATTCCAGCCTTATTGAAATCTTTTCAGGATGAATGGAATGCTTTGAGGCTTCAACGATTTATCATGAAACAAGAGAACCAGGCTCTTAAATGTGAATTGTCTCACGCTCTTTATCAATATGATGTTTCGTGTAGAGTTGTGATTCGTCTAGCCAAAGAGGCGAACACAGCTCGAGAAGCTTTGCATACTCTTAAACCACAAGTTGGAATTACATCTCACATAGTTTCTCCTCAAGCTGCACAATTCGATACAAGTGAAGCAGGAAAAACTCTTCGTTGGATCGATATGTTAAATGCTACAGTTCCAAGTCGTATTAAAACTGCGCTTGATAAAATCCCAACAAATATTCAAGAATGTGCTATGGATGAATATCATAACTTTCTGTTTGATGGTCTAGTTTTGGGGTATTTGATGGCAGCGTTGGGTTCAGGTCATAGTGAGCAATCAAATGGAGAAGCCTGGACATATTCTGACGCAAATATTCTAATCTTCAATCAAGTAACATCAACCCATCTGAATCAATTCAATAAAAAATCACAATTGGATCTGTCGATCGGGGTTCTTCCACAGCTGCGATGTCTTAGTATCCTTGTGGGCCTTGTTGAAATCGATAATAAATAAATTAAAAAGATGATGGAATTAATGAAAAAGTTGAATTAAAATAAAATAAAATTGACTGGAAATAATTTAATTAAAAATTTAAGGAATAATTTGTCAAACCAAATCAAGAAAATAATAAAAATTAGAGTTAGATTATACAAATAATTTCAAGGTCAAATTTTGTTTTACTACATCAAATTTAACACGCAAGGTTAGGGTCATACAATAGGTATATATACCGATTCATTTTCACAGAATTAACTTACCCGTCTTAACCGGACAACTAGTCTTAATCAATTCTGATTAATCTCAACCAGGAACCAGTTTCAAGCAGAATAAATTCTCTAATGTGAGTGGAGGAATGCTCGAAAACTTTCTCCACGTCGCTTCCTTACAACCTCATGTGAGCTCTGTTTGGGCGTCGGCGTGGGGAAAGATTTGTGATGACGTTTAATGAATGATGATTTATCAGATGCTACTATATACAAATAAAAGTTTACAATCATGAAATCTTATGTCGAAATTTTTTCCGGCCCACAGCCGTCACATCACCGCAAGTCAATAAAATATACACACCCCAACCAAACTCTGTAAGTGCGGTGTAAGTCCGCAAATAGTTTGTGCCTGTGAGGCAACGGCGTGAGAACGCAGTAGTTGGAACGTCAATATTATCCGTTATAGGGGAAATTGGGAGGTGGTGAGGTAGTCTTTTAACTGCCCCTCTGCATCCCATTTCCTGAAAATTCGACCTAAAATCTTAGATGACAATCGGCTCAAAATCACTACACCGAGTAGTCCAGTGGACACTCGTAATATTCTAATATCAACACAAATAGTCTTAGGATCAAATTAAAAGGGATAAAGGGAGAGGGCGCTGTAAATCGTTGCTATGATCACGATTAAATAAATAAATAATAAAATCAGTAACGGTAATAATTAATGATAATATTATGATGACGAGTAATAAACAAATAATGAAATCGGTAATGATGATAAGTAATGATAGTAAATTTCAATTGATATGATCACAATTAAATAAATAACTACTAAAATCAATAATGGTAATAATTAAGGTCATAGGAGTTAGATGACCAGAAAAAGTGATGACAATAAACTATGATGACCATGACTAACAACGAGAATTTAAATCGGTAAAAGTAAAATGAATAACTTACTAGAGTAGATTGATAGAAAGAGAAAAATTAGATATGCGTCTACGCCGCGATGACCACGATTAGTAACGGTACTAAAATAAAATCGAGTAATAATAAATTAATAAAAAAGTGTTAACTTCACGAAATATAATGATCAATCGGCGCCACCGGAATTTAACTATCACGAGAAGTAACATTAGATAAATTAATCACTGAGTGAAAAATCTAATTCCTAATCGAGCACGAGTATTTACAAACACGATAAATGACAGAAATTTAACTATAAAAGGAATTGACCATAAATGCAAATCTAGCAACTATGATAAATCGTGGATCTAAAAATAAGTAAAAATTTTACAACCGATATAAAGGTATCGAAAATCTGTAATGATGATAAACGCAATTGTAAAACGAGACTCACAATAAAGTTGTAAAATTAATGAAATGATAAATAATGCCATGAGATAAAAAATTGAAAAAACTCGACGTTAAATTTTGGAGATTTGATGCCATGCATGATAGGCGAGATTCAGGAGAAATGAGGCCTACAAAATGAATAATAATCTTCATCAGTAGCGATAAATAATGATGATTTCCGAAGTCCCCTCACGAGAGATCAGCATTAATGATAAGGTAAATTGCAGAACTCAACGCATACGATACGTCCCATACTTTCTGTCATAGTATTATACTGAGAGCTGCCCAACAATTAGAACAATAGACGCTCAGTGAATTAAATATAATAGTTTTGAATAAGACAACTGGATCCGCATGTCGATAAAATAAATCGGATGTATAGGTTACCATCGGACTCAATTTCATCATTAAAATAAGATAGTGATCCAGGAACTTGTTTTTCGGGAACAGGGAATCCCATGCTGGAAATCTGAGTTTATCTAATTCATAACCAGAAAACTGTATGACCATTATGTAAACTGATACATCATCTTGAGAGCAGCCACGGAAGGAAAATCAATCACGATAGATCACAGACAGATAGACCTAAGACCTAATGTAATTATTAAAGAGAAAAAAAATCATCATACTCACCCAACTTCACCGACCACCGGAGCAACAAATCCCAGAAAAATTCAGAACTAGTATAATCCAGCGAACGGGGAAAGTCATAAATGTAAACGTCAAGATCAACAAATGTTGCCACGCATATAGTCGAATCAAAATAGAAAAGGGGGTAGAATATCTCGACCAATCCAGTTACAAATTCACAACCGGCCTATTGCTATATGAATTAGTGTAACAGCACAGTGACGAGAAGGTCAGAGAAATATCAATAATGTCACGACTAGTGACAAAAATGGAAGGAATAGACACGAGTCAATAAGAAATGCGATTGTTACAAAAATTAAATAAATTAGATATTGAAAATCAAATTCGCAGAAATCATTCGATGACGTGGCACTATCCTGGTGGTTTATATAAAACCAGATCGTTGTGTCAATTCCACTATTTTCTAACGGAAATAATAAGAAAAATTATGAATTCTCGTAATGAACGACAGAGAATCGGAGAAGCCAACAATTTCCGGAGAGAGGCCAACACCGCAATTAGTAGAGAGCAAACCACGCCGCAAGACGGTAAGTTTTTTATCTTATTAAACCCTTTTATCATATGAATTAATGCGAGGACCAAGCTTCCGGAACAGACCAACCACAAACATTCTCCAGTAAAGATTTGCAACCTGTCAATAATGTTATGTTCAATAAAATTTATTATGGAACCATATGATTTATTTCCTCACTATCGACTATTGATATAAATTGACAAGTTCATGAATTTCCAATTCCTCGATGACTTACCGGCACCCATATCGTAACTCGCCATCCATAACTTCTGACGAATGCCACCAGTGACCAGCACGACCTGAAACAATATAATTATAATCCAAATATCGAGATAGCCGTTATGCACTAGTCCGAGATTAATAATTATGACGACAGTGGCATCACACCCACAATGAGAATGAACCAAATTATCAAGAGATCCACAACCGAATTACACTTTTCAATAACAAAAACGAGAAACGAACGGACATAGTGGCGTGGAGTCACCATAAAAGAATGCCTAAACGAAGGCAAGCCCATCACGAGTTCCAAGTTATGACCATAAGAACCACGAGTATATGACAAAGCCAAATAGTTATGGCGACAGTTACCGACTAGACATAGGAAAAATTCACCTAGAGCACGAAAAGAAATCTTGATAGATAAGTGATGAACTAGCTACGAAACGACACCAACAGCAGTACTCATGACAGTACCCGTCCGGTAATCCGATGATCCGATCCATCTATCTATCTGCCCATCAGCAAGCAAAGTCGCCACATATATGTTAAATTTATTTAAGATGATTGTATAAAAATAGTCATGATTTATTAATTGATTTAATGATCCAAAATTGCCGACCACTCCTGGATCGACGCGTCCCGCGTCACCTTGCGATTTCCTGCACGTTTGGCCGCCAGATGTCGACAAGCCTTGTAGGACGCGGGATTTTCAATCTCGCCAGTAAGGGAATCCCGCGCGGGCACGCAAAGCGACCTGGGAGAAGTTGACCTTCTTTTTATTGCCATCAAAAAAGAGCCCGGCCACAATCCAGCCCGAGAAATCCGAGGGCAAGCAGAGTTCATACTAACGCGCCTGGAAGAGCACCAGCGCCTGACAAACAGACAAGTGGAAAGAGCTAAGCGACATCTAGCCAAAATCAACAAAGCAATCGCAACGGGAAGAATCCAAAGTACGGATGGGTACACCCCTCCGTATATCACCTCCTTTAACCTCGAAGATCCGAACTTGGATGAGTAGTCTGAAGCAATGGTTCCACGAAGAATACTGACGAGAGAAATGAGAGACGGGGAAAGACGTCGCCACCATAACCAAGAGCAGCTATGCGCTCACGAGCTTCTAAGGCGATACAGAGAACGAAACCGTTCGAGATATGAATAACCTCGATGTATATTGTGAAAAAATCTTGGATTTCATTTTAATTTTTTGTTTCCCTACTCACAATGATTGATAATGTAGAATTATAATGTGCTTAGGATCAGATTTTGTTTAAATTGAGAAGTAGAAATGTAATAAGTGAATTTCGTGAAGAAAGAGGGTTTAGTGACTATTCCGTTCTTGTAGACATGGAACCACACAGGATTTTACAAGACGAATTGAACAAAGCTCAAAGATTGAACAGAGAGCTGCATCTACAAATTGTGCAGCTAACAACAGAAATCCAGCATATCAAATCCGGCTGGGTAGAGCCGAAGATGGTGAAGGCTCTATATCAGAAGATAACCGCCGCCCAACGGGGTTGGGCCGAAGAGAAACAACTGAATCAGAGTCAAAAAACCCAGATTCGCAGGTTAGAGGTAGCTTTGTCTCCGTGCCAGGAAGGCAACGCAGTAACTTACCCGCTGGTTTTTTGCTCCCGCTCAATTGGCCTACAAGGAAGCCACAACGACCAATAAACCTGCGAGAAAACCGCCCCGACACCGACCTGGCAGGAACGAGCATGCCAAATGCCGAGCCGCTCAGCCAGCAGAATAAAACATTTTTTCGTTATCATTTAATAAATATTGTGGCGTTCATATTGTTATTCCCGATTAAGATTTGTAATACCAAGATTTAGTCAGTGTAAATACAAAATAAAAGAGATTTTATTCTACATAACGAAATAGACAAAGGTACGAATATGGGACGAGAATAGACAAAAGCGCACGCAGACCTTCTACCGGTAGTGCGTTGAACCCACCTTAGGGTTCTGCCAGAGTAGTTCTTTCGCAGCGCTCACCTTTGGCGACCTCAAAAACCAATGGTTGCATTTCCAACGTTGCTTTGCGACGGGTAACCATTTGGGGCAAGAATAGTTATGTGTGGGGTCAAGGTTACACTAACCAGAAGTCCCACAACAGTATGGATTAACATTTAAAGAAGATGGGAGTACAATGTGACCAAAAACTCGAAATCGAGCATAGGCCTTCTATCGGAAGCTCGTTGGACCCATGGATTGTTTGGTCAATTATATCATTAGTAATAGTGCTCACTTTTTGCGGACGATCCACCCACTCGAACACAGTATCGACGTTGCTTAGCAACGGGTGTTGATTGGTGAGCGAATATATCTGTATTGGGGTTATCTGGGTAGCAACCATATAGTCTTCAAAAATTTTAACACCCAGAAACCTACCAGTAATCATAGCGTTATAGAACTTTCCTTGATCGCGTCATATTTTATAAATAATACTTTGTTCTAAATTTTTAAATTATAAGGAAATTATTGCAAATAAAGAGTGAGATTTAATTTTCTTTATTCTTTACATTTTTAGTTGGATGTTAATCAAAATTTTATTCTGAGTAATTATATCTAACAAATCATAATTTTTTTTTGAAAATATCAATTTATTTTAGTAAATTTGATTCAATTTTCAAAAATTTTAAAACAATTAGACGATTCTGAATGATAAATTTAAAATTATTTTTTACTTTTTTTATTTAGTTAAATTACGTTTTGTTTTATTTACCATAAATGTAGGCCATTAAATTTTCTTAAAAAGATTAAATTTTAATCATATTAATTAATAAGAATAATATATTTTTCATTAAATTTTCATTTCATATAGTCTTAATAAGGTAAAAGACCATCAAATATAACAAATAATAATCAAGTTTTTCAATATAATGATTTGGATTGTTTCTTTAAGTCAGTTAAAGTTTAAATCTTAAATTTTTTGAATAATATTTAAACTTCTTAATTCTTAGAATTATCAAAATTTAAAAATGAGTGCAGTGAAAGACAAACGTAAAGCTAATCGAATTCAAGGTGGTTGGAATAAAAATTCTGATTCTAAAGCAACATGCAAAATAGTATTTGAACCAGAACTTAAATCAAACAGTATAGATATTATTCCTACATTTGATGATAGGGTTATCGGAGAAGATAAAGAAAAATTTAATATAATTGAAGTTTCTGAAAATATATCATTAGACATAAATAAAGATTCTCTAAAGTATTTCACTAATAATTTTCCCTTGAAGCACTACCAAATACTAGTTGATGAAACAATTCCTGCAACGATTGAATTAGAGAAAGGTTTTCTATCTTCTGATGAAGCTTCAAATTTGTACCAATATTTTTTACATCATTTGCCATGGGAGCAACGTGAAAATGCTACACCTAATGGAGAAAAGTTTCTTGAACCACGAAAAACATGCTGGTATGGGTTGCCTTATTCTTATTCAAAAATTAAAATGCCTCCAAATGATAAATGGGATCCAAAATTGAGACAATTATTGGACCAAGTTCAAAAATATAATAATGGAAAACCGTTCAATAGTGTCATGTGCAATCTATATTTTGACAATAAGAATTCCATAGATTGGCATGCAGACGATGAGAAAAGTTTAGGCGAAAATCCAACAATCGCAAGTATTTCACTTGGATGCTCTCGTGCTTTCGAAATTAGTTATCGGAAGGATTTATACGTAGATTATAAAAACAAGTCAAAAAATCCATATCGCAGCCGAGTCAAAGACGATCCTCCGTTTGACGGTTGTTCTATTCTCTATCGAGTTTTTCTGGGAGAAGGCAGTCTTTTGATAATGTCTGGTTCATTGCAAAATCATTGGCTGGTTGGTTTTATTTCTATTAATATTTATTCTACCTTTCCATATAAAAATAAAACAACTGGTGTAACATGTATTTTCTTTCTATTAATTAAAAGATATTTTATAAATTATAAGTTTTTTGCCTGTTTAACTCATAGATTGGTGAGTTGTATATTTTCAACGTATATCCTACATTATGTTTCTTAATACCCCAAACAGTAATTATTATCGTTATAACTATCCGTATATAGTTCAATCCATCATATTAGTTTTTATTCCACCAATTCTCCAGCTCCTTTGCTATTAAAAAGTTCCACCAATTAAATACCGAAAAATGGTGATTTCTTAATTGTGTTGCCAAATTTTGCAATTATTTTCACATTTTTTCTTTTTGAAATACACAGGCGCGTATTTAATAGCATTGATTAAGATATTTAATAATAACAATTTAAATCAACCAAAGTAAGTTTGTGCTATTATAATTAACCAATCAAATCCCGATATCCAATTAGCAGATTTTCTAAATATGACAATGACTTAGTTAAACTGTTGCTTTATCATCGGTCGAAACGATTCGTTTAATATTAAGCATATTTTTAGACATGAAAAGTAGAATCATACTGCAATGTAAATTAAACAGAAATATATTTCGTTTTAATCCTAAAATCAAGATCAGTTTTAATTCGTATACTCCATTACTAGAGTTTCCTGAGATAATTTTTTATATCTAAGAGATTTTGAACAAAAATAGTATAAATTAATAATCTACTGATATTTGTCAGTAATAATAATATTGATAATAATTGACATGTGCTTTGATATTTAGACCGCTAGAAAATAATATTAACTAATTAACTTCAAACAGAGAATGGCTTTCATTTTCGACGGGTTAAAGCTAGTTTATCATAAAATAGCTTGGGTCGTAATAAAATTCTAATCCCAAAAGCAGATGAATTTATCTATATCACATAATATTGCATCATTAAAACCCAGCGTAACTTAGTAGCAGCCATGTCGTTACATGCTCGTCATACTTAGGGAAAGGGTTAATATAAATTAAGGTTTCTAACATTTCTGTTTGCAGCATGTTTGATTTGGTTTTTCCAAGATGATTCACTTCGCAATGGAGGACTTATAAATTTTAATAAGTTACGGATTTGAGCATTTCAAATTGATTTTAAAGGAATATTTGCACTCAAAACCTGGACATCATTAAATTTGCTAGATGCATTTGTAATAATGGTTGACAACTAAAAATCTGGACTAAAAATAAAAAGTTAAACATACCGGAGGTGAAAATAGTTATATTCTTCGGTTTCAGGCATAAATGTGCAACTAAATAATCACAATATGCGACACAGATGCTTAGGTCTAATTTACTTGATTTTCCACTCTAAAACTCTGGCTAGACGAATTTTTGTCTGTACTGGGAGCATTATTTTCTGTACAACCTTTACAACAACCTTCCCTAAGCAAAATTCGATATGCCGTTGCAGTTTCATGGGTACTTGCCTTTCAGGTCTTGGAATATTGCAACTGCTTGAGAATTCCCCAGAAATCCTCAATCGGGTGAAATTGAACAATTTGGGAGATTCATGTCTTTGAGGACTACTTCAATATTAAGCTCATCGAAAACGTCCATGGCTAATCTAGTGTAATAAAGTGACATCCCCACACTTCTTCCCGTCGTTCCAAGCTCTGAGTAGTTCTTCAAAACGGAATGTATTGTGGATTTAGAAATTTCAAGTGCCTTGAAATATGGTGAAAGAGGAATAATTATTCTTGTATTGTACGATCAGGTAATGCGGCTGTTTTTCTGTTATCCTTTCAGTCTGTAAGGTATAAAGCTATAATCAAGCGATGATACGAAAAATGACAAACCGATATTCCCCTAATTTGATGTATTTGAACAAAAAACGATAATTTCTTTTTAGTCAATAATTTTTGCGCCAAGGTTTTTATTTGTCATCCGTTAGCATTATGATTGATGCAAATTGCATGACGGTGAAGTTTTAAACCTGCTTAAAATCCTTTATATATTGCACTTCATACAGGATCAATTTTGAAGTTTTGGTGTCAACATGGACTGCATTGGCACCACTGAAGACACATTCTTGTCGTTGTGCAAGTGAATCAAGTAATATACTAAATAATTTTTAATGAGCATTTGATTGAATGTTCATAGTACAAATACCGATCAGTCGTTCAATTTATTGAATATTAATATTTTTTAATTATCACCTGTTACGATATTTGTAGGAAAAGTTCATTTGTACAGCATCTTTTCGTCTATCCCATCATCTCTGGATAATTTCCCAATTCCAAATTGATGCAAACAAGCTCTTGCAAATATTTATTTTTAACTACAACTCCATTTGTGTTTTTTTTATATTCTTGGATAAAATTTCTTACAAATTTGCAATGTTTTCTCCACCAGTATCTTCAGATCTTCCACTTCATTAACTGTCTAGAAATTTGTTCTATCTAACGAAAACTACCGAATTCAGCCATATGTTGTTGCTCTTGAAAGAGCCTCTACTTCAATATCTTGTTTAATCAGTTGATTGATTTTGTCCTTTTCTATTTTCTTTACAAGTAAAATGATATTAGGATAACTAAATTAGAAAACCATTTATATTCTGAAATTGCCGTATTTTCAATCAATAAGCCCTTATATGGTGTCATCCAAACCATTGTTTATTGCAATTTGATGCAATCAATAATAAGACCTGAGATAATAAATAATGGGTCGAAAAATTTCAGGCGAGTAGATAAATAAATACCTACACACCCATCAAGATTCACAAAATTACTGTCAGAGAGGCAAACCAAAAATAAATTCGACAATGATAACTTTTTTTTCATATTGGTTTATTTTTGGTTTTGTTTTTGCTCAGGGGTCAAAATTTTAGTTTTGTTTTGGTTTGGTTCCAAACCCAAACCAAACGAATTATGCGTTAGTTTATTGTTTGGGTCATGTTTAAATTTAATTTAAATTTTTTTATTAAACAATGTGTTAATTTTGTTGGCATTTAGTTTGCAAATAATCATCACCATTTCTAGCTGGTCTGGTAATTTTTGTTATTTAGTTGACATCGCAATGACTGGTTGTCGACAACATCTGGTTCGTTTAGTTTAAAACCTTATGGTTATTAATTAAATTCATTGCATAAGTTTTAAGAATGTAAGTATTCTTAGATTTAGTTGAATAATATTTCGACTTATTAATTATTTTGAACCTTTACATATTGTCCAAGTGAAATTAATAGGAAGCAGTATTAATAAGAATCTGGTGTATGATAAATTAATTTTTGATGAAACAATATAAAGCCATAAGTTTAAAGAATGCTGTTTTGTTATGAGTAACAATCATCCAGAAAATTTAATGCGTCATCTTAAAAAGAAACATCTGGAAACCTATGAATAACTTGATTCTAACAGAAGTAAATCTTAAAAGACAAAGGATATTGGTATATAAAAATCTACGTAGAAAAAATTTATTTCTGTTGAAATTTGTTTTTCTTATTCACAGGCTCTTTCACTTTCTGGGTTTTGATGTACTCATTGAACATAACAAATTCAAAATGCTAATTATTGTAGATAATATGAGTTAAGGATATTAAATAACAATCTATGTAACATAGGATGTAAGAAAAATTTTAATATATAAGTAAATAAGTATTCAAAAAACAATTTATAATTTACCAAACAAAAATTATATTTTTTTATTGATTTATATTATTATTATTTGTATTTAGCACAGAGTTCCCAAGGAATATCACGATATGGAACCGCGGATAAATTTTACTTTCCGCCATATTATTACAGATAGTTGATAAATTTATGCTATATTTCTGTTTGTTTATCGAATAGAAAGGATTTCTTATTCTACATCGGCAATTTCATAATTTCTCTCAGATTTTACTATTTTGATTTCTATATATATTTATTTTTTATTTAGTGTGTGTAATTTATTTTATTTGTTGAAAAGTCGTAGATTCAATTGTAATTTTGTGCTGGGAAATGTTTCATTCTTTTATAGTTCAGATTTTCTGGATATTATTTGAATTTCTGGAGCATCCATTAAGGACGTCCACAAAAAATATCCAAATACACTCCTCCCATTGTACCATTCTGTCCCTCCATATTGTTCCCATATGCCCCTTTTGGGAAGACTCCACTTAATGGATGTTCCCTTAAAAATTTAATTAATTGATTCTTTTATGTAGTTAAACAACAAATGGTTGTTTACCAATCAGATGTGACAGTTATACGTTGCTCTGGTGTCACCTAACCCATTTATTCCTACAAAACAGGCAATTATTTGCTTCAACGAGTTTCTTTTCTGAACAATTTCTGCTAGGGTTGGTTCATCATGTAAGAGCTGTACTGTTTACCTTATAGCTCATGTGCATAAGTGCAAAATTCGACACATGCAGATTCTATGTACAAATTTTGATGTACGATGGCTGGATTTTTTGAATATTTTATACCAATTTGTTTAAGCTATTGTCAAATTATGTAGTATACAATGCCTCAATCTCACGGCATGTCATGTTATGATCTTGCATTATCATTCGATCTGTTTTGAACAGTTGATTTTAGTAGGTAGTTAGGGTGACATAATTTCTCGTATTATCTTATTTACATAATTATGCAGTCAAGGTAATTAGTTTTTGTGTGCTCACATTTTTTTGAAATTATTTTGACACATTTTTTTAAATTCAAAATTTGGCGAATTTTTATGAATTAAAATTGTTTGAGATATTTTTTTGGAATTTTTTTTCATCCACAAAATTTTTTCAATCACACTATAGTCAGGGGGTATTTTTGACTCGATAAAAAAACAATAAAATTGGCTTGAATCGACTAACGATAAAAAAGCATAAAAATATTATATCGATTAAAAAACCTAAAAAATATTTCTTTGATTAAAAAGCATAAAAAATAATTCATCGATTAAAAAGACTAAAATTAAATTCTTTATTAAAATGCCTAAAAAATAATTCATCGAATAAAAAACTACTTCCCACCAAGCGCCTGTAAAAGAAATTTACCGCTAGTCACCCAGCAAAATTGATGTTGGTACTGTGAACTGGTGGGCTAAATATTAGCAAAGTGTGAGCCTCTTTTCAAAGACTGCCAATCCCCTAATACTCATATGGGTTCACGAGCTGTCGTAGAAGACTTTGTGCTCTAATTCTATCATCCCCGTCTCAACTATTTATCTATTTTAACATTTACAATATTTAGGTGAACTATCTCAACCTTTCAATATTTACCTGTTTTAAATTATTTTTATTGCTAAGATCAAAATTAACACAAATATAATTATTATTTGAATCATCATAAAAAAAACAATACTAAAGTATTTATCACATTCGAAACAATATTTAAGTGTTTATTGTAATGTTCAATGAGCGGTATTCAGAAACCGTTCGCGTCGAGGATGTGTACAACCAGCAGGGCTTTGTGGAGCTTGAATAACCGCTCATGTTCCTTCTTGCCAGGCCGATTTCTTTTCTGGTTTCGCTTCGGCACTTCTTCTGGCATACTTTAGGGCCCTGAAGTGAGAAGTTTCACTCCAATATCTTTCCCAGCCACATTCCTAATCACTATTGCCTCCTGTTCGGCCGATAGTGATGTTCCACTTTGTACTAATCGTGTACGGATTTCATCCTTCAGTTTTAACTCTAACACCTGCTTCTCCAGCTCCTGGGCTTTCTGCTCCACTAGCCTCAAGGCCTCATCCTTTTGGGCCAGCTTGGCTTTCATACCTTCCATTTCGGTTCTCAACTTAGCAGCTGTCTCTGTACGGAGCCAGGTCTGTTCCATGTAGCGGCATTTTCGCACCATGGCCTTCGCCCTCTGACTCTGAACCATCGCCTCATGATGATATTCAGAGATTTCTCTCCTGAATTTCTCGATAAACCTTCGCAATCTCGATGGAGCTCTGCTTGGATGTCAGTGTGGAGAGAGTAGTATTTGTATGATTTGTCGTTGGATCAAGTACTTATTATGTTGTTTTGTTAATATTAATAAATTATTTATAATATCTAAAATTATTTTCTCTATAATTATTTTATTTCATGTCGAAAGTTTTCCGGCCCACATCCAAAGACACATCACAAGTCATTAAAATCAGACATATTATTCAGATTCGTGTAAGTGCGTGGAATATCGCCGATGATCTGTGCCCATGAAGACCCGGCGTGCGGAACGCAGGGATCGGAACGTCAATATTATCCCATATAGAAGAAATGAGAGATAAGGAAGCGGTTCTTGGGCTACTTCCTCGTCCCTCAGTTTCTTTAAATTCGACCTAAATTATTCTACACACGGCTCACAATCACCACACCGAGTAGTCCAGTGGGCACTCATTAATTATAATATGAACATAATGCGCCTAAGGTCAACCAAAGGAAAAGGTGACTGAGAAATAAATAAAATGAAATTATTGCTATGAAACTAAACTACTAGGATAACCACAAACAAAATGTAAACTATGAATGAGAATTTAAACCAGTTATTGAGCGATTACCCTGAACGCATAATAATTAATAGTCTAAGTGGATCATGAATCTAAATAAATCAGATTTGGGAACTTCAATAGGTACAATCATAGTTAAGTGAAATGTAGTAACGAATTTTTAACTGGGATCTCGCGCTAACCATGATGAGGTAATTGTAAAAACCCACAAGAGTAATTGTCTTAACCTAAACAAAAATTCTAACGGGAAAATGAACCTGAAACCGTCACCATAAATTCAAATCTAACCAATGCCTTAAACTTGACTATAATCATAGAATAAATGGCAAGAGTTGTTAATATTTAACCAAATTAAAATCACCTAATTCACCTAGCGAAACGATTAGTACAAACTTAAAATGTAAGTTTTAATAGAAATCGTTGATACGTCCTAAATGAAAAGAATAAAATAGAATAACCAAAGGTAACTGACAATTAATTATAACGAAAATATGATTCGAGTTATAAACTCACCTACTCCTAATAATGGTTAAACAAAAAATTCCCCAATAAAAGAAAAACTATCGTTAAAGTATAATCCATACAAATACTACTTACCTATGAATAAGAATTTCCTCAACCCAAAAGAAAAACTTTAACCCTAAGGATACGGAGATAACAATAAAAATTTGTAGTACTCCCCCATAGTGACGAATAGGTGATGAGACGGGATAATTTATTACAACCATACCCAAGTTCAATTAAAAGAATCAAAGAAACGCCAAGCTAAGGTATGCCCTAAATTACCTTTAGAAAACGCCACTCTCGAAAAATCCTCTAAAGACATGTCTTAAAGGGGCTTACAATCATAAATAAATAAATTCCCAATGAATGTAATAAGAGCATATAAGAATTTGAACTCCGTCCATTTTCGGGAATACCACGCATTTTGCTATTATGATTTTTATTGAGATACCGACATCTCTAAATTACCTCCGTCAGGTTTTCTTGACCTAATAACTAACGCCGAACGATTTATTTAAAATAACACAAAAAGGAAAAATCATAAAGTTAATGATCCATAAATGGTCCCAACGAATAACTTCCTAAAAGAAACTAAATAAGCAAAAATCGAAAAAATTAGAAAACATAAAATCATACCATTAATAATAATAAATTAGAAAATAGTTTGGCTAAATAAAATAAATCGAAGACATAACATTTGACAACTAGTACCCATGAATTCTACTCTAAAGAAAATATGTAAATAAGATCAGTAAATAACAAAAACAAAAGATTGTACTATTAATGATAAACCCGGAAGATTTCTCATTCGAATAAAGGGTCTGGTAACTGAATAATCCGTTTCCCCGAGTAATGCTAGAGGAATTCAATAAATAAGATCAATAAATTAACGAAATGAAATTAATACCTACTATAAATTCACAGCGGTCCCATAGTGGAAAGGTAAAGGGAAGCCGATATATAATTCCGCCGATGTGCCAGTAGCGTCTCAACTGTTCAATACATATACTTAGCACACACGTACGCACCACCACTTCAATAGCCATGGACGAAATCGATTATTGAATACGTCACATGCATGCCAGTAACTACGATATACACACAAATCAATATCCAATAAAAGAAAATTGAAACCTATTAATATCTACCGGGAACGTGTAAAATCGTTAATCCGACAGGCATGACAATCCACAACAAAAATTTTGCACACTCCACTGCGGTTCTGGCAGTAATAAAAAATCAAGCCCCGGGGCGATTCAATCCATAAAAGCCAAAATAAATATATCGCACACCGACACCACTAAATGCCCGTAGTAGTGACCTTTACGACACACGCTCACTACTGACCGGTGTTCGTACTCTCTTCCGAGTCTGTAAATGACACCCGATGCCATATATTAAATGAAAATTCAACGACAGATTGAATTTCAAATGGAAAGAGAAATGAATTCACCAGAAAGTTAGTTCGATAATTTACAGGGGAATTCGTTCAAAAATCTGCAGGATAATTCTTTGAATAATCATACTGTGGCCGGAATCATAGGGGAAGACGTCGAATTAGATAGGCAGCCCTTAAGTAAATCATGATTTTAATTTTTGTTATAGTTTAATGTTTTATCCGGTGCAAGCCATTGAAAATCTTTATGACCAGTTCATTAACTCAGGTGAAATGGAGCAATTCAAATGCAGCGGCGAAAACTTTTAACTTCAAATAAATAATGATCCAAATTTACACTTCTTATTATGAATTTATTAATCCTAGAACCCTGACTGCTGGAAACAGGTTTATAATTTATTAGTTATCTAAGTTAAAATTATAAGCATTTAATTTCTGTAATGAGATTTAAAACTACAATTACTTGAACAAAAATTTTTGAAATATTATTCGTCAAATTTTCTCTGTGGTTTTTCGAACTTCAAATTACTTACCCAATTTTTATTACTTGTGGTCCTTTTCGGAAAGACTAACTATTCTAGCTTGAAAAATTTATTATAAATTCTCTCATTTTAGAATTATATAATCGCTGAATTGTTGTTATGAAAAATTTTCGAAATAGCTCAAACTGTTCTGGGAGGATCTCAACATTATCGATTGATTCAGGAAAAGTTCTAATCATTTTTTGTTGCATTATTTCATTATAATTATGTTGAATTACTCAAATCATTTTAAATCACATTTTGTTGCATTATTTTATTGTAATTGGGTTGTATTACTCAAATCGTTCTAAATCATATTTTTATTGCATTATTTTACAATGATTATCTTGAATCACTCAAGAAAAATTCACAATTTTAGGCATTTCCATATTGGACTATTTGATAAAATATTTAGACATTTTAACCATCCTTATATCATTGTAGGTATTTTAGTTTTATGAAACCTTTAGGTACGATACTCATTTTAATTTATTAATTACAAAATCTTTAATACACCCGGAATTTTACTATTTACAAAATCTTTAATGCATCTGGAATTACGTGTAACTCTAAATATATTGATTCTTCCGAATTAATTCGTGAACCCTCGAGTATTGTTTAATCACTGGTAGTTAAATTTTGACATGATGACCATAATTTGAATCGTAACATGATTAATCCTCCTCAAATTAACATTGAGGCCATGCTGCATTGGTTGCTCATTAAAACCTTTACTTTTGTTTAACTCACCTTAAATTTATTTACCCGTTTAGAAAGTTCTGAACCTCTCGTTTGGGTCCACCCATCTGTTGCAGACCAGTGGCGTCAAGCATGGAAACGTGCCTATAAGGAGAGGTACCCCGACACGCCCCAACCTGGAGAAAAACGGCGAGAAGATATACTCCTGATAGAAGACACCATGAAACAATTCAGGGCGAAAGGCCAACCCGGCAGCCCAAGTCCGGCCCAAGAAATTCACGAGCGGGCTCGAGCCCTCCTGGCCTGCCTCCAGGACCGTCAAGGACGGACTAACCTACTGGTAGACTAGGCCAGCAAATGTCGAGGAGGACATTACCAACGGCACGATCGCCGATGCCTATCCACCCAGTCCGAGACCGGCCCGCAACACGAAACGACCCGTGTTTGTGATTTCAGGCTGTTCTCCTGAAGAGGGGCTAAAGAAGTTCTTCGAGAACTCGTGACTTCACCAACCCGTAAATTCTGTTTATGTGCAATAAATAATTATTTGAAAATTCGTTTTGTTTTCTTCCCATTCTTAAACCATCTTATAAAATATGTTTAAAGTAACTGCCCGTGTGTGGATTTATGGATTTATTAATAAAAGGTTTTGATGTTCGTCATTACAGGGATGGAGCCCTTACCAATACTGCAGCTGGAGTTAGAACGCGCCCGAGCAGCTAACAAAAATCTCCATGAGCAAAATGTTCAGCTGGCTAGGGAAGTACAGCAAACGAAGGACGTTTGGATGGAGCCCAAAAGGGTAAAATTGCTTCACTAGTGGCTTACAGCAGCCCAAAAGGGATGGGAAGAGGAGAAACAGTTGGTGCAAAGTCTGCGAATACAAATAAAGGGGCTGGAGGTTGCACTGTCAGCCTGTCAAGAAGGGGCAGCTGTGACCTATCCCCTCATATTTGCACCCACTAAATTGGCTTACCGGAGGCGATAACATCCCCCACCACGACTGAAATAACAACCCCAACTCCAAACAGTTACCGCCCCGGGCGGAAAGAGCGAGCTAAGCGCCGAGCCGCTCGATTGCTGAACAAGGCCTGATAAACTAATTTGTGAATAAAATGTTTACCCAATTTGTAAATAAATGTTGTTGAGTTATAGATTTTAGGTGTTTAATTTCGTATTTATAGTGCTTGTAACACCGTATCCAACACACAAAATATATCACTACAATATAATAAGTAGGACTGTTTATAAAATAACACTATCAAATCTTTTTGATATTACGATAAACTCTAATGATAAACGTACGACAGACAAGGGACCGAAGGATTTTAAAGCAAGCGCAAGTCTTCTAACGACAGCTCGTTGGACCCAGGGGTTGTCTGAGCAATTACAGCATTAGTAATAGCGCTCACTTTTTGAAGACAATCCACTCACTCGAACACATTTCCAACGTTGCCTAGCAACGGGTGCCGAGTGGTAGCTAGAAAATATTTATATGGCGTTACCTGGGAAACCACGGAAAGAATTAAAATAAACATCAAAACACCCAGTAACCCACCAAAACTATTTAAGTTCCTTTATAATCCTAAGGCGACTCTCTCTTTAGGGATCTAATTATACTATCTGGATGAAGGAAGGGATTTGAACACACGCATTTTATTTACTTTATATGTTTGGAGAAAGCATCTACAACAGTGTTCATAGACGTGGCACCGGCCAACGCAATAGGGGCACTGCTGGGGACACTCTGGGTAACCTCCTATTCCCACTAGATCATCATATTATTGAGAACTATGTTAATGAAGTCATTACTTGCATAAAAGTTGAACCTTAAATTCATAACAACAATAACAAAAAAACAATAATATTAGCAATAACAATAATAACCATTACAATTATTTTTCATAATAATTATAAGTACATTAACATTAATAATAATAATAATAATATTAATAATTTTGATTTTTAAAATGCTTAAAATGTATTCCTAATTTTCCTAGTAAGAAATATACTTTAAACGTTAAAATTTTAATTTATTAACATTAAAAAATAAAATTATTTAATTTAATTTAGTATATAGTAAATTATAAAATTTTAACTTATATAATGTAATTAACCCTATTGTTAGTAAAAAACTCCTAATATATATTACCTGTTTTCATTCTAACCCTTAAAACTCAATGGTTTGGAAGGTATCCTAACCTTATAATAATAATGACAATAGTAATAATAAGAAATAATAATAATAATATTAATGTTATTAATAATAGCAATAATCATAACAATAAGAATAATAGTAATAATATTAATAGCAATAATAGTATGGGTGATAATATTAAAATTAATAATCATGGTAGTGATAATAATACTGATAGCAACGATAATAATAATAGTAATATTATTATTAGTAGCAATATAATATCCATAGTGGTACGGTCATAACAACGTTGATAACGATAATAATGATAACATATATATATATATATATATGTTGAGGATACCTAAATAATAGAGTAAAATAATTAATAAACATGTAAAATGATTGGGGGAAACAATCATAAGTGATTAAGATGTGGTTCTGGAGCTTAATAAATAGGGAATGAAAAAGAAATGTCGAATAACGAGAAGGGAATAAGAGAAAATCAATAAAAACAGACAATTAAATAAAAGAAGGTCATTTATAATTAACAAGTGCAAATTTAGGAAAACAAAAACAAAGGAATATTTGCACGTTATTTCGAAAGCTCTTTCAAGATAAGGGAAGAAATGTTGTTTGGGCACCTCTAAAAAATGATTTATCTGGACAGCTGTCAGTGATTATGGAGACCCAAAAGGAATTAGCGTTAAAAGATATCAGAAATTCTATTCGACATCAGTAAGTGTTATTGGAGTATAAAAAGGAAACGCAATTGAAAGCAAAACACAAAAAATAAGACAAAAACTGCAGAAGACAAAGAAAGACAAAAAAGAAATTAAAGAGAAATTTGAAACAGAAATTAAGCAAGGTCAAAGCAAAGCAAGGCAACTAAATCAGAGTTTCCGATCTCAGAAACCCACCTCAGTTGTCAAGTGATTGTAAATCTAATTGATTTGAAAATTGCTATTCTTCCCGAAGGGTCGTAATAAGCACCAAATTGTGATTGATTGATAATTCGTAGTGTAATTTTAAAGTGGAGATAAAGTGTATTAATCAATAAAGTTTATATCGTTTGGAGTTCGTTACTGTTGTTTAAAAGGACGATTGGAGTCAGATTGACAATAATTCCTATTCAAATTCATCTACCAACCCCAACCATTTATATATATATATATATAATGGCATACATGAAGTTAATATGGATAGTAATAATAATAATGATAATAATAATAATAATAATAATAATAATAATAATAATAATAATAATAATAATAATAATAATAATAATAATAATAATATTAATAATAATAATATTAGATCAACAATAATAATAATGACAATAATAATGATAATAATACTAATATTACTAATAATAATATCAGATTAATGATAATAATAATATTAATACTAATAATAATAATTACAATAATAATAATAATAATAATAATAATAATAATAATAATAATAATAATAATAAAATAAAATTAATAATACTAATGATTGTAACAATAATAATAATAGTATTAATAATACTAATGGCAATAATGATATTAACGATGAGGGGGATCCTGATAAAGATAAATTGTGTTTATAAGACTTTCTAGGGCTTGACTGTGATATTCGTGGTATGAATACTGTTAAGGTTGATTAGGAAATGATGAAAATAATAATGGCGATACTATTGACAATAATAATAATAATATCAACACTGAGGATAATAATGATAATAGTAATAATAATAATTTTCAAGAAAATTTAAAGTAACGCATTAGTATTAATATAAAATCAAAATAAGACGGGTTTTATCGTTACGGTTTGTATCTCGATCCCCTTTTTCGGATTTAACGTCAATTTTCGGTCATTGAGGTAATAATGTCAAAAAAAGTTATAATAATAAAATAATGATAATATGAAAATCTGATTATAGGTCTAAGCTGATCTTTATTCGATATGTTTGGTGATCAGTCGTGAGAAATATACGTTAAAATTCATAATTTTTCGATTACTCTTTAACCTAAATTTATGTGAATTAGTGAGTTGCATTTTTCTTGTACTTCGTCCTATAGTTAACTTTTGAGTCGTTTCTTCCAAATGAACTTTTATATATTTTTCATGGTCATTTGTTAGCCTTTATATTTAGACCTTTCCCAGGACCTCAAAACTAATCTTTTGAGGGTTGGGCGATAGGATTTAGGAAGGGAGAATACTGAGCGGTTCCAACTACTGCCTTCACCATTGGTTCCCCGCTAACCACCGGTTTGATCCGGGGTAACAAAAATATCATTTTATTGTCTTGTGTGCGTGTGGGTTATAGTATGCAAAAACAAAAAATTCTAGTATAACTTTTTAAGTTTAATCCTCATGATGGATGTTAGATAATAAAAAGATCAAAAGAAAACTACTGCGAACATAAAATAAAAATAATAAAAAAAATTATTTTAAACTAAACTTTATTTTTAAAAAAAATATTGTTCCCGCAATTGATAACAAGACCCGGTCATATTAAAACAATAAAAACCAAATAAAATTCCCAATAATAACAAATAAAAATAATAACATTATAAATAAAAAAAATGATTACTTTTATCTTTAATTAATTTAAAGAGTAAAATTCAAACAGTAATAGCAAAGGTAAAAATATAGTGAGTAAAACGAGAGAGTGTGAGAGTGTTTTTTGTTCAACCAGCATCGCCTTGTATATCACGATTGTTCGTGTGTGTTTTGATATGGTAAAACAAGGAATTTTCTAGAATATTCCAAAAATTATAATTTTTTAATTCCTTTAGATTTAAAATTGAATTTTTATATTTTTGTGTACAAAAATTTTTTATTTTTCTTTAAATTTTTCCATTTTTTCTAAATTTAAGTTTTCCGCTCAAAAACACAGGCGTTATCGTGCTGGACAAACAAATATGGTCTTAATCAGTTTTTGCCCAACAATTAAAAAGCATAAGTAATTTTTCTTGATAAAAAAGCATAAAATTAAAATTGACTCAAATCGTCTAAGATGGTCACACTATAGTCATGAATATTTTTAACTCGTGTTGGGCCAGAACACAAACGGCCTTGTAAATGTTTAAATGAATCGGTAACACACACGCAAACATAAAACGCAGATTTAAATTCAAACCTATTAAAACACCAAATAACCCTATCAAAATATGAGAAAGAAGACAATTACATATAAAATAATAAACAAAAACATAAATTAAAATAATAACAAAAAGCAACAAGATCCGCACGATATAAATATAAACATAACACAAAACCCTAACAAATTTGACCGAAATTTGATAATTTAATAAAATATGGAATTTCATAAAAAATGAAATAAAAATCAAAGAATTTGAATTAGAAATAATTCAATAAAAATTTCAAAAGAAAAATTATCAAATAAAATTACAAAATAATCAAAATTAAGATTAGAATGCACTAGAAAATACCAAGGTCGAATTTTGTTTTACTAAATCAAAAAGAACACGCAAGGTTAGGGACAAAAAATAGGTATATATACCGATGCATTTTCACATAATTTTAATCGTTTTTGAAAATCATTAAGCAGTTTTAAAAATCTACTTTATTACGCAAGTGAGAGTTGTAATTGAAAACTCTCTCCACGTCACCTCCTCGCAACCTCGATAGAGCTCTGCTTGGATGCTGGCGTGGGGAGAGTACATTTTTATGAATTTTTTGTATGGATTGGATCGTGTTGGTAATTTCATTTTAATTTTAATAAATTATTCATAATATATAAATTATGTTTTATTTAAATTTGTCGAAATTTTTCCGGCCCACAGACAAAACACATCACAAGTAATTAAAATCAGAAATGTTATTCAGATTCGTGTAAGTGCGTGGAATACCGCCGATGATCTGTGCCCGCGAAGACCTGGCGTGCGGAACGTCAATATTATCCCGTATATAAGAAAGGAGAAATAAGGAAGTGGTCTTCTGGCTGCTTCCTCGTCTCTCGTTTTTCTTTAAACTCAACCTAAATTATTCTACATACGGCTCAAAATCACCACACCGAGTAGTCCAGTGGGCACTCATTAACTTGTAATATGAACATAATGCGACTAAGGTCAATCAAGGGGAAGGTAACGGGGAAATAAACTGAAATTATTGCTGTAAATTTAAGACAAATTATTACTACAAATTCAATGTAACCATAACAATAGAATGAAGGTAACCATGCTATGAGGTATGTGCTGCGAGCCGGTGATAAAATAATAAATTTGAGTTGGAATTAGGAGCTTAACTAAACCATAGGCAATCACGGTGAACTTAAATTATCCATAGCTTAATTAATAACGTAAAATATTCGTTGCTTCCTTAGCCATAAATAATGAATTTATCTTAAGCAGTAATTTTTTTAATTATAAAATCCGCTTATAAAGATAATATTAGCCTAATAAAAAATAATTTGAGAAACAAAATGGTGGACAAAATAAAACAAATGACACGCTACAAAATACAATTGAACGCAGACTTATAAGTAACGATAAATTCGGAAGACTACCAGTAAGTGAGATCACAAATAAAATGTAATATAATTAAACGTGATGTACTTACAGATAGAACTGCGAAACTGTGATTACATAATGAAATCCAAGAATAAAATTTTGACCCATGAACATCATAGTTATAAAGGTATAATTAGAACTAATTATAACAACAAATACAAATCACAATAGTCTCGAACGAGGCAACTAGATAATCCACCCTATGTAACATTGAAACCCCAGAACCCCATGGCCGCCGTGGATTATAGCTATCCGACACCCACATCCACTTTCTACCTATTCAATCAATACCGATTAGATAATACAAGTTTAAGAATTACCCAGTGTCAAGATCCTGACAATCCTCACCCACTTGCTTCATTGAAAACCATTCCGCTGAAAACTAAGATCGATTAAAGCCACAAGCAGCAGACTCACTGAGACTTAACCCAAGTATTGAAAATCCTAAATTGACCCCAACGTACCTTCTAGGGGAGGAGAAAATCAGCCTACCTCAACCTAAATATCCATTCACTCATTATTTCCCAACTTATCTCGGCCATGATATCACCATCTCGAAAACTGACTTTGTGGCCGTAACGACAGGACCCAATTGTTATCACCAGCAATCAAAAGCCATAAGAACTGTTAGACCAAGAGTTACCATCGCTTTGCTAAAGACTTTTACAATTAAATTAATTAAAATAAGAAAATCAGTGACCTACACAGAATTGCTGAGGTTTGCCAAGTAAAATTACCAAATTGTTTTTCTAATAATAATATGGAAGGTAATCAATATTAACCAAATTTTCGTCGTAACTACACCCACCTTATAACGCTCCAGCAATCAAAACCAAAAATTTAATTTCCTCAGATAGTTCACCTGGAAAATCAATATATCAAACTACATAGATAGACAGTAAAAGAAAAACTGACCTGAAATTGACATTTAAGAAATATCGACCCGCAAATTTCCCTCACCAAGTCGAGTGTGCATACCTATATTCCAACACATCGCCGAGCAAGGTGTGGTGTGCATACACCCACCGTTAATTTCCATAAATAGAATTGCAGACAAACCAAACTGTACAACATAAAAAATTTATGATGCAACAACCACGAGAATCCAGAGACACGGTGAGCCGAGAAAAAATCAATGGGGCAGCTCTGAGCCACGATCCCCAATCTTGGAGTAAGCACTAAATTTACATTTTAAAACAAAAAACGCTTACCATTTTATTATAGATAAATTTTTCCATACGACCAACTGTCTTGCACTACATTTATTTAGCCTATTTAGAGAATGAGATTTCCAATTCGCCAATTTCACATTAAATTTTCAAACACTCTACGACATAATTTAATAAAACTTTCCAGGACCCTACAGATTCGACATTTTTCACAGCCAACTGGTTAATTATATTTCGGAAATGGAGTTCCCAAGGTTTCTGTTAATATGCAATTAATTTTGTAGGTGATTAAGTAAGGTATCCGAAGAATGACATTTTCGATGATCTAAATCGAGCTTAGTTGTCTGTTTTCTCTAACTTTCACATCTCTTCGACAAAATTATACGAAGGTTTAATTTTTCCACGAAGAACATGGTAACATTTTCATATATTATAATGTCGAAATTCGATGAAATAAAATACTATGCGTAATTTTGAAATTTTGTTTTTTGTTCATTAATGAAAATAATAATAACAGTTTTTCTCTAGTCAAAATAATAATAATAATTTTCCATTAATGAAAATAATAATAACAGTTTTTCACTAGTCAAAATAATAATAATAATTTTCCATTAATGAAAATAATAATAACAGTTTTTCACTAGTCAAAATAATAATAATAATTTTCCATTAATGAAAATAATAATAATAATAACCCACAACTCGATGCTCCTGAGCTCCTCGTTACGCTCATTCAACGTTGTTCACCAGGAAATAGAGGGTTCATTAAGATATCATTTTATCTTCCGTTACAGCTTACTAAGGAAATTGTAGCAGGCAAACCCGAGTAACTATTAGTGTACGTTAAAAAAAAATCATTTTAATAATTAAGGTAATATACCGTAGTATTAAGTTTTCTCTTCATATTCAGTAACTAGTAGTGTCGACGATCATATCCATTGTTTTCCCAAATCCGTTAGAGTTTCGCAGAAAAAAAATCACGAACGTAAAATTGCTACGATAAAGATTTTACTTGAATTTTTGCACTTGAATCAAATCCCATAATAAAATAACTAAGGTAATAGATTGGGTTGTGTTAAACAAGAAAGCTTAATGAAAACGTTTTTTTTCTTTTTGTTGATTATAATATTCGTTGAATAAGTACTCATTATTACAAGTCTAAGCAAGCCTCGCCTGCCGGAGGGAATCAATTTTGTCTTTAAGAATAAAAAGGGTTGTCGATCTGAGTTTCAATAAAATCGAATTTCTTTGATACGCAGTTTTGGAAACGAATCTGCCTTATTTTCCTTTATTTCATTTGGTGCCACATAATAAAACTGTTTGAGGATATACCACCCGGATTTAACGATGTTCATTGCTATCATTATGCATTTCAAACCAATTAATCTATATCTTCTTAATAATGTTTTAGAACGATCCGGACCCTTCATTTTCGTTCCTACATCAGTAGCTGACCAGTGGCGTCAAGTCTGGAGGCATACCTGCAAGGAGCGGTACCCAGACGTGACTCAACCGGGAGAGAACAGGTGGGAGGATACGCTGTTCATAGCAAACACCATGGAACAATTTCGGAAGAAAAGACAACCGAGTGATCCCAGTCCAGCCCACGACATCCATGTGAGGGCCCAGGCACTCCTGGCCCATCTCAAGGAACACCAGCGCCGGGTCAACTCCTTAGTAGACCGAGCCAGCAGCTACCTGGCCAACGTAGAGGACGATCTCGCATGCGGACGATTGGCAGACGTCTACCCACCCAGTCCAAGGCCGGCCCGCAACACGAAGCGGCCCGTATTCGCAATGCCGGACTGCTCCCTTGAAGAAGGGATAAAGCGGTTCTTCGAAGATTCGGGGTCCTAATGATTCATGAGCCTCGACCACTCAATCCTACCTAACTGCAACTTTTGTTAATACATATTTGATGCCTGAAAACACGTGTTAAATTTTTCTTTTCTTAGAGCAGTTTTCATAATATGTGTTTAAATTAACTAAATGATAGCAAATTTTAAATCGACTAATAAAGACAACTTTAACGTTCCTTATTGTAGTAATGGAGCCTTCACAACCTTTACAAACAGAACTGGCCCACGCCAGACAAGCCAATAAGAATCTCCTCGACCAGGTTATCCAACTAACCCGGGAGGTCCAACAAGTCAAGGCCACATGAATAGACCCCAGGAAGGCCAGATCCCTGTACCAAAGACTTACAACAGCCCAAAAGGGATGGGCAGATGAAAGACAATTGATTCAAAGTTTAAAGATTCAAATAAAGGGGCTGGAGGTTGCACTGTCCGCCTGTCAAGAGGGGGCAGCTGTAACTTATCCCCTCATCTTCGCTCCCGCGCAATTGGCTTGCCGCGAAGCAATGGCAACCCCACCAGCAGTCCCAACAACAACTCCAGCAACAACCACCACTCCAATCACAACAGGAACGAACGGCTATCGGCCCGGACGGAAGGAGCGGGCTAAACGTCGAGCCGCTCGGTTGTTAAATAAGGCCTAAAGAACTTATGGGGTGTATTTTAGTTGTAAATTGTATATGTTTAACTTATAATTATATTATTTTTTGTTGTTTATTTAAAACGATATTTTCAAAGTTTATTCCAAGTATCTATGCCCTCACAACCAACACACGAAAACACATCGTTACGATAGGCAGCCGCTTGTGTTCCTCAAATATTATTGTCAAATTTCTTTTACGCTATAATGAACGTCAACGATAGAATATACGACATACATGGGACCCAATAATTTAAAGCGAGCATGAGTCTTCTAACGACGGCTCGTTGGACCCTGGGATTGTCCGAGCAATTACAGCATTAGTAATAGCGCTCACTTTTTGCGGACAATCCACCCACTCGAACACATTCCCAACGTTGCCTAGAAACGGGTGCCGAGTGGTAGCTAGAAAATATTTATATGGAGTTACCGGGTAATCATAAGAACATTTAAACAAACATCAACACCCAGTAACCCACCATACATTAGAATACATTTAAGTATATTAGAGAACATTAAGGTAAATTAAAGTAAATTAAAAGGTCTAAAGTCAATTTAAGTACTTTGGGGTACATTTAAGTAAATTAAAATTCATAAAGTAAATTAAGATACATCAGAGTAATTTTAAGTACATTAGAATAAATTTAAGTAAATTAAGGTGCCTAGAGTAAAGTATGGTAAATTAGGTAAGAATTTTTTAAAATTAAATAGAGTATCAACAGTTAAGTTACATAAGGTAAGAATTTTTAAAGTAACTTAGAGTCGACAATATTAGTTTTATCAATTTTTATACATATTTTTATATGGTAAAATTTTTAACATAATTTTACAATGAAATTTTTTATACATGATTTTTAAATAGAATTTTTAGTATAATTTTTTCGATGAAAAATTTTCAAAGTAAGATGTGAAAAAAAATTAATACAAAATTTTCAAAATCATAATAATAATAATATTATTAATAAAAATTATAATAATAATAATAATAATAATAACAATAATAATAATAATAATAATAAATTCAGAAAACATAAAAAGTTAACTTACTTGGTATCAAGTTCTGAATACTGATAAGCCATACATACTGAACATTCCTTTAATAACTGAACAACAATCACTAGGTACTGTATACAGGTGACTGAGTACTGTACACTCACTATTGTATGGCCTGGACTATATTTTATTTGAAGGAATTGGAAATAGCACGCAAATATAACATGCAGATTTAAAATGAGACCCATAAACATTAAATAAACAACCTTAAAATGTGAGAAAGATACAATATTAAAATATAAAATCAAAAGCATAAAAATAAATCAAAATAATAACAAAATTCACCAAGATCAGCACGAAATTAACATAAAGCTTTGACCGAAAAATGACAATTTATGTAAAAGCAAAAAATTAATGAATAAAATTGAATTAAAAAATAATATATTTTTGGTTGCAAAAATTCAATTAAAAACTTAAAAAATAATTTGTCAAATTAAATTAGGAAAATGATAAAAATTAAAGTTAGATAACAAAAATAATTTCAATGTCAAATTTTGTTTTATCACACTAAAACTAACACTCAAGATTAGGGTCACAAAACAGGTATATATACCAGTTCATTTTCGCAGAATAATCAATCACTTGTGAGAGATCACTTTTTCTCGTAAAAAGCTTAGACGTTTTTTATCAGAAAAAACAGCATTTATCACAAAGCGTCAGAAATGAACGTCTCGAACTACTATCAACAAGCATTTTCGGAAAAACTATCAAAGTGAGAATGAGTGGATGCTATGAATGTGCTATGGGAGCAATGTACATATGAAATACTAATGTATTTATGAGAATAATTATATGTGTTCGAGTACATGAATTTTCTTTTGTCGAAATTTTTCCGGATCACGCCACACAAATCGCAAGTTATTAAAATTATACATAACTATAGAGCGGTGTAAGTGCGGTTCATCTGATTATAGCTCATGCCCGTGAGAGCCCTAGTCGTGCGTAACGACGGACTCGAACGTCAAATCATTCTACGCTTATAAGGGCAGTGTGAAGATCGAGAACCAGTCTTTTGGCTGGCTCCCTTTCACTTATATTCCGAAAATTCGACCTAAACTTAAAACACATCGGCTAAAATTATCACACTGAGTAGTCCAGTGGACACTCATAAAATCTAATATCAACATATATCCATCTTAACACATTGTAATCGGGCAGTTTTCGGCTGCGTACTAGTGCTGGTAACAGGTGATTTTTCGCGTAATTTCGCGCTAACGTAGACCTCTAGAAAAATTGCGATAACTTCAAAAATATTTGTTTGATTTCAATAATTCTTTTTGCAAATTATTTATTTTATTTTATTATATTTAGAAATGTATTCTTCATCGTTAAACTAGTGCAGAATTTTACATAAAGCAGGAAAGTTTTGAAAAAAATAATATTTTTTTACATAACATCCTTTATTTTACAAATTATAGACAAAAATTATTTCTAAATGTAAAATAAAAATTAGTATTGTTTTAGGGTGTGATATCTTTCAAAATATTTGCCCCTGTGTAGGGGAACTTCACAAAATTTGCATATGAAGCATGTTTCACTACGCACCTTGCGCGCTGAACAGACCCGACCCACCGTACACCCCATCTATTGTTCTCAAAAGGTTTTTACCTGCATGGCTACAACCCTACAGACGCTATAGAGCGAAAACTCAAGTATATTGGAACCCGTATTTTAACGTGACCCGCGCTCCACTAACAATCTATCAAAAACGTATAAATACGTGATCCGATTACAATGTGTTAAGATCAAATTTTGGATAAAGGGAAATGGGATCGCGGAAATCAATGCAACAGTCGAAAAGCTTGTAATAATTTTAAAATTAGAAAGTAACCTCATCCTACTTAGATAGAAATTAAGAACTCAAATTTAATAGTATAAGTTATAATCGAACTAACAGGGAAATTCGATTAAACTATATTTAAGAAAAAATTTAAACTAATTTAGCAACGTTATAAGTAAATAAAATACCACACCCTTCACGCAAATATGATTAAACTGAATACTTACAAATAATCTGAGGAGTATAACGATAGGTCGACCAAAAGTTTATATTTAAAAATCAAATTATATAAAAATATTACTAGTAATAATCTCGCAATGAAGATTAGCATATTTGAGTCTAATGCGAATTAAATACAAAATACTAATTAAATTTAAATAAATTTAACCCCGAATCGTAAAAACAAGCAATTAATTAAATAATAATTCAAGACTCAAATTTATTTAAAATTGCATCCACAGTAATAAGGTTGGAATCAAGTTTTAGTTGAATTTAAATCCTAAAAATACATAAAGAATAATTAGTTCCACAGAAAATTATAATTATAGCCATAGATTAAGATCAATCCCAGTAATATAAAACTGAATTATATCACCGCCACAAAATACCAGAGAATGAATGAAGGAATTTATCACCCCTTTGAGAAAAATGATGCAAGGAAAAAAGCCCAGATTAATTACCAAACCAAGGAAAGCTGTACCCATCACTTGAATTCGCAGAGGTTGTTAGCAGAAAATCATCCGTAACCAGTTCCACCAATGGCGTATAGAGAAATAACGGAAAATATCTACAAATAAAATTAAAATAAATGACAAACTATAAGAAAAATTACCTGTAGTCTAAACATAAACAAATCATATCCAGTAATATCAATAAATGACGACCACTCTTATAAAATAATATACATTTAAGTAAATTAAGGTTCATAAAGTAAATTAAAGTACATTAAAGTGCATCAGAGTAATTTAAAGTACGTTAGAATAAATTAAAGTAAATTAAGGTGCCTAGAGTAAAGTATGGCAAATTAAGTAAGAATTTTTTAAAATTAAATAGTGTCTACAGTTAAGTTACATAAGGGTAATTTTTAAAGCTGAAAATTTAAAAAGCAGTTAAAGTTGGCAAATTATATAAGGTAAGAAATTTTAAAGTTAAAGAGTCGACAAAATTAAATGATAAAGTTTTTTAAATAAAAGTTTTAGTATAGTTTTGTCGATCAATTTTTATACATATTTTTAAATGATAAAATTTTTAGTATAATTTTTACAATGAGTTTTTATACATGTTATTAACAATAAAATATTTTCAAAGTAAGATGTGAAAAAATAAATTGATATGAAATTTTCAAAATAATAATAATAATATTAATAAAGTCATCAATAATCAAAGAAAACGTTAATTTACTTGGTATCAACTTTTGAAATTCATTGATTAATAAATGAACAACAATCACTAGGTACTGTATAAAAATGACTAAATACTGTACAACTCACTATATACATACTAGGCATTGAATAATTGAATATTTTATTCATTAAATTACCTATTTAAATTATATTTACCTTTAGACACCGATATTCAACTAACTTAACCCACTTAAAAATAAAAAGTCAATAATATTTTCTCTCAATCATTTCCCTTTAAAATACTTGGTTATTCACTATACACACACTCACAATATGTTATCAATAACTAGTTACTGAACAAATCAATATCTAAGATTATTTACTGACCAAGAAATCTTTACTGAACAATCAAAAGAAATACAATTTCAATTACAAATTTTATTAATAAAAATCTTCTCCACTCTTTTTATCGGTCCTTGATCTCTCCAAATTGTTTGGTTGCTTAATTACCTGATCACCTAACCAAATTCATTGAAACCCAATGAATTGTTGTATTTTCTCTAAATAAAAATTTATTGCTTTGTTTATATTCTTTTATATGATTTATTGAAATTATTTTATAAAACTTAATAGTTTGTTTAAAAACTTTGAAATTTTTCTACTATTTTTGTAATATTTTTAATTGCATCTAAAAATGAACAATTATTAAAAGTTATTTTCGAAGATGAATGTCAACCTTATCATTAAATTTTCACATGACTCTAAGTTTAAAATAAATCTATTAATTGCTAACACATCAAAAATTACTTAAATATATTGTTATAGATTTTCTAATCTATTTTCACTCTAATTCTTATTGTTTTAAGGAAAAATTCGAACTCTTAACAAAAAATATTTTTATCAAATATTTACAAATAAATTTAAAAATATTTTAAAAAATAAAGCCAAATTAAACAATTTGATGGACATTTTGGTATGATTCATGTTTGTGATGAATCATAGCTGAGTTATAACAACATTATTTGAAAACTTAAAATGCAATTTGGGTTTAAATTATTGAATTAAATGTACGTGGAAGTGAACAAGAAAAGTAAATTGAACAAGAAATCAATAGAAAAAATAAGGAAATTTTGAATATGAGTGAAAAATGAAATATCAGATAAAAATAAATCAGGAAAATATTTATTTATAAATTTTAAACTTAGATAAAAGTAGATATTATAATTATTATTTGAGGTACAAATTAAAGATAAAAAAAGATTAAATTGGTAACAAATATCATAAACAAATAAATATATCAAATCTTACAATTAATTTAAAAATATTATTAATTATTAAAATATGTTTTCTATTTCCTTCTCACGATTCTATCATTATATGGATGATATCTGGAACGTGAATCTCTGTTGCTCTCTTTTCTATAATTTTCATTTCCATCTTTTCTATCAGTCTCTCTCGTAGTTTGAATTTTCATATTTCGAATTCTACTCTTGTCATCGTAATGTTTCTCCTTATATTTGTCACAACTCTCGTATTTCGAATTTTTTTCATATCGGTTTCTCTCTAAATCATTTTCGTTGTATTTATTTCTATTGTGAAACTTTTCACAATTTGTTTCTTCATAATTTCGATCAATATTTGAAATTCTGTTTGGGTTTTTATTTCTCTCGAATTCATCATTTTCTTTATATTTCCTCTCATTTTTATATTCTTTCCTAATTTCGGTTTCATTATCAATCTTGTATCTTTTCCTATCACTTTCACCATATCTATTGTTTCCCGTATATTCCCCATATGACATTTCTCTATTTCGTTTTAACTCTGATCGGCTTTTGCTTTTTGGTCGCTTTTTTGCGTCTCTTACTCTGTTATTTTCATCGATAGTTTTAATAGCAATATTTTTCAAAGAGTCTTTATCATAAACCTTTTTGTAATGGATAAAAATGTTGTCGATATTCGGTTCAGGAAACTTTTTGAGAGCTTTGCCATATGCAATCCAGGTACGTTCATTGAATCCATAGTTGAAGTATTTGGAAATATCTGCGCCATTAGTTCTCCAAGGCTTTGATGGTAATGTTGAAATATCGAATTCTATTGTCGGCACATTATTGATATTGCCTGGATGATTTAGATTTAAGGCTTTATTTGTGTACTTTTTAGGTTGGAGGACCTTCGGTTTGAAATCAGCATTAGGACGAGGCAAAGGATGCTTGACAATATTTGTGATTGACTTAGTAATAATGTTGATTTCTAAGTCTGACTGTTCGGAGTCCTCAAAATCAAAGGGAGAATTCTCACAGATTTCTTCTATAGCTAATACAATTGAATTTTCCTTTTTTACTTTAGAAATATTTTCGATATCATTTGTCAAAATATTTGTAAAATCTTCAGCCGAAGTGAAAACATTCAAATCTTTCAAATCGTCAAATTCGTCAATTTCATTCACATCGAATTCGTATAAATTTTCATCTTGATTTATCATTTTTTTTTGCATAAATTCTCTTAATAATACAATAAAATTGAATCGATTTTAATATATTTTCGAATTTAATGGGTTCTCATTGGATAATAACATTACAAAAATAATATTTAAATATTTTTTGAGCTTTAAAAATAATTTTGATTTTTGCAAAGATTTGTGACATATTTGACGAATTTTTTCAAAAACTATAAAAATCGACATTTTCCAGCAAGATAATTTGTACCTCAAATAATAATTATAATATCTACTTTTATATAAGTTTAAAATTTATAAATAAATATTTTCCTGATTTATTTTTATCTGATATTTCATTTTTCACTCACATTCAAAATTTCCTTATTTTTTCTATTGATTTCTTGTTCAATTTACTTTTCTTGTTCACTTTCACGTACATTTAATTCAATAATTTAAACCCAAATTACATTTTAAGTTTTCAAATAATGTTGTTAAACCTAATCACAAACATGAATCATACCAAAATTTCCATCATATTGTTTAATTTGGCTTTATTTTTTAAATTATTTTTAAATTTATTTGTAAATATTTGATAAAAATATTTTTTGTTAAGAGTTCGTATTTTTCCTTAAAACAATCAGAATTAGACTGAAAAAAGATTAGAAAATCTATAACAATATATTTAAGTAATTTTTGATGTGTTAGCAATTAATAGATTTATTTTAAACTTAGAGTCATGTGAAAATTTAATGAAAAGGTTGACATTCATCTTCGAAAATAATTTTTAATAACTGTTCATTGATAGATGCAATTAAAAATATTACAAAAATAGTAGAAAAATTTCAAAGTTTTTAAACAAACTATTAAGTTTTATAAAATAATTTAAATAAATCACATAAAGGAATGTAAACAAAGCAATAAATTTTTATTTAGAGAAAATACAACAATTGATTGGGTTTCAATGAATTTGGTTAGGTGATCAGGTAATTAAACAACCAAACAATTTGGAGAGATCAAGGATCGATAAAAAGAGTGGAGAAGATTTTTATTAATAAAATTTGTAATTGGAATTGTATTTCTTTTGATTGTTCAGTAAAGATTTCTAGGTCAGTTAATAATTTTTGATATTGATTTGTTCAGTAACTAGTTATTGATAACATATTGTGAGTGTGTGTATAGTGAATAACCAAGTATTTTAAAGGGAAATGATTGAGAGAAAATATTATTGACTTTTTATTTTTAAGTGGGTTAAGTTAGTTGAATATCGGTGTCTAAAGGTAAATATAATTTAAATAGGTAATTTAATGAATAAGATATTCAATTATTCAATGCCTAGTATGTATATAGTGAGTTGTACAGTATTTAGTCATTTTTATACAGTACCTAGTGATTGTTGTTCATTTATTAATCAATGAATTTCAGAAGTTGATACCAAGTAAAGTAACGTTTTCTTTGATTATTGATGACTTTATTAATATTATTATTATTATTATTTTGAAAACTTCATATTAATTTATTTTTTCACATCTTACTTTGAAAATATTTTATTGTTATTAACATGTATAAAAACTCATTGTAAAATTATTGTAAAATTATACTAAAAATTTTATCATTTAAAAATATGTATAATAATTGATCGACAAAACTATACTAAAACTTTTATTTAAAAAACTTTATCATTTAATTTTGTCGATTCTTTAACTTTAAAATTTCTTACCTTAGGTAATTTGTCAACTATAACTGCTTTTTAAATTTTCAGCTTTTAAATTACAATTAACTAACTTAACTGTTGACACTATTTAATTTTAAAAAATTCTTACCTAACTTACCATAATATACTCTAGGCACCTTAATTTACTTTAATTTATTCTAACGTACTTTAAATTACTCTGATGTACTTTATTGTAAGTTAATTTACTTTATGAACCTTAATTTACTTAAATGTATTATAATGTATTATAATTTGGTATACCCCTCCTCAATCTAACAAAAACAAAACAAACTAAAATATAATGTAAACACAAAAAATTACAAAACAATGAATAAGAACAAGAACGTATATAGTTATGCATTTATTAATTCAATGAACAGTTGGCTGAGCTGTTGGATGATCTGTTTGATAGGCTGTTGGATGTACTGTTGGATGTGCTGTTGGATAATCACGTGAAAAATTATTATCTTTATTCATTGTAAGTCTCAATCATATAATGACCGTATGCCACGCTTACATTCTTTTCTACCCAAACCCCTTTATCCTCTTTGTTTGTTAGTGCAACCTTTGAAGTTTTAAAACTATAAAATTGGTGATTGTTTGTACCAATACGAAATTGAAGTACAGAAAAGGTGGAGTTTTTCTCGTAACAGTCCTTATAAGATTTATGAGTTAACGCTATGTCCTTCAATGTGACTCCTTTAGCTTTGAGGCATTTTGATTGTCCTAGTAAACTATAGCATTTGGGTATAAGGAATACTCATTCGTCATAACCTTCTCCCTTGCTTTCATCCCTAAATTTCCCAATGACTGAATCAAGTTTTATAGAATAAGGTGGATGAGTAGATGGATAATTAGATGTATCCAAAAGATTATCCTTAACCATTTCATAGAAATTATAAATTTCTATGTCTTGCAAAAGTTCAATGGGTTTATCTAAAGTTATTAACGCATTACTTCAAGACATTCCAGGAATACCAAGATAATTTAAAGGCTCTAAACTATTATGAGCTATAGGTTTCACCCGAAATAGTTGAAAAAAATCAGCTTAAAGAAAGCAATCGAGTTTCAAGTATATCATAATAAAGTCAAGTAAATTTACACATTTAGTTTCAGTCCAAATTAATTGAGCTTTCTCATATTTAACTTCACTCACTCCTTCCCAGATTAGAGGCAGTTCATAAGTATTTTCAAAGACCTCTAAACTAGTTTCAAAGCTGTACTGAAAAATACCTTTTTCATTAACAATGGTACCAGTAAAAACAGATTTTGTTTATGGTAAACTAGTTAAAGTTTTCACAGCCCTAGCTAATGAGTCATTAACAAACTGATAAGAGTCGATAAAACGTATTCTAAGCTTACCAACATATACCATAAGGGATAAGAACTTTTCACTACTAATTGAAATACATGATAAGTTCCAATTTGTAAATTGATTTATTCCATACTTAAGGATATGATGTAAGTCATACTCACGTAAATTATGAAAAACTACAGGTAATAATTCTTTGATGCTCCTATTAACATTTTCATGTAAAATGGTCATGGTCTCTAACCTTATCTACTATGTTCTTATTACACAAATAACAATATTCACAATTATCAAATGAATATTCTTCGTCAAAAGTAAGTGGTAACATTAGCTTTTTCCCATTTTCTTTATAATATTGTAGCACAATGTTTGTTCCTATATCTGAAACCTTCTTCAAAAATTCATAAACGCAGTTTTGACCAATGAAATGAATGTAACTCTTCATACCAGTGAAGTTGTTGATTAATAAGAGTCCAGCAGAAATTGGCAAATTTTTTGAAAATAAATGTCATCTTTTGGTAAAAATAGATTCAAAATCTGCATAGATAACGAAAGGAAATGTTATCGTTTTTGACCAGTTTTTTAACTCCAAATATTTATCTTTATCTTTTGGTAATGTAAAGCGTAATACCCAACTGAATTTTCTTACATAACTCTTGGTGTTTTTCAAAGGAATTTGGCTTACGAAATCCATTTAAACAATTTTCACACCATTTGCAACAAATTCGAACATTACAATCATTGTTTTTATGACAATTCATCAAGGATTGTAAATTAGTTACTGCTGTATATTGATATTTTTCACCCTCCTTTATCAATAATAAATTTGTTCGGTGAATTATATTTAAATATGGATGCTTCATTATAAGTTCTTTTCTATCTTCAAAACTTTCGTTATTATAAATCATTACATTAATTGCTAAACCAGGATTTTTCTTCTCAAAAGTTGGAATATCACACAGTTTCATTGACATATCGTTAGGATCGTATACCAAGTCATTCATATACGGTAAATATTTTCTCGGTCTATCTCTATCTTTCTTGATTTTATCAGATTTCAATACAGCCAAAACACTATATATGAAACATAAATTATTGGTATTTTGTACGTCAACTATTGCCTTTTTTTACCTATTAGAGCTTTAGGTGTTGGAATATAACTATGCCCAGATAACCTAGATATATTCGAAACTTTGGTTACCTTGAAATTTACTTCTAATATTCGGTTTATTTTCCAACTACTTCCTAATTCTGTTCGTTCAACAATCTTTTCATTTATTTTCTTTATATCCTCATCAAGAAAAGTTGTAGTCACTGAAGCAGCGCGATTTGATATACTAACTACTTTGAGTTCCCCATCTTTTTCAAATTCTACTTGGACTCCAAAATGAACTTTTGAATGTTTCATTTCATTTAATGTAATTTTTAATTTTTCCAAAAGAGAAGATGGAAGAAATATTTCCTTAGCATTATATCTTCCGATGTTCAACAATAATGTCACTTAACCCTAGTCCAATCTGTAAATCATCTTTAATAAATAGTTTTTCAAGTATTTCAGATTTTATGGTGTTTTTTCGTTTCAAACTGTGTTTAAACAATGATTTTGTATCCGTATAAAATTGAGTCAAGTGATTTTTATGGTCATTATAAAATTTAAGGTATGGGTCTGAGGTTTGGGTCTGGCATACAGGACATATATAATAATTATTCACTTGATAATATCGATTCATTTTATTGTGGCAGTTGTTATCATGGCTTGTAGATTGACAATACTTCGGATAAAGATTATCTGAAACATGAAAAAAGTTAAATAATTATGATTGCAATAACTAAAAACTTCATTCACAGTAGAGATTTTTTCAAGTTCGTCATAATTTGTTTCATAAAATATTCTATCAACTATGTTTTCAATATCAATATTTCTATCATCTAAATTAAAAATAATTAATAATTTAAATAAAAGTAAAAAATTAGCATTTTTATATTCATTTCTTTCATTACTCGGTCTTGACTTTTGAATATTAAAAGTATCTAACAGTTAATAATTTAAAAATCATTAAAAACTATCAAAAGATTACTTGTATCATATTTATCAATATGCAAAGTGTCTTGAAGGGTTGTCCTCTTTGACAATACTAAAAAAGGTTAATAGTTAGTTATATTATACATACACGCACTTTTGGCAACTATACTACTTTTCGATTCTCCGAATTGTCTGAGATGATGCCCGTGTTGCTGTAAAAACATTGACCATCTACCAGATGTTATGGTGCGACATTCTGGACACACATAACCAGGAAACCAACATCATTTCTCTTAAAATATGGTGATGTAACAAGTTAACAGTAGTGAACATCTTCGTGACTGATTGCTACGCAAAATTTATATGTATAGCAATAATTCAATAAAAACAAATAGAAAATTTAATATCCATAAAAAGTCAACTTACTTATGATAATATTTTAATAATAATTTAATTAATAATTGATTGTTGATACCTCAAAATCGATTGTTTATACTAAAAATTACATCCAAATTAAAATTTTAATTCAATTTAAATTGAATAAATTATAAATATGATGTTTGAAAATCAAATTTAATAACATAGGTTGCTATAATTTCATGAAAATCATTAATATCAAGATTGAGAAAAGTACAAAATGAAAAATACTTATTGATTTATATCACATCAATTAATTTTTCAAAAAAATATATGTTTATGCAATAAATTATAAGTTGATACCCCACAGAGAAATAAAATATAAGTAATAGGTTTGAAAACCACATTTTTAAAATCAAATTTAATAAAACAGGTTGCTATAGATACATGGAAAAGATTAATATCAAGGTCACATCGGGAAATTAACTTTTTAATAAATTATTTTGAGTAAAGTACAAAATGAAAATATTTATTGATTTATTTCTCATAGATTAATTTTTCAAAAATACATACTTATGCAATACGTTATTTGTTGATTCCCTACAAAGAAATAAATTGAATAACATGTAACTAAGATATTTGAAAACTAAATTTTTAAAATCAAATTTAATAACATAGGTTGCTATAGTTACGTGGAAAAGATTCATATCAAGTTAAATCAATAAAATATGATAGTCACATCATAAAAGTTATTATTATTATTTTTTAATAACTTAGTTTGAGTAAATAACAAAATGAAAAATATAATTATTGTCTATTAATTTTGTTTAAAGAATTTATTATTTATATTTAATTAAGTATTGTATTAATAATTTGTGTCATCACTAAAAATTTATTGATAAAATAAATTGAAATTTTCTTTGAAAAATAATAATAATTAAAAATTGTGTTACAAAGAAGCTAAAAGTAAAATAAACAATTATCATTTTGAGTTTAATTACTATATTATTATAACAAGAATTAATAATTAAATCCTGTCAAATAACTATATTTGATATTTCAATTTATAATGAAAATAATTTTGAATAATTGCCTTATGTAAAATTAATCTTATTATTCACAGAATAAAATTCGAAAGTACTAATGTAAATATATTACTTACGTAATCGCTTATAAAAAATTTTTAATTTGAGAAGGTTCTTCATTGACAATAAAAGAAGATGAATTCAACTGATTGAATTAAATAAAGCACTTATGTACAACTACGAGAATTCTAATTTTCAATCATTTACAATAATTATTTTAATTGTAAATTTTAGGTAATTTTATTAGGAATCTTAACAGAAATATTTAAGTTAAACACTGGTTTATTGTGTAGAATTATGTTTACATGAAAATGTCTGTTTAATTTTAATCTGATACATTCTTTCACGATGTCAATCAAATTTCTTAATTTTGCCCTATAATTCATGTATTTGTTCACTTAATGGCTTCAATAAATAATAAAAATAATTTACGACTTAAGTAAATGAGATTTATATCTGTTAGATAATTGTACGAGAAGATGCTCTCTATTGGCTTTTGATAAATGAAGTCTTCATGATGACCAAGAGCAAAATAATGGCGTGTTTTTTGTTTTAGCCGAGATAGCAGGCTTTGTTATTATATTATTTGATATTGTATTAGCAGTCAATAAAGTCTATTGTATTTGCAGTAGTCGCCAAAGAAATATTTTTCTTGTTCCTCTCACTTTAAATATCCAATCAGAAATTATTGATAAACCCAAACATTCAGATTTAACATCCAATTCTAAGTAGGATATTGAAAATAATACATCGAAGAATTCTAATGTTTATTGACGAACGAATCATGAAGTTGTACAGACTTACAATTATATTCGTATGTAAAATTTGGGTATATATATATAAATATATATTCCATTTTCAATTGGATCATTTAAGCATTTTAGCACATGGTGCTTGAATTTGTAAAACTATATCGTATATTTTTCATTGGATAAAAACTGGTCAATAGTGTTTTCCATTTCTATCCTATACTCAGAAAATTCTAGTAATACTTTATATATTTAATTTTTTTATTCAGCTATTTTTTTAATTTTGCAAATTTTTCAATTTAAATTTTTTTCATTAAATCTTGAATCTTTATCGTATGGGTATACTCTTGAAGTAGATCTTGAAATTCCTTCTGATCTTCACGATAAGTTAGACGACTTTCCTATTGCTGATGAGAAAATGAAACCTGAGGGATCTAAGGTTGAAAAATTGATATTGACTCATTACCCAAAAAGGAATTATGTGATTCATTGGCGTTTACTAAAATTATACTTGTCTCTTGGTGTTAAGGTTACTCATGTAAATCGACCTTTAAGATTCAAACAGTCTCCTATTTTTAAAAACTGCATTGATACCAATACAGAGTAAAGAGCAAAAAGTACAAACACGCTAGATACAAATTATTATAAGCTCCTAAATAATAGTTTGTATGGTAAAACTGTTGAAAACCTGAAAAAAAATGAATTTAAGATTGTGTAATACAGAAAAGAAGATGATTAAATATGATTCTAAACCAACTTTTCAAAGAAGTATAAAAATTGCTGATAATCTAATTGCTGCTTTGTTAAATCCTGGCTCGGTATGCTTAGATCGACCGAGTTATATAGGACAATCGGTACTTGATTTGTCCAAACTTCAAATGTAGGAGCTACAGTATAAGGACTTGGAAAAATACCAACGACAATTTAATTGTAAAATTAATATAGTTGCTGGAGATACGGACTCTTTCTTCTTGGAGATTAAAAATTGTAAACTAGATATTCTTTTGTATGATATGGTTAAGGATAATCTTTTGGATACATCTAATTATCCATCTACTCATCCACTTTATTCTAAAAAACTTGATTCGGTCATTGGGAAATTTAAGGATGAAAGCAAGGGAGAAGGTTATGACGAATGAGTATTCCTTATACCCAAATGCTATAGTTTACTAGGACAATCAAAATGCCTCAAAGCTAAAGGAGTCACATTGAAGGACATAGCGTTAACTCATAAATCTTATAAGGACTGTTACGAGAAAAACTCCACCTTTTCTGTACCTCAATTTCGTATTGGTACAAACAATCACCAATTTTATAGTTTTAAAACTTCAAAGGTTGCACTAACAAACAAAGAGGATAAAGGGGTTTGGGTAGAAAAGAATGTAAGCCTGGCATACGGTCATTATATGATTGAGACTGACAATGAATAAAGATAATAATTTTTCACGTGATTATCCAACAGCACATCCAACAGTACATCCAACAGCCTATCAAACAGATCATCCAACAGCTCTGCCGACTGTTCATTGAATTAATAAATGCATAACTATATACGTTCTTGTTCTTATTCATTGTTTTGTAATTTTTTGTGTTTATATTATATTTTAGTTTGTTTTGTTTTTGTTAGAGGGAAGAGGGGTACAACATGTGCACAAGGTGGGACACATCTACCTACTATTTAGGTAAATTAAGTGTAGATTATAATACATTTAAGTAGATTAAGGTTCATTAAGTAAATTAAGATATATTATAGTAAACTAAAGGTAATTTAAGGTAATTAAAATAAATTAAGGTAAATTAAAATAAAATTAAAGGGTCTAAAGTAAATTAAAGTACATTATAAGGTAAGAAATTATAAAGTTAAAGAGTCGACAAAATTACATGATAAAGTTTTTTAAATAAAAGTTTTAGTATAGTTTTGTCGATCAATTTTTATACATATTTTTAAATGATAAAATTTTTAGTGTAATTTTTACAATGAGTTTTTTATACATGTTAATAACAATAAAATATTTTCAAAGTAAGATGTGAAAAAATAAATTAATATGAAATTTTCAAAATAATAATAATAATAATATTAATAAAGTCATCAATAATCAAAGAAAACGTTACTTTACTTGGTATCAACTTCTGAAATTCATTGATTAATAACTGAACAACAATCACTAGGTACTGTATACAAATGACTAATACTGTACAACTCACTATATACATACTAGGCATTGAATAATTACATATCTTATTCATTAAATTACCTATTTAAATTATATTTACCTTTAGACACCGATATTCAAACAATTTAACCCACTTAAAAATAAATAGTCAATAATATTTTCTCTCAATCATTTCCCTTTAAAATACTTGGTTATTCACTATACACACACTCACAATATGTTATCAATAACTAGTTACTGAACAAATCAATATCAAAAATTATTTACTGACTTAGAAATCTTTAAATAAAAGCACATAAAAATTTGAACAATCAAAAGAAATACAATTTCAATTACAAATTGTATTAATAAAAATCTTCTCCACTCTTTTTATCGGTCCTTGATCTCTCCAAATTGTTTATTTGCTTAATTACCTGATCGCTTAACCAAATTAATTAAAACCCAATCAATTGTTGTATTTTCTCTGAATAAAAATTTATTGCTTTGTTTACATTCCTTTATGTGATTTATTGAAATTATTTTTGTTTAAAACCTTTGAAATTTTTCTACTATATTGTTATAGATTTTCTAATCTATTTTCACTCTAATTCTTATTGTTTTAAGGAAAAATACGAACTCTTAACAAAAAATATTTTTATCAAATATTTACAAATAAATTTAAAAATATTTTAAAAAATAAAGCCAAATTAAACAATTTGATGGACATTTTGGTATGATTCATGTTTGTGATGAATCATAGCTGAGGTTTAACAACATTATTTGAAAACTTAAAATGTAATTTGGGTTTAAATTATTGAATTAAATGTACGTGAAAGTGAACAAGAAAAGTAAATTGAACAAGAAATCAATAGAAAAAATAAGGAAATTTTGAATATGAGTGAAAAATGAAATATCAGATAAAAATAAATCAGGAAAATATTTATTTATAAATTTTAAACTTAGATAAAAGTAGATATTATAATTATTATTTGAGGTACAAATTAAAGATAAAAAAAGACTAAATTGGTAACAAATATCATAAACAAATAAATATATCAAATCGTACAATTAATTTAAAAATATTATTAATTATTAAAATATGTTTTCTATTTCCTTCTCACGATTCTATCATTATATGGATGATATCTGGAACGTGAATCTCTGTTGCTCTCTTTTCTATAATTTTCATTTCCATCTTTTCTATCAGTCTCTCTCGTAGTTTGAATTTTCATATTTCGAATTCTACTCTTGTCATCGTAATGTTTCTCCTTATATTTGTCACAACTCTCGTATTTCGAATTTTTTTCATATCGGTTTCTCTCTAAATCATTTTCGTTGTATTTATTTCTATTGTGAAACTTTTCACAATTTGTTTCTTCATAATTTCGATCAATATTTGAAATTCTGTTTGGGTTTTTATTTCTCTCGAATTCATCATTTTCTTTATATTTCCTCTCATTTTTATATTCTTTCCTAATTTCGGTTTTATATTTTATTTCATTATCAATCTTGTATCTTTTCCTATCACTTTCACCATATCTGTTATTTCCCGTATATTCCCCATATGACATTTCTCTATTTCGTTTTAACTCTGATCGGCTTTTGCTTCTTGGTCGCTTTTTTGCGTCTCTTACTCTGTTATTTTCATCGATAGTTTTAATAGCAATATTTTTCAAAGAGTCTTTATCATAAACCTTTTTGTAATGGATAAAAATGTTGTCGATATTCGGTTCAGGAAACTTTTTGAGAGCTTTGCCATATGCAATCCAGGTACGTTCATTGAATCCATAGTTGAAGTATTTGGAAATATCTGCGCCATTAGTTCTCCAAGGCTTTGATGGTAATGTTGAAATATCGAATTCTATTGTCGGCACATTATTGATATTGCCTGGATGATTTAGATTTAAGGCTTTATTTGTGTACTTTTTAGGTTGGAGGACCTTCGGTTTGAAATCAGCATTAGGACGAGGCAAAGGATGCTTGACAATATTTGTGATTGACTTAGTAATAATGTTGATTTCTAAGTCTGACTGTTCGGAGTCCTCAAAATCAAAGGGAGAATTTTCACAGATTTCTTCTTTGGCTAATACAATTGAATTTTCCTTTTTTACTTTAGAAATATTTTCGACATCATTTGTCAAAATATTAGTAAAATCTTCAGCCGAAGTGAAAACATTCAAATCTTTCAAATCGTCAAATTCGTCAATTTCATTCACATCGAATTCGTATAAATTTTCATCTTGATTTATCATTTTTATTTTGTATAAATTCTCTTAATAATACAATAAAATTGAATCGATTTTAATATATTTTCGAATTTAATGGGTTCTCATTGGATAATAACATTACAAAAATAATATTTAAATATTTTTTGAGCTTTAAAAATAATTTTGATTTTTTGCAAAAATTTGTGACACTTTTGACGACGTTTTAAAAAACTATAAAAATCTACATTTTCCAGCAAGATATCTATGCGAGTGAGTAATTCAATAATTTGTTGTAATGTTTAATTAAATTATTACAATCCACTGTAATGTTTTATAACTTAGATTCAATTTGACGAAGTAATTCATTATTTTGTTATAATTCGAAGAAATATGTTATAATTTGACTGCAGTTTGATTAAATAATTTATCTTTTCAATACAATTGATTGCATTGTTTTATGACTTTAACATAAATAGTTTTTTTACTTTTTTGACTCTGAATCAGATTATTTATTGATTTTCATAGTCAAACAATAAAAATATTCTTTATTTTATTACAATATGAAAATCAATCTTATAAATATATAATACTTTACTGAATAAATTACGGTTCCAACGAAAGTTTTCCAAATGGGTATATTTACCTGAGTCGTTGTATCAGAGTACTAATATCGGGTATAACTACCAGGCTAACACTTACCAGAGTTATAGTAAATTAAGATCTTATGAGTTAGTTTTAGTGAAATTCAATAAAATTAGTGGGATTGAATAGGTTCTGATGGTATAGTTAGGTTAATTTATGTAGGGTTAAGGACATTGTAACACACCTCAGTTGGTAAATTAGTACTGGACGAGTAAATTGACATTGTTGGGTAAGTTTGTATCAGGTAGTAAATTGGTGTTTGATTTGGGTTAAGAGGGTCAATTTAATGTGGTTAAATAAATTAGATGAGTCAGTGTAGGTGTAATTAAAGTGATGGATTGTTTTATATTGTTGGGGTTAAAAACGTTGTCTCAACAGAAACCAGTAAAACCCTGGTGAGTACATAATTACATTTACATGTCGAAAATAAACATGTATCATTTATATAGTTATTGCATTTGAATTGTGTGCATGAATAATAAAACAATCAAAATATTAAATTTCATTAAATACATTAAGCACTTTTTATAAGTAAAACAGAATGACTTAATAGAAAAATAGTGCTACAGATATCGTTAATAATTCAGTTTCATCAACAGTTTTATCTATTAGTTCACTGAGTAATTTTAAGTTCATTATAGTTTTGATTTATAAGCTTCAAACCCGAAAAACTAATGATAGAGTTTTGCCTAATTTATCGTCCATTCCCAGAAATTGTTATGCTGCTCATGTGAGATTCAGTCTCGATTTTAAAACCATGGATACTTTTCAATAATACATGAGAATTTTATGTAGATTTTGACTAAAACAAATGTACAGTTTGGACATTCTCTAGATGATCTAATATGTTAACAAAAAGTCTCAATCCTAAAATAACCATCCCAAAATGGGTTCGCTATCAATGTGTTAGTACTGAAATACATTTGATATGGGTGTTTGTTATGAAAAATTAGATATTTCATTCATTGTTACTTATTTTACGTTAGGTACATATCTTTATATATTATATTGCAGGGCTATTAATCAAAATTTAAGTTTTATTTGAGAAATATTAGTCAAAACTTTCATAATTTTCTTTGGTAATTATTTAAAACTGACATTTCATATTTACTTTGAATTATATACAAGAGAAACATGGACATTTTCTGGTATTTTACTAAAGATCAGACACATTTTCTTGATCAATTTTGTTATAGATTAGAAAACATATATCAGGAAGTAAATAAAGAAAAAGATTTTAATAATTTATTTGCAAAACTCAGTAGACATTTTGTAGTAACGGTAATTTTTTTAAATTAAAATTCACTTCATCACGGTGGAAGTCATCGAACTCGAACATACAATAGTTGGTTGTATTTAAAAACTCTCGAGATGCAATCATTATTGATTTTCTCACAAGACAAGCATATCTTAACAATAAAACGTTTTTAATTGATTTGTTCCAAGATGCGTAAAAGATACACCATGAATATTATTCTTTGACTTTACTCAACAATGCCCTGATGATTTACGAATTAGAACAGATATTTTTAATGAAAAAGGTGTGTTGGGCCAGCACACAAATAGCCTTGAGAATTGTTTAAATGCATCAGTAATACAGCACGAAAACCCAGCACCAAGATAACTTCAAATATAACATACAACACCAACTAAACAACAACATTTTAAAATTTGAGAGAATATAAATAAATATAAAATCAAAAACATAGAAGTAAAATAAAATAAATACAAAATGCATCAAGAAACGCATGAAATCTACATAAAAAGTAACATAATAACACAAAAATTTGACCGTAAAATGACCATTTATATAAAAGTAAAAATTAATGAATTAAATGAATAAAAATAAAATATTTTTGGCTGAATAAATTTAATTAAAAATGTTAAAAATAAATTACCAATTTAAATTAAGAAATAAATAAAAATTTAATTTAGATAACACAAATAATTTCAAGGTCGAATTTTGTTTAATCGCAATAAAATTAACACGCAAGATTAAGGCCAAATTATAGGTATATATACTGACGTGTTTTCACAAATTTTCAGTCTTATTTTTCAGAGAAAAATTTTCTAGTATACTTCGAGTTAGTGTGCATATCTAGCTGAGAGCCGTGCATTCAGCCAATAAACACTGATAAGTGTTTTGACTGAAGACGTCAACTCTCAGATAGTGCACAGGTATCGATTTATATGATGTTATGAATTAATGACAGGATGATTTTATGCCAATTTATTGATACTGCGAAGTATTATGAATTAATGACAAGATGATTTTATGCCAATTTATGTGATTGATATTGCGAAGTATTATGAATTAATGACAAGATGATTTTATGCCAATTTATTTGATTGATACTGCGAAGTGTCATGAACTATTGACAAGATGATTTTATGCCAATTGATGATTTCTACTATGCGAACCTACAAAAGGATGAATTTATGTATGCCAAATAACTATTTTAAAGCCAACAATTTTGTGCTTGAAACTTTTACTCAATTGATATGGTAAAATTTATTATTTCTTTTTCGGCCCACAGTCAAAACATAACGCAAGACAGTAAAATAAAATACACTATCGAACTGTGTAAGTGCGTGTATAATCGCCAATAGTTCGTGCCCGTGAAGGCTCCGGCGTGAGAACGCAGGAGCTGGAACGTCGGATAATTATCCGTATGTAGGGGAAATTGAAAGTTAAGGGAGTAGTTTTGTGGCTGCTTCTTCATCATCCGTTTCCTGAAAAATAGACTTAAAAATCACTAATAACAATCGGCTCAAAATATCTAACACCGAGTAGTCCAGTGGGGCACTCATTAAATATAATATGAACATAAATAGATCATAAGGATAAAGAAATGGAAAGGGTACGGGGAAAATAGCGAAATCGTTGCAACAGTTAAAATGAATAGCCATTGGAAAAACATTAATCCGAACGACCAAAATCATGAAAAATAATGTTTTTGAATAATATATAAGAATTAAATAAATTATGTTGAATTGAAACGGAAAATATGGGCAGAAAGCTGCGCAAATTTTTGGAAATAGTTAAAACATTTATCATAAAAACTGTAAAATAAGGGCGGAACGCTGCTCAAATTTTCCGAATTGATTAATATACTTACAGAAAATAGTAAAACAAAAGTGAAATGTTGTTCGATTGTTAGTGTAATATTCTCTTGAAACTACAAAATGAGGGCGGATCGCTGCTCAAATTTTCCGAATTAATTAAAATACATATCGAAAATAGTAAAGCAAAGGTGGAATGTTGTTCAACTGTTAGTAGAATGTTCTTAGAAACTGTAAAATAAGGGCGGAACGCTGCTTAAATTTTCCGAGTCAATGAAAAATACTTTATCGAAAACTATAGAATAAGGATAAAACCGAAAAATAAGGGTGGGACGCTGCTAAAATTTTTTCGAATCAACAAAAATGCTTTATCGAAAACCGGAGAAACACAGATGGATTACGGCTAAATTTTTATATAAGAAAAATATTTCTTAAAGCTGAGGAATAAGGGCGAATCCCTACACGAAAATTTGTCAATAATATTGATAATAATTATAATAATTATAATAATAATAATAATAATAATATTGATAATAATAATGAGGATAATAATAATAATAATAATAATTATCATGGTACCTATAATAGTAATGATAAAAATTATGATGATAATAGTAGTAATAATAATAAATATAATGGTAATTATAGTAATAAGAATAATAATAAATGTAATAGCGGTAACACTTAATAAAAGTAATACATATAATAGTAACAATGATAATTCTAGTAATAATAATAGGGAGCATTGTAGCTATAATAGAGATAAGCGTAAAAGATATACTGTGGGAATATTTAACTTAACAAAGGGTGTACATACCATAGAATAACCATCAACACTGACAACGATAAGAAGAATTATGGGAATAGACGTAATGATGAATGATATGAGAGTATAGGTTAACATTTGAAAGAGATAGGAGAATAATGGGACCTAAAAATCGAAATCGAGCACAGGCCTTCTATCGGAAGCTCGTTGGACCCATGGATCCTTCGATCAATTATAGCATTAGCAATAGCGCTCGCTTATTGCGGACGATCTACCCACTCGAACACAGTTCCAACGTTGCTTAGCAACGGGTGCCGAGTGGCAGGCGAAAGAATATTTGCATGGGGTTGTCTCGGTAACAACCATATAATTTCAAAATATCAACACCCAGAAACCCACCAGGTGTTACAATTTAAAAACAAAATTAAAACACTTTAATTATTAAAGGGACATTAAATAAAGTAGTAGTTCAACACGAAAAAGTAAATACAATAACGAAAAAAGATACAAGAAAAGAGATAAAAAAAAACTATTTAAAGAAAAATAATATAAAGAAAAGAAAGGCTAAACTTAATGTTAAACTTTCAAATAATTTTAAAAATTCAATAAAAATTAAGAGTTTGAATAAATTATAAACAAACTAAATGTTTAAATGTGTTATCGGAAAGAAACATTAACTTTCCTAACCGTATTTTATCGCCTAGTTAAAGGTTCCGAATAATAAAAGAATGAATATATTACAAGCTTTTCCTTCATTTGTTATTGATGATTTACTTGAAGTTATTGTTAACATATTTCATGGTAAAATAAATATTAGTAATGCTAAAAGACTTGTATTACAAAGACACGAAGATCACTTTTATCATTAGTTAACACAAAAAATCGAACTTTAATGAGAAAAATAATATATTGACAATTGTACTACAGTAGGTAGTTAGGAGCTATCTGCTACATAAAATAATTGCATAATAATATAGAGGGGGAGGGGGGGTTTCTCGTGATTATTTTCTGTGTGTACTGATTACTTAATGATGCAATTTTTGTGTTTAATTAATTTTTTTTTGTGTGCAATTTAATTAATTTTTTTTGTGTGTATTTTTCAATATATTGTTAACATAAAATAGTAATAATAATAATAATAATAATAATAATAATAATAATAATAATAATAATAATAATAATAATAATAATAATAATAATAATAATAATAATATTAATAATATTAATTCAATCAATTAAAATCTTTATAAAAAACAATAAACACATAAAATAAACTCGTAAAAGATCAAAATTTATTTACATCATCACAAATCTGCTTATAGTAAGCTCTTCTTAGCTCAGCCAACAAAATATGTACAACTTCCTTCTTTTTGTAGTCCCTGCAGCATTTGCATCTAAATGGACAAGTCAACATTGAGGGATCTGCACAAACAATGCAGTCATCTAAACATTTCAAACCAGATCCTTGAACTGAATCGTAGTGCATCCGTACAATTTCTTCAATGTTGATTCCTGTCATTTGATAGATCCTTGTAGCCAAATATTCAGGAGCACAATAGGAAAGTTTGTTCTTCATATTCGGAAACAGTTCTTCCATCTTCATTAGAATTGTTTCGAATACGTATGCTTCTTGCTTGTCGATCATTTTTAATTTTTACAATCGTCAGAATTGAATCTATTTAAACACAATCAGTGCTTAATAAATAATCTAGTATTTCTTCGTCGGTATTAAGATTATTAATTTTTGATTTTATAAAATTAAATATTTCTTGTACTAGACTGTTGTATTCCAGTGTTTTTATCCCCATGACTACGACTTTTCCGCTTGCAAATACATTCACACAAAGTGGATTATACTTGACAAGTCTTAATGCACGAAACAGTTCCGGTTCGTAAATGTTCTGTGTTTTGGTAGACAAATCATACAAGTTGATTCGACAACCCATGTCAATATTCAAAGATAATGATTGAATTTGTAAATCTTGAATCTGATATTTGAGATCCCCTTCCTGTAACGGTCTCTTGCAACCCATTATTCTGCATTTTCGTTCTTGAAGAATAAGATTGGATATTTTCTACTTATATCCACTACATGTTGAGGTTTTCCGGTTGGGAACTTCATTCCGACTACTTGTATACATATTTAAAAATGTATTCAATTTTGAACAATTATTCTTCTATTAAATGTTATTTTTTCATAAAAATATTCATTTATATAGTATTTACCTTTTAAATAACAATATTCAACCGACTCAATCCATTAAAAATATCAATAAACTTGTTCCTCATCGATAATCTCCCCTTAAAATACATGGTTTTTGACTATAAACCCAAAATGTTACCAATAACTAGTTACTGAACCAATAAATATTAATGATCGGTTACTGACCAACAAGTTTTGAAATAAAACACATAAAAGGTTGAACAAAAGAAATACAAGTTGAAATTTTATTAACTTCTGCACTCTCTTTCACATCATTGATGTCTCGAAATTGGTTATTTATTAAAATGCCATACTTAAATAATATTTACTCTTTGAACACTGATATTCAACCAACTTAATCCACTTAAAAAAAAATAAAATTTTCTCTCAATCATCCCCTTTAAAATACTTGCTTATTCACACACTCACAATATGTTATCAATAACTAGTTACTGAAAAAATTAATATCAAAAATTGTTTACTGATCAAGAAATCTTTAAATAAAAGCACATAAAAATTTGAACAATCAAAATAAATACAATTTCCATTACAAATTTTATTAACTTCTCCACTCTTTTATCGATCATTGATGTCTCCAAATTGTTTGGTTGCTTAGTTACCTGATTACTATCAAGAAACTATTAGTCATTGAAGCCCCATTAAGTGTTGTATTTTCTCTGAATAAAAATTTATTGCTTTACAGTCTTGTATGTGATTTATTGAAATTATTTTGTAAAACTTAGTTAAAAGACTTTGAAATTTTTCTACTATTTTTGTAATATTTTTAATTGCGTCCAACAATAAACAATTACTAAAAGTTATTTTCAAAGATTAATGTCAACCTTTTCATTTAATTTTTACACGTCCCTAAATAAATTAATTGCTAACTCATCAAATAATTACTTAAATTTATTTTTATAGATTTTCTATTCACCCCCAACTCTTATTGTTTACTGAATGATAAATTAATTAGTAACTACAAGTAGTGAGTAATCTAATTGCTAGTGAAAAGAAACTTGATTAGAAAAATATTCTTAAATTAATTTCTCAAAACATATATTACTTTCATTGTACTTGGAATAAATTTTCATATATTTATTGAAAATGATTGAACTTTAAAATTATTAACTCAAAGATGCTAAAGGTTTGAATAAAACTGATATAAAAAAAACAATATCTACCACATTACTAGAAATTAAATGATTATCGACCAACCACTAAATAAGTTGAATTTTTAACAAAGCTTAAAAACTACACGAAACAGGTACTGATAGATACCGATAAAATCTACTAAAAATCCAAATATGTATGTTTAATTGTTGTAAAATATTTGGTTTTGTAAAAATAAGACTTATCCTTAAATTATGATTATCATGTGATTAGAATTTGATTAAAGTTGTGAGAAATATTTTAAGTTGTTAAATTTTAAATAAAACTTCTTAATTTGTAAATAATGTAGTACTTTAAAGAAATTTTAAAATAAGACCTTCAGCAAATTGATAAGAAAATAATAGTTATTGAGTAATACTTATTAAAGTTACTAAAGTTTTATAATTTTTGTCAAGTTTTGATAGATCTTTAAAAAAAATTTGTTAGTACTTTGAATAAAAATTTTAAAAAAGTTTCAACATAGTAGCAAATTGTAAAGAAAATAGTAATTATCAATTAAAAAAAAATTAACTAAATTAACTAAGTTGTAAAATAACTGAAAAAAATTGTTAGATTTTTTTAAAGTTTTATAAGTTTGTCAGGCAATTTTTCTAGATACTTGTTGAATGAAAATTAATTGTACAATTTCTCTTCATTCGTAGAAATAATCATATATATTTAAATTATTCAGAAAATTGTCAATAACAACATAAGTAATGGGTAACATAAATTTTTTAAATGCTAGTCAATTTTAATTAAATTACAAAAAATAAAATCAAATAAATACTTGAATACAAATAATTACATGAATCAAACATTTTCTTAGAACGGAACACGTATCGTATATTTTATTCAGATTCCAATAATATCATTAAAATTAACCAAAATCTTACTGATATATTTTGATAATCCTTACTCTCAACCAATAATTTCTCTTTAAATGACAATAATCTTAGCTATATTCATTATTTTTGATAAAAATCACCGACTTATTTCGTTATTGAACCGAATAAATTTCTAGAAATCCCTTTAAAATAAAATTCATCTCTCGACCAATCATTTCCCTTTAAAATATAGTAAAATTTAATTTCAAGCAATCATTTCTCTTTAAATGACAATATTTCCACTCTCATTTATATTCATTATTTTCATAAAAACACCGATTTATATCGATATTCAACAGAATAAATTTCTTGAAATTCCCTTAAAATAAAATTCCTCTCTTGACCAATCAAATTACCTTAAAATTATCATAAATTCTCGCTTAACCAATCATTTCTCTTTAAATGACAATAATCTCAGCTATATTCATTATTTTCATAAAAATCACCGACATATCAATATTCAACCGAATAAATTTCTTGAAATCCCCTTAAAATAAAATTCCTCTCCTGACCAATTATTTCCCCTTAAAAGATCATAAATTCTCTTCTTAACCAATCATTTCTCTTTAAATGACAATATTTACACTCTCTCAAAAGATTTACACACATATTGATATCTATCTGAATAAAGCCCCCTAAAAATATTATAAATTACTCCTCTATATTCTCTATTTAGAAAATATTTATCTTTTGAACACAGATATTCAACCAGCTCAACCCCTTTAAAAATAACAACAAACTTGTTCTTAATCGAGTATTTCCCCTTCAAATATCATAAAATTTCATCTTAATTATTCATTTCCCTTGAAATGACATTTTCCCCCAATGCACCAACAATATACATATTTTTTTTGTAAAATTTCTTTAGAAATCTATATTTAACCGAATAAGATCCTTAAAAATCCATCATTTGGATCATATTTACTATATGTATTCAACCAATCAAATTCCCTTAAAATTATCATAAAAATCTGAATTTTACGAATAAAAATAAATTTTCTTTAAAGTATTACATAATTGTTATACCCAATATTTTCCGTCGAAAATCACCACAATTTGATTCTGACAACAAATTCTATCAAATAAAAAAAATCCATCAAAAAATGACTAAAATCGAATAATGTTTATGTTTCCCACATCAATTAAATTTCACTAAATTATTGTAAAATCATAAAATATATATCACGTTGCTCAAATAATTAAAATTAATCAGTAAATCAAGTATAAATTCAATAAAAATTACCAGTCAACCCATAGATATAATTCAACGATTTTCATATGTATACTGATAACCATACTGAGCATCCTTTTATAAATCTATAAATTATACTACTTTTTTGATTGATATCCACGAAATCAATAAAATGCAAAATGCAAATAATTAATTGACCATCCTTTTTTTTACTGTAAAATCAATTAAAATTTTAGGTTTCACTAAAATATTTTTAAAAATCAACTGATTTAATCAACTTTTTAAATAGATCATAAAATTAAAATTAAACTCTCATTTATTATTCAAAATCTATCAGTGAAATTGGAATCTAATTGGTAAGTAATTATCATAAATATATGTTTCATAAAAATTTTGTTCCTAAAATAAACTTTTATTTTAAAATAATCCTAAAATCAAGTTAAATCTAATAAATTATCGAGAAATTAAGATTTTCTAAAATTATAGATTTACCCTCATTTCTTCAATAATTTTATTAAAAACATAATCAAACCCTAAATCCATTAAAATTCAACAGAAAACATAAAATTCACAAAGATGATTAAAATTTACTAAAATAAATACCTCGTAAAACTAGATATTATTAAAATTATCATAAAATTCCCCTAAAAGCCCTAATTGATTTACATAGACTAAAATTATTTTATTTTTGTCGAGTACAACCTAATCTACTGAAGGATGTAATTAAATTTATTAAAAGTTAATTAAATTTTCATTGAAAATGACAAGTCAATAATAAGTCAACAAATGGAATTTTAATTAGTAGAGATTGTATTCTATAAAGAAAATTTTCAGTGAAGAAGTAATATTGGTGAGAGAGTACATTTGTGACTAAAATTGTTGAAATTACTGAAAAAAGTGGGATAGCTAAAGGTATCTACTAAATAGATGAAATATCAATTGATATATTAAATATACTTTAATATACTTGGAGAAAATATACATCGAAGAGGAAATTAATCATTAAAGTGATAAAATATTTTTATGCTTTTTAATCAAAGAAATATTTTTTTTTGGCTTTTAATCGATAAAATATTTCTATGCTTTTTATTGATAGACGATTCAAGCCAATTTTATATTAGGATTTTTATCAAGAATAAAAAATACCCCCTGACTATAGTGTGATTGAAAATATTTTGTAGATGAAAAATACCCTCTGTAGCTATCGTAGACGATTCAAGCTGATTTTTATCTTAGGCATTTTATCAAGAGTCAAAAATACCCCTTGACTATATCGCGACCAAAAAAAAAATTTTGGATGAAAAAAAAATATTTCAAACAATTTTATTTCAAAAAATTGCGCCAAAAATTTGAATTTAAAAAATGCGCCAAAAATTTGAATTTAAAAAAAAAAGCCAAAAAATATATAAATTTAAAAACATGTGCAATAATTTTAAATTCAAAAAAATTCGAAAAATAATTTCAAACAAAAAATATTAATCAAAAATTGTGCGCATACAAAATTAATTTATCTTGAATCAAATTTTGTGTGCGCACATTTTTTTTGATAAATATTTTTTTTTGAAATTATTTTTCGAATTTTTTTGAATTTAAATTTTTTTCCACATTTTTTTAAATTTATATATTTTTTGGCCAATTTAATTTTAAATTCAAATTTTTGGCGCATTTTTTAAATTCAAATACACATTTTCAACTTAAAACTTTTTGAAAAATACACAAAAAAACTTAATTAAATTGCACAGAAAAAAAATTAATTAAACACAAAAATTACATCATTAAGTAATCAAAACACACAGAAAATAATCACGATAAACCCCCCTCCCTATATTATTTTGCAATTATTTTATGTAGCAGATATCTCCTAACTACCTACTTACAACCGGCAATAAATACAATTTCGCCATTAAATTCTTCTTAAAAATATTTCATTTCATAGGAAAAATTGGCACCAAGAATTCATTACCGGATAAAAATAATTTACATTTAAATATACTTACTTAAATACTATACTTAAATATAACTTGTTGTAATAATGAAGAAAACAATGATAAAAAAGGTGAAATCAAATAAATTATTAGAGAGAAATCTCAAAAAAATATGAACGAACATGAAAGATCCAGATGGTTTGGTAAAATAGAAAAACTTGCAAAAGATTAATTATTTCAAAGAATGAAGCTCAAAATTGCTTATCTAATCAATTAGTTAAAAGCCTAAATAAACCAATGTTACCACGAGGTCTTATAACACATTTGGTGCTAATGACTTATGGCATATGGATCTTTTCAAAAATCAATAAAGGATATAATTGTATTTCGACTTGTATCGATGTGTTTAGTAGATATATACGTGCTATATCAACTAAAATTAAATCAGCTAACGAAATTGCTATTGGTATAAAAGTTTAATTTGATGACAGAAAGCCTCGTATTTTACAAACAAATTTGGGTATATAATTAAATTAAATCAATAAAATTACATATGAACTTCAATTTATGTAATTGCATAATATATATATATATATATATTCTCAATAACATCAATTAACTGATTATTTTTATCCAATTACAATATGTAATGAACTTGTGAATGATAAATGAAAAAGTAAGATTTTAAAAAAACTGTTGCATAAAATCTTAACATTAAAAAGCACGTTACATCTTCAAATTCAAATATTAACAATTGGAGCCACCTAAATTTATTACAGAAGTAGTATATTGCACTTTAAGTTAAATAATTTTTTAAGGTCGTCATAATGAATAGAGTATGTCAGGAATGTTTTACACCATGGATATTACAAATATGAGTAACATTATAAAATATTACATAAAGTTATAAACTATTATTTCGATTTGCAACAAATTAATAACTTATTTCATCAAATTGTAACAAAATACGAAAATATCGAATTGAATTACAAAAAACTACTTGAATATTACAAATTAATAAAATATTGCAATAAATTTCAAAGAAGTTATAAAACATTGCAGTCAATTGTGGTGGGTTTCTGGGTCTTGATATTGAGACTATATGGTTGTTACCCAGACAACCCCATACAAATATTTCCTTTGCTTACCACTCGCCACCCGTTGCTAAGCAACTTTGGAACTGTGTTCGAGTGGGTAGATCGTCCGCAACAAGTGAGCGCTATTGCTTATGCTATAATTGACCGAACGATCCATGGGTCCAACGAGCCGTCGTTAGAAGACTTGTGCTCGCTTTAAGTGTTTGGTCCCCTTATGTCTAAGTTTCTATCGTTTATTTAGCAATTTTGACAACATTAGTTTGGAAACAAAATGGGTGGTACTTCTTATTTAAACCCTTTTACAATGTCGTTTCAAACCACTAGGATGATATAAATATAACAAGGTATATATAGAAACTACAATCTCCATCCCGCTTTATTTGTCGATTAAATACATGGTCTACGATAATCCAGGCTTATTTGAAAATCGAGCGGCTCGGCGCTTAGCCCGCTCCTTACGTCCAGGCCGACGACTGTTTGTTGCTGTTGTGATTGGAGTAGTGTTCGTGGTAGGAGTTGACGTTAAGATTGTCGATGGGGCAGTGCTCGCCTCGCGGTATGCCAATTGAGCAGGGGCGAAGACTAGGGGGTAGGTCACCGCTGCCCCCTCCAGACAGGCGGCCAACGCTGCCTCCAATCCCCTTATTTGAGTCTTCAGGCCTTAGGCCAATTGCTTCTCTTCCGCCCATCCCTTCTGCGCCGCGGCAAGTTTTTGATATAGCAATTTTACCCTCCTCGGCTCTATCCACGTTGCCTTGGTTTGTTGAGTTTCCCGGACTAGTTGGACGATCTGGTCATGGAGTTTTTTGTTGGCCTGTCTCGCATGAGTTAATTCGGTTTGTAGTAATTTTACGGGGTCCATTTCTAGAATAACAAGGGTTAAATTTCCGTGATGATTTCTATAGTAACAAATGTGATCAATACTAAACATAGTTTCGAACTTAAATTAAAGACAAAAAAAATTCGAAGCTAAATTTCCATTAGTTTATTAAAAGAGAAAAACATTTCCGATAATTTGCGGTCACTGTTTAGGGGATTATGCGTCTTCGAAGAATTGCTTGATTCCGTCTTCCGGGGAGTAACCCTGAATCACAAATACTGGCCGCATGGTGTTTCGGGTCGGCCTCGGGGAAGGTGGATAAGTGCTCGCTAGACGTCTTTGACGTTGACCAAGTATCTCGTGGCCCACTCCACGGAGGCATCGACGTGGTGCTGGTGGTTCAGAAGATTTTGCAGGAGTACTTGGGCCTGAGTTAAGATATCCTGTGACGGATTTGATTCACTGGACGTCCTTTTGAATTGTCGCATAGTGAGCCAAGCTTGGTTTTACCAGCCTCTCCTTTCGAATAAGCTGAAACGTGAGTGTTTCTGCTGGTCTTTTGTGTTTCTACTATTTAGTGATGTTACTGTGTTCCCCTTGAGGATCATCAGTTGTCGCCATCACAACACTTCGCTTGAACTGACAGCACTCCCGCCATTCCCTCCTCCAGCCCATGCCAGTTCAGAGCCAATTTTGAGCATCATTTAGCGATGCTTCACAGACATACCTTTGATTGGTTATGTCTGCTGATGTGATGATATTGGCGAAATATCATCTCATTGTCTTCTAAATAATAGGCAGTGGCATCTAAGTGCCAGTGCTCTATTGGGAGCTGCGTGGTCTCGTACCCATTAGTTTGCTTTTTATGGGTAGGAGAGTGTAGGCTAGCGAGCATCCAGTGCTTCTACCCTCACTTTTATCAATTAATAATATTCGTATCACAAGGTTATTTTGTATTACTGTTAATATTTTATTAATGTACTTGGAAGTATTCCATATCCCAAGTGACATTTTTTATCTTCTTTCATCTTTAGGGATGAACTAATAAGCATGCTATGCCACTAGGTACATGTGGGTACATTTTACTATTCTATTATATCTACTAGTAAAATATCATCCCTCTTTTTCTATTATTATTATTATTATTATTAGTATTGATATTATTATTATTGTTAGTATTAATATTAAAAAGGAATGATATTTCAATAAGTAGATTTTTTGGTGCTTCTAAGCACTCAGTGCTTGAGGCATCAATTTTTGTGTGCTTATATTATTTATCCTATTGGTTACATGATCCATGTATATTCTGTAACTGGATATTACTGCAGTTGTCATGCAGATTTTAGCTAATTTTTTGATCTCTGTCCTATTTAATCCTATTTTAGCTAGGGTACTATTATTTCCGCAATCCCATGACCCTAGTGTGCCTACCACTAGTGCGCTTACAGTTGTATGACAGTTATTAGCTTTACCTATTTCTAGCGACAAGTCTTTATATTTTTTATAATTTTCCTCTTTAGCGCTTTCGAAGTTAACAAGGTAATCGTAGGGTACCTTAATGTCTAGGATGTGGATTAGCTTATTTCTCTTTGATTTTATAATTAGGTCTGGTCGTAGTCGCGTTTCGATGCCTGGTGGTGGTTTTTCTACGTCTACATGGAACCCTTTAGAGATTAAGTATTCACTAGCTTTTTCCATCACGTTGTTGTGCTTATTTCTCCTAGCATTGCATGTTTTGGTACAGTGGTTGAAAATATGTGTCTGTGTTTCAGGTTCCTTATTGCAAAGTCTACATAATGTATTTGCGCTTTCCTTAACTCTATGGGTATTATAGTTGAGACTTAGCATATTATTACGGGCTTTGATCAAAAAGTAGAACCGCTGGTCATTAAGCACATTATGTTTGATAAGGTATGCTGATTGCCTATTGTTTCCTATAGTCTTAGCTATGTGTCCTTGACAAGTCATTAGGTACCACTGTTCAGCATACCACTCGCTAGTGAGGTCATGGAGTATATTAGAGGTCTCCTTAAGCGAATCTATATCTATAGTGGTCGCAAAGTTATTCCCCTTAATTTCTAGCTCAAAGCGCTCTTCTACTAGAATGATTTTAATAATAATATTAAATTTTTCATTTAACCTACGTATGGATTTATGGAATTTTGAAAAAATTGTTTTGTGCACATATTTATCCCCTTTAATTTCCGTATTTAACCATTTAAGTGATAGGTCGATATCTGACATTTGGTTGGGGAATCTACCTTGGGTAATATTTATTAATTCTTTAATTACGAAGTCTCTCATTCCCCTATCTGTGGAGTTTAATATTTTAATAAGGTGGGCTATACTTTGTATGAAGTATTCATCAATACTAGGGACTATTCCTAAACCTCCCATTTTAATGTTTGCATAGATAAAGTTATTGTTAATATTTTGATGAATGTCTTGTAGGGTTTCTTTAATTTTACGTTTTATTTTTTGATCAAAGCCCATTTGTTTTTCCTTATGTTGTACTATCTTATTCCTATTACTATCTAGTATCATGTGATTAATGTGGCAGTTTCTAAAAACGAATATTAGTCGGGAGTGAATGTATGTCTTATAGGCTTGGATTTTTTGGGTTGGGTGTAGGTCAGAATTGAAAAGTTTTTCTGTGTCTTTAATGGCTAACTCAAAGGTGTCATCTATATTATGCTTGCCCTTTTGGCCAAAGTCTACCCCTAAGTATTTATATATGTTATCTTCTCCTATGATCGGAATATTTTCATTATATAATTTAAGTGAGGTGTCAGTGTGATTGCGTTTTAGTTGGAAATATCCACACTTGCTTGGTCTAAATTTTAAAGTGGCCATGTCGGTGTATTTAATAATATCTTTAATAATTTCTCTCATCTGGGTTCTGGTTTTGGATATTAATACTATATCATCCGCGTATGCCATTATGCTTATATTGTGTTTATTTTTAACTAGTGGGTGGTCAATTAAATTATTTTTGATAATGAAGTCAATAGATAGACTAAAAAGGGTCATGGACATGGGACATCCTTGCTTAACTCCATTGGTCACCCTAATCTGTTTTGTCTTTTTGTTTTCACATTCGTATATTGAGAAACAGTCTGTGTACATTTCCTTAATTAGGTTTATTGTTGTGTTATTCAGTTTCAATCTCGACAAAGTATGCCAGATCAGATTATGGGGGATGCTTCCAAAAGCATCGGCGAGATCTAGCCACACGATGTTTATATCCGACCCATTCCTGATTGCCCATTCCTTTGCCAGAGAGATAACTGTGTTGTGTTCAGGCACCCATCCGGAGTACCCACTGCTTTCTGGTTCCTACTTAACAAATTGTTCACCCTTATCCAGGACAGTAGCCTGTTGTTTATGATAGAGGCAAAGAATCTGTAAGTTGTGTCAAGGATGGCAAGAAGTCTCCAAGAGGATACTTCATGCTGTGCATGTTCCTTCCCCGGTTTTATGATCAGTTTGGTTCTGAAGGTCTTCCAAGCCGTTGGGCTTCGTCCATTCTTGATGATCTGGTTGAATAGCTCCGTCAGGTATTCGAAGACTGGATCCATTTTTCTCCAGTCAGCATATGTGATTTTGTCATTTCCTGGAGTGGAGCTGGTGTCCAGTTGGCTGAAGTTTTTCTCCATTCCTTCAGCATTGATCTTCGTGTGTGATCGGTATTCCGGGGATAGGATTGGTGTTTCTCTGTGCAGTATGTTGGTCATATGTTTGGGTTCTTTTGAGAAGTTATTAATTAAGTCGTCAAGTGAGGGTGTGGTGCTTATATTGCCTAAGGGGTTAAGTATCCTACCTATAGTGACTTTTTGCCTAAGATCAAAGCCTTGCCGCAGCTCGAATACTAGTTTTTTCTTGTTTTTGTTTACTAGGAAATTCGGAGCTGCGTGCTTGGTTTTATATTTCTTAGGATTAGTCGCTTCATGGATTCTATAGAATTCTTTTAGGCTGTCGTCAGGCGTTATGTTATTAGTTTTTGTTTGTATTATTTGATCTTTAATAAATGTACTATACTTAGTAATGTCAGAGACATCTTTTTTATTATTAATTATTTTAATTATAATATTATTTAATTTGTCTTTAATTATTCCTATGTTGGGTAGTGTTATGGAGGTGTTCTTAACTAGACATGAGGCAAAGTTGCATATGTAGAAGCTAAAGTCTTTAATTAACTGGCATTGAGGGTATGGTACTTCATTGACCTTAATTGTGGTTTTCTCGATGATGTTTTACAGGGTGGTCAGAACAGATACTATTGATGAGGTCATTGCTTGGTGTTTCAAGGTGCTGTTTTCGCAGGTCGGGTCGATAATTGTTGCTATGCCAGAGGTTTTATTTATATAGAAGAGAATCCATAGGTTTTTTCAGGGTTCATAGGCCAAAGAAGGTCATTCCAGTTAGGGTATCTATGGAAGGGGAAGGCCGAGAAGAAGGTTTCAAAATTCTTATTAATGTATGCCTTACCTATAAAGCTATCTATGAAGATTGTTGAAGGCAGAGTAGCAAAGGTAAGCATAAAGATCGAGATGTGGTGTTGAGATAGTCAGTCGGTGCCAATGTCAGCATTGGTAGCTGGGATATGAGTCGGTGGGTCGTTTTCAATCTCCATGGTGGTGTTATTATTCTTATGAGAGATAAAATGGGAGTTAGTGTGATGAATGTCTATTGTCATGGCGCAGTAGAATCTTACACTATTTTCATGGTCAAAGGTTTTTTTCTTATGTTTAGAGATAATGTGTTTATTAATTTCATTTAGGTCAGTGTTAAAGGTCAGGTATATATCACATTGCGCCTTCTTCCCCAAATAAGCACAGACAAGCGTACCCTCCTCATTCATGTCAAAGGTTAGTATTTTCTTTTTATCGTTATACTGCTCTTTGGTGCCGGGAAATTCTCTGTCTTTATGGACTTCTGTCAGGTGATTTTCTATGTTTTTAAGGCTAATATTGGTTGGTTTTATCTTATTTCGATTGCATTGGAGGCATTCAAATGTGTCAGTCGGCTTGATGGATTTTTGGTGATAAGAGTGCATGTGGTTGTATTGTTTGTTCAACATTAAAGGTCCTATTTTTCTGCCAGTTTTGCAGTTTCTTACCACGCACTTAAGGTACCCTTCGCTTCCGAGTTTGAAGATGGGGTCTCTATTTCGAAGGAAGAATGGAGATCTGGTGTTGGGCGTTATTAATTGTTCATTAGAAAGAAGTATATTTTTGATATGTTCGGAGGGGGTAGGTTCTACTGTGGTAGTGGATATAATTGGTGGTTGAAATGTCATTGCGTTGTTGGGGTTGGCTACATCGTGTCTGTCTACATTGGGTTCTAAGGCAAAATGTAACTCGAAGTGGCCATTAAGGTCAGGTGCTTCGTTGGCGGAAAACATTTCAGGGTATTGCATTACTATTGACTGTGTTAATTTTTTCTTAGCCTGCGAGAAGATGGATTGTGAGGAGTCTATGGTATGGGATAGGGGAGAGTAGGTTTCTAAAGGTTTGGTCTCTTGGGCGTCCAGGTCAACTATCCTATTTCTATTTTTTGGTGTTTTTTCTTTGTGGATGTCTATATCATCATCTTCTTCAGATAGTGTCTCTATGGAGTTATAAAGAGAAGGTTGGTGGCACTTAATTGGAGAGTTCATATCCTGGTTTGGGGTTGGAGTGAATAGTACGTCATCTATGTCGTAGCACGGATTTAATTGGGCGGGCGTTGGAGTGAATTCTAGGTCATTTACATTGAAGCCAGGGTATATTTGGGAGATGTTTTTGGAATTTTTGGAGTGTGGGTCAGTTATTTGGGGAGTGGTTGGTGGATTTGGGTTTTCAGAGTGTGAGGTCGTGAATTTTGTATCATTGGTCATAATTCTTCGTGGGCTACTGTAGCCTAGTTTCCTATTTAGGTCTCGTATCATCTGTTGGGTTTCTATTATAATATTTTGTTGTTCATCTACCTGCTTTAGAAAGTCTGAGGTTAGGTTATCTGTCGTTTGTTTAGTCTTATGCTCTATTATTCTATTTATTTCTTTAAAGATATGTTTGTCTCTTTTATTAAAGGTTATATCGGGGGCTGTTTCTGCTGTCTTTAGTTCGGTTGTTTGGTCTGGGACCATTGGGGTATCTGTTCTGTCTGTGCTTATTAAGGTAGGAGGGTTGTGATTTGGTGGACTAAAAACAATGTTAAATTGGTTCGTGATGTCGACTCTTTTATTAATTGTTTTGGTCTGGGTAATATTGTGGTGATTGCACGGGGCTCTTGGGGCTTTCCTATCTGCTTCTTTGGAACATTTATCTATATTTTTCCTAATTTTGTTAGGTAGAGGTGATAATTGAATATAGTCATTCTTTTGACCATTATTATTAGATTTGTAGTCATTCTGTTGACCTTGATTTGCATGATAGTCATTCTGTTGACCATTTTTATTATTATTAATATTATTATTATTATTATTATTATTATTATTATTATTATTATTATTATTATTATTATTATTATTATTATTATTATTATTATTATTATTATTATTATTATTATTATTATTATTATTATTATTATTATTATTATTATTATTATTATTATTATTATTATTATTATTATTATTATTATTAATATTATTAGTTTTATAAGGGTTCAGGAGGAGTTCATTTGATGAGGGGATTCTGGGATTCCTATTTGGGATTGGTGGTTGGTTATACGGTATTTGGTGATTTGTAGTTGGATGTAATGGGATTGGAGATGGGGTGGGTATATGTTGGTGCGAGGGATTGTTTAAGTTGCTTCTTGGCGGGATAGCTGGAAGTTTTGTTAACTGGTTTGGTGTTGATGTTGATGTAGTACTATTTTTAATTGGGAGGTTACTAGTTTGTGGAATTGGCGGTGGGTTGTGTTTGGGGACAATGATGTTCGTTTCATAGTGTGTTAATTTTGTGGAGATATTCGGACGTGTGAGATTATTTTGTTTTGGGGCAACGTATTTTGACCTTTGTGGTAAAGTCGGTGGTGTGGAAGCATTGTTATGATTTCTGTTTGGTACTTGTGGAGGCTCAGCATATGTGGCTAGTAACTCGTATCTATTGGATGGAAGTTTTATGGAGGATGTTATTGGTGTCGTGTGATAGTTACGTGGGTTGGTGTTAAGGGTTCTAAATGTGTTTTTGGTATTTCTAATGAAGTTTAAATAGGTAGGGTTAATTCTGTATCGGGTCCATAGATGGGCGTTTAGTGTCTTGATCTGTTTACGGAATTGGGCTGGTGTCAGTGTGATATCTCTGTATGTGGAATTGGGCTGTGGAACATTTGCATAGATGGGTTCATTGTTGTTATCGACAGGTGGGTGATCTGGTTTGAATTGGGCGATATTAGCATAAATTGGTTCATCATTATGGTTGGGTTGGTGTTTGTCTGGGTTCGTCATTTTAATATTAAGTAAGTCATCAATTGAACCCCCCCTCGAGTCCGATGAGCTGCGTCCAGTATCTATTAACCTTTTTTCGCGCCCTACGCTAAAAAAAATTTCTGCCAGGGAGATATCTTCCCGATGGTTGTCTTCTGGCATATCAGGGCATCGTTCTTGATATACACGATTCCAGGCCTGTCGCCATTGCTCCGTGATATAAGTAGGGGTTTCAACGAGAGCTCCAGATCGTCCTGAATAGAAAGTTTGATGAGTTTAGCACTATAACCCAATATTTCTCTCAGTAAATTAAGATTCGATCGGTTATCTTGGGGTTTTCTCAATTGTCAAAAATTTTCTCGTCGTTCGGCGGGGTAAAAATCAAGGAGAACTAAACTAACTATTTGTGGAGTGCGTTAAGTTTCCACGAAAACTCGAAATCTGACGTGGGCTACTAACTCGATTGGCAATATGTTCTCAACTCGATCACCTTCTCCCTCTCATTCATATATCGGAAAATTGTTGGTCACATGGCTGGAATTATCTTTTGAGGAAAAAATCGGTGTCTCAAGACTACTCGGGGTACACATTCTTATGTCGTGAAGGGTACATTCGAGGAAGAAAATTCTTGTTCAATTACACTTAAAATACCTGAACCGAATGTGGTGAGAATAAAAAGGGTTCATTGATTCGATTGAAATAAACAAAAATTACCTGAAATGATCATAATGTCAACATGAATTAATGAAACAAAGTGCTTACGAAATCTAGAGAATAGCTTCCCCAAAAACGATTATCGGCTGTTTCTTTATGTGGTTAAAACCGGAGTCTTCACGTAATAGATTAATAACTCGAACACCTGTAACTCCGAAGATCAGTGAGATTAACGATGGTGAATATATTTATTAACAAAAAAAAATTTTATTATTATACTTAACGTTGGAGTGAAAGGGTTTTATCATATTGGTATTTGTTTTGTGCGGAAGACCACAATTTACTACAGAATTATTCAGGTCATCGATTTTAATCCAGAGGGTTTACCTACGGACTCTCTTGGGTTCTCCTTTGGCGGGGGAAAGCTATACAGTTTTGATTCTGAATTTTTATCTAATGCTCGGGTATAATTAGAATCACGTTAATAAAAATAATCAAAAATTTACTCGTCGGAGGGGCTTCTGCGGCATTCAGAGAATTGGGTTTTAGATTTTCTCCTGGGTCGTTTGGTGAATTCATAATTTTCAGCTAGGTTAGAATGACGTATTTCTTCTGACGTCGGTTAATATATTGGTGAGTGTGCGTGTTGTGTGCCGGATGATCGGGTAGGTAGACATGAATGAAATGTCAATTATAGCGTGACAACAACGAGGTGGATGTTTACATTGGTTGATCGAAGGAAATGTCGGCGAGTTTTGTTAAGGTAAAATTGTTTATTTCGTGGATTGTAAATTTATGAAATTCAGTTTAGGCTAATTGTACTTTAGAGTTGCGAGTTTTGTGAGTTATTTGGTAAGTTTTATTAGCTAGCCTCCAACATAATGAGTTTCTTATTTGAAGGAATTTGACGTGCAATGCGTGTGAATTCGGGGAATCAGTTCACCCTGTCCTTTCGCGGAGTTCCATATTTCCTTAGTGTTGGCTGTAACTGCGTTTTGGGTTGTCCCTATTTCTCGCTGCTGATCGCCCAGTTGGTTTATCAGAAAATTTTGGTTGATTTCTTAACTCTCTCTGGTCGTCTGGTAATTTATAGTATACATTCAATTAATTAATCTCGGTATGAATTTCAGGGAATTATCCTCGTTAACAGTTTCACAGCGGCAAATACGATTAGAAGTTGTTTGTCGGGTCTATCTGTCTCCTTTTGGATATCTCAGGCTGTTGTCGTGATTTACTCAGTGAAGTCTCTATTCAGATTTTACGTTGCAATTTGGTATTATTATTCGTTATCAATCAGGACAATGAAAAAATTGGTTCTGAGTATGATGGGACTTTAGTCTAGCTGAACCTTCAACCAAATCGGATTACTACGCTCGTCATCTGGGCTTTGTCTTATAGTCCTAACTCTATCATTTCGGTGTGAATTTAATGGGATCTTGACGATATCTTATGCCTATTCGTGGTGAAACTGATTTTAGTAAGGTAAACCTTTCACAATGTTTATAACTGTTACCATGAAAATTTCTTATTGACTCTTAAAAGTTTACGGGGATTACTTCAGGGATTTTTCTATATAAGACTAATTATTAGGGTGGTATGCTCGTGATGTTCGCTTAATAGTTAGAATTATTCCTACAAACCGTATCTGGAGATTAGGGTAATAGTATGAGACTATAGTCGATTTAATTTAAATGATTTCATTCATTACACGGGCATTCAAAAAAGGCGCGTCTATGCTCTGACTTAGAACCTGATTAAATTCTCTGCTTTACTAGAAGTTTTGAGGTGATTCGTTAAATTAAAATCTTTAGTTTAAAGTTAAGTTAATTCGTTAGTTATTTCATTTTCATAGCAGCGATTTCATATTGATTTATTCCCCGTAACCTTTCCCTTTAATAAGCATTAAACGCTTTTTATGTTCATATTATATTTAATGAGTTCCCACTGGACTACTCGGTGTGGTGATTTTGAGCCGTGTGTAGAATAATTTAGGTCGAATTTAAAGAAAAACGAGAAACAAGGAAGTAGCCAAAAGACCCCTTCCTTATTTCTCCTTTCTTCTATATGGAATAGTATTGACGTTCCAATCCCTGCGTTCCACACGCCGGGTCTTCACGGGCACAGATCATTGGCGATATTCCACGCACTTACACGAATCTGAGTAGTATGTTGATTTTACTGACTTGCGATGTGTCTTGGATGTGGGCCGGAAAAATTTCGACAAATAAATTAATTATGAAAAAACAAATTTAAGTTTTATAAAAACAAGTTAATTTTAAACATTATAAATATTTATTAATATATTAAAACAATATACAAATTACTTGACCAATATCATCATAAAATCATTATAAAAATACATCTCCCCCCACGCCTACATCCAAGCAGAGCTCTACCGAGGTTGCGAGGACGGGACGTGGAGAGAGAGTTCCAAATAAAACTTCTGCTCACCTAAAATTAAACTGGAATAGATTTTTAAAACTAAATTCAAAATTTTCAAAATTGGTTTTATGGTTCAAAAATGGTTAAATTTTATGTGAAAATGCATCGGTATTTATACCTATTTTCTGTCCCTAACCTACCGTGTTATTTTTGATTTAGTAAAACAAAATTCGACCTTGTTATTTTCTAGTGTATTCTAATCTTTATTTTTATTATTTTTTCATTTATTTTGATAATTTTTTATTTGAAATTTTTATTGAATTATTTCTAATTCAAATTCTTTGATTTAAATTTCATTTTCATTAAATTTTATTGATTTATCAAATTTCGGTCGAATTTGTTGGGTTTTCATGTTATGTTTGTATTTGTATCGAGCGGATCTTGTTGCATTTTGTTATTATTTTAAATTATTTTTATGTTTATTATTTTATATGTAATTCTCTTTTTTCTCATATTTGATAGGGTTTAATTGATGTTTTAATAGGTTTGAGTTTAAATTTGCATGTTATGTTTGCATGTGTGTTACCGATCCATTTAAACATTTTCCAAGGCCGTTTGTGTTCTGGCCCAACAATTGTATTGAAAAGATAAATTATTTAATCAAACTGCAGTCAAATTAAAACATATTTCTTCGAATTATATCATATAATGAATTACTTCGTCAAATTGAATCAAAGTTATAAAACATTACAGAGGATTGTAATAATTTAATTAAACATTACAACAAATTATTGAATTACTTACACAAAGTGATAAATTATTTCATTGCAACACACTTTTCACCATATGAAATCGTAAAAAAATTCAATAAATAGAATGTAATACATAAAACAGTACATTTTAAAATTTCAAATCAAACCAACTTTTTGAGAATAAATATTATACCAACAAATTGCTGAAATAAAAACTCCATAAAAACTATGTAAACTATGTAAAAAGTGTCATTGTTACAATAAAACACGTGTATAATACACACATTACAACACTTGAAGCATGTGAACAAACCACATTATAGAGAATTAGATTTTACATATACTTAATTACCATACAAATTTGATAAAATTATGAAAACTACGTTTACATAAATATATATTACATACATATGCATATTACAGAAATAAATAAAAGAAAAAAAGCGTATGATAAAATAACAAATTAATTTAATAAGGTAACTTCTGGCATATTAGTAATTTCTTCAACCGGATTATTTTCTTGAAAACAGAGTGATTTCATCAACTTTCTTCTCAACATCTTCGGTTGTCTTGTAATTATTTTCTCTCCTCTCATAAATCGTCTCAGTTTCTTTACTAATTATAAGTTAAAGATTATTTCAGTCTTATTACAATATAGATTATCTTTTTGCTTTTCTTCATCTTTAATTGTAAAACCATCTTTCTCGGTAAACATATTCAAATGAAAGAGTGGCCTCGCATAGATATCTTGCTGGAAAATGTAGATTTTTATAGTTTTTTTAAAACGTCGTCAAAAGTGTCACAAATCTTTGGAAAAAATCAAAATTATTTTTAAAGCTCAAAAAATATTTAAATATTATTTTTGTAATGTTATTATCCAATGAGAACCCATTAAATTCGAAAATATATTAAAATCGATTCAATTTTATTGTATTTTCAAGAGAATCTATGCAAAATAAAAATGATAAATCAAGATGAAAATTTATACGAATTCGATGTGAATGAAATTGACGAATTTGACGATTTGAAAGATTTGAATGTTTTCACTTCGGCTGAAGATTTTACTAATATTTTGACAAATGATGTCGAAAATATTTCTAAAGTAAAAAAGGAAAATTCAATTGTATTAGCTAAAGAAGAAATCTGTGAAAATTCTCCCTTTGATTTTGAGGACTCCGAACAGTCAGACTTAGAAATCAACATTATTACTAAGTCAATCACAAATATTGTCAAGCATCCTTTGCCTCGTCCTAATGCTGATTTCAAACCGAAGGTCCTCCAACCTAAAAAGTACAAAAATAAAGCCTTAAATCTAAATCATCCAGGCAATATCAATAATGTGCCAACAGTAGAATTCGATATTTCAACATTACCATCAAAGCCTTGGAGAAATAATGGCGCAGATATTTCCAAATACTTCAACTATGGATTCAATGAACGTACCTGGATTGCATATGGCAAAGCTCTCAAAAAGTTTCCTGAACCGAATATCGACAACATTTTTATCCATTACAAAAAGGTTTATGATAAAGACTCTTTGAAAAATATTGCTATTAAAACTATCGATGAAAATAACAGAGTAAGAGACGCAAAAAAGCGACCAAGAAGCAAAAGCCGATCAGAGTTAAAACGAAATAGAGAAATTTCATATGGGGAATATACGGGAAATAACAGATATGGTGAAAGTGATAGGAAAAGATACAAGATTGATAATGGAACCGAAATTAGGAAAGAATATAAAAATGAGAGGAAATATAAAGAAAATGATGAATTCGAGAGAAGTAAAAACCCAAACAGAATTTCAAATATTGATCGAAATTATGAAGAAACAAATTGTGAAAAGTTTCACAACAGAAATAAATACAACGAAAATGATTTAGAGAGAAACCGATATGAAAAAAATTCGAAATACGAGAGTTGTGACAAATATAAGGAGAAACATTACGATGACAGGAGTAGAATTCGAAATATGAAAATTCAAACTACGAGAGAGACTGATAGAAAAGATGGAAATGAAAATTATAGAAAAGAGAGCAACAGAGATTCACGTTCCAGATATCATCCATATAATGATAGAATCGTGAGAAGGAAATAGAAAACATATTTTAATAATAATTAATATTTTTAAATTAATTGTAAGATTTGATATATTTATTTGTTTATGATATTTGTTACCAATTTAATCTTTTTTAATCTTTAATTTGTACCTCAAATAATAATTATAATATCTACTTTTATCTAAGTTTAAAATTTATAAATAAATATTTTCCTGATTTATTTTTATCTGATATTTCATTTTTCACTCACATTCAAAATTTCCTTATTTTTTCTATTGATTTCTTGTTCAATTTACTTTTCTTGTTCACTTTCACGTACATTTAATTCAATAATTTAAACCCAAATTACATTTTAAATTTTCAAATAATGTTGTTAAACCTCATCACAAACATGAATCATACCAAAATTTCCATCAAATTGTTTAATTTGGCTTTATTTTTTAAATTATTTTTAAATTTATTTGTAAATATTTGATAAAAATATTTTTTGTTAAGAGTTCGTATTTTTCCTTAAAACAATAAGAATTAGAGTGAAAAAGATTAGAAAATCTATAACAATATATTTAAGTAATTTTTGATGTGTTAGCAATTAATAGATTTATTTTAAACTTAGGAGCATGTGAAAATTTAATGAAAAGGTTTAATAATTGTTCATTGTTAGATGCAATTAAAAATATTACAAAAATAGTAGAAAAATTTCAAAGTTTTACAAAATAATTTCAATAAATCACATAAAGGAATGTAAAAAAAGCAATAAATTTTAATTCAGATACAATAATTGATTGGGTTTCATTGAATTTGGTTAGGCAATCAGGCAATCCTTGGAAAGATCAAGGATCGATAAAAAGAGTGGAGAAGATTTTTATTAATAAAATTTGTAATTGAAATTGTATTTGTTTTGATTGTTCAAATTTTTATGTTCTTTTATTTAAAGATTTCTTGGTCAGTAAATAATTTTTGATATTGATTTGTTAAGTAACTAGTTATTGATAACATATTGTGAGTGTGTGTATAGTGAATAACCAAGTATTTTAAAGGGAAATGATTGAGAGAAAATATAATTTAAATAGGTAATTTAATTCAATTATTCAATGCCTAGTATGTATATAGTGAGTTGTACAGTACTTAGTCATTTGTATACAGTACCTAGTAATTGTTGTTCAGTTATTAATCAATGAATTTCAGAAGTTGATACCAAGTAAAGTAACGTTTTCTTTGATTATTGATGACTTTATTAATATTATTATTATTATTATTTTGAAAACTTCATATTAATTTATTTTTTCACATCTTAATTTGAAAATTTTTTATTGTTATTAACATGTGTAAAAACTCATTGTAAAAATTATACTAAAAATTTTATCATTTAAAAATATGTATAAAAATTGATCAACAAAATTATACTAAAAATTTTATTTAAAAAATTTTATCATGTATTTTATTCGACTCTTAAACTTTATAATTTCTTACCTTAGGTAATTTTCTAACTATAACTGCTTTTTAAATTTTCAGCTTTAAAAATTACCCTTATGATTTTAACTGTTGACAAAATATATTATTTTAAAAAATTATTTACCTAACTTACCATACTTTACTCTAGGCACCTTAATTTACTTTAATTTATTCTAACGTACTTTAAATTACTCTGATGTACTTTAATGTACCTTAATTTACTTTTTGAACCTTAATTTACTTAAATGTACCCTAATGTACTTTAATTTACTTTAGACCCTTTAATTTAATTTTAATTTATCTTAATTTATTTTAATTACCTTAAATTACCTTTAGTTTACTATAATATATCTTAATTTACTGTATGAACCTTAATCTACTTAAATGTATCATAATATACTTTTTTTTACCTTAATACTAGGTAGATGTGTCCCATCTGGCGCTTTTGTTGGTACTCTCCTTCCTTCTAAGAAAAACAAAACAAACTAAAATATAATGTAAACACAAAATATTACAAAATAATGAATAAGAACAAGAACGTATATAGTTATACATTTATTAATTCAATGAACAGTTGGCTGAGCAGTTGGATGATCTGTTTGATTGGCTGTTGGATGTGCTGTTGGATAATCATGTGAAAAATTATTATCTTTATTCATTGTAAGTCTCAATCATATAATGACCGTATGCCAGGCTTACATTCTTTTCTACCCAAACCCCTTTATCCTCTTTGTTTGTTAGTGCAACCTTTGAAGTTTTAAAACTATAAAATTGGTGATTGTTTGTACCAATACGAAATTGAGGTACAGAAAAGGTGGAGTTTTTCTCGTAAGAGTCCTTATAAGATTTATGAGTTAACGCTATGTGCTTCAATGTGACTCCTTTAGCTTTTAGGCATTTTGATTGTCCTAGTAAACTATAGCATTTGGGTATAAGGAATACTCATTCGTCATAACCTTCTCCCTTGCTTTCATCCTTAAATTTCCCAATGACCGAATCAAGTTTTTTAGAATAAAGTGGATGAGTAGATGGATAATTAGATGTATCCAAAAGATTATCCTTAACCATTTCAAACAAAAGAATATCTAGTTTACAATTTTTAATCTCCAAGAAGAAAGAGTCCGTATCTCCAGCAACTATATTAATCTTACAATTAAATTGTCGTCAATATTTTTCCAAGTCTTTATACTGTAGCTCCTACATTCAAAGTTTGGACAAATCAAGTACCGATTGTCCTATATAACTCGGTCGATCTAAGCATACCGAGCCAGGATTTAACAAAGCAGCAATTAGATTATCAGCAATTTTTATACTTCTTTGAAAAGTTGGTTTAGAATCATATGTTATCATTTTATTTTCTATATTACATAATCGTAAATTCATTTTTTTTCAGGTTTTCAACAGTTTTACCATACAAACTATTATTTAGTAGCTTATAATGATTTTTATCTAGCGTGTTTGTACTTTTTGCTCTTAACTTTGTATTAGTATCAATGCAGTTTTTAAAAATAGGAGACTGTTTGAATTTTACAGGTCGATTCACATGAGTAACCTTAATATCAAGAGACAAGTATGATTTTAGTAAACACTAATGAATAACATAATTCATTCTTGGGTAATGAGTCAATAACAATCTTTCAACTTTAGATCCTTCAGGTTTCATTTTCTCATCAGCAATAGGAAAGTCGTCTAACTTATCGTGAAGATCAGAAGGAATTTCAAGATCTACTTCAAGAGTATACCAATGCGACAAAGATTCAAAATTTAAAGAAAAACAATCTGACAATATTGAATCAAAACCATCAAGTATCCAACTGAATTTGACACAAGGTAAAGTTTGACTTAAAGCCCAACCGTATAAATTAATAATATCTATATAAGGCAACTTAGTGATTTCATCAGGTTTTACAAAATGTTTATTAACAAAAGTAAGACCTCTACAAATACCACCCTCATAGAAATTATAAATTTCCATGTCTTGCATTAGTTCAATGGGTTTATCTAAAGTTATTAACGCATAACTTCAAGACATTCCAGGAATACCAAGATAATTTAAAGGCTCTAAACTATTATGAGCTATAGATTTCACCTGAAATAGTTGAAAAAAATCAGCTTAAAGAAAGCAATCGAGTTTCAAGTATATCATAATAAAGTCAAGTAAATTTACACATTTAGTTTCAGTCCAAATTAATTGAGCTTTCTCATATTTAACTTCACTCACTCCTTCCCAGATTAGAGGCAGTTCATAAGTATTTTCAAGGACCTCTGAACTAGTTTCAAAGTTGTACTGAAAAATACCTTTTTCATTAACAATGGTACCAGTAAAAACAGATTTTGTTTATGGTAAACTAGTTAAAGTTTTCACAGCCCTAGCTAATGAGTCATTAACAAACTGATAAGAGTCGATAAAACGTATTCTAAGCTTACCAACATATACAATAAGGGATAAGAACTTTTCACTACTAATTGGAATACATGATAAGTTCCAATTTGGAAATTTATTTATTCCATACTTAAGAATATGATGTAAGTCATACCCACGTAAATTATGAAAAACTACAGGTAATAATTCTTTGATGCTCCTATTAACATTACAACTTTTACATACTGGACCAATACATTTTCCTGTAAAATGGTCATGGTCTCTAACCTTATCTACTATGTTCTTATTACACAAATAACAATATTCACAATTATCAAATGAATATTCTTCGTCAAAAAAAGTGGTAACATTAGCTTTTTCCCATTTTCTTTATAATATTGTAGCACAATGTTTGTTCTTATATCTGAAACCTTCTTCGAAAATTCATAAACGCAGTTTTGACCAATGAAATGAATGTAACTCTTCATACCAGTGAAGTTGTTGATTAATAAGAGTCCAGCAGAAATTGGCAAATTTTTTGAAAATAAATGTCATCTTTTGGTAAAAATAGATTCAAAATCTGCATAGATAACGAAAGGAAATGTTATCGTTTTTGACCAGTTTTTTAACTCCAAATATTTATCTTTATCTTTTGGTAATGTATATAGCGTATTACCCAACTGAATTTTCTTACATAACTCTTGGTGTTCTTCAAAGGAATTTGGCTTACGAAATCCATTTAAACAATTTTCACACCATTTGCAACAAATTCGAACATTACAATCATTGTTTTTATGACAATTCATCAAGGATTGTAAATTAGTTACTGCTGTATATTGATATTTTTCACCCTCCTTTATCAATAATAAATTTGTTCGGTGAATTATATTTAAATATGGATGTTTCATTATAAGTTCTTTTCTATCTTCAAAACTTTCGTTATTATAAATCATTACATTAATTGCTAAACCAGGATTTTTCTTCTCAAAGGTTGGAATATCACACAGTTTCATTGGCATATCGTTAGGATCGTATACCAAGTCATTCATATACGGTAAATATTTTCTCGGTCTATCTCTATCTTTCTTGATTTTATCAGATTTCAATACAGCCAAAACACTATATATGAAACATAAATTATTGGTATTTTGTACGTCAACTATTGCCTTTTTTTACCTATTAGAGCTTTAGGTGTTGGAATATAACTATGCCCAGATAACCTAGATATATTCGAAACTTTGGTTACCTTGAAATTTACTTCTAATATTCTGTTTATTTTCCAACTACTTCCTAATTCTGTTCGTTCAACAATCTTTTCATTTATTTTCTTTATATCCTCATCAAGAAATGTTGTAGTCAATGAAGCAGCGCGATTTGATATACTAACTACTTTGAGTTCCCCATATTTTTCAAATTCTACTTGAACTCCAAAATGAACTTTTGAATGTTTCATTTCATTTAATGTAATTTTTAATTTTTCCAAAAGAGAAGATGGAAGAAATATTTCCTTAGCATTATATCTTCCGATGTTCAACAATAATGTCACTTAACCCTAGTCCAATCTGTAAATCATCTTTAATAAATAGTTTTTCAAGTATTTCAGATTTTATGGTGTTTTTTCGTTTCAAACTGTGTTTAAACAATGATTTTGTATCCGTATAAAATTGAGTCAAGTGATTTTTATGGTCATTATAAAATTTAATGCGCGAGTCAGAGGTTTGGGTCTGGCATACAGCACATATATAATAATTATTCACTTGATAATATCGATTCATTTTATTGTGGCAGTTGTTATCATGGCTTGTAGATTGACAATACTTCGGATAAAGATTATCTGAAACATGAAAAAAGTTAAATAATTATGATTGCAATAACTAAAAACTTCATTCACAGTAGAGATTTTTTCAAGTTCGTCATAATTTGTTTCATAAAATATTCTATCAACTATGTTTTCAATGTCAATATTTCTATCATCTAAATTAAAAATAATTAATAATTTAAATAAAAGTAAAAAATTAGCATTTTTATATTCATTTCTTTCATTACTCGGTCTTGAATTTTGAATATTAAAAGTATCTAACAGTTAATAATTTAAAAATCATTAAAAGCTATCAAAAGATTACTTGTATCATATTTATCAATATGCAAAGTGTCTTGAAGGGTTGTCCTATTTGACAATACTAAAAAAGGTTAATAGTTAGTTATATTATACATACACGCACTTTTGGCAACTATACTACTTTTCGATTCTCCGAATTGTCTGAGATGATGCCCGTGTGTTTGTAAAAACATTGACCATCTACCAGATGTTATGGTGCGACATTCTGGACACACATAACCAGGAAACCAACATCATTTCTCTTAAAATATGGTGATGTAACAAGTTAACAGTAGTGAAAATCTTCATGACTGATTGCTACGCAAAATTTATATATATAGCAATAATTCAATAAAAACAAATAGAAAATTAAATATACATAAAAAGTCAACTTACTTATGATAATATTTTAATAATAATTTAATTAATAATTGATTGTTGGCACCTCAAAATCGATTGTTTATACTAAAAATTACATCCAGATTAAAGATTTTAATCAATTTAAATTGAATAAATTATAAATATGATGTTTGAAAATCAAATTTAATAACATAGGTTGCTATAGTTTCACGAAAATCATTAATATCAAGATTGAGAAAAGTACAAAATGAAAAATACTTATTGATTTATATCACATCGATTAATTTTTAAAAAAAAATATATGTTTATGCAATAAATTATTAGTTGATACCCCACAGAGAAATAAAATATAAGTAATAGGTTTGAAAACCACATTTTTAAAATCAAATTTAATAAAACAGGTTGCTATAGATACATGGAAAAGATTAATATCAAGGTCACATCGGGAAATTAACTTTTTAATAAATTACTTTGAGTAAAGTACAAAATGAAAATACGTATTGATTTATTTCTCATCGATTCATTTTTCAAAAATACATACTTATGCAATAAGTTATTTGTTGATTCCCTACAAAGAAATAAATTGAATAACATGTAACTAAGATATTTGAAAACTAAATTTTTAAAATCAAATTTAATAACATAGGTTGCTATAGTTACGTGGAAAAGATTCATATCAAGTTAAATCAATAAAATATGATAGTCACATCATAAAAGTTATTATTATTATTTTTTAATAACTTAGTTTGAGTAAATAACAAAATGAAAAATATAATTATTGTCTATTAATTTTGTGTAAAGAATTTATTATTTATATTTAATTAAGTATTTTATTAATAATTTGTGTCATCACTAAAAATTAATTGATAAAATAAATTGAAATTTTCTTTGAAAAATTATAATAATTAAAAATTGTGTTACAAAGAAGCTAAAAGTAAAATAAACAATTATCATTTTGAAGTTTAATTACTATATTAGTATAACAAGAATTAATAATTAAATCCTGTCAAATAACTATATTTGATATTTCAATTTATAATGAAAATAATTTTGAATAATTGCCTTATGTAAAATTAATCTTATTATTCACAGAATAAAATTCGAAAGTACTAATGTAAATATATTACTTACGTAATTGCTTATAAAAATTTTTTAATTTGAGAAAGTTCTTCATTGACAATAAAAGAAGATGAATTCAACTGAATGAATTAAATAAAGCACTTATGTACAACTACGAGAATTCTAATCTTCAATCATTTACAATAATTATTTTAACTGTAAATTTTATGTAATTTTATTAAGAATTTTAACAGAAATATTTAAGTTAAACACTGGTTTATTGTGTAGAATTATGTTTACATGAAAATGTCTGTTTAGTTTAATTCTGTTACATTCTTTCACGATGTCAATCAAATTTCTTAATTTTGCCCTATAATTCATGTATTTGTTCACTTAATGGCTTCAATAAATAATAAAAATAATTTACGACTTAAGTAAATGAGATTTATATCTGTTGGATAATTGTACGAGAAGATGCTCTCTATTGGCTTTTGGTAAAGGAAGTCTTCATGATGATAGGAGCTACAGTATAAAGACTTGGAAAAATACCGACGACAATTTAATTGTAAGAATAATATAGTTGCTGGAGATACGGACTCTTTCTTCTTGGATGTTAAAAATTGTAAACTAGATATTCTTTTGTTTGAAATGGTTAAGGATAATCTTTTGGATACATCTAATTATCCATCTACTCATCCACTTTATTCTAAAAAACTTGATTCGGTTATTGGGAAATTTATGGATGAAAGCAAGGGAGAAGATTATGACGAATGAGTATTCCTTATACCCAAATGCTATAGTTTACTAGGACAATCAAAATGCCTAAAAGCTAAAGGAGTCACATTGAAGCACATAGCGTTAACTCATAAATCTTATAAGGACTCTTACGAGAAAAACTCCACCTTTTCTGTACCTCAATTTCGTATTGGTACAAACAATCACCAATTTTATAGTTTTAAAACTTCAAAGGTTGCACTAACAAACAAAGAGGATAAAGGGGTTTGGGTAGAAAAGAATGTAAGCCTGGCATACGGTCATTATATGATTGAGACTTACAATGAATAAAGATAATAATTTTTCACATGATTATCCAACAGCACATCCAACAGCCAATCAAACAGATCATCCAACTGCTCAGCCAACTGTTCATTGAATTAATAAATGTATAACTATATACGTTCTTGTTCTTATTCATTATTTTGTAATATTTTGTGTTTACATTATATTTTAGTTTGTTTTGTTTTTCTTAGAAGGAAGGAGAGTACCAACAAAAGCGCCAGATGGGACACATCTACCTAGTATTAAGGTAAAAAAAAGTATATTATGATACATTTAAGTAGATTAAGGTTCATACAGTAAATTAAGATATATTATAGTAAACTAAAGGTAATTTAAGGTAATTAAAATAAATTAAGGTAAATTAAAATAAATTAAAGGGTCTAAAGTAAATTAAAGTACATAATAGTACATTTAAGTAAATTAAGGTTCAAAAAGTAAATTAAGGTATATTAGAGTAAATTAAAGGTAATTTAAGGTAATCAAAATAAATAAGGATAAATTAAAATTAAATTAAAGGGCCTAAAGTAAATTAAAGTACATAATAGTACATTTAAGTAAATTAAGGTTCATAAAGTAAATTAAGATATATTAGAGTAAATTAAAGGTAATTTAAAGTAAATAAAATAAATTAAGATAAATTAAAATTTAATTAAAGGGTCTAAAGTAAATTAAAGTACATTAGGGTACATTTAAGTAAATTAAGGTTCATACAGTAAATTAAGATATATTAGAGTAAATTAAAGGTAATTTAAAGTAATTAAAATAAATTAAGGTAAATTAATATAAAATTAAATGGTCTAAAGTAAATTAAAGTACATTATAATACATTTAAGTAAATAAAGGTTCATAAAGTAAATTAAGGACATTAAAGTACATCAGAGTAATTTAAAGTACGTTAGAATAAATTAAAGTAAATTAAGGTGCCTAGAGTAAAGTATGGTAAGTTAGGTAAATAAATTTTTAAAATAATATATTGTGTCAACAGTTAAAATCATAAGGGTAATTTTTAAAGCTGAAAATTTAAAAAGCAGTTATAGTTGGCAAATTACCTAAGGTAAGAAATTATAAAGTTAAAGAGTCGAATAAATTACATGATAAAATTTTTTAAATAAAATTTTTAGTATAATTTTGTTGATCAATTTTCATACATATTTTTAAATGATAAAATTTTTAGTATAATTTTTACAATGAGTTTTATACACATGTTAATAACAATAAAAAATTTTCAAATTAAGATGTGAAAAAATAAATTAATATGAAGTTTTCAAAATAATAATAATAATAATATTAATAAAGTCATCAATAATCAAAGAAAACTTTACTTTACTTGGCATCAACTTCTGAAATTCATTGATTAATAACTGAACAACAATCACTAGGTACTGTATACAAATGACTAAGTACTGTACAACTCACTATATACATACAACGCATTGAATAATTGAATATTTTATTCATTAAATTACCTATTTAAATTATATTTACCTTTAGACACCGATATTCAACCAACTTAACCCACTTAAAAATAAAAAGTCAATAATATTTTCTCTCAATCATTTCCCTTTAAAATACTTGGTTATTCACTATACACACACTCACAATATGTTATCAATAACTAGTTACTGAACAAATCAATATCAAAAATCATTTACTGACCAAGAAATCTTTAAATGAAAGCACTTAAAAATTTGAACAATCAAAAGAAATTCAATTTCAATTACAAATTGTATTAATAAAAATCTTCTCCACTCTTTTTATTGGTCCTTGATCTCTCCAAATTGTTTATTTGCTTAATTACCTGATCGCTTAACCAAATTAATTAAAACTCAATCAATTGTTGTATTTTCTCTGAATAAAAATTTATTGCTTTGTTTACATTCCTTTATGTGATTTATTGAAATTATTTTGTAAAACTTAATAGTTTGATTAAAAACTTTAAAATCTTTCTACTATTTTTGTAATATTTTTAATTGCATCTAACAATGAACAATTATTAAAAGTTATTTTCGAAGATGAATGTCAACCTTTTCATTAAATTTTCACATGCTCCTAAGTTTAAAATAAATCTATTAATTGCTAACACATCAAAAATTACTTAAATATATTGTTATAGATTTTCTAATCTTTTTTCACTCTAATTTTTATTGTTTTAAGGAAAAAATCGAACTCTTAGCAAAAAATATTTTTATCAAATATTTACAAATAAATTTAAAAATATTTTAAAAAATAAAGCCAAATTAAACAATTTGATGGACATTTTGGTATGATTCATGTTTGTGATGAATCATAGCTGAGGTTTAACAACATTATTTGAAAATTTAAAATGTAATTTGGGTTTAAATTATTGAATTAAATGTACGTGAAAGTGAACAAGAAAAGTAAATTGAACAAGAAATCAATAGAAAAAATAAGGAAATTTTGAATGTGAGTGAAAAATGAAATATCAGATAAAAATAAATCAGGAAAATATTTATTTATAAATTTTAACCTTAATAAAAGTAGATTTTATAATTATTATTTGAGGTACAAATTAAAGATAAAAAAAGATTAAATTGGTAACAAATATCATAAACAAATAAATATATCAAATCGTACAATTAATTTAAAAATATTATTAATTATTAAAATATGTTTTCTATTTCCTTCTCACGATTCTATCATTATATGGATGATATCTGGAACGTGAATCTCTGTTGCTCTCTTTTCTATAATTTTCATTTCCATCTTTTCTATCAGTCTCTCTCGTAGTTTGAATTTTCATATTTCGAATTCTACTCCTGTCATCGTAATGTTTCTCCTTATATTTGTCACAACTCTCGTATTTCGAATTTTTTTCATATCGTTTTCTCTCTAAATCATTTTCGTTGTATTTATTTCTGTTGTGAAACTTTTCACAATTTGTTTCTTCATAATTTCGATCAATATTTGAAATTCTGTTTGGGTTTTTACTTCTCTCGAATTCATCATTTTCTTTATATTTCCTCTCATTTTTATATTCTTTCCTAATTTCGGTTCCATTATCAATCTTGTATCTTTTCCTATCACTTTCACCATATCTGTTATTTCCCGTATATTCCCCATATGAAATTTCTCTATTTCGTTTTAACTCTGATCGGCTTTTGCTTCTTGGTCGCTTTTTTGCGTCTCTTACTCTGTTATTTTCATCGATAGTTTTAATAGCAATATTTTTCAAAGAGTCTTTATCATAAACCTTTTTGTAATGGATAAAAATGTTGTCGATATTCGGTTCAGGAAACTTTTTGAGAGCTTTGCCATATGCAATCCAGGTACGTTCATTGAATCCATAGTTGAAGTATTTGGAAATATCTGCGCCATTATTTCTCCAAGGCTTTGATGGTAATGTTGAAATATCGAATTCTACTGTTGGCACATTATTGATATTGCCTGGATGATTTAGATTTAAGGCTTTATTTTTGTACTTTTTAGGTTGGAGGACCTTCGGTTTGAAATCAGCATTAGGACGAGGCAAAGGATGCTTGACAATATTTGTGATTGACTTAGTAATAATGTTGATTTCTAAGTCTGACTGTTCGGAGTCCTCAAAATCAAAGGGAGAATTTTCACAGATTTCTTCTTTGGCTAATACAATTGAATTTTCCTTTTTTACTTTAGAAATATTTTCGACATCATTTGTCAAAATATTAGTAAAATCTTCAGCCGAAGTGAAAACATTCAAATCTTTCAAATCGTCAAATTCGTCAATTTCATTCACATCGAATTCGTATAAATTTTCATCTTGATTTATCATTTTTATTTTGCATAGATTCTCTTGAAAATACAATAAAATTGAATCGATTTTAATATATTTTCGAATTTAATGGGTTCTCATTGGATAATAACATTACAAAAATAATATTTAAATATTTTTTGAGCTTTAAAATTATTTTGATTTTTTGCAAAGATTTGTGACACTTTTGACGACGTTTTAAAAAAATCTATAAAAATCTACATTTTCCAGCAAGATATCTATGCGAGGCCACTCTTTCATTTGAATATGTTTACCGAGAAAGATGGTTTTACAATTAAAGATGAAGAAAAGCAAAAAGATAATCTATATTGTAATAAGACTGAAATAATCTTTAACTTATAATTAGTAAAGAAACTGAGACGATTTATGAGAGGAAAGAAAATAATTACAAGACAACCGAAGATGTTGAGAAGAAAGTTGATGAAATCACTCTGTTTTCAAGAAAATAATCCGGTTGAAGAAATTACTAATATGCCAGAAGTTACCTTATTAAATTAATTTGTTATTTTATCATACGCTTTTTTTCTTTTATTTATTTCTGTAATATGCATATGTATGTAATATATATTTATGTAAACGTAGTTTTCATAATTTTATCAAATTTGTATGGTAATTAAGTATATGTAAAATCTAATTCTCTATAATGTGGTTTGTTCACATGCTTCAAGTGTTGTAATGTGTGTATTATACACGTGTTTTATTGTAACAATGACACTTTTTACATAGTTTATATAGTTTTTATGCAGTTTTTATTTCAGCAATTTGTTGGTATAATATTTATTCTCAAAAATTTGGTTTGATTGAAATTAAAATGTACTGTTTTATGTATTACATACTATTTATTGAATGTTTAACATTTTCACATGGTGATATGTTATTGCAATGAAATAATTTATCACTTTGTATAAGTAATTCAATAATTTGTTGTAATATTTAATTAAATTATTACAATCCACTGTAATTTTTTATAACTTTTATTCAATTTGACGAAGTAATTCATTCTTTTGTTATAATTTGAAGATATATGTTATAATTTGACTGCAATTTGATTAAATAATTTATCTTTTCAATATAATTGACTGCAATGTTTTATAACTTCGTTGAAATCTATTGCAATATTTTATTAATTTGTAATATTCAAGTAGTTTTTTGTAATTCAATTTGATAATTTCTTATTTTGTTACAATTTGATGAAATAAGTTATTAATTTGTTGCAAATCGAAATAATAGTTTATAACTTTATGTAATATTTTATAATGTTACTCATATTTGTAATATCCACGGTGTAAAACATTCCTGACATTCTCTATTCATTATGATGACCTTATAAAATTATTTAACTTAAAGTGCAATATACTACTTCTGTAATAAATTTAGGTGGCTCTAATTGTTACTATTTGAATTTGAAGATGTAACGTGCTTTTTAATGTTAAGATTTTACACAACAGTTTTTCTTTCGTGTGGTATTGTATATTTAATTTCTGTTTCACATTCTCACATAATTTCTATATAAAGTGAAATTCTAATAAAATAAGTAATTATATTGTAGTAAAGCAAGTTTTTAATTATGTTCTTTTTCACCATGACCCAAATCTTACTTTTTCATTTATCATTCACAAGTTCATTACATATTGTAATTGGATAAAAATAATCAGTTAATTGATGTTATTGAGAATATATATATTATGCAATTACATAAATTAAAGTTCACATGTAATTTTATTGATTTAATTTAATTATATACCCAAATTTGTTTGTAAAATACGAAGCTTTCTGTCATCAAATTAAACTTTTATAGCAATAGCAATTTCATTAGCTGATTTATTTTTAGTTGATATAGCACGTGTATATCTACTAAACACATCAATACAAGTCGAAATACAATTATATCCTTTATTGATTTTTGAAAAGATCCAAATGCCATAATTCATTAGCACCAAATGTGTTATAAGATTTAATAAGGTCTAATTATGCTATATGCTAATTGATTAGATAACCAATTTTGAGCTTCATTCTTTGAAATAATTAATCTTTTGCAAGTTTTTCTATTCTACCAAACCATCTGGATCCTTCATGTTCGTTTAAATTATTTTGAGATTTTTCTCTAATAATTTATTTGATTTCACTTTTTTATCATTGTTTTCTTCATTATTACAACAAGTTATATTTAAGTATAGTATTTAAGTAAGTATATTTAAATCTAAATTATTTTTATCAGGTAATGAATTCTTGGTGCCAGCTTTTTCTATGAAATGAAATATTTTTAAGAAGAATTTAATGACGAAATTGTATTTATTGCTGGTAGTACAATTGTCAATATATTGTTTTTTTCTTTAAAGTTCGATTTTTTGTGTTAACTAACGATAACAGTGATCTTCGTGTCTTTGTAATACAAGTCTTTTAGCATTACTAATATTTATTTTACCATGAACTATGTTAACAATAACTTCAAGTAAATCATCAATAACAAATGAAGGAAAAGATTGTAATATATTCATTCTTTTATTATTTGGAACCTTTAACGAGGCGATAAAATACGGTTAGGAACGTTATAGTTTCGTTCCGATAACACATTTAAACATGCAGTTTGTTTATAATTTAATCAAACTCTTAATTTTTATTGAATTTTTAAAATTATTTGAAAGTTTAACATTAAGTTTAGCCTTTCTTTTCTTTATATTATTTTTCTTTAAATAGTTTTTTTTATCTCTTTTCTTGTATCTTTTTTCGTTATTGTATTTACTTTTTGGTGTTGAACTACTACTTTATTTAATGTCCCTTTAATAATTAAAGTGTTTAAATTTTGTTTTTAAATTGTAACAACTTTTTCATTAAAAATATTATATACGATTTATTGATTTTTTTACATTTTCACATGGTGAAATGTATTGCAATGAAATAATTTATCACTTTGTTAAAAGTAATTTAATAATTTGTTGTAATGTTTAATTAAATTATTACAATCCACTGTAATGTTTTATAACTTTGATTAAATTTGACGAAGTAATTCATTATTTTGTTATAATTCGAAGAAATATGTTATAATTTGACTGCAATTTGATTAAATAATTTATCTTTTCAATTCAATTGACTGCATTGTTATATAACTTTAACATAAATAGTTTTTTTCTTTTTTGACTCTAAATCAGATATTTTAGTGATTTTCATAGTCAAACAATAAAAATATTTTTTATGTTATTACAATATGAAAATCAATCATATAAATATATAATACTTTAATGAATAAAGTAGGGTCCCAATTTGGGCAATTTAACTTTCATAGGGGCAACTTCGAAATTAATGGATTGTTCAACTTTGATAAATCATAATTTTTCTTAAGTATTAGGTCGTATTTTAGGTATATTATGATAGAAACAATTTCTTAACACTGAAGACTTAGCTCTAACCTAGGTCGATGTATTGTAGTTATATCTTCTCAATGCAATATTTTGATTTTTGACAAACATTTTTTGATATCAGATATATTAAGTTAAGGTTTTAACATATAAGCAAAATCAAAAGTTTTAAGTAGGTTTTTGTAAATTAATTTGTTAATTAATTCAAAAACTGGAGCAATTTGATTTTTAAACTCTATTGTTGGGGACATAGATTATAACATTATGAGAGGCACTGCTGTATTCAAATATAACTGTATTGATGAAATACACTTGATTCAGTTCATTAAAAACTTTTAAATAGAAGTTTTAATGAACATCCAATTACAATTATGGTTATGTTTATGAATTAGCCATTTTTAAAATGGCTAATAAAAAATAACACATAAATTTTTTAATAAAGTATATTTTAGGGCTTGGATTGTGATCTCGTATCATTTATTATAAATTTAGTTTTAATTAATTTTTTTAGGTTTTTTTAGGAATTTATGCCAATTTATGTAAATTAATGGAATTATTTTCGAATAAATGTAAGTCCGATTAATTGAAAACTAAAATTTATTAAAAAAAAATTTATTGTTAAAAGTTTCTATATTCGAATAAACTATTCCTCTGTTCCTTGGAAATTTGTTATGGCTGCCATCTTTTTTACCTTTTGACAAATCCAAATTTTTGATAATTTTTGATTTTATGAGGCTTTGGAAATTTCTGTTAATTTCCCAAATTTATAAAAATCTTCCACATTTTCAATGGTATTAATGATTTAGATTTTTTAAACTTTATAAAAAATTTTTTTTAAACTTAAGTTATCGGAAAACTTATGTTTTCCGTATTTTTTAAACTCCTCATTTGAAGGTTCTGGTTCCACTGCTCCTGGTAAATTGCAAATGAGGTAAAAACTCAAAAACCTAGCGTTTCAATGGATATTTTTGAAATATCTGAAAAGTTGTAAAAATAATAAATTGATTGAATTTCATGAAAAATCTTACGAAATTATTTTTTAATTTTCTCTACAACTCAAAGTAGAGTTATTGGTATTTTTTTCAAAAATTTTCGGCTTTAATTTAAAAACAAACTTGTCTAAAAAGTTACTAAAAATAGTTTTAGAGTTTTTATTGAACTGAACATTTCTATATTTTGAAAGTTTGCATGCATTATTTACTATGTATTGTTTTTACGTTAAAAAAAATTTTCTTCTAATTCCTTCCTTCCTATACTATAAGTTTTTATTCAGTTGAACAAATTACATGCAGACACGGGTAAGTATGTATGTTCCTTTATTATAAATTTATTGATTTTTCATTTTATTATAGGAGTTTTTAATGAACTGAATCAGGTGTATTAATGACATTAAATCTTAAAAAATTCATTACTATTTTGCACAATTACTAGATTGGTTTGGACAGCTCTGTATTACAGTAATATTTGCGTAGCAATTTATGATTCTAGAAATGATATCAAATCACCACATCAGCAGACAACGAAATGCATTATCTGATTATATTGTTTGGGATTTTAATGTTTGAATCTAAATTTTAAAAATATTTAGAGAAATTAATTTATCTGAGTTTTTAATTCGTTTCCAAATTACCTAATTTCCGTATAGTTTTACTTGGAAGGGTTGATGATTTGTATTATTTGTTCTGATATCGACGTGGATGCCAGTGTCTGTTGAGCTAGGATACATAAGTAGTTTGGTTTAAACGTCCTTGGTTAAAGTTGTTGATTTTAAAAAGTGGGTTAGGGCCATCTTATCCTGCTTATAAGCCTAAACCATTTACTCTTAATCCAATAAAAGGTTTTTAATTTTTGTAAGCAGGAAATTCTGAGTTTGATGAGTTTGAATCGAATAAAATAAATTGAGGTGCAGCTTTACATTTTTGATAGAACCTCTAAGGTCTGTTAGAAGAACCCAATCATACTGGTAAGTTGTGGATGGTATACTGTGGTACGAATATGTTCAATACCTAATGTCTTCATAAATGATTTGTAGAGCTAAGATTTTATGTGACTACTCTTATCTGGATTGAAGTACTTTGGTACATCATGAAAATATCCAAGAATCAATCGACATTTTTTAGTAGGAATATGATATTTATATGCATAAAATCACGAAAAGGACACTTGAACAGAATGCCTTACAAGGGCCTAGATGTAATTATCAAATTGAATTCTATGGATTTGAGAAATAACAATTTTCCTTAGAAAGATTTGTTAGGTTCGTTAGTGGGTTCAACGTCTAACACAATCAAATATCTAATTCCAAATATATAAACTCGTAAATGCGTGTAAAAATAACAACTGGCCTTCAAATATTTATTAGATATAAATAATAATTACATATATAAATTAGATCCTTTATAAGAAACTATTGATAAAATGACCGCACAACTCAATAAAGAATATTATTATTATTATTATTATTATTTTTATTATTATTATTATTATTATTATTATTATTATTGAATAATTGATAATTGAATATAGTCATTCTTTTGACCATTATTATTAGATTTGTAGTCATTCTGTTGACCTTGATTTGCATGATAGTCATTCTGTTGACCATTTTTATTATTATTAATATTATTATTATTATTATTATTATTATTATTATTATTATTATTATTATTATTATTATTATTATTATTATTATTATTATTATTATTATTATTATTATTATTATTATTACTATTATTATTATTATTATTATTATTATTATTATTATTATTATTAAATTAGTTATAGTATTTAATAAGGGTAATGGTTATTACCGTGGCTAATTACTGGATTCGAGGACAAATCTTAATTAAAGGAGTGGTATGTTGAGGTTATTATACTAATTATGGAATTCAAATGAGCGCACTCGAAAAATCGAAGGCCAACAAAAAACATCAAAAATTATTAAAGTGCAAAATTAATTAAAAATTTATAAAAATTAGGAATGCAATATTGATCCGCGAAAATGGTTATGGTTGAACGCCAAATCATAAGACGAGTCCAGTAATAATAATAAAAATTTAATGAAGGGTTCATCTCTTTTCATTCATTCGTTTATATTCAAAGGCTGTGTCGAAAATTCGTGAATACCTTAAATAAATCTGATTCATAGTCAAATTTTGTAGAAAAATATAATGAAATACACTTTTAATTATAAAGAAATGAAGTTGCTAGTGTGGGGACTTATCAGATCGACTTAAAGGCTTTATAACACAAAAATATCATTAAAATGAAAAAAAATCATATAAAATATATTCAAAAATTTAATAAAAAAAAACAACTTCATAAATCATTTATTAAAGAAATTCCTTTAGAATTGATACAACTTTTGGCACAGTGACTCTTTTGAATTTGAGACTTCTTCAATAAATTGTCCATTGTGAATCCCAGGATGATGGCCGAGGAGAGGAAACTGCAAACGCCAATTGCAAGGATTTGGTAAAATTTTGGATTAATTTCCGAAATGACCGTTGCCAATAATAAATTTTGATTGAGCAGGGTCACGCAGGCCAGCATCACCATCAACCATCGACAAACATCTTTTTCAGATTTAAAAATTTGAATAAATTTAGATGACATTTTAAAATGATAATGAATTTTAAATCAGATGCCGATTTTGTAAACATCCGGCATTTGTTGCAATGTTTAATAATATATTGGTTTGTCATTCCTGCTGTTCAGTAATTTGCTATTTTATTTATATTACCCTTGTCTTTCAGGAATTTTCAAGAAAAATTCTAAATGAAACAGAAGAGGAGGCAGTAATAAAATTAACATATCCCAATAGAGATAATCCGCTTTTTTTCTCGGATTTGCATTTTAAAGATAAAGGACATTATTTTATTATAAATATTTAGTTTAATTTTAAATGCTCCGGGAAATTATAATTTTTATTTTGAATTCGGATTTCGAATATTTACTAAAAACTATATAGCGGTACTACGCTTTGCCATAAATATTTTACAACTTTGATTTATTTGTTTGAAACTTCACACAACATTTCTTAGTAGGTCCTTTAGTGATATGAGAAAATAAAATTTGCAAGTAAATATTTGGGTTGATCCATGAAATCTAGCTGTATCGAAAAGTATAAATAAACGTGCTTAGTAACCAAATGGATCTTTTCGATTAGCATCAACTAGTTATTTTCTTTCTATCTTGATTATTGAGTTCCACACTTACTTATAGATAGTAGCTATTGCATCCAAAATCACATGCAAATCTTTTCTATTGTTTTCTGTAACGTCCTTATTAAAACTGGTTAAGGCGATGGATGATGAACAATACATAATCTAGATCAGGGGTTACCAAACTTATTTTATCGCTGACCCCTTGTGTTGTCTAAAATTTTATGGACCCTAGTCAGTGGCACAGCCAAGGTTGCAAGTTCAAGAATTTTCAAATTTTTGTTTGAAAAATTTGGAAACGAAAGAAATGAAATTTTTTAGGCTAATTTACATAAATAGTTTTCAGGCGGTCATATAAAAGTGTTGAGAAACGAGATGCATTAAAAAAATAATATTCCTAACATATTACCTATAATGTAGGTCCTACATATATTGAAAACTATTTTGTTGTATACATATTATACAAAAAATACTACAATAATTATAACACCTTTTTACTTAAAGAAATATATTACTTTAAAAATATAACAATTTACTAGAAAAAACATCAGATATACGATGAGAATAACAACTGGGGCTGTATATAACCAACTTTAATATGAAGATGTGTTTGCTTTTTGGATAATTGAATATGCAAATCTGGTGTAGCATTTAATTTACTTCGATATTTAGTTTTTGTGTGAGCATATTTTGATAATCCCGATTCACACATGCATGCGTTGCAAACGGTAACAAAAATCGAATAGCCCTTTTTGATAATTGAGGATATTCTTGCAAGTTATAATCAGACCTAATTTCAATTAAACATTCATCTTCTAGTGAAAATTCTTTCAATTTTTCTTTCACACTGAAAGGGTTTTGAATCCAACAATTATCATGTTATCATCATTCCTAATATCCGGAAAATATTTATCTTGTAATTCTAATAAGATTGGGTTCCCAAAGTGGATGATGTGAAGATACTAAAGAAGCTACATGCAAAGAAATATTCGTTGGAGGAATATCGAAGATTTCATGGAAATGAAACAATATCTGCGATAACGACAACATCCAAAGGAACTGTTCATATTCTAGAAGAGAGTGTGACCATGCTAATAAAAAATCGATTTTATATGACATGAAAATAGACAGCGAAACTACATTTTTAAATGTTTATTTTAGATATAATAAACAATAACTTTTAATCGATATTTAATTCAATCTTGACAGCTTCGCTTACATACTGAATGAATGCTTTCTCTCGTCGATACTTAAAACCATTTACCATGATAGTTTCGCACGCATCTATTAAGTATAAATGTCTCCTTTTTCTGCTTTTTTCAAAATAGATAATTTGCCCACACTCAAATGATACTTGAATTCTCTGGATTACTGGTTACTTATTAATACCAAATTTTCTTCAATTGGAGCCAGATTTTTAATTAACTTTTTTGATAATAATAATAATAATAATAATAATAATAATAATAATAATAATAATAATAATAATAATAATAATAATAATAATAATAATAATAATAATAATAATAATAATAATAATAATAATAACACTAACTATAATTATAATAGTAATAATATTATTAATAATAATAATAATAATAATAATAATAACACTAACTATAATTATAATATTTGCAATAGCCACGGTAATAATCATTACCCTTATTATTACTATAACTAATTTGTATAACCTCAAATGAGAAAAATCCATTTAACTTATTGTAATTTCTCTCAAATTATGTTTCAACCAAGAATTATTCAAATTAAATTGATAACAAAGCAAATGCTTAGCCATTCAAATTTTCTCAACGCTCAACGCCCATATTTCTCAGGATTCCGCCTATGATTTTTATGTGCATTCATAGAACTTTCAATTTATTATTTTATTTATTTATTATTTAATTATTTATTTTAATTATTAAATGTATTTATTCGGCACAACAGAATATTATTTTAACAATGGATGGTTAAAATACGGGTCATTTAAAGAATCAAAATATACTAATAAACCAGTAAAAACCTTAAAATAAGCACACGTAGAGGTTTCAGATGTCGAACGAGAGTCAACTTCCAGTTTTGTTGAAGAGCAAAAAACTATTTTACCGTCTAATTATGTGAAAACATCGGTAAAAATTCAGTGAAAAGTGGATCGTTGAGAAAATTTGAAGCTGATTTTATCATTATTTTTTTCAAGAAAAATAATTTACCTTTTTCTTAAGTTTCTTTTATGTTTTAAAATAACAGTTTTCATCAAACAAAAAAATAAATATCAAAAGATCATTATGTTCCGCGGACCCCCAGGGGTCTGTGGACTACACTTTTGAAACCCCTGTACTAATTGCTTTCAGCATTTAAGCAAAGGAGATTCATCATAATTAAATTTACATGGGTGATATGGATAATGAAGACAATCCACAAGGTCTTTTACTTTACCCGAAACATTTATTTTAACGATGGCAATATTTCAAAGCGTAAAAATTACTAATTGTAGATAAAACATTTAATCAGTCAATTTTTCAATTTCGATAATTGGAAGATTTATTAGCAAAATTAAAATATCGGGAAGATGACAAGTTTAGACGAGCTATCAAGGAAAATATGAACTTGAATTATTTCCAACTTTGAAATTTATAATGTACAAGCAGTGATAATATCATTTTAAAGTCGTTCTTTCACACTGGCTCAACAAAATCAAACAATGATCCGGAGCTTACTAACATTAATTTCCATAAAAAATACTAAATTTGGATCTGAAAAGTATAAAAAGAAACTATGAAATATATTTTAAAATGCAATGCTTTTGCTGAGTTATTTTTTACAACTGTCCGGTAAAAACTTCTCTGACTTCACATGCTCTTTAAACATCAACCAAGTAACTCAACACAGAAATCACTTTTATTGATACAAAACTTTCACAACATCTTAAAAATTTATATTTGATTCTAAGGACAAGCATCTCAACGGGAAACCACCACAAGTGTTACTAAACACAATTGAAACTCTTAAATAGATTTTTGAACCATGCCTGCTTAATTTTTCCTTTTTTCAGTGTACATATTCCTTTCCCTTTTTTTAAAGTTATACCTCTGCTTTCTTCTACCAAATATTGTGGCCTTATTATTGATTTGAGATCTTGTTATATAGGAAATCTCACTTCAAACAACTACTTGGTTTTGCCCAAAACATTGATTGTTTTCCTGAAAACTAATTCGTTTTTATCATCTTTGACATCGAAACCTAAATAATGACCAACTGCAAGACTATTATTTTTTCCCACCCATAATCTTTTGTCATCATTGTTTGACAAGGTGACTTTACTATTTTTGAAAGTATAAAGTTGATGGTTGCGTGTCCCTATCCTAGTCTGTGGCACAGAAAATATTCGATTATTATTATAACAATTTAAATATGACTGATGACCGATCTCTGTACCAATTAAGTTAACACCCTTAGCTTTGATAGTATCTTTTTTACCTAATAAACTTTAGCTTTTGGGTCTTAAGAAAACCCATTCCGGATACCCGAGACTTTTACTTTCATCTTTAAATTTTCCAATCACCGAGTCAAGGTTTCTCTAGTATAACGGATGTTCCGGGTCATAATTCAATGTATCTAAAAGCTGATCTCTAATTATTGCTGGCAAAGGAGTGCCAAGCTTACAGTGCTTAACTTCAAAAAAAATGAATCGGTATCGCCAGCAACGACATAAATATCAAAATTAAATTCTTCTCTATATTTTTCGAATTCAATATATTAAAGATGGCAGATAAATCTAGTAGAGATAGGCCAATGTAGCTAAGTTGGTCTAAGCAGATTGAATCTATATTCATATATGCAGCAATCAGATCATCATCAATTTTGATTGATTTTCTGAAAGTCGACTTTGAGTCATATACAATCATTTTTTCAGCTGAATTGCAAGTCTCAAATTCATCCGTTTTTTCAAATTCTCGACAGATTTACCATATAAACTATTATTAAGTAATTTGTACAAATCTCTATGCAGCTCTCATGTAGATTTTGAGCGCAGATTTGTATTTTTATATGTTTTAAAAGTGGGTGCTTGTTTAAATTAATTTTCTCTGTGTATAGTTAAAACAACCGCACCCAATTCTATATATAGTTTTAGAAGTCTCCAATGAAGAACATTAGCTTCTCAACTTTAGAATTGGGTGCACACATTTTTTCCGGAGCAATTGGAAAGTCATTCAAAAGGTTATGCAAGCGATCTGGAATATTAATGTCGACTTCCATTGTGTTACCATATGGAAGGAGTTCGATATTCACACTCATACATTCACTCAGAATATCATTTAGATTCTCATGAACCCAAACAAAGTTACTACAAGGTAGATTTTAGCTAAGAACCCAACCATTTAGATTATAAATATCAATATAAACAAGTTCTGTATCTTCAGAACTTGCGACATAATGTTTGTTAACAAATGTTATACAACCACGTATTCCTCCTTCATAGAAATTATACATTTCCATATACTGTAGAACTTATATAGGTTCCTGTAATGTCATGAGCGCAGACGCCCATGACATATCAGGAATGCCAAAAAAATTCAGAGGTTCTAAACCATTATAAGCAATTGTTTTGTGCGGAATTGCTGAAAATAATCCGCAAGTATGAATGCGTCCAATTTTAGGTAATCTAAAATTGTTCGACAATTTTGCAGAGTCCACATTTCTTGAGCTGTAGAATATTCATTTTCAGATACAGAGTTCCAAATAGGAGGTAATTCATAAGTCGATTCAAGAATCTCAAGAGATGAAGCAAAATCATAAGGAAAGATACCCTTTGCCCTAACAATTATACCATCGAAAACCGAACAAGTTAACTATAAATCAGTAAAAGTCTTCACAGCTTTTGCTAACGAAGAATTAACAAATTACATGGTGTTAATAAAAACGAATAGCCAATTTGTCAATATGTATAATAAAAGAGATGAATTTTTCTGTGGTGGTCGGAATAATATCTAATTTCCAATTTGGAAATTCATTCAAACCATACTTCAATATATGATGCAGATCATAACCCCTCAAATTATGAAAGACAACGAGTAACTGCTTTTGAATTCGTCTAGAAATATTACAATCTCTGCAAGCAGCCTCGAGATACTTACCTGAGAAATTACAATGAACCTTAACTCTATCTCATAAACTTTTTACAAAGATAACATGTCCTACAATTTTGAACTCCTGTTCCTCAAATAAAGGCATTGGACCTATTGGTTTATTACCATGTACATCATAATATGGCGTGACAATTGTGACAGCAATTCAAAAAGCCAAAACACAATCTTCACCAATAAAATTAAAATATGATTTTGTATTATCATAATTATTTAATAATAATAGACCTGCTGTTATCGGTATGTGTATTTGGTAATGTCTTATTTCACGAGGCATAATGACCTCAAAGTATGCATATATTACAAATGGTGGAGTATTCATCTTTGAATAATTTTTAAAATTAAAATTTTTATTTCTAGGGAGCGTGAATATGGTAGTTCCTGTTTGATTTTTAGAACACAATGTAACATGTGCCTTAAAAGTTGTATCATATCTAAAACCATTTAGACAATATATAATCATTGTCTTCATTTATAATAGTGGGTGTTATTGTTGGTTTATATTTTAAAACATTTATCGCGAGTTTTAAATGTTCGTTTTCCCGTTCAAATTTCGATATGTTGCATAACCTCATAGGAAAGTCGGTAATTGGGTCATAATTTAATTCATTCAAGTATTTTGTATATGATGATACACGCTCCATGTTGTTAATAATTACATCAAGCTTTAATAATGAAAAAACGCTGCAAAAAAACATGCATGGTTCATGTTTTGTACATTTACTATATCTTTTTTACTAATTAACAATGCTGGTGTTAGTATATAACTATGACCATTTAATCTATTTATATAGTAAACTTTGGTTAAAATAAAATCAATTTCTTTAATTTTAACAACACTCCATCCACTCTATTTTTTCATTTAATTTATTTACACCGTCTAGAAGAAAGTTTTCAGAAAAAGCAATCGCACTATTTGAAAAGAAATTATCCTTAAAATCCCCATATTTTTCAAGTTGTATGAGAACAGATAATTGAACTTTTACAGTCCCCATTTTTTTTACTTCGATTTTAATTTTATTTAACATTTTTGTGATGATGATTTGAATCAAGTTTTGATGTGCCATGTCGAATTGGATATTTTAACGTGATCCTTTCAAATCAACTTCAATTTCAGGTTCATCATTTATATTAATAGAGCATCTTATTTGATTAAATTGTATTTCAGTGACATCATCATCATCGTCACTTATAACTATAGGTTAAATTGTAATTATTTTATTAGGGATACACGGCACAATATCTGCAGCAGGTCTTTTTTGATTTTTTATATTTTTACGTTTCATATTTTTATTATTTAAATCATTACTTTTTATGTTTTTATTTATATTATTATTATTTGTGTTATTAATATTATTATTAATATTCTTTTTATTAATTATATTAAAAAGTGACTTTTTACTTGTAGTTAATTTATTTAAATGGTTAAAGTGCCCCTTATAAAAATCTAAATATTTTATCTGCTGGGCAGTCTTGCATTTAGGCATATAAAATATTTGATGACGGTAAACTTATGACTGTAATTTGATATCATAAGTTCATGACAAGCTGAATTATCCCCAATTCCTGATACGCAATATCGAGGATATAATGAACCTGTTAATTATTTTTAATATTAATTTAAAATATTTCATAATCATCTAGAATAATAAAATCTACATATAATTAGTAGCATAAAACTATACATTATTTTATTACAATTTCTATATAATCATAAATTATGATTATCATAATGTTAGTAATTTACATTATATTAACCAAATATTAAATATAAATTAATGTTTTTTGATAATGTCATAAAGTCTAAGTTATTTGAAATTCAATATTAAAATAAATCATTATTTTCTTAAATTATTAAAATTAAACATATATTATATTCATAAAATCTATATTATTGTAGTCATTAAAATCAATATGGTGAAGATTTCTATAGAATGGAAATAAATTGTATACAAAGGTAAAATTCAACAAAGCAACTACCCAATTTCCATGTAAATAAATTAGATTTTGAAGACCAACCATGAATTTACTTACTTGATTATCTAGATGTATTGTCGGACAACTATTACTAGTTAAAATCATATAGAAATTCATTTTATTAGATCTTTTGCTGATATCCATGTTGGGTTTTGATATCCATGCTTTTTGACATAGTATTGTTTATCCTTACCGATCATTTTAGTTTTCAATATTTTTTGAATTCTAAATGCTTGAGGTAGAGTAATAACTTGTAATTCTTGTTCATTAAATTTTACACGTAGTTCATTATTATTATAATCTTTAATGTCCTACATGACTGGACTTTGGCTAACATTTATTTTTGAAATAATAAAGACGTTTTTAGAAAGCCATGATTTAACTGATGTTTTTTATGATACTTCTACAGGTCTCAACCCATTCAAACCTCGGTGTGATAACTATATTAATGATAATTATAACTATAAATTATTTTGGTTAAAACATGTATCCATATTTTATTACTTTGGTGCATGAACCATTTCTTCAGTCTGTCTCTCAATGTTCGATGAAATCTATTAAATCTAGCGGCTTTGTATTGAGAATGTACAAAGTAATGATTTATTCAGGATTTATTCAGGATATGTTTAACTTTGCTGTTGTAAAACTCTTTACCTATAATAATAATAATAATAATAATAATAATAATAATAATAATAATAATAATAATAATAATAATAATAAAAATAATAATAATAATATTATGTCACTTATAAAGAAATCAGAGATGAAAAACAAAAAAAGTCGTTTATAATAATATCAATAGTATTATTATTATTAATAATAATAATAATAATAATAATAATAATAATAATAATAATAATAATAATAATACCTAAATAGGTCTGTAAATTATCTGGATGTTCATCTTTAAATAATTTATTAATTGTGATAGACATTTCATCTGCAAACTTTGTTTTGGTAGGAATTGCACGACCAAAACGACTGAAAACATCAATACATGAGAACATATACTTGTATATCTTTTATTAATCTTTGAGTATGGTATCATTTCCATCAAATTCATTTGCAATATATTGTTAATACCAAACGTTTTATATGCTCTTGTTGGAAATCTTTTCAGCATGGGCTTGTTTAAACTGTACGCTAGCTGCCCCGACAACCATTTATGAGCTTCTGCTTTTGAATTTGGAACTCTTTTGTGTAACTTTTCGAATCCACCAAAACATGCCTCGTCTTTTGGGTTTGTTCAAATCTTTTCCATTACAACAGGAAGATTTAAAATTAATATTAAAATTAGGTAATGAAGTGTTAGCACCCATGTTTATGATTATTTTCAATGATTATTTTGGCATACCTAATAAACCAACTGCACCTTATAATGATAATGCCAATGGTATTAATGCTGCAATAAACCCTCCTTGTTGTTTAGATAAACAATTCCTCATCTGTTTTCTAATTTTGTTGTTAACTAATGATAACAATGGTTTCTTGTGTTTATTTAATATATGCTTTTTGGATTGATTAATTTAAATTTTGCCTTTGACTATTTATAATATCTTTTAAATCATTAATAACAAAATTTGGAAATGAATGTAAAATAGTCATTCTTTTCATATTTGGAGCCTTTAACAATGCTCTAAAAACGGAAAACTACGATGATTTTTATGTGCTTTGATTTGTTTAATCATTTTTATCGGGTTTCAAGTTTTTGATATGAGATTCATTTTCCGGAAAGTTTTCGGTAACAAGTATTTGAGGAAGTGTATAACTTGTTTTTGGTGCAACTTTAGTTTTGACCACTTTTTTATTAATTTTTATAAATTTTCTTATATTTTTAACTTATGCTTTCAAAAACATTTATATTATAGATTGTTTTCAACTTTTTTTATAAACCATTGACCCTTCTTTATTGAAAATATCTATCTAACTCGTAAATCATCTGGACATTGTTGTGTGAAATCAAGAAATACGTAACCATGAGGAATTTTTGTAGCATCTTGATAAGTTCATTTATTAAAAAATTACTATTATTTGGATAAGCTTGTCTTGTAAGAAAATCAATAACGGTAGCATCTCTAGGATTTTTGAAAATAGTCAAATGTTGAACATTTAAATTACGAGTTCAATGTGTACCTTCTTGATGAAAGAAATTTTGAGTTATAAAATAACAGTAACACCAACACGTCTACTAATTTTTGTGAATAAATTATTAAAATCCTTTTCTTTATTAGCTTCTTGATACAAATCATCTATAATGATAACATCATTTTTCATTAATCTACTTGACCAATTTTTATCAAAACCTTTGATTATTTTCATATTTATCAACTTGAAAAATTTATCCTGTATCATTCCATGTTCTTCATCAGCACCTGGATGCCAATAAATTTTGTTATATTTTGATTTGAACAAAGGCAACTTTAGTAAGTGGCAAACAAATAATATTTTTCCACTACCACTTGGCCCAACTATTCTATATACAGCATCATTTTTTAGTTCTATTTTAATATACTTGTTTGCATATTATTGTTTATACTGTAATGTATATCTTGTTTTAATTATAATTCATATTATAATTCATATATATAAATATTAGATTTTATAAATTTAAATTGATTATTATACAAATATTGATTATTATTAATTATAAGGGTCCTGTATCTTTGGAAACTATCAGAAGGTTAAATTTCCCTATAGATAAACCACAACAACAGATTGAAAAAACTTGAAAATATACTATTATTTTTTTAAAAAATGGTAAATGCCGTATAATGGGTTGTAAGAAACCAGTCAATTTGAAAGATTTACAGTATAACATCAAAGATGTGCAACTTCAAAGTCTCACAATAGTTTCAATTACTGGACAATCAATTAATTTGAATAATTTAGCAAAGCTATTAGATAATTCATGTATATATGAGCCTGAATTATTCCCAGCTCTTCGTTATACTAAATATAATCCAATGTGTGGAAACATATTCTATAGTGTTAAAATAGTTGTATTAGAGATTAAAAGTTTAAATTTTTATAATATTATTGAAGGGATTATAAACGGCGTTAGGTATTTGATTGAATGAACTCGTACTCGATTATTTATTGAATAATGACTGAACTAAATGGTAATATTTGATTCATTTTATTTATTAATATTGTTTAGAAAATATATTAGAGGTTCTGATCGATAAACCTAAAAAGTTGTTTCCTAATTTAAAAAAATTCTATCAAGTATTGTGCTCCTGAGGTTGTGGTGATAAAAATTTATGAAATAACAGGAATAAATGTTACAGAACTTATTTGTGAATCTTCAGACGCGAGAAATACTTCATGAATTATTTTTGAAATAAGAAAAATGTATTTCTCTAATAATTTTGATAAAAATAAAGTTTCTTGACTTGAACTTTATAATTTATTTAATATTAACTTAATTGACCTTTAATTTGAAATAATGTAAATTATTGTTTACAAAAAGTTGATTTGGACTTGGATAATTATCATGAGAATGTAAAATCTTATATACAATCACTGTTGATTACCAGATATTCTGTTTACACTCAAAATATTATAAATAGGTGATTGAAAAATTACAAAATATAACTTCAAATGGATCAACAAAACAACAAGAATACTTCAATGAATTAAACAAAGACTATAATGATTCATCAGGATAATGGTAATTTATATTTTATTATATATTACTTTATATAATATAAATTTAGGAATAATAAAAAGAAAAACCATTGATGATGACAAACGAGAAAACTTCAAACGAAGATGTAAAGAAGGAACTCTATCTCTAGAAAACCTATTCTGCATTCGAGTAGATACAAAGAAAGCAGTAGAATATTTACAATACAAATTAAATCATTTGTAATTTCCGATAATTTATATTTTTAAAGTAAGTGGTTGATTAAGTTTTTTGATTTTATTTATTTATTTAATAAAATCAGGTTACTATAGAAAAATGTGTCCATAATGTTCGATTTACAAATATACAGTTTGATGAAAAGATAATTCTCAGCCAATTTGATGAAGATGAAATGTTCGTCAAATGCTAATCAGGAAAAGATGAGAACAATAATGTGCATGATAACTGTGCTGATACAATGATGCAATGTAACCAAGGACAGAATCAAACCAATATGGCAAATTATTAAAGAAGAAAAATATGATAATTATGATGATGAATCTAGTGTAAATTATTATGTTGTACAAATTAATAAAGTTTTTATTCCTTTGTTTTATCTTATGAATTTAGTTTATGATTTTTATTTTATCGGTAGATTTGAACATTTGAGATGAATCTTGATAAATGTATTAAATAAACTAATAATAATATATATGTATAAACAAAAATTATTTTGTAAATTATAATAATTATCTAAATCTTTATTAAATTTATTTAGTATATATAATCAACGTTTTGATTGAGAAATTAGAAGAAATATCTGGTCTAAAAGTAAAAGATTTCATAGTGGCTTCAGAAACTAATGGATGGGGTTCTTCCGGATCTGATTATTCTGAAATTAATGAAGATTCGGAAAATAATGAAGAAATCATGGTATTAAATGGTATTAAATCATTGTATTAATGAAGAAATTGTGTTAAAGCAATAGATGAAAATGAATGTAATAATTTTCTAACTTGTATTGATCATATTGTTACGAATATAATGAAGGAAAATTGCAAAGATGAAAATTGTACATGTGATGATTAATTAAACTTTAATATTATTAGAATTCACAACAATAAATACTTAAACATTTATTAGAGTTTTTGATAAACTTTTATAAAAATAATTGAAACTGCTAATCCAGCCAATAGCTTCAATAAATTCTTTAGATTTTCATATTTGGCATGATTCTTTTTTGCTTTTATAACGATTTTAGGCAGGATTCTCCATCCCCCATTGGAATCAATCCATGGTTCAATTCGTGATTCAATTACGGAGGAATTAATTTCCAATTGATAAATCTCGTTTTTGATGATTACAAATTGAAATATTAAAACTATATTAATTTTTATAATCATAATAAATGTACATGGTATTTGTCAATGTCGAATCAAATAATCTTCAAGACTTGTGATTAATTTTTATAAAAAGTTACAAGTTTTACACATGGAAAAAATATATATATATGGAGTTGGGAAATTAGTTTTTAGGGATTTTAAATTTTGGGATATTTTTAAGATGGGAAATATTTTTAGGGATTTTAAATTCTTGGGTAATTGTGTTTGGGATATGTTTCCCATCTGAAAGTTGTTGAATGATTACACCCAATGTATAAATCAAAGTTTATTTGTTGATGACGTAAAATCATCAAACAAATATAAAATCAAAATAATTTTGTATTCTTCGAATGTATAATTTTATAGTACTTGTAAATACTTGATTTGAAAGAATTTTTTCTAAGTTTTTAAATACTATGAAAAAATTTAGAAATTTGTGGAATTTTTGAGTTGGGAAATATTTTTTAGGGGAATAAAATTTTGAGAAATTTTTGAGTTGGAAAAAGTTTTTATGGATTTTAAATTTTGGGATATTTTTCCCATGTTAATGTTGAAATATAATAATATACCATTGTCAATGTAATGTAGTTTGCTTAATGTTTCTTGAAAAAAATACTCAAAATAACTAAAACTAAAAAATGTCCTATTAAATTTAATAATTTCCTCAATATATTTCCGTATAAAGTATTTGAATTGCTCTATATACATTTATTCAAATTTGACTATGTTTGAAAGTGCTTGGAAAAATTTTTAGTTTATCTACATAAATTTTTCAAAAATGTTTTTAAATACTAAGAAAAATTTTCATGACCTACTTAATTTTGATTGGCTCCCATGGGAAAAGTATGTGTGTTAAAAATTTTATATATTTTTTCTTGGCCTACTTAAAATTTCGATTCGACCTAGATATTTTCCAGGGGGTCTGAGTTAGCGAGTCCCAATCATACTACTACAAATTTTTCCTCTTAACATAACTATTAGGTCATAAATTCTATGAATAATCTTAAAATCCCTTGGAAACTTTCAAAATCGAATGGTGTAGTTAGAGAGGAAAATAAAACTAAATTAGATAAATTGTTGTGTTTTGTTTTACATATTCATTTCATTTTAACACAAATTTATGTTTCAAATTGACATGCAAGCATTGAAAAATTCTAGATTCTGACTCGTGTGACGGAATGACATAACTCATTAAAATAAAAATAAATTTTGACATCATCAAAACAAATTTTTGAAAAAATCATTTCATTAAAACAAAATTTATAAATTTAAACAGTTATTTAAATCAATAAAATGACAAGTTGTTTTATCGGAAAACTTTATTAACTTACTTAACACTAAGATGAACTTAATCAAATTTAATTGAATTCAATTTGTAAACCGAATCACTTTCCATATTCCATGCCGTTTGATTAATTATGATAATTAGTATATTTTCAACACGTCTTTCTCTGGTCAAGGTAAGTAAATTGAAACGGAATTATTGTTCAAATAAACTACAAATGGCACACTTTAACATTTCAATAAATTGAAATCAATTAACTCTTTAATTTATAATTTAAAAATATTTATTAATTAGAAAAATGACTGGAAAAAGAATTTATTTTCTACTCTTTTGTTTAAATTTATATTCCATATTTATTTATGGAAAGGAGATTTATCTTAGTATAAATTTAGGTGAGTTATCTTTTTTAATCAAAATTAATGAATTAAAATAATCAATTTATATATTTTTTGATTTTTTTCCTTTGAAACTCAAACTAATGAATAAAAATATTTTAAAAATTTAAAAATTAAATTTTAATTATATTGTTTAATTTACCTTTTTATTTAATAATTTTCTACTATTTAGATTATTTTCCAGCCGAAAGATCTTTAACTGATTGCGATAATTCAGTTTTATTTGTGAACTGCACTATTTTGAGGTAAATATTATAATTAATCAAAACTGAAAAAAATTAAATAATAATTTTAATTTAAAAAATAGGATGTTGAAATTTTAACATTAAAAATTATTAATTCATTTGTGTGGCTGAGTGCGTAATCAATCCATTGAAATTAAAATAGGAGTATAAAAAGAGTTTTGGTTTCTTAGAAATTCGGGACCATGGATGTTCACAGAAAGGGACAGTGGGATGCCCACTGAAATTTCTATTTTTTTAGTTTTTCTGCCGATCGTTTAAAATATCCTGGATGACGCAAAATGGACGCGCCATTAAAAATAATTCAAACTTAACTTTAAATAAAATTAATTACTACTATCATATTTCCTATTTTGTATCAGGGGTTTACAGAATAAAATATGTAAATAAATGACTAAAAATGTTTTTGTTTTTTTAACTGTACATTATTTGAAAAAATATGGCTTTTATTTTTTTATATATCTATAGTAAAAAAGGTTGCCCCTTGACTAAAATTCTGCGGACGCCCATGTTCAGAACGAATATAAAATTCACAAATTCCTAAATTCACAAAATGAAAAAAAAATTAATAATCACACGATGAAGTACACTTCCTAAATGAAGTAATCGCAAAAGATTTATAAAATTTGTCAAATTAGTGCTGCTAGCCAAATATAATAAGGTTATCTCAAAATTGGGCTCACTAAAAAAATGGTTTTAAAATCAAGGAAAATTAAATTAAAAAGGTTGTTTTTTTAATCGAAAGTTTTTTCATCAGTAAAATACATACTTTGCACCAAAGGCTTATCTAATTATATACTTGTTTAAATAATGAAAATAATAATAATAATAATAATAATAATAATAATAATAATAATAATAATAATAATAATAATAATAATAATAATAATAATATTCATAATAATAATAATAATAATAATAATAATAATAATAATAATAATAATAATAATAATAATAATAATAATAATAATAATAATAATATTAATAATAATAATAATAATAATAATAATAAAAATAATAAATAAACACAATTTTCTAAGAGTTAACTTCTAAGTTTTATAGTTCAATCAATAATTTTTAAATAAAATATAACAAAAAAAATGAATCTACAATAGTTAAATAAAATGCATGGTGATATCAATTTGGTTTTAATTTTTACAGCTTTATGCATTTGTTTTCTTGGTTGAGCATTTTCCATTTTACAACAATTCTTGTTTTAGAAAAAACAATAACATAATAATTTAAATGACTCTTAGGCATCGTTCAAAATCAAAACTCCTGAATAAATAATAAAGTTCATAACAAATTTTAATAATTATTACAAAGGATCTATAATTAAAAAAAATAGCAAGATAATAAATTAAATTTAATAATCACAAAATTTGTTTGACTCGATACAAAACAGGAATAAAATAAAATGTCTGAGAAGTTTGACAAATAAACCTTTAAAAATATATTGCACTGGATTTAGATTCAAAATATAACCAAGAATATGTAAGAAAATTTTCAAAAATCTTCTCATCCAGCATCACCTTTTTATACCGTGATTTTCGGGTGTTTATTTTGATGTGGTAAAAAAATTTCACTTTTGTAATAAAAATCACGTTTATTTTCATTTTTTCGGCTCTAGTTATTTGTTTTGATTTACTTAAATAATTAATTTCTATTTTATATTTAATTTTTTTATTTTCCACTGAATGTTTAGTATGTTTTGTTAATTTGAGATTGTTTGTTTCGTGTTTTAATTTATTTTGTTGATTTTTTATTTTTTTATAAATTTTTTTTGTATAATTTTTAATTAATTTATTTTTTAGATGCTCCTTTCCTGCTTTTTTCTGAGTCATCTATTTTTAATATTTAATTTTGAACTGATCGTTATGCTTTGTGATTAATTCAAATCGGTTATTCATTGACTGGATAACATTGTCTAAAATGTTAGTGAAAAAGTGAATTCTAAAATTTTGCTTCAATGTCATTTTCAACTCCATCTCCGTGTTCATTATAAAACATTATTTTTCGGAGGGGAATTTTTTTTAGCTCAAACTCAGGTTCAATTTCCAGAGAAACAAATTGAGAAAATACGGTAAGAAAAACCACCCTAAATAGCTTAGTCATTAGCTAGCGTGAATCATGGGGCTACAACAATAATAAAAAGCAGTTGGAATTAATCCCAGAGAAATAAATAGGTAATTTGTTTTAGGGAGTTTTCAGATATTCATGGAATATGTTACACCTTTTTGCATGAAATAATAATAAATATAATATAAAAATATCAACAAACTTTCCTGTTCCTATGTTTTTCCTGTGTTTTTTTTCCTGATTTTTAATTTGATAGGGAATAACATCATTTAATATAACACTTGAGCAAAGATAATTTTAATAAATAACAAAGTAAGCCAATTTCCGCAATGTTTATTCATAAAATAAAATATTTCGACCTAAAATAAATCAAGATTACTCACAAAACAAAATTCTTCAAGTATTTTGCTTTACGGCTTTTCCTTTGATTGATCTTTCCTTCACATGCATGTTTTCAAGAAATTACAAGATTTAAACATCTATATTCGAATTAAAATACTTTAATACAGATTAAAACACGCTTGAAAAAATTTTAAAATCAAACTTCCAAATTTGAATGAAATCAATCTTTTTGAACTTTCGACATTTTGCCTGACCGGGGGCTGTTTTAGATTAACTTTAAAAATATACAAAATATACATACTAAATATACATACTAAATATACATACAAAACATAATAAAAAATTCTAGGCTTTCGTTATGTGGAAAATTTGCATGGAATAATAATATTTTAAATGTTAATATTTTGAAAAATAATCATTAAACCATATTTAAAATTTTATGCCAAAAACTGAATTAAATTAAATTTTATTACTCGGAGTTATCGAGAAAATAAGTAAAAATATTGTAAATGATAAAATTTTATACCAAAATTTATTTAAAGAATAAAACATTTTAAAAGTTAATTTAAATGATTTATAATTTTTTAAAGAAATTAAAATTTAATATTAATAATTTGTTTAAAAATATTAAGTATAATCCATAATATTTTTTGGTTGATTTTTACCTGACAAAAACAGTGAATCTGTTGAAATATATTGTAAAATGTGCGTTAAATTGGAGCATTTTTGAAATTAAACCACTGCTGCGTTTATTTATGAATTAAATTATCATTATTAATAATAATATAATAATAATTTATTATTATATTATTTTAAATTGACACGTAGTTCTTATGATTTAATTTATACTTCTGAACTTTGTTTTGTTTATTTGTTGCCATTTAAGAGACAAATATGAATTAAATATGTTTGGGTATCACGAAAAAGCACAGTAAAATCGATAAAACACAAAAATGATAAAAGTGCAATATTAATTTAAAAATTTATAAAAATTCGAAAGTAATATTGATCGGGGGAAATTGGTATGGTTGAACGCCAAATTGAGAGACGAGTCCAGAAATAATAATAAAAATTTAGTGAGGGGTCCCTAGAAAATAATAAAAGATAAAAAAGGAAATTAATTAAGAAAAATTAATTACTAATGGGAAGCCCGAGTCAATGGGAACCCGAGGCAATGGGAAACCCGAGAGATGTGGAAAAGCCGAGAGCTGAGGAAAACCCGGCGCATAGACGGAATAATATAGTAGGATAAATTAGCCTAAACAACATTGAACGGGCGCTACTGGGTAACGGAGAGGTAATTATTTTGCAATTAGTAATTTGGCAATGGACCAAACGTTGTTGACAAATGTCGGTCTGGAAAGTAATTATTATTGATAATTTAATAATGTAGAAAATATTGTTGACAATCGTTGGAAAACAGTCTGAGCAGGAGTATAAAAGAAAGAGGGAAAAACACGAAAGGACAGTCATCATTAACCAGATACGAAAGACAGTCATTATTACCCGATTCGAAAGACAGTCATTATTAACTAGATACGAAAGACAGACATTATTAACCAGGCAATAAAGAACAGTCATTGTCAACCAGACACGAAGAGTAGATATTATCAACTAGAGTGAATCGACGTGAACGAGCAGTAACTAGGTTAGTAGAGGAATCCAAATCAAAGTTATCTATCAGAAAGGGTGGTTCTCCCTTGGACAACCTATCCTAAGATAATCAGAGTCATACGGTGGTTAAAAGATGCAAATCAATTAGTGAAATTGTGATTACAAACAGTGAAATAAAACGGATTGATCTGTCATTGTGATAAAGTGCAAATAAAATTATTCTGTGTTGGGTTTGCTTATTTGATTGAAAAAGGATACGAGGAGTCAGAGGAAACCGACTTTTAATAATAATAACCCAACAAATATAACTTCATACTTTATTTAACTATTGTAACGGTTGTGATCAGCGTAAAGTTATAAGAACATCTATGTGACTCTCGGTGCAAAAAGACTACAACTCTGGTTAATAATAATTAATTAATTAAACATAAAATGTATTTTTATCTATAGTTTTTTTTAACTATCGTGGCTCCAGTGTTTCAAACTTCCATCAATCCAACACTTCAAAATAATTTAATTCAAAATACAAAACTATCTTTTTCAGAATGTTATTTAAACACAAAATGTTTGATATTATAAATATTAATATCGTCAGAAGGACATGTTTCATATTTCATAAATTTCATTCACATTAAATTACTGAATTATTTTTTTAAAATTTATAAAACATTTTACATATAATGTATTAATTTGAAAATATCATTTTAAAAATATGTTACATAACTAATGTTTAAAGTTAGTGTTTAATTTTTCAAATATATATATATATATATATCAGTGGTGTTGTGCTAAAAAAATTTACCGGAACGCGTATATATAATTATATAGACAGGGCCGATCCTGGGTAGGTGGCCGCTCTGTGCGGTCTCATGTCCCAAATTTGACGACCGGGAGAGATTTCTCCTAATTTTTGCCCGTCGCCAGGATCGGCCCTGTATATAGCATAAAAAGGAAACGAAACGAAAATCATTACGAAACCCATTTTGTGTATATATATATGTTTATTACAATAATAGGAACGTTTAATAAAAATTAGTTAACAAATTATAAAATACGCATATTAGTTACTCAAACAATATTTCATAAATATTTTTAACAATACATTAAATCAATACGTCAGCCAATTCTCGTTATCAGAAATCATCTTTAGTTCCGGAACGCGTTCCTGTCCAAAAAGGAAGTACTGGAACATTCCGGCTCGACAACACCACTGATATATATATATAAATAGTGTAATTGAAATTAAACAAAATGCTAAATGAAAAGATAAATTTTCAATTTATTTACAATTAAAATAATCTAACATTAATTAATTTAACTATATATATATATTTATAATAAAATAAATGAATGATTAATAAACCTTTTTTACGGGTTTTTCAATTGAAATATTTACCAATTATATTCAAATGCGAAATATTCCAATAAAATAAAATTTTTAAAATGCATTTTCTTTTAGTTGCGACAAAGGTTCTTTGATTTTAACCACTGGAAAAACTTTACAAAGTGCTTTTTGCTCTACGAATTCAAATGTGACATTTTTTATTTTTACATATTACACCAACATCACAAATGCGATCATAACAATCGAGAACAACGGTAAATATTATTGTTTTTATTTTTTAAAAATTATTTTTTATTATCAAACTTTTGCACATTGATTTGAAGAAAGGAATCGAATTATACATATTATTAAGAGATTAAATATCTACAAGAAGTGTAGTTTTTCCGACATTTTAACACTAAAAAAGATAAAATCATCAATCTATTTCGGTCTTTTTAAAGATATTTATAAGTCATTGAAATACACTATGCAGAATCTACACTTATGCTGGTAGGTAAAAAATAAAAGGCATCTTTTAAATATTTCACCCCTAAAATTACACTTCTAAAAGTTCTACCAGTAAAATTACGTTTATAAAATTTCTGCTCCCAACAAAAATATTTTTAAAAAATAAAATTTATAACTTCAAACATAAACTAAAAATACTTTCAAAATTTTCTCCTCTAACGTTATTTCTCCACATAAATTCATTTAAATAATCCTGTAAAAATTATTTTTTGATACCCATCAATTTTTACATCTTTTTTGGTTTTTAGTCCAATAAGATGCTATGATTTGAGTATGAACACATGAACTGGTTCCACAAAGTTAGTTGAATGGTTAAAGATATAATGTTAATATCCGAAAACTTCAAGATTATTATAGGTCCGCCATTCATCGCTATGCACAACTTCTTGAATAGTAGATTTTAAATTAGCACCTGCCCTATTAGGTACCACTTTTATATATCCTTTAGCGGGTACATATAACGTGTCCACAATTCAAAACACCCAAATTTGGTTATTAGACACTCATTTTTTATTCCTTATAGATAAGGGCAACTGGATAAATTCCAGGTAGCAGCTAGTAAACAACTTAGATTAAAATTACAAAGAAGTTAGAAGTATTAATGATCTGGTGTATTTGACATGTTCCATAAGGATATGATCGCTGGCAATCACAACCTCAAGGCCAGATAAACTAGATAAAATTTCGGTCTCAGATTTAGTTAGTCCAATTTTGTTTAGGATCGAGTGGCTGATAATGTGGTTTTGCATTTAAGGCTCGTACCAATCTCCATGACGAGATCCTTATGTTTCACATAGTTATCTAATCGGGATTTGACGAAGTTGCCTGCTAAATCGTAATTAACGGTAGCGATTCCTTTTTGATCTAATAACTACATTTAGATCTGCAATCTCTTATGTTTTTTAATCCTTTCTCATCCACCACGTTTAAATAAGATTACCTGGTCTCGAAATCCGAAAAATCTGAACAAACTTGATATGTTGTCCCTTTGTTAAGCACGGGGATTTTGTTTACAGAGTAAGTTGATGAGTTAACTTCAATTAGATAACTGATTAGTAAATATTTTTAATAAATATTGTTCAGAGTCTTTTATCAATTTAAAATTAATAAAGTTATAATTATCTCTTCATTTGCTTTCCATTTATACCTGTTTCACACGAAAAATAATAATTTTTTTTAAATCTGTCATTTATAGAACCCTGTAGGAACACGATTGAATTTTAATGTGAAACATTGCCGATGAATGGTTAGTGATATTCAAGACATGTTGGTATATTTTAAAAATGAAAAATTTGGTGATTATGTTAAAAGTTACAATATTCAAACAAAAATAAATATTTGTTATATGTAATTTAATTAAAATTTAATAAAATTTATTAAAAATTAAATGTTGCAGCACTACAATAGCTCCTGTCGAAGTACGCGGAGCGTAAATTGCCAAAAAGGTCAAAATCTGAAAGGTGTGATTGGTGGTTTAGTGTATCTGTTCACTTTGTGTTCTTGAAATCTTTCACATTTGTTGGTGATCTTGAACGGAGGAAATATTAAGTAAAATTATTATATGTTGTAGACACTACAAACCCTGAAAGATAATAATTGAGTATCCTTTACACATTGAGTATCCTTTACACTTGTAAATTGTCAATAATTAAAGGGATGAGTTAAATTAATTAATAGGTTTAACAATTTAAACCCTTAACGCACATGCCCGAGCATAACTCGGGTAAGTGTTACTGGGAAATTTGTGCATGTCCTAGAGAGACTCGGCTATACGAAATATAAAGTTTTGTTTAAGATTCACTAACGATTATGGTATTAAGAACGTTATATTTCAGTAATATCGTTTTGAAATGAGATGCAGAAGGTTTAAAATATTAAAAATTTAGGAAGAAAAATATTTATTTTCAAATTTAATATTTTGGAACCTATAGCACGTTTAATTGTAAGTAGATAATTAATGAAACTAATTTATATTTCATTAATAATAAAAATTTGAAATTTTATTTGCATAATATATAATTAATGAAATTAAGCTTGTCAAGTAGTTTTGGTAATCTGATAGCTTGTTACCAGTTTCTGTGTTGAACTTGTAGGCCACAGAGGTATGATTGTATCTACCTTGGTTTCAATTGAAAGGAGGTTCGAGATAAAGATTCGTCTTATTTTCTTGCTTTAAATTAATCTCTGCAAACATATTTGATGTCCAGTGCATCAGGATAATTGTATAACAGTGTTAAACTGGACACTGTTTTTATTGTTACCTGGTGCTCAGAGAAATCTGAGCGCCTCCCGGCTTACTACTGATTAGAGACATTAGCTCGAAACTAGTTTACCATAGGGAAATGTACTGTATATCACTTAATGTATCGTATATGATTAATAAATTTGAATATTTTAATTAATAGATATTTGATTTTTAGATATTTTATTAATAGATATTTTATTACTAGACAGTAATAAGACTTGAAAAAGGCAGTTCCGAAAATTTGTTTAAAATATAAAACTTATAGTCAAAAACAAAATGAAGACAAATGAAATTATTCTGAATAAATCTAAAATTATCACAGAAATTTATTATTTTATTTTATTTGGTTTTATTAAAAAATTCAATTTAAAGAGAAAAGTGCGGAATTCATTTCAAAGAATCTGGATAATACTTTTATCCTTTACTATGGAGAAAAATACATCAATTTTGTCCAATGCTCAAATTCAAAAAGTAATTGTCAAGTTACGAATGTTGATCACAGAGAAATTCTCAAAAACAACACTAATGTATTTTATTATATTATTTGTTTTAATATATTTAAATATTAAAATAAAATTCATTCTACAAATGTTTTTTATTTTCATTTTCTAAAACTTGATCAATACTCTGTTTTATAATTATCATGAAATTGTAGCAATCTTTTTATCAAGTGCTTATTTTTGAAAAAGCCAGTGCCTGAAATCTTTGATAAATAAAAAGCAAAATATTGGTCGGTAGTTTAAAATATTAAATAAAGATCAAGAAAACTGACAAAAAGTCAATGGTGAATATGTTTAATCTTGTTATTGATTCATATGATTTCTAAATATTTTATTTATATTTATAAATATATATAAATATAAATAAAATATTTTATTTATATTTATATATAAAAAAATTAAAAATAAAAACAAAGTTTCAAATCTCGAACATATTTATTTTAATAATAGTTATTTTGGATAAATAAATTATTTATTATGACAGAAGACTTAAGTGTTGTTACAACTAGTAAAAACAATTGAAAAAGAAAATTCTACGTATAAAAATGTTAACACGTTAAAGACCGGTGGGTCACTCCGCAACAACATTCTTATTTCTATTATTGATACAGTTTTTGTCGAAACTCCAAGTGTTCAAAACATCCATAATTGATAATTCTAGATAATTAACAAAATTATCAAATATTTATTTTTCTAAATAACAACGTTAGTTTACGTTAGATAAACAAACTTTTTAAGGAGATTAATAATATATAAATACATTCATCAGATTTTCAACATTCCACATCATTCAGCAGAACATACTATTAATCAGTTTATTTTAATTTTGAAATTGAAATTTACAATTTCAACAGATTGTAGAAACATTATACAATAGATATTTAGGTAGTAAATACTACTTCAACAAAAAATGGTTACCAGGATGGGTGGGTTGATGCTTTCTATTTTTTTCTATCAAATTCTATTTATTTAATTAATTAAGGAACAAGAGTGCTACCACTCATATTAGATTTCATCAAACAATTTGTTTTACCAAACATTAAGTATACCTTCATGTTGTGGTTGCACTTATGTCATCTTATTATAATTTTAAACTTAAAAAGTATTTATCTTATAGTTGATTTATTCGTCATGTGAAAACGAAGGTACTGAAAGTCCTTGCATAACAGTAAAAAAGTTCACAAACCTTATAAAAGTGAACAGAAACAGAACGGTAATTGGTACCGAAATTCTTATGACAAAATCCAATATGGCAGAGTCGAACGAAGATCATATAAGCTGTCGAAATGGTGGAATTGTCGAATATAATAATGACACAAAAAAATTAAAGTAAGATTTGAAATAATTCATTCTATTTGAGAATATAAGTTTCATATATAGCTGTGTCTGTCCAGATACCGATGCCTTTATTGAGCATGGCCCCCTCTGTGAGGTATTACAACAACGGATGAATAACCCTAGCTATTTGTATGTTCTTCCAAATTCCAGGAACTTGACAATTGAATTTTCTCTATCCTCCCCTGGCATTCTCAAAATCAACCACATTTTCCACATTAAATCGGAGAAAAGCGCGATTCTTTTGGAATACCAACTAATTGAAGCTGTTCATACTTTAAATGTTTCTAACCAAGTCGGAATTATCACATATCCTTTAGATACTAAATTGACATGGCTGGATGTCTTTATCAGCATATCTCCCAATGTTAGAATTATTTTCTATTAGTATTTTCGTTAATTTAAGATTTCTATATTTTCGTTTTTAGTGATTGCTTTTATCTAAACCAAATATTATAAAAATAATTTTTCATTCTTAAATTTTTAAACACTAATTAAAATTTTTAAAGAAATTTTCGACAATTGCATTTTGAAATTAACGGTTAATATTAACAAGTCGGCTAAGATTTCAATGCACATTACAGTTGAATACACCATCTCTAAATTAAATCCGCTATACAGACATTCACACACACACACTCTTGACATTTTTTGTGACTGTAAAAGATACACCGCACAACAAACTCAAAAATATGAGTTCATATAAGATACACCAAGTCATGTTGAGACAAATCACCTATAATATAAAACAAAAATCAATAAATTTATAACATATAAACACAACAACTCACCTTGAGATTGTTTTTAAAATAGTCAATGACACAATCCTTACACTATAGAACATTAAAAAGATAAAGAGAAATAAAATAATACACATTAACACAACTCATAATAAAACATGCATGTAAACTTTTAATACGTAGCCATCTGAAGTTGAAAAAACACCTATAATAAATTAATTTATAGACATTTTTGAGATATTTTTAGAAAGAAAAATGACGGAAACAATTTTAATTTAAATTTTGAGGTTTCTGATAGGAAATTTCGTGTAAATGAGGTGTATCTTCATAAGATTTAACATTAAAACTAAAATTAATTTAATATTTCAGACATTTCTGTCGAAAAAAAACAAAACCTGAAATCCGAAAAAAGCATAAATTGTAAATTATATTAGTAAGTTTTAAAAAATAATCATAAACCAAATTATTTTGTTTTATCATTTATTTTAACTTCAAAAATAATTTAACTCACTTTTTTTGAATAATTAACGAAAAATAAGTTATCATAAAATAAATCATTTCCTAAATATTCATAATCAATATTAATAATAATATACATGAGCTTGTAGATCAAAAGTTATAATTATAAGTTTGAATAATGATTTAATTTCCTTGTAAAATCATAATTCAACTCTTAAAACTTTATAACTTTAGGCTTATAACTTTAAGCGTATAACTTTAAAAAATAACTTACTTTGCAGCCATTTCAGAAATGGCTGAAATACATTAAATTTTCTCAAAAAATAAATTCCAATGAGTTGATTTATGTTTCAACTTGCATTATAACGGAATTTATCTGAACTTCGCTTGGTGTATAATTGACTTATATTCAGAAAAAATATATACATATTTGAAATAAGACCGAAAATTATGCGGAAAATATATAAGTGTATGCATGAGCTCTAGGTAGTGTGCATGTGTTTCTGCTTAGAATATTTTATTTTTCAACTATTCATTTACTTTTTATTTTCAAATTCTTTTATTTTAAGACTATAAATTGATTTTAAAAAGTAAAATATATTGAAAAAGACCAGTACTGAAAATCTTGAAAGATTTTACTGATTAAAATAATTTTATTCAAGGCGAACTATATTTTTTCTTTAATTTTATGTATAAAACATTAAGTACTCGAATAATAAATTTTTTTACAAAGTTATATTTATATTACCCATTGAATACATCCAATAATTTTGCTCAATAGAGCATGTATTTCCTTGTAAACCAATAGAAACGTTGCGCGAAAAGGATTTAATATTTCACCAATCAGCACTTTTTATATTATGTTCATTTTATATAATATGTAAAATGTTTTATTAGAAAGATTTATATTTTATATTTAGCATTTTAATAATAGATATTTATTGAAAAACTAGGATTTTCTTGATTTAAAAAATTTCATATTTGCTATATAATTAGATACACGAAAACTAAAACTCTTTTGTTATTATTATTATTGTTATTACTGTTAGTATTTAATATTATTGTTATTTAGGAAGTCATTTTCAAAATCAATGAAAAGGAAAAACGAATGTCTGTCAATTTACCTGATCCTCTGAAGTTGGATTCGTATCCTTTAGTGCTTTACGGAGGTGAAATCACAAAACATGTCCAAATATGCATCAGTAATCTGAGAATAAACTCAAGAGTAATTTACTTTAAATATATTATGTTAAGTATTTTTTTAAGTTAAATACTCGAATCCTATCATGAAGTTTGAATAGCAACTTTTCCATATTTTTTAACAGTTTTAATATAATATTAAGAAAGGGGACTACATTGTTGTTTAAATACATAATACAGGATAAACCAATAAGTTTTGTCCGGTTCTCATACTCAGCTTTCCAATGCTATAATGAGTGTATAGGTCTGCAACTTTGTGCGTCTATACTATATATGTTGTAGATTTGTAAAATTAAAAAAATCACTTATTAATAATTTTTAACATTGCTATTAACTTTGATATGTCTTACGTGGATAAGGCATTTTTAAAAAATTTCTTGTTTGACTGAAATACGTTTTGTTTTCATTAGAATACGTCGATTTGAAATGAATTTCGCACGAGAGGATATCCACAAGTTAATCTACTACAATTGGAAATGTGGATTAGTGCCTTTCCAGATTGCAAATGAAATAAATTCGACACTGTGGAAAGACACAACAAATGAGTGCACTTGTCGACGCTGGGTTGTAAACTTCAAGGAAGGAAACTTTGATGTTGAAGACAAAAAGCGATGTGGGGTGCCCTTTCTTGATATCAACGACAAAATTCTATCTCTTTTGGAGGAGCACAACAGTACTGTGGAAATGAGCGTGGAGCTTGGAGTTTGTCAGCAGACAATTCGAAATCATCTGCATGCGTTACCTGAGCAACCACGACAATGCACGACCCCATACGGCGGCCAAATCTGTGCGAAAACTTACTGACATTGGCTTTACTGTTTTGCCACATTCCCCTTACTCTCCAGGCCTCGCACCATCCGATTTTTATTTGTTTTCTCCTTTGAAATCTGCAATTCGTGGAAGAGATTTCAACTGAGCTGATGAAATTCAAGTTGTTCTGGACGCTTGATTGGACAGTAAATCACGCAGCTTCTTTGCCAATGGAATCAGGAAACTGCCTGATCGATGGCGTCAATGTGTCCTTCATAATGGTGCATATTTTGAACATCTCTCTGACACAGATGATTGACATTTTTGCTGTTTTTAAATTTACACATGTTTCACCGCACAAAACTTATTGGTTTATCCTGTATACTATTTATTTTAAAACGGTAAAAAAGAAATTTCTTATTATATCAAATATGTGTAATCTGTGGATGTTCTTACTGAGTCTAATAAACATTAAGATATAAAGTGATTCTTTTTATATCTTAACATTTACTAAACCGAGTAAGAACATTCATAGATTACAAATATAAGATATTCACACCCAAAAATACAGAACTTCTACAAACAATCAAAAACATTTCTAACTAACTAATAACATTATATTAATTTAAAAAGTATAATGCCCTTAGTACTATATATTTTCTTTTTTGATAAATAATTCCTTAAATATATTTGATTATGTAGTGATATTACACAATGTCAATGGGAAAACAAATCATGACACTGAGTCATGATCTCTATAACATTATACACATGAGTCATAATGATTGCACCTTAGATATTACGTTGAGGTATTTTAAGCGAACATATATGATTCGCATCTAAATAAACTGTTTAGTTGCTCACAATTGTTATGAATTTTCAAAATACTTTAAAATTTCCTTTAAGCAATATAGTTCTTTTGTTATATTATTATACGTTTCACGCCTTTGGCAATTTTTGCATCTTTCTATTAATTCTTTTACTTTACTTTTAAAATCATTCATAGCAAATTTGTGGAACTTATTTTTCTACATGATACTCTACTTTCATGAGTTATCAAACATGTTTTATCTTCAATAATTTTTACTATTTTATTATTGACTTTAAAATTTGAATTTGTTGAGAATCTAGATTTAATTTATTTTATTTTGTTACTGTCTTTTGGCCATTTATCAAATAAATTCTCTGGAATTTTGGCACATAAATTCTGTTTCCAGTTTCTCAGTCTTCACATAAAAAATCTAAGTTTGCGTGAAGCTCACTGTTTCTGTTTTCAAATTCAATATCCAAATTACCGAGATGTCTCATTCAAGTTTGAAATTGTGCGGTTATACGTTTGTTTGTTTTAATCATGAAAGTAAGAGCTTTATAGTTTGTTCTAATTTTAATTAGTTTTTCGGAAAGATAATGAATAAGATGAACTTCCAAGTGATATGGCAGCTAAGAGCCTTTTTTTGTCATATAATATACTGATTAGTGTTTGTTGAAAGCAATTCCTTTTTCTTTCTCTGATTGTGACATAACCACACCAATTTTATAAAAAAATTATCCTGAATAAAACTTTTATGGAAGTCTGGATATATTAGAATTGGTCCCAAACTAATTTTCTCTTTTATTTCTACGATCGCTTTCTCATATTCACTTTAACACACTAATTTTTTATTTTGACTACTTATTAATGCTTCAAAGAGGCTTGAATCATTTGTGTAATTGTGTAAAAATTTCCTGTAATAATTTGTTAGTCCAATTAACTTCTTTTAATACTTTCTACATCAACCGCCGAGAAGTTGCTGGAACTACGGCTATGCTAAATCGAAATCTGTTAAGCAATGTTTATTAGATTTTGCTGCAAAAGATATCTTTAATTTAGAATTTTTTTTAATTAATACTATCTAAATTATCTTCAACAATAGGAATCCGACATATGAGTCTTTATCAATGCATACTAACGGTGTGTTCCAGGGAGAGATACATATCCTTTTATTATACTATATTCTTCAATTTCTTCAATACATTCTTCAATTTTTGATAATAAATGCACTGGTTGTCTTAATAGAAGGCCAACGCTATTATTACAATATCAATAGCTCTTTTTCATAAAAACTATTTCGATTTTGATATTTAGATTGTCGATTTGTACACTCCCGATTATAACAATTGCATAGAAGGGCGGTGCACCGATTGTAAAAAGGATCAACTTTGTTTTTTCATTCCTTTCAAATCGACTTACAATGTGAGATGTATCTGCAAGCAGGGAGTCACAAATACGAGCGGATTTTGCACTGAAGGTAATTTTAAATTAATTGTTTAAGCGCTTTGATATGAGCATGATTGGTTGAAATATTTTTAATTCATTAAAGACCCATTATTATTTTAAAGTTTTTTAATGTAATTCTTTCACTTTTAATTGATATTAATGATGAAATTTGACTATTTTCATAAGCTAATTGAATGGGCTTTATATTGAATGGTAAAAGTGACACTGGCCTTTAATGGGTTAATAAACTTTGACTAAAATTTATTCGTATATTTAAACTTAAGGAAAAAATGAAATTGGACATCTGAAAATGAATGAAGTTGTCGGATTAAATATTTCCAAAACGCCTTTGGAGACAAGATATGTCAATTTTCGATTTAGGACTATCATACCAAATGGGACGTTAATGAAATTCACCTTCAAAGCGGCTGGGAATGTCATTTTAATTACAAAAGTCAGATATACATTCATAAATAATTAAATAAATTTAAAATATTTAATCAGAAGATAAGTAAAATAATAATAATAATAATAATAATAATAATAATAATAATAATAATAATAATAATAATAATAATAATAATAATAATAATAATAATAATAATAATAATAATAATAATAAGAAGAAGAAGAAGAAGAAGAAGAAGAAGAAGAAGAATTTTAATTAAATTAAAATTTAACAAACATATTTAAATAATTCTAATGCATTCATCAAGATAAATGGCTTTTAACGCACAATATTATTCAATTACATTTAAAAAACAAAACAGGTGAATAACATTCAATTATAATGATTTATAATTATGCTTAACATCGTATAATAAAGCAATTTCAACGTATATAACAAAAAATATTACAACATAAATTTAAAATACAATTTGTTCTTTAAAAAAGAACGGGAGTCGTCAGTTATCGCCACCAAACATATATATATATATATATCTACAATTTTGTCCATAAAGTATTTTTTGTTGTAGTTCACTTTGTCTTTGTGTACGCTAAACATACACAATCTAGAGAGACGTTCATCTGACATTGTAGATCTAAGCCATGTTTTTACACGACGTAATGTGCTGAACGATCGCTCCACCCTACGAGTTGTTGCTGGTAATGTTAGCAAAACTAGTAAGCCATACCTGACACTCAGATAAAACTTTGTAAAAGGTAACAAGTCGATGAAATCTTGGCTACATTTGTATTCTCGCTTTTTCCAAAAATCTAACCAACTCAAGGCTTCAGTTTCAAAATTATCAATGTGATATACCTGATTAATAGTAGACATTATATCCTTAAATTGTTGACGATTCAGTTTGCACGATTCCGATGGATGTAGAAAAATATGTTAAATTGTGCACTGTTGGCTTCACAAAATCGACTCTCCATTGAGTTAATTAGAGAATCTAAGTATGGAATGTAAGCTGTTTGTCTTAAGTACTTTTCAACACTCATGGTTCCCAAATTACTTCGATGCTTTTGTCTTCCACACAGTCTTCAGATAATCAGTTAAATATTCACTTTCTGTTTTGTCAAAAATATCCCTGAAATAGTTATCGGAATCACCTCGGTGAAGTTTTACCACACTGAGCAGGTTTTGAACTTGTAGTTGGACTTCTGGAAGATCAACTTGAACAAATTGAAGAACTGCGAAATAATATTGAGACAAATTAAAAACGCCCTGGAGTTTGATAAACAATATAACTTATCTGCAGCCTGTCATGTATTTCCACTTGCATGCAATGAAAATTCTTCAAATTGACAATAAATATCTTCAAATTTACTAGAAAAAATTCGAATACTTTTACACTTGCTTGTCTATCTTGTTTCACACAAAGAAGAATATTTGGGACAGAGGACCTACTTTATGGACTTTCACGAAAAGAATTTAATAATTGCTTTGATAGTACCAACAGTATTTCGTATCACTGCAACATTATTAAGATCGTTTACTATGAGATTCAGTCTATGCGAGGCACATTGAACAAAGGCAGCCTTGCGGTAAATACTTCGAATTTTTACCTGAACACCATTTTCTTTTCCGGCCATTGTGAAGCACCCATCATAACCTTGACCCAGTAGATTATTAAGAAGACCAAATGTTTTGCAATGTTGAATAATACAATCATATATCGTGGTTGCGTCCATACCTTTCAGCGGAGAAAATCCAAGGAATTCCTCACGAATCATAGCCTTCTCACTAGACACATCTACAAACCGGACTCACAGTAATAAATGTTTTGTTCCTAAGATATAAAATATTTCCAGCAGCTGAATAAAAAAGGTTTTTTAAAATACTGTTTCCTCCTCAATTCGATACACATAAAGTTGTTCGACAATTCCTTTGGTGCTATCTTTTCAAGTATTAGCAGTATGATTTCGTAAATTTAATACGTTCATTAATAACTAAATTATAATAAGTTCCAAACTTTATTCAAAAAAACTACAAACAAAACAATATTTAAACCACGATCTAAGTTGTCTTTAATCATAAATGTTTTTAGTATTTCTTTTGAAGATATTTCAGTAAGCATGAATTAACAATTGAATAGGGAATATTAATACACAAACATTCAATAAATATTTAATATATATAAATTACAAACATTCCTAAATATTAATTTTACAATCAAGCAATTTCATCATTCATAGTTTAACTTTTAAACTTATTTAAATTTATCATTATAATTTTATTAACATTCGTTACATATTTTTAACACGAGAATTAACTCTTCGATTTAATTATCCTCAAAACACGAATTGCCAAATCATTTGTTCCGCAAAATAAGATTGTTGAAATAATAGGATACAGTTTTTTTCTGTTTTCTTCAATAGTTCGTTTTACAGAATTATCTATCTGACAAATAAAAAATGAATAAATAAGATTTACATACTTCTTTGAAAATAATTTAAAATAACACTGTTATATTACTGAAACTTATTAAAACAGAGGCATGTTTTCTTTCAAATTATTTTTTAACTTTATATTTAAAATTAAAAGTATATAAAGAAGTCATTTATGTAGTACAAGATGTAAAATGTACACAAGGTTATAACTTTAGAACTTTTTACACTTAATTTATTTTCCTAGTTTAATTTTCGACGAGCTTTTCGTATAGGTCACATTAAAAAATGTTGCATACTCAAAAATCTAAAAAATAATATACATACCTCTATAATTTTCTGTCTGATTGAATATTTTAACATTTTAAAATTGCTAAACATCTCCGGCCTCCTTCACTTTTCAACTTAGTGTAATTCAGTGTAATTGATGGGTAAAAGTAACATTATTTGACTATTTTCAATCAATCCAGGGGAGCGGCATTGGCCTCCACTTGTGGACGCCCATGGTCTCATAGTAGATTTTTAAAATAAGCCAGCACATATTGAAATGTTTATTTAGTTTATAAAATTATATTGGTTTTTACGTTATTTATATATTTGACATTTTTTAATACAATGTTATTAAATATGGTTTTTTCGTTATGGAGAATACGATATAATAATGTGGTAATGGAATCACGCTTTTAAAACTTCTTTTGTCTTTTTCCTAAACAATGGTTAAAGTTCATTTTTCTTTTCAAAAATTCTAAGTTTCCTATTACACGATTTTGAATATCACGTAACATTGTATATGTATATTTTTATAATTTATATTTAATTATAATTTATACCCAATAATTATTATTTTAGTATTTCTTAGTAAATATGCTTTGTTTTAACCTAATCGTTAAAGTATTTTGTAGATATTATCAAAGACACTTTTCTTTGAATTAAAGGTTGAAGGATCCTCGATCACGAATATGTCTATAAATCATTCCATTGCAGACGGAGAATGGTATTTGGTAAAAATGCGAATTACGAAATAGTAATATTTTTATGTATTTTATTAATTAATTAATATAAATGAAAATAATGTCTGTGTATATTACAATATATATCCAGTGGCGTAACTGGGTTTTCGACGCTTTTGGCTAATTTATTTTTGGCGCCCTTGACCAATTTCAGCTTTGCGACTTTTTCAATTGTTCCAAAAAAATAATTGAATTTCTCTTATTTTATTTATGACAATAATTACGTAGTCTGACAATGGCAGTCATACGACGTGGATATCAAAAATGTAAAAGACAAGAACATCACTAATTTACAGTTTATTATTTACTAAACAATACTAAATAAATTGGTGGATAAAACTGGATATAGTTGCGTTAATACAGACTATAGTAATACTTGAAGTATCATGTATTATAAATAAAAACAATAGTGTCAGTGTATCATACTCACAAGCTCATACATAAAGATAGAAACTCACAATTAAAAGTAAATTTAAGTAACACTATACTAATACACTCCTAGTTTTATATCAAAGGTTCAAAGCTTAACTTTTCTTGCTTTAATGTTTGCAAAGTTAATGATTATTAAAACCATTATGGTTTAAATGAAATATATTTAAATATAATCAATTATTAGCTTTTTTGTTATCTAGGATAAAAGTGAAATATCTATTTAAATAAAAATTTTAAATTTAGAGATTTAACGGCGCCCTTTTGAACTGGTGCGGTTCGACGCCCTTGACAACTGCCCCAATGCCAAGCCGTTGTTACGCCCCGGCATATATTTCATTCGTTATATTTTCTTATTATTTTCCCAAAGCTGGAAGAAATATAAAATTCTCATCTATTTTTAATAATATAAAAATAATTAAAAAAATTACTTCTATTTATGTATGAACTTTTATAGTATTTAAATATTGTTATAATTAGTATTTTAATTGTAGAGTTTCGGAAAGCTTGGTGTTTCAGGCTTGGGCTCGGCTTAGCTCAAGCTTGGTCATTTTGTCAAGCTTTCAAGTCTGACTTTGTATGAAAATTTTCAAATTTTTTGACCAAAACATTTTAACATCAAATTTTATATTTTCACGTTATAATTGCAATATATTGTAAAATATTATTATTTAAGTTTTTTTAACTACAAATTAGAGATTATTTTTTATTCCATCATTTTTAATTTCACCAAATGGTCGATAAGGTTACAAAAATGGATTTTGAAATATTATTTAAGGAACACTAAATTACTCAATGACTTGAAAGAAAAATTCCTGCTACTGAAAATGTTCGTTCAGATTCAGTTGATGTCGCTTGAATTGTGTCAAGGGCATTGTGATGTTTCTCCAGATTCTCTGTTCGATTTCTTGTATATTTGAAAATTTGAAATTTTTGTTCAACTTATCACATTTTGGCTAAGTCATTGTTTGAATAGAAGACGAATTTATGCGTTTTGATAATTTTTCTGCTAAACTTAAAAGTCTATCTTTTTGACCTGAAACACTTTGAGAATTTGCAGTATCATTTTCATCATTTGTTGTCTCAGTTGTCACAAAAAGGCGTTTCATTAATTCTGATGCATACTTCAGAGTGGAAGTTCGTGGTACTGAAACTGTATCGAGGCATTCAATGAGATCAAAAATAGTTTCTTCCATTCTTTTATCCGTGTATCCATTTATGTTCTCTAATAATTTTATAGCGGAAGAGCTTTGAGATATTTTTTCTCGTACAAACTGAATGGAAACAATAGCCTTGCGAAAAGATGCGTATCTTTTTCGCAATTACAAAACTGCCAATTCAACGGGTGTGAGGATTTCGACAAGAGATTTTAGCATTTCTTTGTTGATTTTTTTTAATATTTTTCTTTACCGAGATCGCCTAATACTGCTTTAATAGGGTCAAACTATCGGATGAAAATTCCCTCTGGTTTGGACACCAAGTTGTAGCTTCAAATTTTCATTAAGTATCTTTTGTTGAGTCTTTTTTTCTTTTATCTTGCATCGAGATCAATAAAGCCAAAGGCAGCGTTTATCTTTTGTATTTTATTATGCAACAGATCAGTTTTAAGTGACGAACGCAGAAACAAAATTACAATTCTACACACAGAGGCAAGAATTACATAAATATTCTCATTGAGAAAAATTTCTTCATCGTCCCCATCATCCAAATCAAAATCGTCATCAAAGTTGTCGTCAAATACTTCAGTTTGATTTTCAATGGGTTCATTGGTGTCGCACAATTTTTCTTTTTCTTGTAGAAAGTCTTAGTGACTCCCAGATGAAAAGCATGATTTAAACATACTTGATAGATGAAAAGATTTGATCTGCTAAATTTTAAAATAAAAACGCTCTATTACCCGTTGCAAGCACAATATCGTGTGTGGGATTGATACCAAAAGCCAAAAAATGGTTTTCAATTGATTCACACAATTTTTCTGATGCCAATACATCGCACTAATCCAAAATTTAAAACACCTGTACCTGACCGAATCATAGTGATATTGAGAAATTTCCGAGTCGTGGCATCGACCCATTCGTCAAGAGTAAAAGAAAATTTAAGACCATTTTATTTATCAACAGACATCAGTTCTATCCACTGGTTTTACTTGATCGTAGAACTTGTGTACCAGACCCATAACTTGGGTTTCACATTTTGGTAAGTGATAAACTTTCGCAATGAAAGCTTCTTTAATGAACTTCGGATTGAAAATCCATCTACAGCTGCAAGTTCAGCGACGAGATATTCCAAGGATTTACGCTGCATAAATGGCAATAAAGACTGTTGAGCTTTCTTGGCTGTCATAATTCCACTTTCTGGATATGATGATTTTACATTAATGATATGAATTGTTGACAAATGACGAGCTATCATAGATGTGTTTTGAACTCCTTCTTTTGCATTTTTACAAATTGTGTAATTTGCTACGACTGCTTTTTTTGTGGATGACTCGCCTAATGTAATACTTCCAGAGCCAGGGTTCCTTCTCGTCTATTGAAGACATTATGGTGGTAAAATATTTGAAATTTTATTAAAATCTATGCAAAAATAATTACTTAAAATTTTGTAATTTTTATTAAAATTACCTGAACTTTCACTAAGTTTCTTTAACTTTTAGTTTTTTGTAGCTAACAGAAAATTGGAAAAATTAATTTGTAAACACTTTTCGCTATGTAAATTTTTGAAAATATAATAGATTTTTAATTCAAAAACAAATCGTTACTTTAGGCTCGAATCTCGTCGAGCTTTAAGGGTCGGGCTCGAGTACTCGATTTTGGACAAAAACACCTAACTCTATTTAATTTATAGTTTATTGTTTTATTTCAGATAATTTGTTTTAAATATAGGTTGGCCATTTGTTCGTTATTTGAATTTATTAACCGCAGCATTACATATCCTTCATAAATTACGGAATTTTGTAAATTATTTTTTATACTAATAATAAATTTTGAAATAAGTGTTTCTAATTAATCAATCCAAAAAGTTGAATTAATTATTTTAGTATCACATTTTTAATTTTATTGTGTATATAGTTTTCGTAACACTGATCAATACTACTAAGAAGTAGCGACGGATACATGACTTCTTTGTGGAAGGGGTTGAATTTAAAAAAAAATTTGTAATGTTTTATAAGTTGCTTCTTTATAAAATAATCATCTATAATCTAACAAATAATGATTAAAGAATGACCACAACTTTCATTATCGATATAGATCATGCATAAATAATCTGTTACGTAACAAAATGTTATTCAATCATTCTGTCTTAAAACAAAATTAATGCCAGAGTATTTGTAAGGCACAGGAAAACAATCGACCGCTACATCGATATCATTTGCATGTTTTCTGCAACTTGAAGGACCTAAATGATCTTTCAAAAGGGCATGTGATGACTGATACACTACTGAAAATGATTGGAACAATGTCCAAAGGCTCAACAGAAGTGTTGGGTTATTATTATTGAAAGTCGGTTCTCTCTGACTCCTCGTGTCCTTTTCGAATCAAATAAGTAAACCTAAAACAGAATAATTTTATTTGCACTTTACCACAATTACAACTCAATCCAATTTATTTCAATGTTTTGCAATTACAATTTGTGATTTATTTGCACCCTTCAACCACCGAATAAATTTCAACACCTTAAGGTAGGTTATCCAATGGAGAATCACCTTTACTGATAGATAACTTTTGACTTTACTTGGGTTTAGACTCTTTTACTGACCTGACTAGACTACTCATTTGCTTCGACCACTGGCCATTTTGTGTTTTTCTCTTTTCTTTTTATACTCCTGCTTAGACTGTTTTCAGAAAATTGTCAACAACATTTGCTGCCATACTAAATTATTAAAAATAATTACTTCCACAGACCACCTTAGCCGACATTTGTCAACAACGTTTGCTAAATTACTAAATTACAAATTAGGAAATAATTACCTCCCCATAGATCAGTGACGCCAATTTAATATTGTTTAGGCCAATTTACCCTTTTATATTATTCCGTCTACACGCCGGATTTTTCTCATCTCTCGGGTTTCCCATTGCCTCGGACTTCCCATTAGTAAAAAAATTTTTTAATTAATTTGTTTTTTTGTCTTATATTATTTTCTAGGGACCCCTCACTAAATTTTTATTATTATTTCTGGACTCGTCTCTCAATTTGGCGTTCAACCATACCAATTTCCCCGATCAATACTACTTTCGAATTGTTGTAAATTCTTTTAATTAATGCTGCACTTTTATAATTTTGGTGTTTTATTGATTTTACCGTGCTTTTTCGTAATACCACAACATATCTCCCCCTTTAATAAAGATTCGCCCTCTAATCTATTCATTTGATTATTACTTTTTTGTATACTTGTCCTCGTAAAGTAATCTCAATACCATATTATCTGAAAACCTGACAATTATAACATTATAATAATAATAATAATAATAATAATAATAATAATAATAATAATAATAATAATAATAATAATAATAATAATAATAATAATAATAATAATAATAATAATAATAATAATAATAATAATAATAATAATAATAATAATAATAATAATAATAACAATAACAACAATAACAACAATAATAACAATAATAATAATAATATTAATTGTAATCGTCATAATACATTTCCCTTGTTTTGAAATTTTAACAAGTCTCTCTAATAAACAGAAATGGACTTAATAGATTGTTCTTCATTTTTTTACTTTGATTTCAATATTTTGTTAATATCTGTTAATTAATGTACTCGGCGATTACTAGCACTTTATGTTATTATTAATGTATATAGTAGATCAACCATTTCATTTATATATATCGAATTATAGTAAAAATATAAATGAAATTTATTTTTCTGTAATAATAATAATAATTCACAATATTCTATAATAAATCTTATAAATTATAATAACAACAATATTAATTAATATAATAATAATAATAATAATAATAATAATAATAAAGTGAATAATATCTTCAAAAAAATCAAAATTTTTAATTTTTTGACACTTCCTACTCATATTATCTTAATTTTTTTATTTTTTGGGTATAATATGATAAATAGATTAAAATAGATTTTGGTATTTTATTTTAATTTATATTATCAAAGAACAATGCTTTTTTAATGCTTAATTTACATTAATATTTATTAGGAAAAAGAAATAATTTGTTAAAAATGTCTTTCGTAAATATAGAAATAATTTTTCCAATAAACACAAGATAAAATTGCAATTTTGTTTTGAAAACATTCGAATTAATGTCATATAATGTGTTTATTCTCCCTGCGATATAATTAATCAATAATAATGCAAATAATAAATAACAATTATGATAATAATAATACTAATAGCCGAAGGCTAATTTAATTTGACCATTATTCGAAACTTTTTAGAGTTGCTGAAAACTGAACTCACTGAGAGAAATTAATAATAATAACATTAACAATTTTCCACCGCGCTATCCAATTTTCTCCTCCATGGCGCCATTCAATAATCAATCACCAAAACCACAAACCAATCATGCTGATGCATTGTCATTACAAGTACGCACACACACTAGTAAGTGCTCTGTTACTTAGCATGTGTTGCAATCGTTTGTAAAGTTTACAATTATGCCGCATCTCTATTATGCTCAATAAGAATCATGCACACATGCAGCGTAACGATTTGATTGGTACAATTCGGTGAAATCCTATCGATCTAGGAAGAAACTTTCATTGGACTAAAAATTATTTATGCACATGCATGCATAGGCGAGAGTCAATTAAAAATTATATTCAGACTATCGATTACATTGAAAATGAAAAAGGATCTATTTGTTCAGTCAAAAGATGTCGCATCTCATCCAGATTCAAATGTTATGGAAGAAGAGGTGAACAATTTGTTTTTATTTAAATCATCAAAGTATTAAAGTTTCCAATTCGATCATAATTTATTTATGATTCATTATAGATTTGTATATTACACTTAAATGAATTACTGATGTGAATAATTTTTATGAATGATTTTGGGTAAACATTGTGCTGATAACTGCGGATTTTACTCATATCTTTACCATCAATCATCACTACCATTATCATTGGTCGAATTGGTCGAGAACTCCTAATTGTTATCGTTACGAAAGCTCATGCTTACAATATTTCCCTCGAAATTGTGTGTGTAATGGAAAAAATTTATTCGCAATAACAACGACAATAACAGTAACAATTATGATAATAAACAATAATAATTATAATAATACTGTTTTTCATTCCATTGCATCTTTCTGGTGTGTCTGTGAGGGTAAATCCACAAATTGTGAATCTTTTTATTTCATAAATTTTAATATTTTTTTTATTTATTTGTTTAAAACATCACTTATTTAAAACTAATTTAAAATTTATTATAATTTTTTTTTAAATTCTGATGCTCCAGGAGGTTCTATGATAGCAGCATTGATTGATGTGTGCTTTATGGAGGATGTGATATTTTTTTAACTTTAAATGTTTAAAGCATTCGTTTAACACTGAAGAGGACGTTTTACCTCTTATTTTTTCCAGTTCTACTTGTTAATTAAATATTTACATAATCAGCGCTAAATACTTATAATTTAATAATATTTAAGAAATACAGCGAAGCATAAAGCAGGACAATTAAGTACCATTGATAAATATAATATTACATTTTTCGATAAACGCAAATGTTCTTACTCTCTAATTAAAATTATATACTATTTATGGATTATTTATATAAGTTAAATATTAAAATGTTCCACTCCTCCTGCTGGTTACGCCAGGTGGCATGCATGGATGGTGGTTCTTCTCGTGTGTCTCAAATCCCGAAGTTCGAGATCTGAGACTCTCAGGAACTGATAATAGTAATAATAATATTAAAAATAATATTATCAATAATAATAATGCGAATATCACTAATATACTAATAATGATAATAAGTATAAAATTTTGCCTGATAATTATAACTTTGTTTTACACATTTTTGTTTCAGTGTTCATGCTTTTTATTTTTTTTTGTTACTCACTTATTTTTTTATTATTTTTTTTGTATGGGAAGACATAAATCAAGAGAAAGAGATTCATTAAATTACTATTTTATAAATAAATTATATAAATAACATTAATTTTTTATTTCATTTCTAGTTTCAAAGTTTTAGAACCACATTTATAATGAATGACAGTTTTGTTCTTTCGATACATGAGTCGATTTATTGTGATAGTTTGATAGTTTCTCCACTGTCAATCTCCAATGAATTCAATGAAGCTTTTCTTTTTCTGTACCTCAGTGAAATAATTGGCCCATGCTCGAATGTTGGTTGGATTCGATGAATCGGTTCGTTGATTATTAGAGCCAGACTCTTCTCAATTATTTCAATGCTTTCTTCTGTTGCCCATTTCAATTGAGCAGTTTGGGTTTCACTATCGATTTCCATATCTTCTGCTGCTGTGAGGTTAATTTCTTCTGTAATTCCGGTCATTGATGTTGAGGCGGTGTTGTGAAGTTTCCGATATTCATCCAACGAATATTTCCTTGATGGTTGCTTTTTTGGTATTTCGATATTATCTATTCACAGTTTCTCAATTTGCAAATATACTCTTCTTATGTTCTTAACATCTTCAAGGGCTGAGTGTATGCCCACCTCCATTTGATCTCCAAACATCTTTTGGACAATAGTTTTCAGTTTGAAAAATTCTCCTCTCCTGGACATTCATATCTTTTCCAATGCTTGCGCTGTAGCCAAATCTCGAATACAATGCCAAATGGTCTATCCAACGTTTTAGGTATTTTATCTCAGCATGTAGGTCGTGGCCAATTAATATTATTCCAACGACCAAGTTTTGAACTTCCTTCATAATTGCATACTGGTCATCCTGATTTCTCTTTGCAACTTCCGTTATGCCATGAATTTGTGAATTAAAATGCCACAATTTTCCTCTTGGAGTTAAATATATATCCTTAAATATATTGTCTTTCCGTAATAATTCATTATCGCAATAGACAGCGGTACCATCTGTTTGCTTTCCAATGTCCCATATTCCGCATATATGAACAAGATCTTGCTTCTTATCTCCTCTTGATCCATTTCTTTTCATAAAAATGACATTCTTTTCATTAGCATCTGTTGAGTGATTATTAACAATTTTTAATCCACAGGTAGTGTCGATATCATCTGCGGTACTTCTTGAGCTTTGTTTTTAATTATGGTTTCGAACACAATCATTGCATTTTCATTTGTGGCTCTCAACCTTTTGGTCATCGATTCTTTCTGCATTTTCCATGACGAACCTTGATGTACTTCCCATCATATCTTCTGATTGTCGTCGACCATTTCTACATTTCCCTTGATAATGTGAAGCATGAACTCTTCCTTTTTTGTTGCATTTGTTTCCTCAACCAATTTTATTCCGGATTTTCTATTCAACTGAATATTTGTATCTTCATTTTCCTGTCATCAACTCTCACGTAATTTGGGATCTGCGAGTTTTCCTCGATGGGTTCCGTTCAACATTGTTTTGATGTAGCTTAAGGTAACTATCATAAATTGTCCTCACCCATTGAATTTGTTCCATTACTAAAATATAGCTAGTTAATTATTTTCTAATTTAAAAGTTGACGCTGGAGTCAAGGTGAAGTATCCAAGGGATACTGCCTTAACTGTTAGTGGTATAAATAATAATATTAATAAAAATTAATTACCTATTTTAATTTGAATTTTATACTAATTTTATTTACTTTTTTGTCCCTTAAATACTCTTCATAAATTTCCTTTGCCTCAAAATTTTCTAACTGCGCAAATTTTGCTTCCCCTTCTTTGCTCTCAGCAGCCAATCAAACCCATCTATGATCAAAAGGTGCAAATCTTTACATTATCCCCAAATAAAAAGTTAATTCTTATATTGTACTACTACATTATCATGATTGCATACAAAATAAATGTATCTCACTACACGGATGTTTCCTCATAGACAATCCAAGGTCTTTGGGCCATGGATTGACTATCAAGACGTTGCTTTAGTTCTCGAAGATACGGTAGCAATGCGACAAGAAAAATGATAGAAAATGATATCACAATGATTGTACTGATCGATAAAATTACACATATGATTTCATTGTTATTAGATAAAGATGATGTAGTATTGTTTTCACGAATTTGCACATTAGCCATATGGTCATTCAACGAAGATAATATTGTTTTTGGTTTTCGAATATTTACATTAGAGATATGAATATAATTAGTATTCTTTATAAATTCCGTTGAATTATATACGACTCGAATGAATCTTTTTTCGACAAAAATGATTTCCCATGGATTGAAATTTGATATTCGTTTGTAATACTTGATTTTTATCATCACACTTTTTGAGTTTGATATAAATCGCATTTGCTGAAAATTAAACATTTTAAAGGTAATGTTACTTGTTAACGTGGCTTGGATTTTCCCACAATAATAGATCACAACTTTTTCATTAATACCTGCTTGCCGTGAAATGTTTAGTTTTTGGTTAACTAGTTGTAAATGAACTTGATTTGTTTCGTTTTGCAACAATATTGATTTTCGACTATTACAGATCTTGACCCACCGGTCATTATTCTCTGTACCGTTATCTTGCAATACTTTTTCGTAGTAGTAAATTGCGATATCATAGGTATGATGCAGTCTTAGATTCACATAATGCACAAAAGACTTTCTGACATTCAACGTATCGATTGTATAATTCTGAAAAATTATTTTCACTTGTTTGGAATTTCGGGGTTTCCAAAATATATTGATTCCATTCAGCACTGGTTCTATGGAAACATAGTTATTTAAAGTTTTTGTCCATATTTCAATATTAATCAGATTTATTATTTTAGTACCATTTATTTGGGGTTGCACTTGTGTTGTTAACTATGGATATTCATAATTTATTGTTAGTTGACGATTTTATTAAAATTCAACTTCACTGGTGGTTCAAAATAATTCAGAAAATTACTTAATTCTATTTCTTCGGTCGGTGCACAACGATAGATCCATACCATCTGGGTACATGTGCCATAAATATCAACTTTTTCCATTAATAGAATCCTTTTAATGGCATAATTTGGAAACAATGGAGTCGCATTCGACCCTAACACATTGATTATCATAAGTGTTGCAACGAACAAAATTTTGTTGATATATCCCAATGGTGAGGGATTTTTCGCTGCCTTTTGTTTGAGCGCGGTGTGTCTTTCCACGTTTTTATCTTTAGATCTCAATTGATACTTAGTGTCCTCTGCAACTAGCACCTTTTTACATCGATTAGCATGAACGATAATTGTTCCTGCCTTTTTATTATTTTGTGGACGTAATTTTAGATGATTTTCAGTGGTATCACATACTATGTATGGGCCTTTAAATGGTCTCTGTAATTTTGGTGATAAACCCTTTGCTGGTTCTGGTTTATGTACATACACTAAATCTCCTACTTCAATATTGAGAGCATGTGCTCGTTTATCATAGCACTCTTTATACGCTTCTTGACGATGTCTTATTTTAATTCCAGCTAGAGTCTATACTGATTACATAATTACTTTATAATCAGGTATATCCATGTACTGTGAGATAGGTGCTTGAAATTTTAAATCAACCGGCATATTGTTACGCCGTAAATACATGAGATAGAAAGGTGCTTCACCGGTACTCTCATTCACTGCATTTAAAGTTTCCAGATTTCTCAAATAATAATAATAATAATAATAATAATAATAATAATAATAATAATAATAATAATAATAATAATAATAATAATAATAATAATAATAATAATAATAATAATAATAATAATAATAATAATAATAATAATAATAATAATAATAATAATAGTGTTGGGGTTAGGTGATTTTCAAAAAAAGTGATAATAAATAAAAATTTGGGAAAATAAAATAAATAATAAAAATAATCAAAAAATAAAATCAATATTTTCCGGGGGAAATGGGTATGTGCCAGTTGACGAGACGAGTACGAAAATAATAATGTAAAATTAATTTGTGACTCCTAGAAAAAGTTATTAAGAAAATACAAAGTAATTAATTAATTAAAATGACGGAAACTAATAAATTAAATTAGGGAGAAATTCTCCGATTTGGATAAATTTAATTACGAAGGGAACAGAGACACAAAATAGTTTAGAAAAATTGCGATTAAAAGAAAGTTGAAAAAGATTCGTGAGATCAGAAAAGAAAACTAATCAGACTTGTCAAGGATATTTTATTAGTTAATTGAAAAGGCGGCCTCCCTAGGGATTCCTGCCAATATTGTAAAAGTAACATTTGAATCGTTCTGAAATTGTTGGTATCGAATAAAAGTTTTACTGTGTTGAGTTATTCTAGTATCATTTAAAGAGCACGTGAAGTCAGAGCAAACAGTTCTACCGAACCAAATAAAATTATAACTCAACAATAGTAATAAAAATAATAGTACTAATTAATAATAAAAATAATAATAACAATAATAATAGTAATAATAATAATGATAATAATAAAAGGGTTTCGGACTTAAAAAATTTTTTGAAAAAGTATGAGTCTTAAAATTTTTTGCTGGTGAGGGGTATGTCTTTGTTCTGACTTAGAAAAGTTTTGAAAAATAAATTTTTGCCAGGGGGGGTGTTTCGGACTTAGAAAATATTTTGAAAAAGTTTTTAGAAAAATACATGTATTTTTAAAAATTTCAAGGTTTCTATTAAATGTTCTGTACACACACACACTGGGGTTCAAAATTTTAGGATATTATTTAATGTCCACTGTGCATACACAGTGGCAGAAAATGATGAGTCATCGTGAGCTCACTACTACCTACTCATCTTGTATTTTCCTTTTGAGAAACCCATATTTTTGTAAGTTTAGGAGATCTATTTTTCCAATATTTGACTACATCGCAAAAGCATTCTATATTAACTTTAAAAAAAATTTCAACATTTCAGTGATAATCAGATCAACCCTTTCTTTTAAATCTGGAAAAAGCGAACAGGCATGATCAACCTCAGCAATTAAATTTGAATTTTTGAAAGGTAAGTTGTAATAAAGCGAAGGCAATTATTGTGCTTATCAGCACCAAGTGCCAGAGGGATCTTACAAGATTGGATGATATACGACATTGACTTTCTTGTTACCTTTATAGTGAGGTTTTCCATTAATGGACAGTTTTTGTGCGAGGTCACTAGATAAAGTGCCAAGCAAATTCCGAAATATGACCTCGATAAAAAGCTTTATTTATTTTTGGTAATAGTTTAATCGCTGAAACTATGAAATTCGAAGTACAGCAGTTTTGCAATTTTTGAAGATACATATTACATAGAGTCGCGTGAAAAACCTTTGACGTAGTTTGAAACAGCTCACAAGTAACGATACATGTATCTCACTTTTTGTTGCAGTGTATAGTGATGGTTTGTTTTTACTGACTATAACCAACATACTAATATCATAAATAAATAATTAAATAAATTTGGCAACGATTTAATTAAAAGATAACGCCAATAAAAAACCTTTCGTACGATATATTTCGATAGCACAGCTATCATCTTCAGGTACTCAAAACCAACTAAAAATATTATGAATTAACATTTAATTTAAACAAATTATTTTTTATTAATTCGTTTATCAATTTACATGTAATGGGTGTAATGCCACATACATTGGAGAGACTTCCCGTCATCTCTGTACTCGAGTTCTAGAGCATTGTCGATTGAAGGGTTTGACCAATATTAGTGAACACAATAGAGGCTGTAAAAGTGATATAGGAATGTCTGATTTTAGAATTTTGTTGAGAAGTTTTAATAGTTATTGGGAACGAGTGATATGTGAAGCATTGTTGATAAGGTCATTGGATCCAAAGATTAATGTGCAGAGTGCTGTGACTACGAATGTTTTGAATGTTTTTAAATAGTTTACGTATGTTAAATCATGTTTGTTTTTTTTAATATTATTAAAATAATTGAAAATTTTAAATAACATTAATGTTTAAAAATTAGAATATAAGTAAAAAAATTTAAAATTTAAAATTAATTTAAAATAAATTTAAAATATATTTTTAAAAATATTTATTTATTAAAAAATTAATAAAAAATAATTTGTTTAAATTAAATGTTAATTCATAATATTTTTAGTTGGTTTTGAGTACCTGAAGATGATAGCTGTGCTATCGAAATATATCGTACGAAAGGTTTTTTATTGGCGTTATCTTTTAATACTAATATCAGTTTCTTTTTTAAAGAAAGCAAGGCCAATTCTAACTCTCTGAAGACTCTGAAGTTTTGACTCTTTTCCATTGAGCCAAGCAATATTTTCTTGCATTGTGGGTATTTATATACCAATCGCGGAACGGTTACAAAGTTTAAAGAATCAAGATTTACCTTTCTCGATAAATTTCATATAGAAATCATACGTCGGAAAAAGTGTTTTATTGTCTGTGCGGTATTCGTCAAAAAAGTAATAAAATACCACTTTTTTAACACTATTTTCACCTATATTTCGGTTGAATTATAGAAATAGCTTACTTTAAAGTGATTAGGCAAAACATAATTTTCATAAAGTAATTTCTCAATTGACTAGTGATGCTTACAGTTAGATTGTTAATGCCATTAGTTTTCCCAATCGCGTTAGTTTTAACCTCGCGTGTTCGAAAAGGAAAGATGAAACGAGAATGGATAAAGATTTTATATGCTTTACTGTTATAATTATTATAATTATTATAATTATTTATTATTATTATTATTATTATTATTATTATTATTATTATTATTATTATTATTATTATTATTATTCAACATATTAAATAGGTTATACTCCAGTCAGATTCATTTTCACTTTTTATTTCCATGACCCCATTCAGATCTAGCTAAACCCAATAGGCGCATTTCTAACCCTATCCTGACCCATTGCAACAATGTGATAACGTTTGATGCCAAAACCGGCTTTTTCATCCAAAATTAACCTACAAATGATGTTGTTTGACCGAAATTCAACTCTAATACCTTTCGTCTATCTAGTCCCATAAAAGTAAATGTGTGAACATTTATGAACAGTTTACATAAAAACATTATATTCACGTGAAATGAAGAGAAAGTCATCAATTGCGTTCTTGTATTTAATAATTCTACGCAAAAATATTCATTATAGGACAGGGATTTATAGATAATGGTTTTTATACTTCTCCGGAAATGTTTGGGGATTTATTAATAGTTGAAATGATTGATTGAGTTGTTATTAAAAAATAGGCATTCAAAATAATTTTGTTAATGAAGATAAAATAAAATTATGAAGATAAAAATTAATGAAGATAAAAAGACTGTTAACAAAATGATTAATAATCCTAATGATCTATGTTTGAGAATTTCCGAGTTTAATTATGCTTTATGGGTGTAAATCTATTGTTGATGTAAATAATATCAATAGTTTATGTAAGAATGATGAGCCTAAAGTAGTGTTGGTATTGTAGTACTCGGTAGGTTTTACAAATTATAAAAGAAAGATAAGTAAGCAGTTGGGAAATTTAGATTATAAAATCGTTTCTAATTCATGTTTATTAATAAGTCTAAAACTCAAGTTGGATCGCGATCAGATCTCGTTTATCGATTGACATGTAATGGTGTAATACTACATACATAGGAGAGACTTCCCATCATCTCTGTACTCGAGTTTGTGAATATTTTCAACTGAATTCACCAAATATTATTAAAAGGATATAATAATTATTGGGAATGTGTTATATGTAAAGCGTTTTTGAAAAGGTAATTAGATCCAAAAATCATTGTGTAAAATGCTACGAGTATGAATGTTTTGACTGTTTTTAAATAGTTTGATTGGTATAAAATGTTGTTTATTATGAAAAAAGCGAATGTCATCATAATTTTTGTCATAAATGTTTTCCATAGTCTTTTCTGTAATAGAATATTTTTAAAGGAATTATGTAAAATTTGTGATTTAATAAATAATCAGTTTAATAGAAGTGAAACTCGATAATGGTCTCCCATACAATTTCAATAGAATGTGGATTAAGCAAGTTCCATTCCTAAATTCCTCCATTGAAATCCAAGAAATACAGTTTGGACCCTTCAACAACGATTCTACAGGAAATTTGAATTTGAGCAGTTTGGTGACACAAAAACACTTCAAGCAATTTATTATTTTTATTTTAGCTTGCTTCGATTCAGTCTATGTGATTCCTAATGATATAATTTCTCTGGTTAATATAAACCCGATAGCGTTACCAAAGGATTTTCAACAAGGATGCTATGGAGGGGCAAGTTGTACTGGCAGGTGTCAGCACAGTGAGAAATGTGTCAACGAATGGCAAAGGAATCGTTGCGTGTTAGTTTATTTTGATACTTTTTTCAATAATACAATTTTCCATTTAATTAACAAATACAAAATTAAATCGCCCACAGGTGGATTTATCTTGGTTTAATTTATTGCATTCATTGTTCAGAGAAAACACGGAATCTAATAGTAAAAATATATTCCACCCTCAAATTTGAAATAATATAATTTGGTTAAAACAAAAAGTTCCCAATCTTCCGGATGCTGTGAAGTATTGATAATCTTGGTCAAGTTTCGGTGACCCCAATGATATCATGAATCGAGTTTCTCCTTCACAGCATTTTTGCCACTAACTGATTTCTAAAATATTTGATAAATTATAGGGGCCATGTTCTAAGAGTAACAAATGTTATATAATTGAATCATAATAATTGTTATATTTATAGATAATTATTTTAAAAAATGAGCTTGCAAAGAAATAACATATTCACATTTTGATTGTATATAGTGCAATGTCAATTGTACAATTACGTGTCACACACAATCGAAGCTCATATAAAAATTGTAACTTAAAAAAATATTTTCCAAAATATCTCAGGTGACTTTACTTTGGGTGATGACCCAAAGGTTGGATACCACTGCGTTAAGCTGTGAGATTGGACATTAAAATGTTTTTGTATTTGATTTTTTAACTTATCACTTTTAGGGCAGAAGTAATTTTAAATTATATTTAACCTATTTTTCCTCGACTATAATACGAAACTCATTTTTATCACATTTAACTTTATAAAGATATTTGTTTGAAATAAGCCAAGTACCAATATATGTTGTTAAATTTTGTTTTGAATAATTTAGATTTCATCAACTTATAAACAAGAAAGGTTTTCTTCTAGAATTTGGGCGGAAGATGTTTATATTAGACATTTTAATGAGCTCCTGCTAAAGTTGTATATATAAATAAATATTCATTAATTATTTAAATATGTTATCAAATATAAATTATCAGAGAAATTTTGATGAATCAAAAATGGTGTTTTCAACATCAAAGCCCCAGCAAATTTTTGGCAAATGCGGGAAATATCCAATAATATTTTTCAAGTCTGGTAAAAGTTGAATTATGAGTTGTAAGATATTTTCGAATATTAAAAAATTACAATATCGCTTAAATGATATTAAAATCCAATCAATTACAGTCACTATGGAAATTGGATGCATTAATTTATGCTACTTGTCGATCAAGTGTCAATGTATGTTCGAACACGAATAATTTACTACACTCAGATTGTTGGAATATAATCCAATGTATGTCAAAGGTTTCGGTAGTGTTGAAGTTTTGATGTTAGGGTTGCAAAATTTGAATATAAATATTTTTTTTACTAATATAAGATATAAGATAATTTTATTGGTCAATGTCTAATTTCTTATTTATCAATATCTCATTGGCTATTGCTTTTAAAATGAATAAAATCCCGGGTGCTGTTTTCTCAATGAACGAAACTGAACACTGGGGTGAATTTTAATTTATTATTTTAATGTATTGGTACCGGTGTTTAGATAAATATGTCACCGTTTTCATTGAAAGTAGTTGGTTATGTCACCGCTGGATCAGTAGCCTCCCTCGGGCAAAAACTTTTTAAAGTTTAAAAGTAAAAAAAATTTAACGTAAAATTTTAAACAAAGACTAATTCAAGGTCAAAGTTCAAGATAATTTAAAATTTTCTCAAGGTCAAAGGTCCATGTCATTCAAAAATCTATTATTATTACTATTATTAATATTATTAACAATGTTATTATTATTATAAGTATTATTATTATTATCACTTTATTTTACTATTATTTTATTATTACTATTATTATTTTGATTATTATTATTACTATTTTATTATTAATACATTATTTTTAATAATTTTTATTATTATTATTATTATTTTTAAATTATATTATACAAATACTACCATAAAAAGTTGATAAAACACAAATTAAAAATTGACTAATAAATAAGTATTTCGAATAAAAATTCAACAAAATACATTTACCATCATATAAATTTTTATAGAGAGAAATCATAAGTTTTTGTGCAAAATTTATTAAACATCAGTCAGACAATAAAAGTTCATTAATATCTACATCTTGACTGTTCATATGTGCTCTCATAACTGAGGCTGTGAGTGCTCTGATAGCTTGAACTGTCACCAAATAGAGATCCAGGCATTAATTGATCATCATTAATGGCATCGACTACTAAATAATGTGCAAATGTGAGACTGAAATTTCTACCCACTTAATTACTCTTATCGTCTTTATTGGTAAGACCGATTTTATAATTTTTAAATGTTAATAACTAATGGTTTGGCGTGTGTCCTAGTTTGAAGCACCGTGAATATTGTATCATTATTAAAGCAATCTAAACATGCCTGGTGCTCAATCTCAGTCCCAACAACTTCACCTCCTTATCCCCATAGTATATTTAGTACTCAACAAACTATAGCACTTGGGTCTTAAGAAAACCTATTCCTTATACCCAAGACTCTTACTCTCATCTTTAAATTTTCGTATTACCAAGTCAAGCTTTCTTGAGTACAAGGAATGTGCCGGGTCATAATGGGAAGTATCTAGAAGGTTGTCTCTAATTATTGCCGGCAAAAGAGTGTCTAGCTTACAATGCTTAACCTCAAGGAAAAGCGAATCAGTGTCGCCGTCAACAATATTTATCTCACAATTAAAGTCTGTGCTGTATTTCGCTAATTCGTTATATTGTAGCTAATGTATCCGCAGTTTAGACAGATCTAGAACTGTATATTCGATGAAACTAGGCCAGTCTAAACATATTGAATCCTTATTCAGATGAGCAGCAATCAGATTATCATTAATTATGATGGATTTTCTGAAAGTCGGCTTTGAGGTATATATCTTTTTATCTGAATTGCATAGTCTCAAATTCATTTGTTTGTTTTTGAGATTTTTAATAGATTTACCATACAAACTGTTATTATATAGTTTAAACAAGTCTATATAACTCACTAGTACTTTGTGCTGTAAATTTATTGTTTTTATCAATATATGTCATAAATAAAGGTGCTTGCATAAATTTAATCGCGCGATAAATATCTTTCATCGAGTGAAAACTAAAACTTGAGAAGCCGCCAATGAAGAACATGGTTCTTTTTAGGCCAATGTGTGAGCATCAACTTCTCAACTTTAGAGTTCGGTGGACACATCGTTTCCATCGTTGATACTGTTTTCAATAAAATGAATTCGAATTTAAAATGCAATCAAAATGCATTCTTCAACTGACATTATACCAGATATTATGATGCATTTCCCGAACAAAGCTTCAAAGAACCGTAAAACTGGTATTTAACAATTGCAATACAAGGATATAAAGCTGATCAAATTGATGTTCTTTCTCCGATCTGAAAAATTGCAACTGCTAGACTTTCACAATTATTTTAATGTTAATAAATGTATGGTGAATGTATTTAGTGAATGTTAATAAATGTATTTAAACAGATTTTGTTTGTTTTCATTATAATAACAAAGACAGTACAACATGCATGCAACCAATATGCAAGTTTAACAAAGACCTTCTATAAAAAATGTTATAATTAGGTTTAAAATTGTTAAAAATGATGTCTGAAAAAGATAAACTATAAGATATTAAATAATCAATTAGTTTTCGTTTAGAATATTTCACTTTTTGTTAGATAAACTCGAAGAAATCAATGAAGTAAAAATACGAGATATTTTGACGCTTTTGAAGCATTGGGTAAAGAAGATTCGGGTTGTGAATCAGTATTTAATGAAGAATCTGATGAAATTGTTAATGACGAAATTGTTATTGATGAAATTGAAGATACAGAAATCGCTACTGAAAATTTAGTGGATGTCACTGATGAGCCTCAATGCACGATTTTGAGACTTGTATTGACCATGTTATAGAAAATACAATGAAAGATTATTGTTGCGATGAAGACTGTACCTGTATTATTCATAAAATCTTAAAAAATTTAGTTTTTATTAAAACAATTACAAAAACTTTTAAACATTTATTAAAACCCTTTTACAAATAAATATAAAAGATGCACCAGTTATGAGTTTTAACAAAAATTTGCATCTAGTAAATTTTTTATCCGAACGTTTGACTTCTGCTACAACTTGAATAATTGATCCCCATCCTCAATTTGCATCTAACTATAACGAAATTTTTGTTTCTATTATCTAAATATAAATAAAAAAATAATAGTAAATAGTAATATACCTCTTCAGATCATTGGAAATAATTTTCAAAGTCAGAGCCATATTTTAAAATCATATGTTTCATCTACATTAATCCCACGACTATTCGAGTCCATTTATTATTTGCATCAAACATATAATAGAATATCGATCTTGAAGACTTTTTCTTTTGTTCCAATGTTGGCAAATTGAGAGTTTTGTCGAGATACTTCTACTATTTTTTCCGTACGGTTAACCATGCATTTTATATTTTTAATGATATCATTATCTCTAGTATCGGTAACAAGCTCATTCATAAAAATTATAAAAAATTTAGTTTCGGAAATTTTATGATAAATTTTTGAGATGTTGGCTCATTTATATTACATTTGACCAATCATAATTATGCAGTTCTATAATATTTATGTTATTGTTAATAAAAATAAGTAACAATTATAATACATTTATTTAAGAAAATAGTTTAAAATAAACATTGGAAATGTCAATATTGAGGATCTGTTGCCATTGTTTTGTGGTAGTAATTGCATTGGTTGTTGACCTGTTACTTCTTTCATTATAAGATTGAACTGATCATTTGTTTTTGTGGAATAAGCTACTATACTATTTTAAAGTTCATTAATAATTTTTTACATAAAGTTCTTTTTCATAAAGATCTCTTTATAAAGTCTCATATGTAAGTTCAAATCGGTTTTATAAAGTTTCCATTCTTTCAGATAATTTTTTACTGAAGTTTTCAGATGTTTCGGCCTGTCTATCATATATAATATATCAATAAGCACAGCAGTATCTGGAAACACGCATCTTGTTTTATTCTGGCCTTTCACAGCTATAACAACTGATTTGTTTCAGTTAGTTATTTTACAATAACTAGTAATTAATAAAATGATTATTATAATTTCTTTTAACATTTTCAAATATCTCTAATTAATATTTATTGTTTATAGCCAGGAGTATTTGTGTTTTTAACTTCTCGTTGGTTAAAATTAGTATTGTTGGGTTACTATTATTGAAAGTCGGTTCCCTCTGACTCCTCGTGTCCTTTTTCGATCAAATAAGCAAACCCAACACAGAATAATTTTATTTGCACTTTATCACAATGACAGATCAATCCGTTTTATTTCAATATTTGTAATCACAATTTCACTAATTGATTTGCACTTTTTAACCACTGTATGGCTCGGATTATCTTAGGGTAGGTTGTCCAAGGGAGAACCACACTGTCTGATAGATAACCCTTTTTTTGCTTGGATTTGGATTTCTCTACTAACCTAGTTACTGCTTGTTCACGTCGATTCACTCTAGTTAAGAATATCTGCTCTTTCGTATCTGGTTTCTAACGATTGTCTTTTCTTGCCTGGTTGATAATGGCCCTCTTTTCTTGTCTGGTGACTACAGTCCCTTTCGTGTTTTTCCCTCTTTCTTTTATACTCCTGCTTAGACTGTTTTCCGACGATTTTCAACAATATTTTCTGCATTATTAAATTATCAAGAATAATTACTTTCCAGTCCGACATTTGTCAACAACGTTTGGTCCATTACCAAATTACTAATTACGAATTAACTACCTCTCCGTAACTTAGTGGCGCCCATTTAATGTTGTTTAGGCTAATTTATTATTCCGTCTGTGCGCCGGGTTTTCCTCATCTCTCGGGTTTTCCTCAGCTCTCGGATTTTCCACATCTCTCGGGCTTCCCATTGCCTCAAGCTTCCCATTAGTAATTAATTTTGCTTAATTAATTTCCTTTTTTATATTATATTATTTTCTAGGGACCCCTCACTAAATTTTTATTATTATTTCTGGACTCGTCTCTCAATTCGGCGTTCAACCATACCAATTTCCCCGATCAATATTACTTTCGAATTTTTATAAAGTTTTTAATTAATATTGCACTTTTATCATTTTTGTGTTTTATCGATTTTACTGTGCTTTTTCGTGATACCACAACAGTATAAAACTAATTGTTTTAACCATTTTAATCATTAAAACGTACCCAATTCCTAGCGCCGTTCAAATCACGAGTGAAATCGAACACTGCGTAAATAACGATTATAATTATTTTACCTGTTTTGCAGATGAATATTTAGCAGTAATCAAAGAAATTCTAAAGTTCTACTATCCAACTCGACATGAACTATTGAGGAACGATCCAGTAGCAATGATTTCAGCCTTGTTCTTTAATCATACAGCCATATGGATATTTTCTGTAATCGACGAATTCTTATGTGGCATCAAATTAAATAACATAATAAACGATATGGAACACGAATATCTGTGCATTGATAAATGCAGATGATGTGCTGCCCGATATCGGAAGTATGTGGAATGGGCTTTGATTAAATCTCTTCGACAATATTACTATAGTCGAATTATTTCTATTTAACCGTTTTTGTTGATGATTCTGATTTTATTATATAGAAATTATAATATTAATAATTATATTAACAATAATAATAATAAAAATAATTATAATTATAATAATATAATAATAATATTAATAATAATAATAGTAACAATAAAAAAATTAAATTTATAATAATAATACTTATAACATTAAGTAGTAAATTCTATTTTTAAAAAATTTGACCTTGAGAACATTTTAAATGACATTAAACTTTGACCTTGAAAATGTGATCGTGAACTTTGATCCCTAAAATTTGACCTTTGATTTTTAAAAGTTGATATTAAACTTTGCCCTTTAAAATGATCTTGAATGAGTCATTGTCTTTTTTTAAAATTTGACCTTGAACTTTGATCCTAAAAATTGTTTGTACTTTTAAACTTTATAAAAAATTTGCCGGCTGGGGTGGGGTACTGGTCTAGCGATGACATAACCATCAACTTTCTTTTACACATAGCTCAATGAGTTACTTTAGGACATGTCAGCAGCCACGATCCCCGACCTTATATAATTCGATAAGAATATGAATATTCTAAATTCTTCATCAATTTTGATTGAATGTGACGATTAACCGACTGACAACTGAGAAAAACCCTGCATTTCTTTGTATGAATGGATGCAGTTGATGCACTATCAACGATATATCAAATGGGCTTTGGTAGAAGCTCTTCAACGTTTTATTACTCTAAAATTATTGATAATAAATATTTTTTAGTGCAAATTGTTTTTGTTTTTTACAATATAAACATTAACAAAATAAGACTAGTAATTATAATAAACATATAGAATAATAATAGTATTAATAATGATAATAGAAATAAAAATTTTTCATACAAAAATCGTATAATAATCACATACAATAATATTAATACAGTATATATTATTAAGAACATGTAGTAATACTGACAAAATTAGAAAAGTGCATAATGAATGCAAGACGTATACGTCACAAATGCGATTAAAACAAACAGTTAAATTTGATTGGGTAACAAAAATGTTTAAAGGTTATAAAAGTAAGTGCGATTTTATTTTTATCATAAGCCATAATTACCAAGAAAGATTCGAGCAACGAGAAAATAAGCTTTAATAAACAGGAAAACTTGTATCTAACGATTACAATTCAAGGCTATACAGTCGTTCAGAACAATGTATTTTCACCTATTAGGTAAAAACAACTGCTAAAATATCACGAATGTTGATGTTTTTAATAAATGTATTTCATCAGATTTGTGTTTGAAATAATAATAATATTAATAATAAGAATTATAATTATAATTATAATAATTATAATTATAAGAATAATAATATTACTAAGAATAATAATATAACAAACTCATTACCACGTGAGTGCAAATCAAATGTAAACTTTCACAAAGACAAGCTTTAAACAAAGTTAAATTTTCATTTATCAAATGATGATAATGTCGTCTGAAAAGGGTGAAATATAAGTAATTTGTAATTCATTAATTTTTCAACTATTTGTTTAATAAATTAGAGGAAGTAACAGGTGTAAAAATTAGTGATATATGGACATTTTCAAAAACATTGAATCCGGAACCTGTTTAGTGAATCTAAGCATGCAGAGGTTGAACAACATGAATGCGATAATTTTAGGACTATACTGATTACGTTGAGGAAATTTAATGGAGGAATTGTGAAATTGAAGACTATATATATATATACATAACAACTATAACAACGCAATACGCGCTTGCGATAAACAATGACGGATTCAATGCAATTGCATGACAGATACTACTTTCCAATGTCAGAATTTATTATAATACGATCTATGTGTATATAAATTACATGTGATAAATCTCATATTTTAATAAAATTTACACCTTTTTATTTTCATTTTTCCTTTAATTTTGTTACGTATCGACGATCTTCTATACAGGCTCACACACATTCTGTACCATAAAATATATATTTTTCATTAATTTTTACCAAATTAGGTGTATTTTCTCAGAAATATCTACTTTATTATTAAATTTAGTTAACTACACACATACACCCACGAAGACAATTTTTCATTCCTTGATAAATTTCTACCCGACACTTGATTTACCCACTTTGAGCCACCAGTTTCCTCTTTTTACAATTATATAATTTGTTACTTATATAAAAATACTAGTTTGACATCAATAAACATACTAGTTTTTTAGACATTTCAGGAAAATTTTCATCAAAGGGGTTAAATCAGTGTGCTCCTGATCTAGCGGCGTTCAATGCATATTCCAACACACTTTTATATTACTATTTATTGCGTAACATCTAAAAAGAGAGTTTATTAGTTTATTAATTATTGATGTAGGATACACGCAGATACATACCAAAGTTCAAGCACAACCATCAAACATCCTAAATCACCTCTGATCTCGAAACTATGATTTTGGCTTATTAATATGCTATAAACTAATTTGATTGGTTGTAAAATAATAATTACTATTATTATTATTATTATGATTATTATTATTATTATTATTATTATAAATATTTAATCCTTTTTCACGATTTACGTTCAACCGTTCAAATTTTATGAAGATATCTCGTTAACGTAATTTAAAAATTGGATACAAATCTTCGATTTGAATTTTCTACAACAAACTCTACTGTCCTCCTCAAGTAATCATGATTTTCAATTATTGTCTGATGCGAATATAATTTTTTTTTGAAATTATGACACACTTAAAAAGGTTGATTAGGAAAGAGATAAATATATGCCATCTAGTTTTGAAATGAGTAATTACTTCTATAATAACAGTTAAAATGAAACACTAAATCACGCTCGAACAGGTGTTCACAAACGTATCGGATTATTGTCATTATATAAAATCGACTTTTGATCAAATATCATATACAAGTTAATTTTATTTGTTTTAATAAAGTTGTCTTGACAATTACACTTTGATAAACGGAACATGCTCTACAAACAGCAGCAAAGATCCTGGAAGAACGATAAAATTCAATTCTTGGTGGATTGTTTTGATGTTTCTGATATATTTCCTGATACTTGTCTATTGGGTCGGTATGTTTATTTTTTATTTTTCACACCCAATTCTACTGAATACATATTTTCTATAATTAAAAAACAATAATTTTTATAATAACTAAATTGCTTTGAGTTGAAAATCTAGGTACATTAAATGAAATTTGTATTATAGGATTCTAAATAGATCAAGAAATAAAAATATTTTCTCATCACACATTATTATAATGAAACACGCTACCAAATTAGTGATAAACTTAATTGTTGCGTTCAATGGCATTCAAATTGTTAATTTTGAAAAATAACTTTAAAATAATGAATTTTAAGCTATTATTTTGTAATCATAAAATATTTTTCAAAATATTTAATTATTAACCAATAATAATTTACTTATTTCAAATTTTCATATTATTCCATAAATTTTTAAAAAATTTGGAAAAAATTATTTAAAAAAATAAAATAAATTACATTTAAATAATTAATTTAAATTAAATAAAATATACAAAATAAAATTTTATTAAAAATAGCCTAATAACTAATAAATTTTATTTACATGTAGTGTGTCACAATTCAGCAAACACAACAAAAACATAGGAACAAAGTAAACCAATTTAGTCTCTTGTGAACACCAAATATTTACATAAACATGCTTATAGTTATATGTACAACTGAGGGGGTTTATTACTCTATTGTTGCCAATGGCATTATATTTATTTTGGAGGAAATGGTTTATTATTACATCCGTCGAACTGATATACATAGAACCATTTACCTGCATTTTCGAGGAGGATCTTGATTTATATCTGGTATGGAAACATCTATGTATTATTTTTTTGTATAGTATTAAATAAAATTATGATTAATAAAAAATAACTTCAAATCAGAATAAGGTAAACAAATACTTTGACATTTTGGAATTTCTCCATTACATTTAAAATTTAAGTTTATTAAATATATTTATTATTTTTAAAATATTTTTTAAAAATTGAATGTGTCATGCGGGAAAAATATTTGCATTTGCTAATATCGCAAATACGCATCATCGCATAAACATAATTAAGCACCAAGAAACGAGCTTTCAGAAAAATCTAATAAGTTAACAGGATACAAAAAATATTAATTAAAAGTTCAATATTAAAAAATTTGAATTGTTTTGTTATTCAGTTTTCATAATTGTTATTTGTCGCAAGCGTGGAAATTCATCAAAACTGCCAAAACCAGCTGCCGATATCAGCAAAACTTACGAAAATCTTGTTTGTTATAATGATCAAGCAGGTGAGAGAACATTTTATTTTTAATCATGTTTTTATAGTAGGTCGTTAGGGGCTTTCTGCGCCCACACACCATTGCATAGTAAAAATAGGGGGGGGGGGTCGCGACAGATTAAATTACGTAATTATGTAATTTAATCTCGAGTTATCTTGGTTATATAATTATGTAATCAAGATAATTCATTTTTGAGTGCGCATCTTTTTTTTCATAAATTTTTTTTCGAATATTTTTGGCTAATTTTTTAAATTCAAATTTTTTAAGTTATAATTTTTCTTGTAATTATAAGTGTTAATTTTTTTTAAGTTTAATTTTTATACATGTTTTAAAAGTTGAAATTTTTCAAAGTATGATGTGAAAAAATAAATTAATATGAAATTTTCAAAATAATAATAATCATAATAATAATAATAAAAATAATAATAAAATTATTTCAAAAACATTAATACAACCTAGTAAATACTTAATAAAAAATTGATTGTCAACAAATAAACACATAAAAATAAACTCGTAAAAAGATCAAATTAAAAGTCTATTTAATTTACATCGTCACAAATCTTCTTATAATAAGCTCTTCTTAGTTCTGCCAACAAAATATGGACAACTTCTTTCTTCTTGTAGTCCCTGCAGCATTTGCATCTAAATGGGCAAGTCAACATTGAGGGATCTACACAAACAATGCAGTCATCTAGACATTTCAAATCAGATCCTTGAACCGATTCGTAATGCATCCGCACAATTTCTTCGATGTTGATTCCTGTCATTTGATAAATCCGTGTTGCCAAAAATTCAGGAGCACCCCCCCTCTATTTTTATTATGCAATGGTGTGTGGGCGCAGAAAGCCCCTAACTGCCTACTTTTTATGGCAACACGTAAATGTATCACTTAATTACATTCAAACAATTACATAACAGAATAATTATTCAAAAAACTAGAAAAAATCGGTCACAAATGATGAAAAACAACTAATGAATAAATTTCAAAGAATATAAATATTTTTTAAGAAAGAGTAGAAAACATTAACGAACCATACGAACTAGGGCACCTCGCTTTTATATTTCTAACAATTATTAGTAGTTAGGGGTATTTTATGATACCAAATGCAATGTTTTTTACAAATCGGATGTTAACGTAGGTCTTTTCCTGCCTTTTTAATGTCTATGTACAGTAAAATCTTGACTATAATACGCACTTTTTTCACATTTTCGTCAGCAAAAATAAGAGTGCGTATTATACTCCTAAACAAAAAAGTAATTTAAAACATTGAACAATCGAATTCAACTATTTAATTCTCGGCTAGAAAGAAAGGGAATCCTTTCATAATATAAAGTGGACAAGCAAAATATATAAAAAATAAACAATGTATTGTGATAGCATTCTCTTTTTATAAAGAATGTATTTATATTATTTTATACATTGAAGAAATAAATATTTCATTAAATAAATTCATAAAATTATGTTCAAGTATCATTTCTTCCTTTTTGGGAAGGGATATCTATAAAATGTGTCCCAGAGGACCCGAAAAACCCACAACCGGCCATGATAAAAACACAATCCAATTTCTTTAATAAAACAAACATGCCAACAAGTAATAAAATTATATGTCCCAACAGACTGACATTCATACACACCCAAAAGCGTAACAACGGACTCGCAACTGCGGCGGTGGCAAAAGGGTCCCAATTTCAAGCCTGAAAAAAATGAAATATTTTAACTACTGACAGCACTGTACTAAATATAAAATTGTTGTTGATTTATGATTTCATAACATAAAATAAAAAATATTCAGTAACACTTTCATTCATAATATTTAATCAATTTTAATGCAAATCGAAAACAATTTTTAGCTGTGGCATAACATTACAAAACAATAGTAAAATAAAATATCATAAATTAATATCATTAAAATGTATTTCTCAAAAGTGAGTCGATAATTAAAAACATAAAATTATTGTCTATTAGATTGTCATCGGCTGTATGGAGTACCATTTAGAAAATCTTGTAGGAGGACCAGAATATGAAGTTTCGCCGCTGTACATAACATAGGAATTATGTTATTTGAAATTGTTAAAAATACGTTTAATATTAACCGATGGTGCTATTATGAGAAAAACATTGAGATTAAATGTTTAATCAAATTTAACCATTAAAATTTATTTATTTTTAATCCAAGGTATTAATGCAATGTAGTCCTCATTATTAATTCTTTAGTCCATTTCACAAATATTGGAGCCTTCATCCAATAATGACGATGAATATCATAAAAATTAAGCAACTTTTTTAACCCGCGGAAACGTCTGGGAATGCCTCATCTATCATGCTAGTACAAACCAAAAATGTCAACTTATCTTTCGATATGTTGTATCCTTCTAACTGTACACTTTATAAGTACAGTGTACAATACATTTCATTAGTTTAGACTGTAAACTAATGAAATCTTCTTGGAGGTGAACGATAATGGGATATAAACCATCCAGCACAGTCGCTTCTAATTGGCTGAAAAATTACATGACTCACGCGAGTGAGGACTCATTCGATGTGCCATTCTTCGGTGGACATTTTGGTATGAGTCATATACGTGTATGATGAGACACCGCTGAAATAAAACAAAGACAATAAATCATTGTCGGTCAAAAAAATTTTTTTTAAGATCGTAATCGCCTAATTTTTATTTTACCTTTTTTTGAACGATAATGGTGAATAATAGCACCAAGATAACTTAAAATATAATATACAACACCAATTAAACAATTTAAAATCTGAGAGAATATAAATAAATATAAAATCAAAAACATAAAAAGTAAAATAAAATAAATACAAAATGCATCAAGAACCGCACGAAATTTACATAAAAAATAACATAATAACAAGAAAATTCGACCGTAAAATGACCATTTATATAAAAGTAAAAATTAATGAATTAAATGAATAAAAATAAAATATTTTTAGCTGAATAAATTTAAATAAAAATGTTAAAAATAAATTACCAATTTAAATTAAGAAATAAATAAAAATTTAATTTAGATAACATAAATGATTTCAAAGTCGAATTTTGTTTAATCGCAATAAAACTAACACGCAAGGTTAAGGCCAAATTATAGGTATATATACTGATATGATTTGACAAATCTTAATCTTAATTTTCAGTATTGATTTTCCGTCGTACTTTGACACTTGATTTCAACAGTTTTACTTTAGATTAATATATTTACCTGTGAATAATGGATTCATTGATTGATGTTTTATGGATTATTACGAAGATATATTTATGAATTTTAATTTGATGGATTTTTACTTTGGATTAATATATTTATCTGTGAATAATGGATTCATTGGTCGATGTTTTATGGATTATTACGAAGATATATTTATGAATTTTAATTTGATGGATGTATCTGGTAATTTAACTTTGGTTTTAATAAATTATCATAATGCATAAATTAATTTTTCAAATTGTCGAAATTTTTCCGGCCCACAGCCAAAGACACATCACAAGTTAATAAAATCATATACAGTATTCAGATTCGTGTAAGTGCGTGGAATACCGCCGATGATCTGTGCCCGTGAAGACCCGGCGTGCGGAACGCAGGGATCGGAACGTCAATATTATCCGTACATAGGGGAAATTGGAGGGTAAATGAGTAGCCCTTTGGCTGCTCCTTCATCATCCGTTTCCTGTAAAATTGACATAAATTTTTAACAACAATCGGCTCAAAATCTCTAACACCGAGTAGTCCAGTGGGCACTCATTAACTATGAAATGAACATACATAGATCTTAAGGACAAAAAGAGGGAATGGGTAGCGGGAAAAATTGCGAAATCGTTGCAACAGTTAAAATGAATAGCCATCGGAAAAAGATTAATCCGAACGACCAAAATCATGAAAATAATGTTTTTAAATAAGAATTAAATAAATTATGTTAAATTGAAACGGAAAATATGGGCAGAACGCTCCGCAAATTTTTGGAAATAGTTAAAACACTTATCATAAAAAACTGTAAAATAAGGGCGGAACGCTGCTCAAATTTTCCGAATCAACTAAAATACTTATAAAAATAGAAAAATAAAAGTGAAATGCGACTCAACGGTTGGTATAAGATTATCATGAAACTGAAAAATAATGGCAGAATGCTGCTCAAATTTTCAGAATTAACTGAAATACTTAACAAAAATAGTAAAGTAAAAGTGGAACGCGTAAAATAAGGGCGGAACGCTGCTCAAATTTTACGAATCGATGAAAATATAAAACCGTAAAATAAGGATAATGGTAATTATAATAATAATTATAATAATAATAATAATAATAATAATAATAATAATAATAATAATAATAATAATAATAATGGTTATAATAATAATAATCATGGTATTAGTAGTAATGATGATAATAATTATGATAATAGTAATAGTAGTAATAATCATAGTAGTAATAACAATAAATATAATGGTAGTTATAGTAACAAAAATAATAATATAGGAAATAGTAGCAACAATTAATAAAGGTAATACATATGATGGCAACAATAATAATGCTAGCAATAATAATGGGAAACATTGTAGTTATAATAGGGATAAGGGTGAAAGATATAATGTGGGTGTATTTAACATAACAAAGGGTTTACAGTCCATAAAAAATCATCAGCATGGACAATAATGAGAAGGACTAAGCAAATGGACATAAAGATAGATGATATGAGAGTATAGGTTAACATTTGACAGAGATAGGAGAATAATGGGACCAAAAAATCGAAATCGAGCACAGACCTTCTATCGGTAGCTCGTTGGACCCATAGATCGTTCGGTCAATTATAGCACTAGCAATAGCGCTCACTTTTTGCGGACGATTTACCCACTCGAACACAGTTCCAACGTTGCTTAGCAACGGGTGCCGAGTGGTAAGCAAAGGAAATATTTGTATGGGGTTGTCTGGGTAACAACCATATAGTTTCAAAATATCAACACCCAGAAACCCACCAATTTGAAAATTTTACTATGAGCTTACTGTACCAATACACTCCGCCTCCTAAGGTCAAAGTCATTTGAATGTCATTTTAATGGTTAAAAACTTATTTTTCGGTCAAAAAACATCAATTTTAGTTTAATTTTTACATAAAGTGAATTTTAAAATGAATAAAAATAATTTTTATATGATCTTATCCAGTAACAACTCTCCTTAATCCACCAAATAACAATGCTAGTAAATTTTTTGTTGAAATTTAAAATTAAATCTGTTGAAATGGTAATTGGGAAGTGGCATTGTTGGAATTTACATTCGTTTACAAAATATTTTTTTTGTGTATATAATTGTTATCATTAAATTAGTGTTATCATTAGTGTTTTCTTTTTACAATTATTGTGAAATTAATTACTTCTAGGAATATATTTCTATTTTTCCTCATAAAACTTGACTAAATTGAATAAATTAGTAACCATTAAAAATTAGATTGTTACGTAACATTGTAATTAAAATGTCGTTTCGTCTTTTAAACTACCAATTTTAGAAGGATTTTAATTTTCAAATAACTATGTTATGCAATCAGCGTTTTTATTAAAGAATTTATTTTTAAATTAAATAGGCGAATCAGATTATTCAGGGCCTCCAATCAATTTAGATTTACTGAAAAATGTTGCTGAAGATAAAGAAAAGTCATCACTTGGTAATAATAATAATAATATTAATAATAATAATAATTAATAATAATGATTATTATAATTATAATAATAATAACAATAATAATAATAACAATAATAATAATAGCAATAATAATAATAATAATAATAATAATAATAATGATAATAATAATAATAATAACAATAATAATAATAATGAATAATAATGATAATAATAATAATAATAACAATAATAATAATAATTAATAATAATAATAATAATAATAATTAATAATAATAATAATAATAATAATAATAATAATAATAACAATAATAAATAATAATAATTAATAATAACAATAATAATGATGATGCTAATGCTAATTAATAATAATAATTATAATAATAATAATAATAATAATAATAATAATAATAATAATAATAATAATAATAATAATAATAATAATAATGATAATAAAAATAATTTAGATTTATTGGAAAAGAAAGATCAATTGGAATTGAAGAATAAAGACTTAGCACTTGATCAACCGTTGCAGTACGAATATGAAGGTGGAAACAGTGATTTAGTGAGCGTTTCTTCTTTGGGATCTGCCAGTACCGATGAAGAATTAAATCTCGAACCTATTGAAACGACAAATATAAAATTTTCACATTTGAAAAATCTTTATAAATGAATTTTAGTTAATTTTATGTTATCATCTTAAAAATTAAAAACCTTCATACAAACTGTTTTACTTAGATTTCTGTTTTTTATACTTATTTTATTTTAAACGTAAGAATGGTGAAACATAAAAGTACATTGCAAATAAAGCAGAGCTGGGCTTTTATTTTTTGTGACTTGAAGAAGTAAATATCTTGCCTATTTTTTTAAATAACCATTTTTTTATTTATTATTTTATATTATTTGTTTATTGAAGAGTATGATTTATTTACCAAGTATTTTTAGTAAGTATTTTAGTAATGTAAATATATTTTATATAGATTCTTGAATGAAAATATTTAGCATTTAGAAAAAAACAATTAAAATAGTTTTATTAAATAATAATTCACATTTTAAATATATAAAATATAATTGATTAATATATAAAATATCAACCAACATTTATGAATATTTAGTATGATTATGTTAGTTTCGATTGACATTTTTTTCTTGATAGAGCATTTTAACCACTTAAGGCACGACTTATTTTTCGATTTTCTAACAAAAAATCATCACCTTTTTTTATTATATGACCACTCTGATCACTAAAATATAGTTAAAAATGTTATTGATGTGTTCAGTGGCGTAGGTAGTGCTTTTCTCATTAAATTTTTATACCTTAATTTAAAACGACTTAATTTAGGTATAAATCTAATATCTTACATGCACTTATACATATACATGTATATTGGTAAAATAGGTATAATTATTTTTCGGGGTTTTGTATCGTATCGATAAGTATCAGTGCCGTAGAAAGTGTTAGGCCAGAACAAGGTTGTGTTTAAATGAATTGGAAATAGCACGCAGATTTAAAATCAGACCCTTAAAACATCAAATATGAGAAAGAAATAATTAAAATATAAAATCAAAAACATAAAAATAAATTAAAATAATAACAAGATGCATCAAGATCAGCTCGAAATAAACATAGAAATAACAAGAAAACACAGAAATTTGACCGAAAATTGACAATTTATTTAAAAGAACAAGAGTTAATGAAAAGTGAAAGTAAAATTAAATAATTTTAGTCGGAAATAGTTCAATTAAAAATGAATTGTCAAATTAAATCATGAAAATAATAAAATTAGAGTTAGATTACACAGATAATCTCAAGGTCAAATTTTGTTTTACTAGAGTAAATTAAACAAGCAAGGTTAGGGTCACAGAATAGGTATATATACAAATTCATTTTCACAGAATTTTAACTCGTTTTTAAAAACACACTATTTTACTAAGTTTTAACTTGTAAAACTCGTTCTTCAAACGCGACCAGTTTTGAACCAGACAACTACTATTCAAGTGCACGATTCAAAAACTTTTTCATACAGCGTATAAGCACCTTCAATGTAAGCACTACTTGACGCTTGTATTGGAAATTTTATTTGTATGATGATGTTATGTTAATTATTTTATGTCAACTATGTTATACCAGAATATATATTTCAAGAAAATACATTTTTGTCGAAATATTTCCAGCCCACAGCCGAAACAGCACCGCAAGACAGTAAAATCATACACCACTATCGAAATGTGTAAGTGCGGTTCATCTGCCAATATTTCTTGCCCGTGAAGGTCCCGGCGTGCGTAACGCAGGAACCCAAACGTCAATATTTTCCGTCTATATGGGAAAATGGAAGATAAGGGGGTAGTCTTTTGGCTGTTCCTTCGTCATCCATTTCCTATAAAATCGACCTAAAATTATTATTTCATATCGGCTTAAAATCATAAACATCGAGTAGTCCAGTGGGCACTCGTAATATTCTAATATCGACACAAATAACCATAAAGGAAGGGAGCGTGGAAAGTGTCGTAAATTGTTGCTATGTCATAAAATCAATAAAATGGAGTTTAAAATGCCAAATTAACTATTGTGGAAATAACAACGTACATAGTTTCAATATTATTAAATTTGAAACGTTAATGACGTTAAGAGACCTATCAAGTATAGATAAAAATGAATTAATTAAGGTGTTGAGCCAGAACGTCACGCAGGTTAACGAATATAGTGTTAGGATCTGAACAAACGTATAACGGAAAATAAGGATGAATATCAGATAATTAAAGTTATTGAGAGTACAAAGTTTGCAATAAGATAAACGTGAATTAGCAGCGATTTTAAATTGAAAATTTGAATACGAGGACTGTAGTAGTTTAATAATCTTCGTGAAAAACACACGACCCAAAATATAAAATTCATGGGGAAGTCCCGAAACTATTAAGATGGAACGCTGAGGGTCAAAATACAATAAATTGACGATAAGGTAAACCGATAGATGAGTGATTACCCCATTAAAATTAAATCATAAAAGCAGACCCTAAATAATCCAGAAAAATGCTGCGTGATAAATATTATAAGTTTTAAGATAAAATCAAAGCACCAGCCTAATAAATTGCGAACAATTCATAAAAGATGTAGAACTAAATATCGCTCGTTTTGTAGTTAAGTGAAATTAGTGATGTTAAATATAAAATTGAGCAAGATAAATAAAGCAAACATATTAGATCGGAACATAATAAGTGAATCCCAATCAGACATGACAAATAGTGAAAGCTGGGCGAAATACATTTCATTTTAATCAGTTTCTCAAATTAATTTTTATTAATTATTTTATTTCCAAAATTCCCTTCTAAGCTTAGTAAACATTTATTATTTCTAATGTTACCAACATCATTATATTTATGCAATTCCATTAATCTGATATTCATTTTGCATAAAATATCAATGCCTAAAATAATTTCTGAGTAAATTTCATTTGCAATATAAAACTTTGCAATTATAATCAATTTTGTGTATTTAATTTCAATATTCCCAAAACAACTTATATTTAATTCGCTCCCATAAGCACAACATATCTCTTTATAATTTCCTTACGTTGATATTAATTTTTATTAGTTCAGCTACTTTTTTACTTAAAACACTAATTTTAGTCCCTATGTCTAATAAACAATTGAATTTTATATTGTTCATTTTAATCTTAATAAATGGCCTACCATCATAATTATTATAATTAATTAAATTTAAATAATTATCATTAAAATCCCTAAAATAATTTTTAAATTCATTCCTATCATAATTTTCATTCATTGCAAAAGTTTCATTATTCTTTATGTTCATACATTCCAGGTCATCAATATTTAAATATGTGAATTCATTTAAATTATTTTTATTAAACAAACCTTGAAAATTATCGAAACATTTATTCAAACATTCCTTATCACATGCATACATTAAAAGTCTCATTATCACTAGCATTAATTACGTCCCCTTTGATTGGAGATTGATAGTTTTCCGATTCGTCATTAAATTGATCCTGCATGGGTAAATCCTCATCATCCATAGCTGCGATACGCTGTTTGTAATCTCGATCATTGTGTTTATTTCTAAAATTCCTAAAGTTTTCATTACTTTTCTCATTAGAATTTCCATAATTTCTTTCTTTGTTAAAATTTTCTAAAACTTTCACTGCCTCTGTTATTGTTGGGTCTTTAAAATCGAGTTACTTCGTTTCGTAAAACATGTCTGTCAAAACACTGAAATTGCAATGGGAACATTTAATATTTATACATTCTCGTCAGATATGTCTAGGGTTTGCAATCCCGGGATCCGATATAATTTCCCCATCTCAAAATCCAGGTATTCGTTTAAAACAATCCCGGGATTTCGGGATTATAGTAATTTTGGTATGATTTGAAGCCATTCTGAATTATCTGAATATGTTCTCGAGTAGTAATTGGTTTCTCGGCCTTTCAATAGCAATTCCATACATGAAATACCATTCAAGCATATTAATGTCTTCTCCATCTTCAAGTTCTCCACCACTTCCGAATTATTAAGATTTTCTTAAAATTTGGCCATAATTATCAATGGACATAAAATTAAGTTTTAAAATGATTAAAATTAAAAATAGATTTAAATTAAGTTTTGATAAATTAGATAAAAAACATTTCAAAAAATTTGATAATAATTATAATAATAATTATTAAATAAAATAAGTAATTAATTCTATTTTAATTGTGAAAATTTATATTTTGAATAAAATTAAATTTTAAGTAGAAATAAATGACGCTGTTAGTTTTGTTTAAATATTCGGAAATACGGAAGATATATTTTTGATTTAAATAAATTTTGGACTTTTAATGACTACAGATTTTGAACTAAACGAAGATGTGTTTACAACATCTAACATAAATCTTATATTATGAATTTTTTATCATTTTTGTGTGTTATTGAAGTCGAATTAACTGCCTCAAACTGGTGCTTGCTGATATGTCATTGTGACTCAAATAGACAGTAAAGTCGTGGATCTTGAATAAATTCAGATAGATTTTTGAGAACTGAATTTCAAATGAATCAAAACAAGAATTTCCTGAAAATATATTGAAAAAAATTTCTGTTTATTATACGTCAACTAACATTGTCTAAAAATAAATAATCGTCGCATTGAAATTCTTAATCAATTATGAATGTATTAACAGTAGAAGTTATTAAAAAACTTTAGCACTAATATGATGACTGGTGTATCATATAAGTGTCTCGCAGTTGTTACAACATTTGATTGGAGGCACTCCAAAAAAACTCGCGTAAAATTTATTTCTTTGTATAGTATTTTATTTCAAATAAAAATTTAAATATACTTATAACATAAAAATTCAGGAATCACATAAACAAAAATTTACTCAAAATAATTAAAGCATACAGTTTAAATATTCTAATTTATTTAGATCACTCTGCAAAGGCATTAGTTTTTGCACTCTTTCCTTTAAATTAATATATTTACACTTACATTATAACTTCAAATAACGCAGCAAAATCGTAGGTGGTCTTGTCAGTATTTAACTTTATTTGCATGTATGTAATCTGTCTGATTAACTGATGAAATTATCGTTTGTAATACCTCTATCGATTTAGCAATATCATAAGTAAATAAGCCTTTATCAATTATCGATTGTCACTCGAAAATAGTTGAAGCAAATGGAAGATTTGTTAAGTTTTTTCATAATATTTACAAAGTTGTAAGTAAAAATTTGCAAGGAATTATCAAATTAAATTCTTGCTTGGATTAATGTACAAAGGAGAAACTTTTCAGTTTATTGATTAATAACATTTAAATTCCAATCGGGCAATAAAAAAGTTATTTTCCAATCAGCAGAAAAGTTTCGCACACTTCCAACAATCAAATGCATATTTCCCGATCGCCTCATTTGGAAATTATCCAAAATATTTTCAATCAAATAATAATTATGGAATCATAACTTTGTATTTCATATAACAATATATTATTTCATCTACATTAACATGAGAAACATTATTACAATGTGTAAAAATGATTGTGTAAATTATTTGTATAGATGTTTTAAATATTTAAATTTATCATTTGTTTCTTCAATTGGTTTGATGTTCAACTCATTGTCAGTGCTTCCTGATCCGAGGGATGAAATGCTTCCAGCATCACTGTTGACACCTTCAAATCCATAATCAAGAGGATGGTCTATTTGAAGATCTTTATTATTTGTGTCGAAAGCCAATTTTCTTTCTTTTAATTCATCATTTGGATAATGAGGAGCCAAAACTATAATAATAACAATAATAATAATAATTATTATTATTATTATTATTATAATCAAGAGTTTAAGGCAAGGTTTTAATAATTGAAAAACGCCAACTGCATATTCTATATAATATTTCACTATATTTTTCGACCGTTTATCAGTCTTCTTTAGGCTAGAAATCACATTAACAAAATCTAAATTCAAATATGAAAATTCCAGCAAATTAATCAATAATCATCGTATTCAACTCGTATTACAAAATTTCATTTTAATTTAAAAAATAAAAGTCTAACATTCATTTAAAAAAACTTTTATAAATTATTTTTACAAAACATCACAAACGAAGTACATCAAATAATAATAATAATAATAATAATAATAATAATAATAATAATAATTATTATTATTATTATTATTATTATTATTATTATATTATTATTATCATTATTATTATTATTATTATTATTATTATTATTATTATTATTATTATTATTATTATTATTATTATTATTATTATTATTATTATTATTATTATTATTATTATTATTATTATTATTATTATTATTATTATTATTATTATTATTATATTTGTTTAAATTTTTACTTACCTTTAGCATATTTTTGTGGAGATTTGATTAAATCAAAATTTATCGGCGGTCCATTGTAATCAGTTTCTCCTATTTAAAAATTTAAATATAATAAACGTAAATATAAAAATTAAACATTTTTTATAGTAAATAAAACAAAATTTAATTTCTTTATTATTTTAGCAATCAATCTGGTAAAAAATTATTATCTTTAAATAATTTATTTATTAATTAAAAATATTACCAGCTGATTCATTGTAAAAAACAGTATTTTCGTGCAGTTTGTTGATATCCGGACCTTGCTGGGGCTGCGCCCGCTTCCTGCAGCAGCAGCAATATATCAGAAGAGCTAAATTTAGAAATATAATTTTTCTTTTGTAAAAATACGAAAATTCCATTTAATATGTATTGAAACGGTACGTAATTAATTGTATTTGAATATATGTTCTTAGTAATAATTATATTAAACTAAATTATCATTTGGATATTTGTAATTATGATTGAGAATTCGCCTAAGAAACAATAAATAACACGCTATTACTAAATTCAGTATGTTATATATATTTTTTTGGCCGCCCCTAACACGAGTAGAATTAAGTAAAATAACAAAAAACACAAATTTGTTATAAAAAAAATTACCTCAAACAGTAATCATAATTAAATAAAAAAAATAAGGAGTAATAATAGTCCTCTAGTCCTCTTTAATGTTCCGAGAATATTTTTTTTATTATTTTTTTTTAATTCTAATATTGTTTTACGATTTTTACTAGCAAGTATTAAAATTATGAGAGACGCATTTGGCTGCCCTCATAAAACGACCGCTACGGGCGGCCGCCTGCTCTGCTTGTACGTAAAGCTGCCCCTGTATATGATCCACACATACTTATTAGTGATATCCATTCAAAACCACATAGTAATTGGAAAATCTACATACATAAAAATAACAAATAAATAAAACCACAATCTTGAATTTAATACATGATGTTGTTTTTACATATCATAAAAAAACACACACATGAGTCTAACATACAAATTGTCTCCTGAAGGCAGATTCAATTGAGAAATGGTATATAAATAAGTACACTCTTAGTGGAAGTAACATAACTCTTATGCATGTTTGGATTTTAAACATTAGTTTATGTTTTCGCAGAAATCAAATTCATGTAAGTTTGCACTTTTAATTTAAATTCATAATTTTTTTTGTTTTTAATAAATAAGGTACTTATTAACTCAATAAAAATCAGACAAGTAGTGTGGAGCATGGGAATATAGTAGTTTTATTTTTTAAATTTTAAAAATAAAAGACATTTTACGGAATGGTAGAAATATATATAAGTTCTGTCAGAGGGGCCTCCACCCGGAAAGAGCCCCAAAGAAGCCTCAGTAAAAAAATTAATGAATGTATAAATTAGCCTGTAACATTTGTAAATTTTTATATATGATTTTTAAAGTTATTGTAATATTAAATTAGTAAGGTAATCCTTATGCAAATCCTTAATTTAAATCATACTGAAAACTGAAAATATATAATAAGTTTTACAATGAAAAATCCGAATCCTACTAGTGAAATGATCAATCCTAAACATTGCGTCATCTATGTTGTTTATATTGATGTGTATTTCAAATATATTTATTCTATTAATATTGTAAAATATTTTTATAAAATTTATACATTGGTCTAAATCAGAGCTCCTTAAACTTTTGTAATTCACGAGTCCATTTATGATTGCGAGTTTCTTGACGACCCCATACAAATATAAAAGAAAAATAAATTTATATTTCTTTAAAATTCCTATAACATCTTCTAATTCATAGTAAATGTTATTCAAGTTATTACAATACTCTTAATAGAAATGCAGGTACAAACAATCTTTCCGAACTAGAAGATTTTATGATATCTTTATCTACTATAATTGTTATTTTATCTTTATAACAATAATTTTACAAGTTTAAAAACATTTTCTGTTAAATTGTATTTTTATCTCTCGCGACCGCAGAATTTTGCTACGCGACCCCAAACGGGGTCGCGACCCAGTTTAAGAAGCCCTGGTCTAAATGAAGAGAAAATTTGAACGTTAGGATCCTTCAATTTTCAAGTCCAATTTCCTCCCCTGAGCTCTGAAAGAAGCTGAATATTAACATAGCACATTTAAACAATTTAATTTCGTTAGGATAATAAATTCTCAACCACAATAAGTGGGAGAATAAACTGGCCAAAATATATTATAAAATTATTGTGATTGGAAAAATGTTTTAATTATACATTTTATAGCTTACTTATTATTATGAATAAAAGAATTAAAAGTATTAATAAAATGATCCACCAAAGGAAACCGGCGTTGCTGACATAACTTCCACAATGCTCGCCCTGAAATCCTTCACTACAAACACATTTATAGTTATTGTTCTCTACAAAAGTGCATTTCCCGCCATTCTCGCAAGGATTTGGAATACATTTATAAAATTCACACGTTCCATTTACGTCTGTAAAGTTTGCAACGCATCTGTTAAGTAAAGCGGTTTTAATTTCTAGTTAACCAAGAAACTTACACACATGTCGGGTTTTGCCATTTATTTTCACATTTTGACTTGTCAGAACAAGTTTTGTTTTGACAGAAATTTCCATCACACCCATTGGTTGTCGATGATGAATTCACGTCTGGATATTGAATTTGATTGGCTGAAGTAAGAACTGGAATTAGTGAAAATCCATTGAAGCATGCTAAAATTTTGAAATTCACCCATCAGTACTATGAATTTATATTTTATAATCTTTACTTGTAAGTGAATATTTATTCCAATTAGAAATTTCTAGCGGTCCGAAGGAAATATTTTTTAATATAAAATTTGTGATCTTAATGAAGTTTGTGTCGAATTTTATTAAGGCTGAATTAAACGGTAGATCTTCATCAAGCGTTACTTCAATGAAACTAAATAAAATAATTATATGGATGATTTTTTTACTATTGCATTGAATAATATTCAAAAAGTTGAGGTTCCTAACTATAAGCCTTCATTCGTATATTTTCTGTGAATATTGTGGCACAAAATTAATATTTGATGTGTAAACTACGATAACAATAATAGGAAAAAGATGACAATTAAACACTTAAGGTACTAAAAACTTCACACCAGGACTTATGAAGGACATTCAAAACTTTCGAAATATTAAGGATGGATATATACAAAAACTGTAAGCTTGCGAAAGTATATACAAAAAGAAAACAAAAGAAAAAAAGTTGAACTATTCAAATCTATTTTCGTGTATTTTCGCGAACTTCTTGCAAATAATATATCCAGTAGCTGATTAACATATTAAATATGCATCTTTACACGCAGTAAGCACTAAAGATGAAAAAGTTTTTATAAGTGTGATGATAAAAGAATTATGTAGGAAATATAAAATAAGAATTAATTTTTCAATTTCATACCACCATTCAGCAAACGGACAAATCGAGCGACAAATCTGTACTTATACGGGTTACATTTCATTTAAAATTAAAAGATTAGATTCATAAAAAGTGGGTAGAAATAATTCCATAGCTAGAGTTTATGTTGAATGGATAACAAAAGAAATAAAGCAAAAAAAGAAAATAATAACAGTAATATAATTTTCATTATTGTAAAAGAATATTAAAAATAAAAAGATGAAAGATATGAAGGTCCTGTGAAGATTATTGAACAAAGACATGAAGAAGCTTTGAAATAAAGATGGAAATGGAAAACGTATGATCAAAACATAGATTGACTGCAACTTTTTAAAATGAGGCAAAAAAGAGATGTAATTTTAAATTAAATAAAATTTTAAAATTAAAATGATAGTATGATCAATAGTATGTTATGTAGAATGAATGTTGAAAATCTTCTAAGCGTATTTATATATTACAAAATTTCCTTAAAAAGATTTTGTTTATTTATCGTTTACTAACGTGGCTTTTTGGAAAAAATAAATATTTGGGCTTTGTTAAATATTTAGAATTATTAATAATGGATGTTTTGAAGATTAATAATTAGGATAAGAACGGCAACTCTAATAACTTATTTTACGTTTATATTTACTAAAAATAAAATATCTCTCCTATTATACACAAAAATACAGTGTCCGAAAAAACACTTAAGAGGCCCTGTGCAGCTATGCCAAAAAAACCTGGAGCCCCTTTTGCTGGGCATAATTTTATCTCAAAAATTAAACCTCTGAAAACTACATTTTTAAGGAATCCTTCCTATAGGTATTTAGTTAAATCGGAGACCAATAGAAAAATCTGAATAAATGTATAATGAACAAAGAAATGAGAAAAATACGCTTAACTTTTGAGAATCTGTGATCTTCATATCCGATTCCGACTGATAGTTAACAGTGTTTGTTGTAAATCCCAATTTAAATAAATTCAGATTCGGACTGTTAACTAATTCTTTTTCTTTCTTTTCAACTTTTCGCATACGTTTGAGCGCTCCACTTAGATAAACACGTTTGTCTGACATTTTTTTATTTCCGATTGATTGTTAAATATTTTTAAATAAATATTTTTAATATTAATCTGATTTATTTATTTAATATTTTCTCTTGCTAATAACAACTGGTGATGCTGTCATGACGTATTTATTTTTTAAATAAAAAAAATCACATACGGAGTCGAATAAGGGAAATCGAAAATATGAGTTTTATTTTTATTTTTTAAAATTTTTGGGGCCGGGCCTTGAGGGCCCAATAAAATCTCGGGCGCTGTGCCTTTACACAGTTGACACAACAGATAATCCGGCCCTGCAAAAATAGAATAAAAAGTTTACTGTGCAAATAAACTCTTATATTTCACTTTCAAGTCTTAATAAAAAAATTAATTTAATATTAAAATATTTCCAAATTAAAGTGACAAATGTAATTTTTCAAGTTAGAAATTCAGAAGATTTTGTTTAAACGCGAGAATGCCTTGGCCTTGAATAAATTTGTCTAAAGTCGTCGGGTAGAAATTAGACATAAAAAACAATAGAAAGTTAGATATTTTGAAGCCAAAAGTGATATTTTGGATTTTTATTTGACGTTAATAATCTTAAAATATTCTCTATGTTGTTTAAAAGGAAGTTTTGTTTTAATTGATGTGAGTCATAACGAGCAAATAAAATGTTATTTACTTTTTAATTTACTTTTTAAAATTTATTTTTAACAAGTTGAAAACGAATAAATTAGTATATTTAACTTGTTTGTCATTTTATAATATATTCGATGCCATTCTCCATCCGAGACATTGTAGAAACGAATAGTAGCGGAATCATCAAATGTGGAATTTGTGATATGCGTAAATAGTTCAGTGTTGATAATCTAAAAATAAAAATTAAATGTAGAAAAAATAATAAATTCTAATAAATTAATTTTTCTATATTCAGTAAACCCTTCTATATAGCGTCACTTTTACAACGCCGTTCAAAACAAAACTTTTAACTTATAAAATCGTTTGTTATATTCATTTTATTGTGTTTTCAGTTGAATTTTGTTTCATTGAATTTACAAATTTTTGAAAATCCGAATTATGTTGGTATTACAATTTTTTTGAAGTATATTTTTGATAATCTGTTGAATTAAACTTGACCAATTAAACTTCTTGGTCTATAACAAAAACACACTCCCTGTTTTTCTATGAAGTTTATGTATAAATTTTTAATCACTTCTCAATATGAAAATATGTAAACGAAATTTTAACAAAAACGATTTAAATTATTTTAAAGTTTTTAAATACTTCAGAATAGCTCTACATTTTGCTCAAACATCACTATCCAAGGCAGGGCTTCTTAAACTTTGGGTCGCGACCCCATTTGGGGTCGCGTAGCAAAATTCTGCGGTCGCGAGAGATAAAAATACAATTTAACAGAAAATGTTTTTTAACTTGTAAAATTATTGTTATAAAGATAAAATAACAATTATCGTAGATAAATATATCATAAAATCTTCTAGTTCGGAAAGATTGTTTGTACCTGCATTTCTATAAAGAGTATTGTAATAACTTGAATAACATTTACTATGAATTAGAATTAGAAGATGTTATAGGAATTTTAAAAAAAATATAAATTTATTTTTCTTTTATATTTGTATGGGGTCGTCAAGAAACTCGCAATCATAAATGGGGTCGTGAATTGCAAAAGTTTAAGAAGCTCTGATCCAAGGAATAAAAAAATATTTCATTTAGAAAAAATCAAAATCTTAAAAATGCACATGCAAGCTGTAAAGTGTCACTAAAATTACGATCCACAGACGTTACACATAAATTTATTACACAGATTGTTTTAAAAACTTGAAAAATTTAAATATGGAAAAAACATAAGTCTTCAAGTTTAATTATAAACATTGCCGAGCATTTGTTTTCTGTATGTTTTACATTATATTTTTAATTTTTTTTCCAAATTTAAATTTTTCAAGTTTTTAAAAAAATTACTGTTTTTTAGGTCGCTATTTGTTTTAATATATTAAAATGTTAGATATGATTAAATTTATTTTTATTGATTTACGTTAATAATAGCGATATCAAAAAATAGTGATCATCAAAAACTGCTATCACAAAATGCTCGGAAATATTTAATATTAAATTTGGAGACTTAGCTTTTTCCATATTTAAATTTTTCAAGTTGTTAAAAAATCTGTGTAATAAATTTTATTTGTAATAAATTTTATATGTAACGTCTAGGTACCAAAATTACAAGTCTTATTGGAAAATGTTTATTTTAAAAAGTTTTTCCTTTCGACTTTATTTAAACACATCCGTTTTTTAATTTGGTGATTTATAAAATAATAATAACAATTAAAGCTGTACACAATATTTACATTTTCAATATTTACAAATATTAGTTAATCAAATTACAAATTATAGTTAATTATTTTAAGTATTATCCTTTCACAAACTTATAGTATAATTTTAATTATACTATAAAAATGTATACTAACAAACTGTCATAATATTTTCTACAAAATTTGACTACGAAAAAAAGGCTGTGACGAAAATTCGTGAATACCTTAAATAAATCTGATTCATAGTCAAATTTTGTAGGAAATATTATGTCACTTATAAAGAAATCAGAGATGAAAACAGAAAAACTCCTTATAAAATAATAATTAATATTACCTTAAGAGATGAAATGAAATTAGTAGGCGAAGAAAAGTTCATAGAAAATAGGATTCCATTCGGTGAAAATGTTCTGAATATGAATTGAACTATCGATATTTCGCCGTCATTAATTAATTTAACATCATTTACCTTTTGGTTTGGCAAACTTACAGTTCCAGTATCAGCTGAAGTAAAGAACTTATAAAGCATTTATTACTATAGGATTTTACTAAGTTGACACTGTGAATCCCCGGAGCTTCTCATACCGATTTTACACAAGCATTTTGCATTTCCTATAGATTTAAATGGTTGGTAAATACAAGTTTGGTTCTTGTTGCACTGGTCACAATTCGGTTGGCAGTTCTCATAGGACGGTAAATATAAATCTACAATCTAAATGGCATTAAGCAACATCAACAGTAAATAAATATTAATAAATAAAAATTATCTTTATTCAGTAAAATCCTTTATCTTTTTCACTATTGATCTATTAATATTATTATTAATTTCTGTTATTCTTTATTCAGACTACAAATCATTATTTTTTATTAATTTAACATAAATCTTTGCCTCCTAAAATTTCCAGTTAAATAAAGAGAAAACATTGATTTATAGTCTAAAATGAAGATTAAAGAAATTGACCACTTTCAAATGACACTCACGTATAAAAACTTTCCCCTAAACTATATAAATGTGTCGACTTCAGCTCAATGGGATTTCTCGAATCTCACGCAAAATTACGTCATTGCTGTCAATTCAAGGTCAAAAATATTTTATTGCAAAAGCATATTCATGTTTTAAAATTTTTTTTTGGTAACAACATAAATTAAAAATAAGAACTAAGAAACCCCCGTCTAGGTGTTCATTTGTTTTTGTTTTTTTGAAAAAAACAGATTATTGATGTAAGGTGTCATAGCACTCTAAGTGCTTTGTTTTCTCATTTCAACAAGCACTTTAAATGCTTTATTTTTTTAATCTTGAAAAGAACCTTAAGTTCTAACAATAATAACAATAATGATAATTAAAAGATAACCCAATAAAAAACTCTTCGTACGATATATTTCGAAAGCATAACTGTCATCTTGAGGTACACAAAACCAACTAAAAATATTATGAATTAACTTATAATTTAAACAAATTATTTTTTTTATATTAATTTAATTTTCTAATAAATAAACACATAAAAAATATTCAAATATTTTTAACTAATTTTAAAATATTATTTATATAAATATTATAATTTTTTTTCTATATTATAATTTTAAAAAATAATGTAATTTATAAATTAAATTATTTTAATAATATTAAAAAAGTATTTTTAAAAAAACAACACTACATGATTTAACATACTTTAAACTATTTAAAAACACTTAAAATATTCCTAGTCACAGCACTTTGTACATTAATCTTTGGATTTAATGACCTTATCAGTAATGTTTCACATATCACGCGTTCACAATAATTATTAAAACTTTTCAACAAAATTCTAAAATCAGCATTCCTATTTTACTTTTACAGCCTGTTTTGTGCTCACTTAAATTGGTCAAACCCTTCAACCGACAATGCTCTAGAACTCGAGTACAGAGATGACGTGAAGTCTCTCCAATGTATGTGGCATTACACCCATTACATGTAAATTGATAAACGAAATCAGAACTAAATTAGTTATAAGTTATTTGATTATATTTTTTAAATATTCATTTTTTTACAAAATTAAATTAATAAAAAATAATTTGTTTAAATTAAATGTTAATTCATAATATTTTTAGTTGGTTTTATGTACCTGAAGATGACAGAAACTGAGTAGGAGGAGTTTCAATGAGCTGAGTTTGACAATGTTGATTACAAATTGTGGCCAAATTTGTTGTATATTTTAAAATGACTGCTTCTTAGTTTACAATAAGAATTCTGTAGTATCAAGTCCTGAAAAGATGTGGAGATCACAGTTAAGAATACTAATTTGTCCAGGAAAAATGGACACATTATATCTGGAAACGGTAGTGATAAAACTGATTCTTACATTTTAAAAGTTTTTTCCTTCTGATACCATTTTAATGTTATTTGAAAACGAAAAATTTAATAATTTCTTTTAATATAAAATTTTTTTCTTTAAAATTTCACATGCTAAGAATTAAAACAAAATGTTTAATTCATTACAATATAATTTACTTTAATAATTTCAATATACTTTTATATATAGAATAAATATTAATTTATTTTATAAAAAAAATATTAATTTGGCATGAATAAAATATTTTTTATTATATATAAAATATACAAAATTATAACAAGTTTTAATCTACTAAAGATGGTGGAAATAACAGCGATTAGCAAGTATGGCGTTCTAAAAATAATAATTAGTGATAAAGGGTTGCAATTTAACTCTGCTTTACATAATGATTAATGCAGAATAGTAGGCTTTGATCCAGTACATCATAGAAGAACAACCGATGAACCGAAAATTACATGGACTTATGATCTTCCTAATGTTTCGTTGTGTCACCGAAATTGCTGTACATGAAATAGCAAATATTCACAAGTCGAACTTGTATTTGGAAGTAAACTGACATTTCATGGTAACCCAGGGACGTACAAGAAACAAAAGATAAGGTCATTAAGACAATCAAAACAAATCTCACCGAACAAAACCTTCAACTAAAGGACTAGAAATCACATCATTTAAAGTAATAAATAGATAAACGACATAACAACATTCAAAATATTAAGGAAAAACGCAAGCAAATCAATTCAGGGCAACCATTGAACTATCAGAACAAACAATTAAATTTGTTTATATATTCTTATAATGTTATAAGTAAAATCTTTAAAAATGTCAAATTTAGATTATTTCAATAAGTTTTATTTTTAAAATATTTTAATCACTAAAAAAATCTTTTAATAAAATTTGAAAATGTGGCATCCCTGTTTTACTCATACAGCTCTTATTGTGCTCACTGATGATCAACGCAAAATCTGTCTTAGATTATCTATTTAAAAAATTTCAGTGACAAAATTAGTGTGTTTCCCAACTTAATTTTAACCCGTTAAAAATTCCATAACCCAAACCCTTCTTTGAAAAGGTGCTCGAAACTTTTAACATAGATGAAATTTAAAACTTTTAATCCTTGGTAACAGCAGAAATTAAGATATCATATAAGTAAATAACAATATAATAATTACTTTGCAGCAAGGGATTACTTTGTTATTCACTTATCTGACATAAATGGAATAGTTATTATTTTCTAATATGAACTATGTTATAAACACAAAATGTTAAAATAATACTAATAGTTAATTTTTATATAATTTAATAAGACTTTACTTGCTGGTTAACTTTTAGGTTAGATAAACATATTTCTTTATTATTGGTATTAATTTTGTTATAAAGAATTAGAGGAATTCCATCCAATTCAAAATAATACTCGGGCAAACGCTGTTGCAGCAATATTTTTTGACCATCTATCCAGGCAGTTGTTTTCTAAAATAATTAACAAAAATTATTTTACGTATATAAAAAGAGGTATCCTATAAATCCTAAACCGTGAAATAGGAAGTAAATAAGTGTAATCTTTCAAATTTAGCCCAGCCCCGGTTTTACAATTGTTTTTTGTTCACGTCAAAAGTAATTGAATTTTGTCGGAAATGTTGACTAAAGTTAGAGGCAATTTTTTTCTAACTATAATAGGTTTTACCCTTAACCACGGGATGTTTATAAATAAGAACATGGTGACATTGACTTTAAAGTGAAACGAGAATTTTCTAGGAAATAAATTTTTTCTAAAAGATTCTTGGAGATATTTCAAGATTTCCCTTCGGAATGTGATAGAGGTTGTTGAGTATGCATTTTTGAGTCCAATGTAGAGAAAAATATGTTAAAATATTTTTAATGCAAATATGATCAAATCTCTGTTGATTTCGTATCGAATTCAAACTTGGAGAAAATTTGAAATATCAAATAAAAGAACAGATATTGGAAATTTTTCTATGAAAATGGTTTGACTCAAATGAAATGATGCCCATTGTAAATGAGCCGACTTAATGTAAAATGAATTTTAAACTCCTTCATTAAAGCAAAAACAATTATCAAAAAAAGAAATAAAACATCAATGAAACTTACCGAGTTTGTGATACTAATAAAAATAAAAATCCATCTGTTTGGAGTATCAATTTTAAAAGGAACACTTGCACTTTTATCAACCACCTGTAGGGAAAAGGCAGTTTCATTAATTGCACAATTCATTACAATCTGGTTAGCTTTCTTGATTGTAAGAACATCAATAGAACCCTGAAAGGAGGTGACGTAAATGGAGAATTCAATGACAGTATTTGTTGAATTTGGTAATGCATATACGAATTGTTTCTGTTTTAATCTAATCTGCAGAGATTCGCATTCTGGACCTCTTACAATGAAATCCTCACTATCTGGACAGATGCATCTAGCAATTATTTAAATAAAAATCATAAAGGAACAAAAATATATTTTAAAAACTTTTTTCCATTGGGCTTTCCACCGTTTCGACAATTTAAAATTGCCTTCGGTTTAGTTTCTAAACTCGAGTTTTTTATTGAAATCTTGGAATTGTAATAGGTTGTACTATAATATTTCTTTTCTAAATATCCTGTACCAAAATCAATATATGTCAAACATGGTCGGATTTCTGAACAGGCAACATAAATTTTCTGTAAATATAGAATCTTTCAATAATATAACTTTTAGAGTTGTCATTTTTTTCAGAACTCCTAGTGTTCAAAACATTCATAATTATAAAACTGAATAAAACTGATAGAAAAAAAATTAATAACTTTTTTTCAGTAATTTCAACGATTTTAGTCACTTAATGTACTCTATCATCAATATTACTTCTTCACTGAAAATTTTCTTTATAGAATATAATCTCTACTAATTAAAATTCTATTTGTTGACTTAATTGACTTAATTAACTTAATTAATTTAATTAACTTTTAATAAATTTAATTACACCCTTCAATAGATTAGGTTGTAATGGGCAAAAATAAAATAATTTTTGGCTGTGTAAATCAATTAGAGCTGTTAGGGAAATTTTTTTCTATCAGTTTTATTCAAACCTTTAGCATCTTTGAGTTAATAATTTTAAGAGTCGAATCATTTTCAATAAATATATGAAAATTTATTCCAATTACAATGAAAGTAACATATGTTTTGAGTAATTAATTTAAGAATATTTTTTCTAATCAAGTTTCTTTTCACTAGCAATTAGATTAACCACTACTTGTAGTTACTAATTAATTTATCATTCAGTAAACAATAAGAGTTGAAAATCTATAAAAATAAATTTAAGTAATTTTTTGATGAGTTAGCAATTAATTTATTTAGGGGCATGTGAAAATTAAATGAAAAGGTTGACATTCATCTTTGAAAATAACTTTTAGTAATTGTTCACTGTTGGACGCAATTAAGAATATTACAACAATAGTAGAAAAATTTCAAAGATTTTAACAAAACTATCAAGTTTTACCAAATAATTTCAATAAATCACATACAAGACTGTAAACAAAGCAATAAATTTTTATTCAGAGAAAATAAAACAATTGATTGGGCTTCAATGATTAATAGTTTCTTGATAGCAATCAGGTAACTAACCAACCGAACAATTTGAAGACATCAAGGATCGATAAAAGAGTGGAGAAGTTTAAAAAAAATTTGTGATTGAAATTGTATTTCTTTTGATTGTTAAAATTTCTATGTGCTTTTATTTAAAGATTTCTTGGTCATTAAACAATTTTTGATATTGATTTGTTTAGTAACTAGTTATTGGTAACATATTGTGAGTGTGTATATATTGAATAACCAAGTATTTTAAGGGAAATGATTGAGAGAAAATTTTACTTTATTTTTAAGTGGGTTAAGTTGGTTGAATATCGGTGTTCAAAGGGTAAATATTATTTAAATAGAGAATTTTAATGAATGAGATACTCAACTATTCAATGTCTAGTATGTACATAGTGATTTGTACAGTACCTAGTGATTGTTGTTCAGTTATTAATAGATCGTTCAGTGTGTATGGGTTATCAGTATTCAGAAGTTGATACCAAGTAAGTAAACTTTTCCTTTGAAATTTGATGAATTTATTATTATTATTATTATTATTTTGAAAATTTCATATTAATTTTTTTTTCACATCTTTGAAAAATTTTTATCGTTATTAACATGTAAAAAAACTCATTGTAAAAATTATAATAAAAAATTTCATTGTAAGATTACATTAAAAATTTTTCCAATTAAAAACGTGTATAAAAATTTCATTGTAAAATTATACTAAAAATTTCATCTTTAAAAATCATATATAAAAAATTCATCTATTAAATTATACTAAAAATTCTATTTAAAAATCTTGTATAAAAAATTTCATTGTAAAATTATGTTAATAATTTTATTATTTAAAAATATGTATAAAAATTGATCGATAAAACTATACTAAAAATGTTATTTAAAAAATATCATGCAGTATTGTTGACTCTTTAACTTTAAAAATTCTTACCTTATGTAACCTACCTTTTGACCTTCTATTTATTATTAAAAAATTCTCTCCTTTTGTAATTTGCCTACTATAACTGCTTTTAAAACTTTTAGCTTTAAAAATTACCCTTATGTAACTTAACTGTTGACCCTCTATTTAATTTAAAAAAATTCTTACCTAACTTACGATACTTTACTCTAGACACCTTAATTTAGTTTAGGAACCTTAATTTACTTAAATTTATTCTAAAGTAGTTAAATTTACTTTAATGTACCTTAATTTACCCTATGAACCTCAATTTACTTAAATGTACGCTAATGTACTTTAATTTACCTTAATGTACCCTAATTTACGCGAATGTACTTTAATTTTCTTTAGACCCTTTAATTTACTTTAATTTACCTTAATTTACTTTAGGTATTTTAACTTATTTTTATCTAGAGCCTAAATTTGCCTATGAAAAATGTGTGACCAAATATTACAAGTGTTTTTTAAAAAAGCCTATAAAATACCCCTGACTATTTTTTATCGGTAGGTGATTCAAGCCATTTCTATTTTATGTCTATATTTACCTATAGAAAATATTGAGACCAAATATTGTATTGTTTTTTATAACGAGTTAAACATATCCCTGACTATAGCGTGACCATTTTAGGTGATTTGAGCCAATTTTTATTTTATGCTTTTTTATAAATAAAAATTACTTATGCTTTTTAATCAAAGAAATATTTTTTAGGCTTTTTATTCGATGAATTATTTTTTAGGGTTTTTAGTCGATGTATTATTTTTTATGCTTTTTAATCAAAGAAATATTTTATAGGCTTTTTAATCGATAAAATATTTCTATGCTCTTTTATTGATAGTTGATTCAAGCCAATTTTAATTTAATGCTTTTTTATCGAGAGTCAAAAATACCTCCTGGCTATAGTGTGATTGAAAAAAGTTTTGTGGATAAAAAAAATTTATTCAAAAAATGTGCCAAAAATTTGAATTTAAAGAAATGAGCCAAAAATTTAACTTAATTACATAAAAACTTAAAATTCAAAAATATACACTAAATTATAAATCTCAAAAAATGGCGCCAAAAATTTCAAAAAAAATTTATCAAAAAAATTGTGCGCACACAAAATTAATTATCTTGATTATATTATTATGTAATCAAGATAATCCGAGATTAATTACGTTATTATGTAACTTAATCAGTGATAAACCCTCCCTACTACTATTATGCAACGGTGTGTGGTCGCAAAAGGCTCCTAACTACCTAACGAACTTTCATTACACTTGGATGAGAGTACTCTGATGATAATGAATCTATACTTCACCTGATTCAGTACAATAAAAACCAATTACAATTATGATTAAGTTTATGAATTAGCCATTTTTAAAATGGCTGACAGGTAAATTTTTTAATAAAGTATATTTTAGGTCTTGGATTGTGATCTCGTATATTTATGAGATCATTATTCAAGCTCTTAAATAATACTTTTCATCATGATTTATTATAAATTTAGTTTTAATTAATTTTTTTAGGTTTTTTTAGGAATTTATGCCAATTTATGTAAATTAATGGAATTATTTTCGAATAGATATAAGTCCGATTAATTGAAAACTAAAATTTACATTTAATTTCAAAATGACCTGCAATGAGTTTCAGGCATTCTTAAAAACAGAAAATGCACAAGGAATACTTAAAAAAGCAGCAAATGCTGATAAATATTTATAAATAAAATTAATTGTTACTGTTTTTTTACGTTAACAAAACTGAAGACTTATTTTTTTGTTATTTTCTCTAATATATTTTATTTATAAATGCATATAATAAATATGAATGAATTTATATTTTTTCACAAAATATAATTGATTTTTTTTTGTTTTTTATTCCTGACAGGCTTGTCAGACCTCCCGATTTCCTCGCGAATTTCCCGATATGATTTTTCGAAAATTTGGCATCCCTGAAGATAGGTCACATCCTTTCGTAGTCATATTAATTCAATGAATATGTTTTAATTGTCCAAAAACTCCACAATTGTATCAAATAGTGCACTAAATCTTTTTAAACAATTTCCTTTCGATAGCCATCTTACTTCCTTATGTAAGATAAGTCGTATGAATTTTTCATTATTTTCTATACAAAGTTGACGGAATAACCTATCATTCAAGGGATGTGTCTTTATTTTATTGATAACATTTATAACAATACTCATCGATTTTTGAAGTCTTCCACTAAGATGTGTTGCGACTACTTTTGGTGCCACAATTTTCAATTTTGATACAAAACCACGATATCGAATAGCCATAGCCGGTGCTCCATCAGTAGCTCAAGTAATCACATTAGTAAAAGGAATATTTTTTTCGACGAAAATGTTTTTAAGAGTTTCAAACACAAATGTACCAGTCATGTTAGTAGTAATTAGTTTTGCAAATAGCATTGCTTCAATAATTTTTTCATTCTTCACAAATCGTGCATAAGCAAGTACACCTGTTTCAGTTCATTAAAAACTCCTATAATAAAATGAAAACATCAATAAAGTTATAATATAGGAACATACATACTTATCCTTTCTGCATGTAATTTGTTCACTGAATAAAAACTTATATTATAGGGAGGAAGGAATTAGAAGAAAAAAATTTTTAACGTAAAAACATAATATATAGTAAATAATGCATGCAAACTTTCAAAATGTAGAAATGTTCAGTTCAATAAAAACTCTATATAAAACTATTTTAGTAACTTTTTAGACAAGTTTTTTTTAAATTAAAGCCGGAAAGTTTTGAAAAAAAATACCAATACCTCTACTTTGAGTTGTTGAGAAAATTAAGAAATTATTTCGGAAGATTTTTCATGAAATTCAATCAATTTAATATTTTTACAACTTTTCAGATATTTCAAAAATATCCATCGAAACGCTAGGTTTTTGAGTTTTTACCTCATTTGAACCTTCAAATGAGGAGTTTAAAAAGTACGGAAAACATAAGTTTTCCGATAACTTAAGTTTAAAAAAAATTTTTATAAAGTATAAAAAATTCAAATCATTAATACCATTGAAAATGAGGAAGATTTTTATAAATTTGGGAAATTAACAGAAATTTCCAAAGCCTCATAAAATCAATAATTATCAAAATTTGGATTTGTCAAAAGGTATAAAAGATGGTAGCCAAAACAAATTTCCAAGGAACAGAGGAATAGTTTATTCGAAAATAGTAACTTTTTAATAATAAATTTTAGTTTTCAATTAATCGGACTTATATCTATTCGAAAATAATTCCATTAATTTACATAAATTGGCATAAATTCCTAAAAAAACCTAAAAAATTAATTAAAACTAAATTTATAATAAATCATGATGAAAAGTATTATTTAAGAGCTTGAATAATGATCTCATAAATATACGAGATCACAATCCAAGCCCTAAAATATACTTTATTAAAAAATTTACCTGTCAGCCATTTTAAAAATGGCTAATTCATAAACTTAACCATAATTGTAATTGGTTGTTCATTAAAACTTCTATAATAGAAGTTTAAATGAACTGAATCAGGTGTACACAACTTCTACGAAATCACCCCTGGAGTCTTATCATATTTTAAATGGACACTTCCCAATTTGGAAATTGCCTTCTATCATATGTGAGTTTTGGAATATATCATTTTCACATTTCTATACTTGAATGTTAACGGTATAATTGTAGAAAAGTTTCTCTCGGCTGAATGAATTCAGTAAACACGTTAGAATAAAATACATTGCTAATTTTTTATTGTAAAAAACGTCCGACAGGTCTGCCTGTATTGTGTGAATGGTAATTGGTTTGAAAAGATTGAATTTTTAAAATATCATGTCATTGTGATGGAGTTCGTCGAAAATATATTTGTCAAAAGATATCGCAAGATCTAGATTTATACAATATTCAAAATTGATAATTAACCCTCTAATACCTAAATCCGCCTCAAGGCGGGCCTTCCTAAAACTATGACAGCATGAACATCTTAACCGTTATCCAAAACATTTTCTTGCCACATTTTAGTCAAATAGTTTGTACTTAATTTGTACAACGGTCCGTTATAGTAGTGCATCAGTTCGAAGTGCGTTTTTTTAGAGAAAATAGAAAATATATTGTGGCATTTGAGGGTTAATAGTAAAAAAATTTTTTGGACAGTGTATAATATCTGGTTTTCATTTTAGTCCCAAGTACGCAGTGAAATTGTTTTACTGTACGTCAAACTGTATGTATTAGGATATTTCTGTGATTTGTAAATTTTAGGTCAGGGCTTCTTAAACCATGGGTCGCGACCCCATTTGGGGTCGCGTAGCAAAATTCTGGGGTCGCGAGAGATAAAAATACAATTTAACAGAAAATGTTTTTTAACTTGTAAAATTATTGTTATTAAGATAAAATAACAATTATCGTAGATAAATATATCATAAAATCTTCTAGTTCGGAAAGATTGTTTGTACCTGCATTTCTATTAAGAGTATTGTAATAACTTGAATAACATTTACTATGAATTAGAAGATGTTATAGGAATTTTAAAAAAATATAAATTTATTTTTCTTTTATATTTGTATGGGGTCGTCAAGAAACTCGCAATCATAAATGGGGTCGTGAATTACAAAAGTTTAAGAAGCTCTGTGTTAGGTTATCCGTCACAGTTCAGGTCCGGAAGGTGACGGTAAATTGAAGTTTCACTGTATTTATAAAACAATGTATCAATTTTCGTTTTTCTTAATTTCTTTGTACACGTTATTTTTAATTGTTGAAATATTCATAAATGTAATTTTTAATAAAAACTAACCAATGATGAAAAATCTTTTATTTTTTCGTTTTGATCGACGCCTTCGTAGGCGCAATTGACGTCCTTACACGTTATGAAAGACAAATACTCATCTGCCTGGCTCAGTATTATTGTATTTGTGAAATTTGTAAGTATTCTGTATGTTTCTGGCCCTGATAATATCAAATTCATTTAATAACGTTTTTGTTATTTTTTGCACAATTACTGACTGGCAGATAAAATTAATAAATAAATAAAACTTAAAAGTCCATGAAATTAGTTTCTTATTAGTTTATAAATTTCTTAGAGATTAAAATTATTTATTTTATTTTATTTCCCCTAGAAATAATAAAAGAATTGAGTTATCCGTTATTTATTTAACAATATCCCTACCTGGGGTTTACAGTATGTTTATAATTCGGTTCGCGGTTCCCGGGGCGGTAAAATATTTTATATCTTTGTATGTAAACTTTTTCTCGGTTTTGTCTCTATAATATAATATTTGATTCTCACTTTATTTCCATGTGCATCAGGTCAGACGTTGCACTCATTTTACAAGCTAAGATCAAGTGTTCTGTGTAGTATTTTTTTCCTTATGTTTTTGCCAAAAATTCCCGGTCTGTAGTGCAAAGTCATACTAAAACTTTGCTGTGCTTACAAGGTTAAAAACCGCAATACTGTGGATTGAAAATGCAACAGCTAGAAAAATTGATTACAATGATATAAATGATGAATTTGCCAGCAAAAGAGCTAAAAATATTACTTTCTAATTTCTATGTATTATTTTATTTTAATTAAAATCATAAATGAATTCAATAAAATTTAAAAAAAAGTTCTTTAGTTTCTGAACAGGGCCCAAACAAAATAAAACACGGCGCTGCTTTTTCATAAACTTAAGGAAAGTTTATCTTAAATACACGAAATTTCGTTTAAAAATCATTTAATTTTTCTTTAATTTTTTCAGGTGTCGCATCTGCAATGAAGTCCATTACTTTGTCTTTAAGAACTTAACACAGACTTCTAAAAGTCTTTGAATATAAAAAATTAATCAAAAAACCATATTTTTATCCCTACAAATCTCTTTTTTTAAACTTTTCAGACGTGTAATCAACTCTTTGTTGTAAACCTCAATCGGAAATTTTCAGAAATTCAAAGACATTATCTTTCTCACGTCTTTTCTCTTGAAAATATTTTTCTTTTTCTTATCACATGTTATCCTAATAAAAAGTCATTGTTGACCTTTCCTTCTTATTGCATTATTCTGTTTTACAAAATTCAGTACTTCATTTTTAGGTTTTCAAATTTTTAAATATCTTATTTTCAGTTGCTATGGTTCGGCCACTATCGTATAAACAAGAAATAAATTCAGTCCATACGCTTGGATGTATCAAGAAAAGGGAGTCATATATTGCAAAATAAGTAGAAAAGCTGTGCTATTAAAACAAATTTAAGAAAACAGCAATGTGCTTTCAACTTTGTTGCATTTTACCTTGTATCAATTGCAAAATTTTGACATAAAATTATAAACAATCTGTCAGTTTTTAAAGTATATTTTCCAAATATATTTAGTAACTAGTGGATTGACAGTCCTAGAACGGATATAATACCTCAGTCCCACATCTTTTAATCCTATCCCTTTCAACGACAAAACCATCCAAAGTACCATGAAATCATGGTTTCTAGGCCCAGATGCGGCTTTTTCGTCCAAATTTGACTTAAAAATAATGTTTTTTGATTAAATTCCGATCATTTATACAAAAATTTTAAAAAAATGACGACTTCATTAAAACAAAAATTTTAAATGGCGACCACTCTTATTTTAATAAAAAAAACACCTATTCAAAATTAAAAGCGGCCATCTTAAACGGTCTGAGAGATAAACCCAAAACTTTATAGTAAAAAAAAACTTTGTGTAAATATGCCGTCTTTTGTGGTCTTCATAGATTTTTAGTTTGAAACTACCCATCTATTTCCATAGTGACTTTAGTCACCCATCCATTCTTCTAAGGACAAAATCGGAGCCTGCTTCAAAGATTTTCATTGAAATATCAACCATAAATATATTCAATATATGATTATAGCCCCAAACATCAACCCGGTGTGACATTTAATTTAATTTATTCATAATTTTTCTTTAAAATTCTTTTGTTTTAATAAACAAAAGTAATATTATTATGTAAAAATTTCAATTATAAGAACGAAACAAGTGAAATCGCCAATTTGATCTAATAGTTCTTTGTTGACGTAAATATAGTAATTTTATAAAAATACAAAAATGAAATAGCAAATTAGAAAAAAAAATAAAATATAAACTTGAACAGTCTAAAAGTTACTTTTTAAAAAATATAAATAGAAAAAAATCTAAAATTTTAATTTTTTGCAATAGTTTTAAAATTAAAAAGTAAAATACAAATATGCAAAACCTTTAGCAAATATCCAAAAAAAATGTTTAAAAAAAGTACTTTTTTTAAAAATATTTTTCATAAATGAAAATTATCATTTTTTTTTTAATAACAGTTAAAACTTATATTTTATCCTTTATTATAATTTTTTTTATAATTTTGTCATTATTATTATTACAAATTGCAAAGTTACCTTCATTCTTTACCGTAATTATGGCTGACGAAATGTTTGTAAAAAATGGAAAAATTGTGAACATTACAGTTGTACAATTGCATTTTTGGTATGTGAGGTTTGCATTGAGAATTAAAAAAATTCCGCTTCCATTTCCTCTAATTAAAAATTTAATTAAGTTTAAAAAAAATGAAATATTTACAAATTTTACTATGAAACATATTTATTAAATGAAAATAATTAAACTAATAAATAAAGGTAATAAATAATCTTTTATATAAATAAATAATAGTGTCGATTAACTGATTATGATTTAATAATTAAAAAGTAAATTTATCATGCAACTCACTGCACTTACTATGTTTATTACTAAATTTGTTCCAGTTGCTTAACTGAAAATAAATCAGTAGCAGTTTGAATAGGTAACGTTTTATATGAAATTGTGTCAGCAATATATTTGTGAAAATGATGAATTTGACTATATTGTTTGTTTTAATAAAATCAAAATCTTTTAGAAGTACTATAATTTCGAAAGAAACTTACCAAAAATATTTAATTTTCATTTTGTTTATTATTACTTGTTGGAGAAAATTTATTTTATTAAATAAGAATAAATAAAATATTACCGCTTGTATCAAGTGCCAAAAATCTGGATAATTTATTCATTTATAACCATAAAAATCTACATAACACTATTGCATAATTATTGTTACGCAATTAGTAGACTTAAAAATAATCCTCAAATTTATGGTGTTACAATAACTTTTAATTTTAATCGATAACATGACATTTTTATTTCACTGTTATCTGAAAATCAAATATGCTAATTTTCATAGAGCATAATGTATAATTACTATGTAATTTAATTTATTTATAAAATAAAAAGAAATCAGAGATGATAATAATGGAAAATAATTCGTGAATATCAAAAATAATTCTGATTCATAGTCAAATTTTGTAGAAAATGTAATTTATTTTATAAATAAAAATAAAAAGAAATCAGAGATGAAAAAAAAAATCCTTATAATAATTTAATTAAATTAATGCAAATTACCATGACAGTTTTAAAGTTAGATTATAAAAAAGGAAAAAAATATATTTTAAAATTCAATGTTAAAAAATAATGTTATACTTGAAATTTTTACAACAAGATAGATCAATAGTTCCATTATAAATTTTTAGTTCCGTTGTTTCCGGTAGTTTATCTAAAATTCAAAATTGTGCTCAAAGTTAGAAAATTAAAACAAATCTCATCAAATTACCTAAATTCACTGTGACAACGACATTTGAACTCAAGGAATCGACAAAAACTACATAATTAATCCAAACATTCAACGCGATTAAAATCGACGATATTGAATTCATTATGGCACTCACAATAATAGTAATAATCACAAAATAAGATCAGAATAGCTGAAATCGAACGCAGTCAATACTCAATGAGCGAGGCTTCTGATTGGCTATTGAAATTCGATATTCGTGTGCATTAGTGTTTGTTTAAGACTTTTATTTTCAAATGTCATGGAGACCAATTAAGAAGAACACGATTGCACACATTCTCAGAGATATTCCAACAATGCTTGCAAAAATAATTACGAACAGGTTTTGTGGCATCGATTATCATAAACTACTGTGCAAGAATTGAATGAATAATTAATTTTTTTAATTGAAAGGCCTAATTTTTGGAATTTTGGAATTTTTGGAGTTTTGTTTTTTTTCACAGAGAACTCCAAAATCAGAAATTTTAATCCTTTCTTTTAGGGATAATTCTGAAAGGGTTTTTTTTGCGCTAAAGGTTGAAGGTTACCAAGTGTAATAAGGAAAGTCTGTTTAGTATTTATAATTTTAAATGAAAACTAAAAAAAAGTTTAATGCTACAGCTTTGTATTTCTGAAAGTCTTGCAGCTCAGTTCATAAGAACTAACTTTTAGACTCTCAAACATCTTCCAATGAACAGTGATAATATTTTGTAAAATCCTCCCTTTCAATGTACTAAATTTCTTTGCCACTACCTGATTTAGTACTTCAATTTGGATGACATTACAACGACTCATTAGTGGTAGGTTAATAGTTTTGAATTCTTTAATTTCACTGTTGTGTTACTGATCCGTTGAAACAAACCTCAGCAATATCTGTATATTGGTCAAATAAAATAATGCCCATATAGAAGAGTAAAGATTGAGCCAGAACAGTTCTTGTTTGAAGAATTACAGCCGAGAGCTAATTTTAATAATAGTTTTTTTTACGATAAAGGAATAATTCATATCAGAATTTTCATTCGGAATTTAAATGGATTTTGAGAGACTGTCCAACAGCTCATCAGATTATATTTTTGTAGAAGCTTGTTCTATGAAACGCATGTATGTATTCATTCAAAAAGTAAACAATCCAATCAGAAGTGGATAATTCGTCGCAGAATGAACTAAATTTAATCAAAGAGAGGCTGACAAATTATGATCAGCGTGAAGATATTAATTGTATCCTCAAAAATAATGCCTTCAACTATAACAAATATTATTTTCTATTAACATTTTTTGGCATTACCTATCAATTTTACTGTAGAAATATATTAAAAATATTTCTGTATTTTTCAACTCTCAAATAGCAACTTAGTAAACTATTAGGCCAGTCAACTTTGATGATCGTTTTCATTTAAGATTATAGCTCAAAGATCCAAAGGATCCATTACTCTTTGCATTCAAAGTGTATAGTTTTTAAAATATTGGGTTTCGAATAAAATAGTTTTCACTTTATAATAACATAATCTGCTATCAAGCCTTAATGTCGACCTTTTGGTTACTGTTATTTTGTTGTTTACGCTTTTTATACTTCAACTTACCAATAGTCAAAGGTGCCTATAAGATAGCTCATAATGTAGTTAAATACTTAACAATGTTAAGATACATTAATAATGTGTAGATTTAATAATGAAAAGTTAAAATAATTTAGATTTTGATATATAAAATATGATTGGCCACCAATGATTTATATTATAAATAAGAGAATACAATTTTTAAAAATATATTTTTGCAATATTGTTCGACAGCTCGACTCTCATCTCACCAGTCACCCAATAACTTCAATGAATCGATTATACTTATAGGTTTATTAGTAATTTCATAATTAAATGCGTGGAATACAAGAAGTTTTTTGACTCATAAAATTGACTAAAACTTCTAAAAATTCAGTGCATTATATAAAAAATCTAATGCATTATGTATGTTGATATTTGAATTAAAGAACTTTTTATCAAGATTTCACAAGTAATAAACGCCCAATAGTTTTTGAAATGCTTAGAAAATATATTGGGAATATTTATGATTGTATATTAAAAAAAAGTGAATATTGGAATTGCTAAAAATCAGAAGTTTACGAAAAGCAACCACATCAATTATATTACGAATTGAAGTGTTAGTATTTCATAACTGACAACAAAACTATTATTATTAGTATTAAGGTTAGTCAAATTCTTATTTTTATTCATTTAAAATATTGAGAAAATTCAAAAGGTTTTCCAAAACAATGTGTTATTTAAACAAAATTGTTCAATAAAACTTGGAGAATTTAATTATACTTTTCATGTTCTGATCGATTTCAACATACTGCAATCATACGCATAATATTTAATATATAACATAACAAAATTAATATACATATTTATAATAAAGATAAATTTATTATTACATTTATCCCACACCCCCCTCAATAAAATATATATATTCTCTCAACCATTCGACATTTCTTGTAACACTCCTTCCATCATTCATTTTAATGACATAGCTTCCATCGTGTGACTTATTTATGATTGTCCCTGTAGATCTTTCCTTATCAAAACTTTATCCCCAATAGCGAATTCTCGATTTGTTTGTGCTTCATTTTTTTAAATAATTTTGTTTTCATTATTTGTTCTCTGTTGATTTTTGTTTTGTCTTTCCATATATTCATTTGAATTCATATTATCATTCCCGACTAGTATCTATTCTCTAAATAATTTTTTACCATATACAATTTCAGCTGGGTTAAACTCTACTGCTGAGTAGAATTTAATGAAAACTCTATTTCGGAAAGTAAATCTGCCAATTTTTATATACATTATTTTTCATAGATATCTGAATTGCTTCTCTAATCGTCCTAAATTGTCTTTCAATCATCATATTTTCCAAGTGATGATATTAATTCGAATATTCTATTTTCATTTTATGTTTTTCTGCTAAAGATTTTATTAGATTGGATTCAAATGTTTTGCCTCTATCACACCAAATCGTAAAATTCAATTATTTATTAATATATTTACAGCCGTATTTTCATACTGAATTGACACTACATTTAACGAAATATATCTACTGAACAAATCCATAAACGCTAATATATATATTTCTTACAACTCTATTTTCGGTCAAAATATTTCATATTTCATTTTCTGAATAAACATTGCAGAAATTGGCTAACCTTGTTATTTATTTAAATTCTATTTATTATTATTATTATTATTTTATAAGGACTTTTTTTGTTTTTCACCTCTGATTTCTTTATAAGTGACATAATATTTTCTACAAAATTTGACAATGAATCAGATTTATTTAAGATATTCACAGCCTTTTTTTCAAGAGGAAAAACACTAAACAAAAAATGCTGTGCCGAAAATTCGTGAATACCTTAAATGAATCTGATTCATAGTCAAATTTTGTAGCAAATTATTATTATTATTATTATTATTATTTTTATTTTTATTATTATTATTATTATTATTATTATTATTATTATTATTATTATTATTATTATTATTATTAATTATTATTGTAAAAACGAACTCATTGATTTATTATAATAACGATAGTGTTGCACGAATAGATCAATGTACAAGTGAATTTTATTGTTTAATGCAATAAATTTATCAGTGCTTTATTAATAATAACCTCAACAGATTATATTTATTTATAAAATTGAAGATTTAAACGAATATATGTAATATCATGTCACAGTAGAATATCAATGAGAAATACCATTTTAATTGTGTTTATTTTATTGGCTTTTATGTCATACTTTATTTTGGGAGCTCTCGTCCGTGTGAATGTCAATAAAGGTGAGATTTTACTTAAAATTTTTGTTTCCGTATCATTTTTCGTTAGATTTGACATTTTATACGGGCGTCAATGATAATTGCAGTATATATATGTTCATGTATGTATGTATAGTGTGTGTGTGTGTGTTGTAGATCAGTAATATAAAAAGAAGGAAAATAAAGTAAAGAGTGATATTTTAATAAAACTTCATAATAAGTAGAAGGTTAGGCTTCACTTTGGTCTCATGTTTGACAGTTTCAATAATATTGCAATTAGTGAATTTTAATTTATTAATTATTAATTGAAGAAAAAAGAATGACAATGAAAGCACATCTAAAACAGCACAGTATTATTGGATATTCTTATATAAATATGGTTTATTGTATTTTGTAATGTAACTACTCTTTGCAAAAAACGAAACCAAAATATCTTTAGTAAAACATTTTAGAGATAAAGACATCAAAAGGCAAAATAATTTATTGTGAATTGAAATTAATAATTAACAGAAGAATGAAGAAAATTATTTGAATAGAGGTGACGTAATTTTTTTTAAAAGCTACTGTTATAGTTATTTTTATAATATTATACTTAGCATTCACAAATATATGCATGTCACCCAAGCAGATTTTTACAGGAGACTCGGCTGTGATAAACCAATTTCCTCCGATTACAAACGACACCTTCACAAGCATAAATATAACAGTATAGCTTTAACAAACTCCTAACATATTCGATGAAGAGCTTAAAAGACCATTGGACATTGGTGAAGGAATTTATAAATGTAAAATTTGATAACCTGAAATCCACTAAAGAACTCTTTTTTATTAGAAAGCGAATAAAGACTTTACAGTTTTTATCAAAATTTAATAAACTTTATAATAAATTTAATTAAAAAATTAACTCTGTTTTGCTTATATTATTTGCGACTTAAGATTTTTAATTTTGTTTTAGATAAACTCCATCTGGCTAGTGCAAGCCTGAAAGTCTACAAAGGAACTGTAAATGTAACTGAATGTCCTTATTTAACGTAATTAAACCAATAATTTTTTTTATTATTTAATGGTTTTTTTCGAAATTGAATTTTTTTAATTTTTATTTTTTTATATCTAATATTTTTCCTTTTTTATACAGTGGCTGTTTTCCGCCTGGGGGCTTAGATTAAATTTTATGTAATTTCAAATATTGTGAAATAATACATCTTTATAACGAATATGTAAGTTTATTCTTCGCCATAAGGGACAAATAGATTAAAAACATTTGATTAAAACAAAACCTTTAAATAAAAGATTATATTATATCTAATGAAGGGACGAGGAACTTGTGACCCGTCGGGAATTTTCAATTAATTTCATAAATAGAAAATAAGCCCTTTTTTATAATCAGAAATTTATTTACGGCTTAAGGTTATTATTACTAAAAAATGATTAAATACAATATCAATTAATTACAATAATTTAATGTAATATACGGTCTGTCAGCATAAATGTATATATATTTTATATATGATTTATATTTGGTTACATTTTTAAAGGTTTTCGTTTCCTGTTTTTACATTTGTAATTCTCGCTATTTATGAAATATAAGTGAAATATCTTCTACAGTTTCCTTAAAACCGCAGAAATCTTCAAACGTTTATTAAATATATATTTTATGAACTGAAAATTTTTACTTTATTTTTCCGCGCAAGAAAATAAAGCATTCCAGCGGGTTGCGCAAGTCACACCCCAGGCTAGGATTTTGGCAGTCCTGAAATAAATTGTTTTTAGTAAAGTAAACATGGAATTTAGCTAGGAATAATTAACCTTTGAGTGGGCGCGCATTTCATTTTAACACGAGTGAGAGTCATACAGTTTGCAACAAATATTCACTATTTTATGATAACACAGAGTTTGGTAATTATTAATAATTAAAAAAATGTATTTGAGTGGGAGTACATTTTATTAATAAGTTCGCCGTAAATTTTATGGCTGTGTGCCTGCTCGAAGGATAAACAAAATTGTGCAAAAATATTATGAAATCTTTCATTCAGGTCTGTCGATGGATTTGTATATTTGCAGTTAAATATAAATTTGACAAATTTCATCTGCAACACATCTGATGTCCAGTTTTTCATTTTTACGTATCATTCTAACATTTATTACTCAGTGATCATAGTCGAGAATAAAGGTAACCTTTTTGAGATTCCTATGTAACTGGATGTTAGGAAATATTCTATCCCAGGAGACGCGTTAACAAAGGTTCAGTCAATGTCAAATGCAATTTCCAATGATTTGGTCATTTTAGACATTCAACCCCTTTATATCAGTTTTATAATTTGTCCGACAGATTTCATTAACTGTCCATATAAAAGTGTCGATCAAAAGGAAACTATTAGAAAAACTGACTTAGTAAGTGACAAATTATTTTTTTATATTTTGACAAAATTTGAAGTATATTTTATATTTTACATATTGTTAGTAGTATGTAAGAACTCCAAATCACTTTAATCTCAAAATATGTCAGTCATCAGTGTCGTAAAAAGTATGTCAAGGTTATCAAAAATAAACTTATTGACTTATTTGTTAGAATAAAATTTAATTACTTTTATTTTATTGTTTAATTTAATTTATTTAGTTAATTTTTTTTTATTATATTTTAAATATTTATTTTATTAATAAATAAATAAACTTAATTGTTATTTTGACAGTTCAGTTGTCATCAACAAACACTAAACAATTTTGAAAAAGATTATATTTAAAGGTTTCATAATTATATGTGCGGAATACAATAAAATTTATTAACCATAATAAAACTAACTAAACTCTTCAAATGTACGTGGAAATGCATTTTATATGTTGAATTTTGTATTAATGATTTTATCATCAACGCTTCACAAGTAATAAGTTAGTTCCCAATTGTTCTTGAAACCCTTAGAAAACCATTTAAAATTGGGAATGTAGATTTTTAAATTGATTTAATAACTGAAAAGAATTTATATGGTTAAAAACAGTTATAATAATACTTCACAAACCTGAAAAATTAATTTGAAGAAAACGCTTTGAATTTCTATCTTAAATCCGATATTTTAATATGAAATAAATTAAGCAAATTTATTGGTTTTGTTTTGCACTATAATTAATTAATTTAATTAATTATTAATTAATTTAATTTAATTATAATTAATAAAAAATTTTATATGAAGATTAGATTGGTATTCTTCCTTTCAAAGATTAATAATGTTTTTGTTAACGGTTTGTTTGACGACTTTCAGCCGGAGTTCGGCAGTTAGATCATCTATGGTTAAAATTAACGCGATTGCGTATGAAATACGTAACGACGATATTGGGTGACGAGTTCAACGAGTTTTAACTTTTTATAATTTGAGCTTTATTTTTTGCAAAATTGATTCTGTAAAATGCTACTCTCTCATTAGAAGCATGAAATGCTTTGCCTAATAAATATTATCAAAGGATAAAGGCCAATGTGACCTTTTTTATATGAACTTATTGAAGGATTTTAAAAATTAAAAAACAATTGTGTATTCTAGACGATATATTCTGCATGTAGTGGGTTGAATACATTGAATTCCTGTATAACTGAAATAGAGTTCTTGTCAGACTTTCTTGACATTGACAGTAACTCAAAATTCCTGGGCAGTAAAATCGATATCAGATCCTCAGACATGGAGCCAAAATATGAAACGAAAATAAATTGTCGTCACGGAGGGTACCTGGAAAAAGATAACGAATCTCAAAGATATAAGTATAAAATGATAATTTTGTAGAAACAAGTGATAAATATCTTTAGATGTGTTTGTCCGAATTCTCTTGCTTTTACGGACAGTGGTCCCAATGTGAAGTAACGCAACAAATTGTTGAGAATACACAATATCTTTATATTTTACCAAATACCAATAGATTGTCTATGGAGTTTTCACTCTATTCTCCGGCAATCTCTGTGGAAAAGGAATTATTTAGAATCGAAATGAACCTTGAAACGTTACTGAAATACATAATTCTTGATGGTAACCATTTATTCACATACCGTAATCAAACTATCAGTATTCCCTATTCGATTGATCAGTCAAAGAAATTTTTCAGTCCCCGAGTTTTTATTGAAATTTCAAATGAAGTAAATATTTATTTTTCTATTAATCATTTTCCGAAAGTGCAGTAAAAATATTAGAAGTGACTGCGTTATATTCCTGTTTTACTTTAAAAGACCTCGGTTTCGGAATCTTAATAACAATAATTTTAAAATAAATATTCAACGGATCTTGTTTTTGCCTCAAACAATTATAAAAATTCAGGTAGAACATTTTAAATAAAGTATAGCATCATATTTTATGCATTTTCTAATGATGGACTAGTTATGACTTCATTTGATTCTCATTAGTATCATGTAGGAAATTCTATCCAATAATATTGCAGGCAGAATCGAACGTATCCATTACCGGATCATATCTAAAATGACATTTGTACAGAAGTACTTGAAACCAATATCACTTTATGTATCACCAAATTGGTGGATAGAACTAAAGTTTGAAATGCCATTCGCCACTGGTAAGTTGCAGTGTACGCCAAAGAACAATGAGTAAGGTCCTTAATGACAGTTAATCAGAGCTTCAATAATATTTAAAAACAGTCTGTTTAATCACAAATAAAAGATGTAAAAATTTTTTTTATCCGATTGAAAAATATTATTTTACCAAAATCTAGATGTTGTTTAAATGAGATAAAAATAAATTAAGGTTTTGTAAAAGATTTTAAAAATATACCATTTTTGTTTTAATTATTGATTGGATTTATTAATTATAATATTATATATTCTTTGAGTAATAATTATTGCATCTATTACTGCATTAAATTCAAAGGCTCAGTATGAAAGTCGCAAAATGCATTTAATTTCGTTTTGACTGATGCAAAAGGGTTTTATGATGGATTTTAAAAACTTTAATATGACTCTAAAGATATTAAACTGACTTCAATGACAATGCTTGTTAACAAGAAATACAAATTAAGTATTCTACCACCAGTCGGATTGCTATTGTTCGAAATGATGTTACAGGTGAAGGAACTTCAGATATTGTTTTAATGGTTGCGGAATTGTGGAAACAAGCTGATGGTCTTCTTATATATGATTTATTAGACATAGAATTTATTCATCCAAGAACTGAAACAAAAGACTTGAATTTATTGCCATATTTGATTTCAACTATCATTTACCATTACTTTTTAGATTTAGACACTAACCATTAAAAAATATGTGTTATTAACAAAATTGGCAACAATTAAATTCAATTGACATTTTAAAGAAAGATTTTTATTTTTCACGGCGAGAAGAAAAATAAACACAAACACGGTGCAACGAATTTCTATAATAAAAAATACATAGTTGTGCAATAAATTTGGGCCTCATTTATATATTTACAAAGAATTACAGATGTTATCGAAAAAATTTTACGTGTTATCAAATCATCACTTATTCCATAGTTTTATGGTCTTTTGGTAGAATTTGGGCCGAAAAAATCTTTTGACTTTAAAGTGAAAATTATTTCATTAATTCTAAGAAAGGAAAACACATTTAAAAAATTCATTAGAATATTGAATTATTACGTTTTTTATTTGATGAAATTAAAATGTCAACAAATTGTTTGAGTATTAATAAATTATTAATTTTATTAAGCATATATATATATTTTTTTAAATTAATTTTTTTATTTTAATTTTAAGTTCAAATTTAATATGTTTAAAACTCTTTAAAAATCATTAAGTTAGCATTTTGAGTGGGGAAAGTAGCTTAAGCTGACTATAAAATCAAAATTTGATAGTGATTTGATAATTACCGTAAGACTCACAGGAAATAAGTCGACTTTGAAGAAAGAGATTTAAAATTTAAAGAAAATAAAAAAATAATTTAAAAGCATAGTATTAAGAACAGACAAGTGAATAAAATCTCAGCGGGATTTCCGAACATGGCGCTCTTATTTATACCGGTTTCAAAATATAAAAGTTTCTATAATAAGATGAAATCATTAACAATCCTCCTGAAGAAATTCACAAACTTACATGTGTGTTGAAAATATCTTTGAAAAATACTAATGAGAGTCTATATCAAATGGCATATTTAAACAATGTTATTCAAAAAATACAAACTAATTAATTAATTAAATGTTTTGATGACAACATTAATCATCCAGTTAATCATCTGAGCTTGAATGACAGCTTATCAGGTGGTAATAATGTAAATTAAATTACAAAGTGTTAATTACTATTGATTGCCATTTTTAATTATTTTCAATCACTTAGCAGAAATTTATTTAGAGACTTCAGTTAACATTTATTTATGATATCTTGTTTTCATCTTGATTGAAATTTTATTTTAAATCATTTTATTTCAATTTCAATTGAAACCTTAATTTTTAGACATTCTATTTCCGAATCAATGAATTGGAACATTCTGTCAACTTTCCATCAGCACCTCCTCTACTTTTAGACAGGATTCCTTTGATACTTAATAAACTGAACCAGAAAACCTCTCAGATTTGCATAAATAATTTTAAAATTAATAAAAAAGTAATTGTAAATTTATATTGTTTTATTTATTATTTTATTTTATTAATTTTTTAACAAAAGAAAAGTAAATTATAGAAAAATAACTAAAAATTTAATAATTAGTTTTATTTTTAAATATGAACAGTTCAAGGCCAGGAAAATTTTTAATTTATTAAATGACATTAAAAGCAAATTGCATATAATATTTCGATTTAATATACATTTATTTTAATATTCTAAATTTGAATATTAAAATAAATATATATTAAATCGAAATATTATGTGCAATTTGCTTTTAATGTCATTTAATAAATTTATAATTTCATTTTGAAAATTTACACCATTTAAATTTGCACTTATTAGAAATGTCAAATGTTACGAAATATTTCACAATAACATAATTTATTAAATATAAATCAATTTGATGTTATTCTTTTTGTTTGAGTTATGACTTTCTTACCTTAACACAATAAATAATAAAACGTCAAACTGTCAAAATCATAAAAATACTCGAAAATGTATTATTATTGTATAAATACAATTCATTATTACATATTAGTTACAAAAGTAAGTAGTTTAAATTAAAATAAATTCGAAATATTAGGAATCTAAACTTATTTATATTTTACCGCTTTCAAATTTTATATAAAATATTTTTTAAATAAAAATAAATTTAATATTTATGTATTATTTTATTAAATTTAGATTGTTGATTTGTATACAACCAGTTACTCTACATGTGTCTCAAGTGCTTGCACTCTGTGTAAATCTAACCAACAATGTCTTTATGAACCTTTTAAAAGTAGTTTTAATCATGTTTGTATCTGCCGAACTGGATATGTGAAAAAAGATGATAAATGTTTAAAAGGTAAAAATTCGTTTATATTTCCAGTTTTGGATGGAAGGTAATTTCAGATGAAGCAATGGCTGGACAGTTGTACAATGGATTGAATGCAACGTTGGCCGTGCCGCCGACAAAAATAGGATTCGCTAAGTTCAAATTTAGAACAGTGATCCCAAATGGTAACTTGATCACGTTTTCGGCAAATCCATTTACTATATCAATTACAGTAAATATAAGTTTTAATTATATACATATATATATATATATAATATTATGTATAATTTTTTAAATTAATTTTTTAACCAGAAATTTGAAAAGATACGAGGTTATGATAAGGATAAATATTTTGTAATATTTGCATAAATAAATAATTGAAATTACGAAGATATTTTATTTTTAATATTTGTGACCAGTATGACATAATTATATAGTAAAAATATATAATTAAAAGTTTTGAAATAATTTCGATTTTTGAAAGATTGCAAAGAGTATGTAAGTCAGTAAAAAAATAATGAATTATTAATATAGAAAATGAAAAAAATTGTTATAAAATAAATCAATAAAATTTAAACAATATATTTAAACAAAGTAAAAATTAGTGAATAAATATTTAGTTAAAATAGAAAATTTATAATTATAAGTACAAATCTAGTTCTATTTATTTTATTTTAATTTTAGATTTTAAATAAATTGCTAATTGTAAAAATTGTGAATGAAAACGTTAATAAAACAAAAACGATTCCAATAAACTATTATCCAGTCACTGACGGAGATTGGCATTCGCTCGTTGTTGAATTAACCAATTAGTAAATTTCAATTTATAAATTATATAATATAACTTTGCAAATACCTAAAGGTCGAAAATTAAAAAAAAATTTTAAATTTAACCATACTTAAATAAAATACCAAATAAAACTCTCTTCGTACGATAAATTTCGACAGTTTAACTGTCATCTTTAGGCACAAAAAAACCAACTAATAATATGATGAATTAACTTATTATTTAAACAAATTATTTTTTAGAACATTAAATTAATATAAAAAATTATTTGTTTAATTATTAAGTTAATTCAAAATATTATTATTTGGTTTTTGTGCCTGAAAATGACAGTTAAATTGTCGAAATATGTCGTACAAAAAGTGTTTTATTAAATCGTTGCCAAATTTATTTAGTTAGTTATTTATTTATTTACTATTTATTTACTATATTTTTTAAATAAAGATTTTTAATTAAAATTATAATTAATTATGAAAGTAATTTTTGTAATTAACCTATGATTATTTTTATCTCAAAATAATTACTAAAAATTATATTTTATATTGTGCGAAATTATAAAAGAACTTAAAGTAAAGAGTTTTATAAACATTAAAACAATATTTACATAATAATTAAAAATTATTTAACAACGCAAGTGATGGGTAAAAATATTTCAAAATTATAATGATCAGTGGATTTCAGAGAAGAAATAAATCTTTTAGTAAAGTATTTGTCGATGAATAGTTCATTTTATTGTGGTAGAAATTCTTGGAAATATTATTGAGAAATGATCCAGTCAGTCTTAAAGGGTGGTCAATTATCCTTAAAGATGTTATTGCTTCAAATAAAGGTCTCCAAGCATTTAATTCTGAGGGTCTGATTAACAGCAATTTAGGGGCCGACTAAATACTCGAAGTCCAAAAAACTAACTTGATACCTTTAGCATCAACAGTGAAATTAGTTCGTTCTCAAATGGTTCTTTGTGTATTTTATTCTTGAAAATGTTTGTTGACACATTTATGTTGTTCCAAAGATTGAAAGGTGCCTTGACATTAGAAAATTCTTCCTTGGAAAAAAAATGTTAAATTTACACGAGTCCAACTTTGTCCCTAAGGAGGTCATTTTCTTGCAACTCAATTAGTTTGGACAACTAGTCACATATCCTCTAGGTTGGTCTCACTTCTTCTGCGTGTGAATCCAAGTAGGAAAATCGATCCTGAAACTGTAACTGGAGGTCATTGATGATCTCACATGCAAATGACTTGGAGAACTCTGTTGTTGTTTCAGCGATGAAAACTTTGCACTGCTGAAATTGTGTCAAATCTTTGGCTTGTATTTGTTCCCTAAACAAGACAAGTTTGGATCTGAAGCCCTTTAGATGTGTGTATAGATCAGAAATTAGATTTTTCTCTCATTGTAATTTTAGGTTCAAAAAGGTTAAATGACTAATTATCTCTGCAGTGGAGGCAAATTTCCATACTCACTCTTCATTTGACAATAATGTTTAAAGCTTGCTTTTAACTTTCAAGAAGTCACTTATTTCCTATCTTAACTTAAATATTCTGCTCAGAACTTTCTCAGAACTTAGCCATCATACTGCAGTGTAATATGGTAAATATTGCAATTCTGTGTCTATATTTTTCAGCATGTCTCTAAACTGTCTATCCTACGTGATCTTATTAAATTAATCATCTTCACCACAGGATTCAATACAGCGCCAATATCCATATTTTTAACACGCTGCTTACTGGTGAAAAATACAGTGCAGGAACATCGGTTGTGGAATGTTTTTGTCATTACACGTCTGCTTCATTTGTCCAACCAAGCTTTTCTTTATTTCACTCAAGGAGAAACGCACGGAGAAAAAGGAAGTAGGGAATAAGGTTTTGTAACGTAGTGATCGATTGGAAAACATAATATTCACGAAAGCGGTGGCTAATTTTGACAGGATATATGTAAATTTCCATATTTTTCTCATATAAAAAGCTTTCCGCGAGCCAGATGAGAAGCCCTCACAGGACCGTATCCGTCCCACGGGCCAAAGTTTGGAGACTCCTGCTCTGAAAAATGCTTTGAGAACCCAGAATTTGTTAAATTATTCATTTTTATAACTTGCATTGATCGTAAGATGACAATGAGAAATAATAATTTTCAAAAATTAAATGAATAAATTCAATTAACAAGTTTAATTTATTAATTGGTTTTATAATTTTTGATTTAGTTTATTAATGAATATTTTAATTACCTGGATTACCTTTAGCTTCATTCAAGTGACATTAGACGAAAAACTTCCATACAATTCGAATTCAGTTCTACTTGATTCTCAATTTTTTGGCGATGAGATCAGGACTTTCACAGTGAAATCAGTGAAATTTGGAGAAATCCTCAACACGAAATTTGCAATTTCTAATCTCACCAGTAAGCTATAATTAAAAATATGTAAATTTTGAATTCTACTAAAATCTCTAATTTTAGGATATAAAGTTTGGTCACATTTTCAAAAGTTTGTGTTACTTAATGGTATGAAAAATATACCGGCTAATTATTTGAATGAGTAATTAATTAATTTATGCCGGTATTTACCAATGAAAAGTTACACCATTTCTAAATCTATTCTGCTATAAGTAGACAAATGTAGGCACTGCTCAATAGATATGCACATACTTATTGGTGACAAGCAGTCAGGATCACGAAATAAACGCGATAAACACCTGATTCAACTCATAATCATCAAAATGGAAAACAAACACACAATTTTGAGATGATTGCGTATATGTAGATTTTCTTTACATTCTTGAGTGTTACTTGAGTGCGAACTACAAATTATCTGCTTTTAGTAGATTCTATTTGGAAACGGTGTATCAAAACACTAATTCTGTTGTTTATATTGTTTTATAATTTTTTTACGAGTTATTTGCTAATTTATAATTCTTATTTTGGTTTCTTTTAACTATTGTTATTTATATTTGTATTTATATCGTATTTATATAATAGTTAAAATTCAAAACCAAAAAATTGTCCGACAAAGATAATTTCATGTTGTACTTATTACATTTTATTTAACTAGTGACATTGAAAGGGGCAACTTTTTGCTGGCTTCGAACCTTAGTGACAGTGCTAGAAAAATATTATCAAAGTGTTCAATATTTAATGTGAGTTTATACATTGGTGAGCATACGATACGGCAGCTTTCATTTTAGAAATTGAAAAATATGATGACCGAATGTCGCTTATTTCCTATAACTGAAAATTAACTAAATTTCATTAACCGGTAAGACTAAAGTTTAAGAATTTATCCGGTCTTGAGTAGTTAAAGTGATATGTCTGCGAAGGCAAGCGTATATGGAATTATTTTGTTGAGGCCCGTCGAATCACATGTAAAATGCTATCTCTGGACGACCTGGACTCCAGACTCTGGAGTGACTAATTTAAATCTTTGGTTATTTATTTATTAATGAAATATATAATAAATTATGTAAAATTTTGCCTAAGGTAACAGTGAGAAATTGTTTAAAAATTAATTACAATTGTCGGAATATTAATGGTTTTTTTTGTCCATAATTCCAACTACCGCGGATCTAATATACAATTTCAGGAATCAAACGGAAGGTGTATTCCGAAAAATAATTTTCAATATGACTTAGATATATGTAACTGCTTAAAGGTTTTGGGATTTATTTTTGGCTGCACTCTGGACAATTTATTTTTATGTATATATTATAGTTCCTAACCTTTGTTGGGCTAAAAGCCATAATTTAAACAAAAATGAGAAAATTGTGTAAATTAAAACAAAATAATTAATGACGTTTGAAAATTATCAATATGGCTGCTGTAACATAAACACGCACCGCAAGCAGAAATCAAAAATAAAATAAAATATGTTAAATAAAACAAAATAAAAACATAACAAAATTAATTAAAATTATTGAAAAGCCTACAGATACAGAAAGAAACACAAAACCAAAACATAAAACCACCAAAACCGTGTAAAAGAAGGTTTAGAAAATACACAGGCGGAAGCGGCGACGAAAAATTTAAATATCAAAGGCTAAAAGAGAAATAATCAAAGAGAATGGTTAAATAATAAATAATAAAAATTTACGAAAAATTAAGAAAATAATATCAAAAAATAGAGAAAAATAAGGAGAAAAATAAAATATTAAAATAAAATAAAAACAATAAAAGCCCCCGAAAAATAGCTGAAAAAGGATCAAAATACTCTGATTGGTCGGACCCAGCCAAGAAAACGCTATATAAACAGCAGTCATTTTTATAATTTTAGACATTTGTAGACAAAATTTTTAGACACTTGTGTTAGACACAAAAGATGTATTTAAATTACCGTATTTTACAGCATAAAACCTGCATTTTTCCAGTCTATTATCTATATGCCATAGATATTTGAAATTTTTCTACATTTGCCCGTTTGTTCTGTTTAATGTATTTCTTAATTTTTAAAAATTCTTAATTTTCTTAATTTTCTCTTACTGAACATTTTTTCTGTGTAGGTTTTAACATATGCTTAAGTTGTCTGATCAAAAATAAAGTAACTGCTGGGAATTAAAGTGCATAAAAAGTATTAAGTTCAATTATAATTCGAGTTTCTTCAATACTATTATTATTATTATTATTATTATTATTATTATTATTATTATTATTATTATTATTATTATTATTATTATTATTATTATTATTATTATTATTTTATTATTATTATTTTATTATTATTATTTTATTATTATTATTATTATTATTATTATTATTATTATTATTATTATTATTATTATTATTATTATTATTATTATTATTATTATTATTATTATTATTATTATTATTATTATTATTATTATTATTTATTATTATTATTATTATTATTATTATTATTATTATTTTTTTTTTTTTTTTTTTTTTTTATTATTATTATTATTATTATTATTATTATTATTATTATTATTATTATTATTATTATTATTATTGTTATTATCTTTAGCCTGTTATGACACAGTAACAATTTTTGAAAAGGAAGCGCTTGAATCAACTCTCAATATTGTATTAAATGGTACCCTTTTTCAAGGATGTGATAAAGGTCTAAACTGTTCAAATATTATCTGTAAGAATAATGAGAAATGTGTCGAAAAATGGCAAAACAGCTCTTGTGTGTTAGTTTCATTGAGTTTTTTTAATGAGATTATATATTTGGTCTAAAGATGCCAAGAGAATTTTACAGATTTTAATGGAACGTGTGTTTTTACGAAATGCATTTCGAATCCTTGCAGTAATCATGGGGCATGTACTTACAATTCTGAAAAGGTTGACTACGTATGCCGATGTCAATCGCCCTACTTTGGAGTGCGATGTGAAAATTTGTTATCCGTAGCGAGACCGTTATGGTGGATTGCAATAATCGTTGCCATTATACTAATTATTGTTTTAAGTCAGAATTTTTATTTATAAAACTAGATTTTATAAAAAATAATTATTTTAGAATATTGCCCAATCTCCCTTTTAACGCGGTGACCGCCGTTAGCGTTATACATGACTCCGCACTGAGTAGCTATAAGTATAAACAAGAAAATTGTTCTTGTGAGATTTAATTTCAAAAATATAATAATTTTAAATTTTAGGGATATTTTTATTAATTAAATTTTTTCATTAAGACATATTTTTAACATTATTTTAAATATTTAAAAACAATAAATTTATAAAATTACATAGCTCTGAGATTTTCCTTCTATATGGTTATTAAAATCTTCTTTGCTTTAACCCAGTGAGTCTTAATCTTTTGGTAACACTTTGCTATCTCAAAATCTTTGGCGAAACACCTGGGGTCCTTTCAAATAAGTACCGAAGAACGAAAATGCAAAATTTGCGCTAAGCGCAATACCTACCTAAATGTTATGGTTGGTGTTGTAGAAAGGGAAGAGCCCCCACCCCCCAAACCATGATAATTTTCTTTGTAAAAGTACCCGTGAAATTGAAATTTTAAAACATTTCAATGTAAAAATGAAACTAAATTGAAATGTGAAATATCATATATTTCTGAATATCTAAATTTGGCAGCACACTTCACCTAATTCTTCTAACCACTGCTCTGACCAGATTAAGAGTTGAATTTATTCTTATTCTTGATGTAGTTCGCTCTACTACTATTCGCTCTACTACTACCAATTCTGCTTTTTATACTACGTTTTTGCAAACAAATAATTATATTAACAAACAGTAAACTATTTAAGTAAGCTGTATCTTTTGGAGAACAAAACAATTAAGAGGCGACCTTTTACTATAAATTCAAGGAAAAACTAATTTGTTTATTGATTTTTGACGTAAAGTTAGTTTCATTAATTTTTGCATTTAGCGCTCGGGTTTTCGACATGGCAATTAACATATTTATTTATTTTTAATTTATTTCTATATTTTGAATATTGTTTTGGGATTCTTTACTGCTTTTATATTATCGTAATTGTATTTATCTAATTATTTGCTATTTGTACAAATCTGTTTCTGAAAAAATGTGTCAATGTTTAATATTTAAGTTTTTAAAATTCATTATTAATTCTGAATTTTTAGTAGTTTTAATATTTATCAATTTGCATTCACGTTCATGCACATCTGAATTTCTTTTGTACCACTCTAGGACTTAGATTGGCATCATTATACTCGTCCAAAGTTTAATATTTAGTTATTACTAAAACTATAGTATTTCCATCCCCCGGAATAAGGATTTTTGTTTATATATTCAATGAATTTGGAGACCCATCTATAGTGCTGAATTCAGATATTTTTTCTTCAAGAGAAATCTTAAGCAAAAAATGCTAAAGAACCATTTTAGATGAAATTTCATTCAAGAAAAAGATTCATAAATGATGCACATCAGATATTGAGTTTAATAATGACTAATATGGGTCCCCTTGTTGGTTATTATTTAAATTTTTTAATGAAATAAAGTTACATTTCTAAATAGAATCGGTTATAATCAAAGAATTTGTATGTTATGTTCACGACAATAGAAAATACACCAACACTCATTCAATTAAAAATTAAATGTTCATTTATAATTTTGATGTATACGAATTGAACCGGATGTTTTTTGCATTTATCACGTGGTTCTGACTGCAAAATATTAATCAGTACTTCTATGCATCGGGCAGTGAACATATTTTTTTATAGCAAAATTAATTTGGAAATGGTACATTTTTCCTTTGTTTCAAATAAACAATTTTCCCGATATTACTTTTTAATATAAATTTGTGATAAATAGAATTTTATTAAATTAAAATTTTTAAAATATAATTTAAAAGCAAAATATGGTTTAGAACTTGTTTAAATACTTTTAAATATACTTTAAATTATACATGAATATCATAAATTTTAAAATATTAACAAGCCTAATAAAAATTCTAATACATTTTTGAAATATTTAAAATATTGAAATTTTTCATTTTTCATTTTAACTAAATTTAAAATTATAAATGAACATTTTACATTTTTTTAACTTTAGTAATTCTGATAATATGCTGCTGTAGAAGACGTCCCAAAAAAAGTAACCAGGCTGACATAAGCGTGATTCAGGAAAACACGGTCATGTACAATGATAGGGCAGGTAGACTTATTTTTGATTTTAACACATTTTGATTGATATATTATTAAAAATTTTATAAAATCAAAAAATATCAACGATTTTGTTGTCTCAATAAAAATATCTTATCGCAAAAGATAAAATGATATTATATTGTTGGGGTTATAAGAAAACATGAATAAAAATAAAAAAAAATTTTAATTATCAAAATCAATTAAATTAATTAAAATTATGAAAAAAGTAAAAATCAATATTTTTTGGGGGGGAAAAGTGGTAACCAGTGGCAAATTTGGTTGTGAAGTCGAATAAAATACTATTAGATTGAGATAAGGTATATTGAAGGATCGGGAGTCCAAAAACTAATTAATTAATTAATTAAATTATTTGCTGACGAACCCATTAATCAAGAGCCACCGAAATGAACGTCAACTTAATGGGTTTCCTGGCATTAGTGAAACGGGTAATAAATTGTCCAAAATGGAAAATTGTTTCCCCAGCAGTAATCAAGATTTATGGGAACCCAAAAACTATAAAAGCAACTGACAACAAAAAAGGTTGCCAGTTGATCAAAGAGAGAATCTAACGAGTTGAAAAAACGATTAAAGAGCAGTAAACCGATAAAATTAATCAGATTGCAGTGACTTATATCGTGATACCCTTAGGGTGTGTACGAGAAGTAAAGAATTGTATATCGTGGTGAATATTTGTCAATAAAGATTTCTTTGTTGGGATTTTGTCTTATTGATTATTGAACACGAGGAGTCGGATCGAGAGACCTATTCATCGACGAATATTTATATCCTAACAATATCATAAATGCTACATTTTTTTTACCAAAAATATAAAGGTCCCGGACTATAATAACAATTGAAGAAGGCACTTCTGAAAATTTGTGTTAAATTTAAATGAATGATGTATTGTTGAAAACTAAATGAAGATAAATAAAGTTTTTTCGTCTAAAATTCCGCCTTGTTAAATTAATTTAATTAAAATCAAACATCTTTTATTGTAAAATTCGGAAAGTCTAATTTCTGTCTTTAAGTAAATCAACATAATTGACATTAAAGACAATTAAATTTTATGCTCCTACCTTTTTTTAATAATAAAAATATAAAATTTTTCTAAATCAGGGCTTCTTAAACCATGGGTCGTGACCCCATTTGGGGTCGAGTTGCAAAATTCTGGGGTCGCGAGAGATAAAAATTCAATTTAACAGAAAATGTTTTTTAACTTGTAAAATTATTGTTATTAAGATAAAATAACAATTATCGTAGATAAATATATCATAAAATCTTCTAGTTCGGAAAGATTGTTTGTACCTGAATTTCTATTAAGAGTATTGTAATAACTTGAATAACATTTACTATAAATTAGAAGATGTTATAGGAATTTTAAAAAATATAAATTTACTTTTCTTTTATATTTGTATAGAGTCGTCAAGAAACTCGCAATCATAAATGGGGTCGTGAATTACAAAAGTTTAAGAAGCTCTGTTCTAAATGATTCCGCTTTCGGCAAGTTATTTAAAAGTACACCTATCCCCCGATTTTCACGGTACTTTTTTGCACGTTTTCGCTTTTACACGGTTTCGAAAATTATAATTTTTTTATTTCACCCTTATCAATACATACTTATAATAATAATATGCATATGTATATACATATTTATTTAACAATAAAGATATAAGCATAAACAGAAAATTCCCCCATTTAAGTATTCGTGTTTTAACAAGTTATTTTTTCAATTTCTGCATATTTTTACCGTTAGAATTAACTTCAAAAATTGTTCGAGAAGGTAAAAAATTGAATTAGGTAAAAAACTAGAAAACTATTTTTAAATCATGATCCAGTTGTTGAGCGAGCTTATCAATTTCAAAGAGAACTTAATCAATGTTTGGCGAAATATCAAGAAATCTATAAAAATTTGACTAAAAATAGCATTTAACTGTTAATTGCAGATATTGTGACAAAGATCACACCGAAAGAAGTTCCTACACAGTCTATAAATGATTCAGAAATATCCATTTCAAGCGAAGAAAGTGAAATTATTTCATTTTGAAAGAGAAGGCAGAAAATTGAGGATTCTGATGATTAAAATTCAGTAACACTTTACTATGTTTAATAAAATGTCTTTGTCCCAATTTACACGGTTTTGATTTACAAGGAATCCTCAGGAACCAATCTACCGTGTAAATCGGGGGATAGGTGTATATGTAATAATATTTACTTCATTGAGCTATCTATTTTACCATGATATTCAAACAAATATTCTCATCTTACCGATTTGAAATGTAAACATTTAAAAAACAATAAGTTTTACCAAACAATATAAAAACAATCTCCTCGATCAAACATGTGAATTATAAAATGCTAGAAAAATCTTTTATTTATTTTCATTATGAAAAAAGATTAAAAATTAATTTTTGATCATTTGCCTCAATGAAATTAAATGAAATTTTAAAATGATTTGTTTTAAAAATTTTGAATACGATGTGAATAATTTAGAATTTAATTTTATATTATTATAAGAAATTTTGATTTCTTTTCATTTTCCAATAACATTAGATTTTTTTAAAAAAAATTTTGACTTTGAATCAGTAAAGATATCAATGCTTTTTTGATATTCACGAAATTTCTTGTTATTTAATTTTTTTTAATATTGTCATATTTTTGTAAATCCTCACTGTTGACATATTCAAACAAATTCAAATGCTGACTGGACTTAAGTTGACTACTATGTAAATACTTTTCACATGATGTTAGGATGGTGGGAGTTTTCAAAGATTAAATTAAGAAGAAATGTTCAACTTCATGTATCGTTATTACGATCAAATTTTTACTAAGTTATTGAATTTAAAATTATATTAAAAATATTCTAATGAAAATAAAACAACTTTGTTTAAATTTGACACCGTTATTTTTCATTTTTATAATTTACATAATTTTAAAGATAACATAATAACTTTTTATCTTAAAAAATAATTCATTTTCAAATTATAATAGATTTTGAGATCGAATTCAAATGTTGGATTTTAATTAAATAATAATAATAGTCGGTGTCACTGACTCTACGTGTTCTGTAAAAATCAATTAGACAAACAATACCCAACGAAACTTAACTACACAATCTATCAATCACAGTGGTAGATCCCGCTGTGGTTATTCAGCTCTATACTTTTTATAATAATAATCACCTTTGACAATTTTGATCCACGATTTGATTCATGTTTGACTTAATGAGTTCCTTTAAATATTCTTCTAATAACTAATTTAAATCCTCAACCTCTAATAATTAACCTAATCCCTCAATCCTATTCTCAGTTTCTTCGTTCTTATCTGAAGCAGAATGCCAACTGTTTCTGATTTTAGCTCTCGTTATATAATGATCAATAGCCTTCCAATCAAATTGCTTCCGTTTGACAGGTTTTGTCTCGTGGCTTTTTTCATCTTTTCGTCGTAGAAAGAAATAATTGATTGGCCCACCATGCAACTTCCATATATTAATCTTTTTCCACTGGTTCCCATTAATCATAATGTCATGGTGAATAGGAAGTGATTAAAATCGAAAAGAATGTTCACCAAGAAAGATAGAATATAAATTTCACAGTTGTAGAATATATTACGAAATCAACAACCCTGAGTTTTCGACTATAATTTGACTCTAATTTAACTCTTCATCATGCGTTCCCGATCAAGATCTAGGGAAAGTGCAAATCCAATCTGAAATCTCATATTTTAGTCTTTCCTGATAAAATTGAATAAGAATGAATTTGAATGCAAATTTTCAATTCGGACTTTAACATAAAAATATCTTTGTTTTCCATTAATTGACAACTTCCTTCTATCAGTTAGTCTACTTCCTTTTTCGCCTTGGAAATAACAAACATTCTTTAAAATATCGCTTTCCTAAACGGTTTTAGACCGGTTTCAATTTACGTAAAACTTTTGATTATTTGTTTTTTTGCAATTTATTGTTTGGAATATTCTCACTTTCTCACAATTTCTAAAGTTAATAATCCCTACTGTTTTGTTTTAATCTTTGCAATTCTTATGTTGACTGGATCAGAGTATTTTATCAAATTAGTAATTTATTTTACAATGTAATTTATTATAAGAATTAACATAAATACATAATATGCATTTATGTTAATTCTCATCAAAATCGTCATCATTAAATAAACCGTTATATGAGTGACATAATTTTTTCCATTTATTTACTAACTAGTTATTATTAATAGTTTAATAAAGAAATAACCAGGCTAGCCTCATCAAATTAAACGATGAAAATATTAAATATGAAAATTAATTTTTTAAATAAAAATGACATTTTCATTAATTTGGAATAATTATTTCAATAATATCAGGCGAAAGTGATTATGAAGGACCACCAATTAATTTTGAATTACTAAAAGAATTGGATAAATTCCCATATCAGGCTTCAGAAGGTTAATTTTATTTTATTAAGTTTTTTAAAATAATAATAATAATTTATAATAATAATAATAATAATAATAATAATAATAATAATAATAATAATAAATAATAATAATAATAATAATAATAATTATAATAATAATAATAATAATAATAAATAAATAATAATAATAATAATAATAAATAATAATAATAATAATAATAATAATAATAATAAAAATAATAATAATAATAATAATAATAATAATAATAATAATAAATAATAACAATAATAATAATAAATAATAATAATAATAATAATAATAATAATAATAATAATAATAATAAATAATAATGTTTATAAGTTCGAAGTATTTTTTATTTTTTGAAACTAATTTTTTTTCAACAAAAATTGTAAATTCGTTTTATTATTACTTGCATTCTGTTTCCAATATTTCACAAAAATGTATCCTTTGTCTAATTGCTCAAATATCACTCTTCCATTAAGTAATTAGTCGAGACCGCTGGCTTTGCAGGACTTCCTAATTTCTATTTACGTGTTCATCTTATACGACCTTGCCATTCCAAAGTTATAAATGGCATCATTATTGCTGCTAAGTTGATTTTGCTAAACAGCATAGGCCTGCTGGAGGAGTTTGATTACATGATAGAACTTTGACTGTGATGATCCAATTAATAAGACCAACTGTATTGTATTCCATGGACACAAATTCGGGTTCTATATGTGGTAAAGCTTGTTGTCTGGTGGTAAACTCTCCATTCTTCTTTTTCATGTTGGTTCACGAACGTTTTCTGGATTAGTAATGTTATCGACATATAGGCATAGACATTATACAAAACCTCAATAATGTTTATTAGATATGGAACCAAAGTTATATGTTTTTGCATTATTCTCATCAAATGCAGGTGTCGTACAAAGTTCATGTTATCGCAATTTACCATTTAGCAGATTTCAGAGTTATCTGATCAAATTCCTTTTGGGTTGAAAACGTTTAATTTGCCGTCATCCTAATTAGAAGTCTAACCGAGTGGAAATGTCATTAATGTAAAAACACGTTTTTTGACTCAAGAAAGCTCTTTAAAGACATTGAATTGGTCTTAGAATCTTCATGGATTGTTTGAATATTTTCAGTGACCTAAAATGCCAACGCCAATGGTACATAAAAAGGTGTACGAAATACTCGAATGTTAAAAGTTACCCGTTTGTCCTTAAATGTTTCCTCTAAAAACTAAGGATAAACTATGGTAAATACGAGCATACAGAAGAAAAATTTGTTTTAAAGATGTTTAAAACGCTACTGGCTTATATCACGACCTGATGTTGTAGAAAATATTTGTTAAATGTAAAACATTTCTAAGACATGTTTCTTCTTTTTAGCAAAACCAGATATCATAAAAGAAGATTTGTTCGCTAGAAAGCAATTTTACGATAGTAATAACAAGGACCTAATAATCGACCACCCTCTTAGTTATACTTTTGAAGGTTTCGAAAGTGATTTGGATTCTAGTATATCAAGCGATTCGGATGGTCCTCCAATCTTACCGAATAAACTTAGTAATGTCGGGCAACTGAATAATAAGCGTAAATGAAATCGGTTTAAATATTATTTTTTATAATATGAAGAGATTAAAACAAAGTTTCAAAGTTTTAAAGTTTTACTTTTATAGAATAAAAATTTATTTAATAATTTATAATAATATATTATTTCTTTATAATCAGGAAGTTAATTCTTTTATTCATAACTCGTATTTTTATTATTATGAATGATGTCTGTTTGTCTTCCAAAGAAATAATTAAATTAATTATTTTTAACTCTATGAAATCTGGACCAGCTGATTTTTGGTCCCCTCGCTAACTTTTAAAGATCGTAGTTATCCGATTTTTACCCAGCGTTGCAAATGATAACAGTCAAAAATATTTGCATAGCTGATATAACTTTTCTAAATTTCCGCAGAAAATGGGGGCAGATGGAAATCTTTGACCCTCCTTGAAGCCTTGGTCTCAAATAAATGTTTGATAAAATTCAATAATATCAGTATTTAGAAAACAAAAACCTAACATTATTAGTAATAATATTATTAAAATTTTATTATTTATTATGATAATAAATAATTTTGAATAAAAAAATTAATTAATTGCTTTAACCTTTTTTATGCAAATATTTATTTAAGTTCCTGAACTCTATTTTAAAAACTCTGAGAGCCGCGAGAAGCATACAATTTCTCTTACGTACTGTATACATTTAGATTACACTAAATGGAGTTTGTCTCTCGCATCATCTTTACCCTGAAGTAATGTATAACAAACCTTCTCAATGACACGCAAGTTATATGAAACTAGGAAAACCAATCGGGTCAAAGGTTTTTGTAGTATTACGGAGACCAAAGTGTTAAACTTTTTCATTAAAAACTTATTTGTGCATATCACAATATTAGTTTACAACAATATAAATAGTACCTTCAATTACAATATTTTATAGAAATCTAAGTTTACCTTTCTTCACATAATCTCACCATAAATGATTTTAAAAACTTTTTTTAAATTCTACAAAAATATGAATTTATTAAAGGGATAATTAAACATATCATTGAAATTCCACTCCAAATATCGCACTCTTTTGTGAAACTCAAAGAACAGCGAAAGTTTTAAAATTGTTTAAGAATCGTAGAAAGATTACAATAAATGAAAGCAAGTAAAAATAACTATATTACTGACTAATTTTAATTAATAAATTAGCTAAATTCTATGTTTTCACATATGAAATCCAAACTCAACTGAGATATAAACGAAAAATATCAATAATCTTATATTATAGAAACATATAAACTCAATTTATTGTTATTCTTTGAGTAGTGAGATGTGTCACCATCAAATCATGTCACCGCTGGATCACTCCCGGGGGTAAAACGTTTTTTCTAAGTCTAAAAGTACAAAAAAATTTTAAGGCAAATACCATGACTCATTCAAGGTCCTTGGATGAGTCATAATAATTTCTCAATGTCATTAAAACACAAAGACCATGACTCATCATATTTTTCAAGGTCATTTAAACAAAGACCATGATTCATAAAAGATCAAGGTCACTGAAACAGACCATGACTCATCAATAACTTTCTCAAGGTCATTGGATGACTCATCATATTTTTCAAGGTCATTCAAAATTTCTCAAGGTCATAGTATTTTTTTAAAAAAATTTAATTTAAATTTACTACTTATTTTTATAAGTATTGTTTTAATTTTTAAGATTTTTTAATTTTTATATTTATTATTAAAAATTTTTATTATTACAACTTTTTATTATTATTATTAATATTATTAATATTATTACAAGTTTTTTTATAATAAACTCCTCTTGCACATGTCCTTGTTACTTATGCACTCCTATTGCCCATATCTTTATAAGTCATGTGCGTGTAATGTTTAATAGTATTATTGATATGTAATAAAGACATTGAAAACATATATATATATATATATATATATATATATATATATATATATAGTGTTAAATAATATTTACTCTCATAAAATGGCATTAGATATTTTCGAATCACCTTAAATCATACAGAGGTTTTATTTTATTATTATTAATTATATTTATCTTCTAAATTAAAATACCGGAATTCAGAATTAAATGGAATCAGACCTTTTTAATAATCGAGACTATTGACAGAAACCTATGATTATTTATTACTACCAAAAATAAATAAATCTTTTAAACATCACAATATTCAAATTCTCATAGAATTATTCGGTTTCAACAAGTCAATAATGAAATTATCTAGTTGCATATTTTTTCTAAATAACATGTATCCTACAGAAATTAATATGCTTAATGTATGCTGGATGTGCATGGATTTCAGGTTTGGCAAATATCGAGATGTTATTCAATCCTACATTGATAATGCAGATAAAATCGAAATAAAAATCAAGGATAAACTGGATGAAATACAAAAACAATATCTTATATGTTCAAGTTATTTAATTAATAAAGTCAATATTTTATATTTGCCATGTGGTCATATTATTATTTGTTCATCGTGTTTTAAAAACTCTAATAGGTGTGAAAGTTGTGGTATAGTTATTGATGATAATTATTGTGGATATGTAATAAATGCTATTTTGTTTCTAAAGAAATATTATTCAAGTTACTTTTAACTATTATGAACATGTTTTATAACCCTTTATATAAAAAGCAACTAATAATAATCAAAAACATAATAAAATAAGTAAATGTACAATTTTATTTTTTCTATAATATACAAAATTCACATAATTGTTCGTCTGATAAATTGATGATCATTCAGGAGTCAGTATTTCGTTGAATATATCTTGAAATTGTTGTGTTCTTGTAATACTATGACCACTTTTAATTGCATCAAGCCCTCTATAGTGTCCATAGGCAAAACTAACATTTTTTCAACCCATGCCCTCTTATCATCGTGATTGTTTAACGCTATTTTACTATTTTTAAAAGTGAAAAGCTGATGATTCCGGGTCCTTATTCTAGTCTCAGGTACAGATATAATCTCGTTATTATTGTAACAATCTAAATATGATTGATGATTTATATTTATACCTGCTAATTTTACGCTCTTAGCCCTCATAGTCGACTTATTTCCCAATAAACTATAACATTTAGGGCGCAAGAAAACCTACTCACTATAGCCTTCCCCTTTACTCTCATTCTTAAACTTTCCTATAACGGATGCTAGTCGTCTTGAATATAAAGGATGAGGGGTCATAATTAGATGTATCTAAAAGGTCATCCGAAATCATCGCTTTTAATAAAATATCTAATTTTAAATTTTTATCTCCAAAAAGAAGCTGTCCGTATCACCGGCAATTAAATTTATATCACAATTATAAATAGTTCTATACTTTTGCAGCTCTATATACTGCAACTGATACATCCGTAGTTTGGATAGATCTAGTACTGATTTTCCGATATAACTAGGCCTATCCAAACATATTGAATCCTTATTAAGATGCGCGGCAAACAGATTCTCATCAACTTCAATGGTTTTTCTGAATGCCAGTTTTGACGAATATGTAATTAACTTTTCAAGTGAATTACATAGTCGCATATTCATTTGCTTCTTAAGATTTTCAACGGATTTACCGTACAAGCTGTTATTATATAATTTAAATAAATCTTTATATATCTCACTGACTGCATTCGCTCGCAAGTCAGTATTTTTATCTATATAACTTTTAAAAATAGATTTCTGTGTAAATTTTATACATCTATGTACATTCACAACCTTAGCCCCAATCGAAAGATAAAGCCTGAGAAGCCTCCAATGAAGAACATGATTCTTCTTTGGATAATGAGTAACATCACCCCCTATCTTTCCAATCTCATTAATTATTTAGAACTGATTCTCTCAGTTAACATTATTTTTATCAGTCGCGCCTCTAATGTATCAAATTTAATTGTTTTAATTGTGCCGTTTAAATTAATTTGTATTATAGGTTCTAATGAACCACCAACTTGATTAATAGCACTATTTACAAATCTACATTATTTATAATATCTGCATTATTTATAATATCTGTATTATTTATGATATCAATATCTACATTATTTATAATCTCTACACTATTATTTGATTCGTCATCACTGATTTCGATGATTTCGATTTTTATAAGTTTATTTGGTATTTTAGATGTTCTATGTTCAGCAGGTCTTTTATTTTTAGTTATTTTTGTTGGACGTATAATATTATTATTTATAATATTCATAATATTTACATTATTTTTATTACTCATACGAAACAGATCCTTTTTATTTATTTTAAATGAATCTAAATGGTCTTTGTGAATGTTATAAAAAGCTTTATATTTTATGGGCTGTGATGTTTTGCATACAGGGCAAATAAAAAACCTAGGCAATTAAATTTATGGACATAGTTTGTTTCATTTTTTGATGGCATTTTTCACCATGATTCTTTGATATCATGCAATATTTTGGGTAAAATTTACCTAATAAAATAATAATAAATTAAATAACATGTATAAAAAAAATATAATTATTTTACAATATTTCATAAAATTATCTTTCATTATTATACAAGTCTATAACATAAAGAACTGTATAATAATAAATGTTTCCTATATATATAGATATAGATTTGCAAATTATAGGGTGACATGTCACTGCAAAGTAATATTATTTTTATTATTAACAAATTACAGTGCGAATAACTACATGCTTACTGTAGACTATTATTATTATCATATAAACTGAATATCATTTTCAAAATATTTCCTCTGCAAACTATTATTATTATTATTATTACATCAAATAAGTATTATTATAATATAAAATGAATATTGTTTTCAATGCTTACTGTAGACTATTTATATTATTTTTTTCTTATTATTAATAAAGAATAGATATTCATTAACCTAAAATTTAATAAAAACTACCTTTTATTATTCACAGAAATCATTCCATAGAAATAGTTAATAATCAACTCTGCATGATTTCATAAAATCTTCATAAAATCTTCAATTATCAACTTTTCATCAAATCTTCTACTTTTCATAATTTTCAAAAAAAAAATAACTTCATTAGAATTTTATTTAAATTCGTTAAATTTTTAAAAATATAATTAATGTAAATTAATATATTTAAATAAAGTTTAAAAATAAATAAATTACTAACATAAATCTTCATCATCTATCAGATGAATCGTCATCATTAATAGAAGTGGGGGCATTATCCACTATATCATCATCAATAGAAGTGGGGACATTATCCACTATATCATACAAAATAATTATTGGGTAAGTTGCCGGAATCATATCATCATCATCTGAAATGTTTTTTATATTTTGAAAATAAATAAATATTAAACTTACCGATAGATATAACCTCATAAACATCTTCAATAATAGAAGTGGGAGTATCTTCAATAATAATTGTTTCAACATTATTATTACGAGCTTAAAAGAATATTAATAAAATCATTTAATAAACAAATTGATTTTTACCAAAAACGTCATCCAAATCCAAAAGATCCTCATTTTAGGTTACATTGAACCAGTTGAAATTTACTAAAAAATTAATAGTAATAAATAATAAATAAAAATTACCAATGGATGAATTTAGAAGACTTCTTAAAATATTATTTTGTCCTTCCATATTGAAATTTGTGAATAATTTGTGACAGATTTTGAATTTGCATATGTTTATAAAGAGAATAATATTTTCAGGATTTAGTCAATCACATTTTAGCAATACACACATATAGGTGAGAGATTTTTACGCATGCAGCCTATATTGTATAGGCATGTTTTCTTTGTAAATCACATAAAAACAAAAGTATGTATGTGTTTTCTTTGTAAATTACATACAGTATTGAGTGTGTATGCATGTGTTCCTTGTTACTAATCACGCACTGGCTTTGTATATCATGTACTTATCATGCACTGGCTTTGATAACATTAATTAAATATTAATTAAACACATAATAATAATAATAATAATAATAATAATAATAATAATAATAAAACATAACAAAACATTAATACATTTATTAAACATCAAATCGCTTATTAATAAACAAGCTAAACAATGTTGACCACATGTTAAGGTCCATGGTTTTTGATACATAGTTTTATTATACACAGTAGGTTTACCCATTGTTTGCAGTTTCGAAACCATTAAAGCCGGATAATAGAAACTCATAGGATAAATACAGATATCTAGCTAGGTTTCATATATATATATATATATATATATATATTGCTCTACCGAGATGAGACGATTGAGTATTTACAATTACAGCTTGATTATTGCGTAAATATGGAATTTTATCTAGAGGAAAAACCCCTAAAAATTCATGTCCTAGTATTTGTTTTCCAATTCGATAGACCTGAACAGAACTACATCAATAATATTAATAATACACGAAAAAACTTACTCCATGACAAATTATCATAAATTATCTATACATTTACACCAACATTTATACCAACATTTTCAAACCAACAATGTTCGTTCAAACCAACACGGTTCTGTTTGCAGTTATTTGAACCTCATTTTCAAATACTCCATATATTACAACATGCACCGGTTCGGTTGTAGCTTTAGCAAACTTTATATCTAATCGTAAATTTCCATTTTGAGGTAATTGACTCTGATTTAAATCAAAATCGGGTGCCAAAACAAATGTAAAGAATGAATATTTGTTTTTAAAATCATCAAGAGTTATACCACAATTAAGGTTTTTATCCAAATAACCCATATTTCTCACTATACTCTGCCTATATGTAGCACAATAATTATCATTATCGAAATCTTAAGTATATGTTTCTCTATAATCACTATTTTTTGATAAAGTTAACGATGTTACACCAAAATTTTTGAAAATTAATTATGATCCATTATATTGAGATTCACTTTGAAATGTTACCAATATAAAGTTGGGCATTCTTCTATCTCCAAATATTTCTTCCTTATAGAAAAAAGCTGCACCTTTAGCAATATCAAATTGAACAATTTCCTCTGTTTTCAATGGATATATTGCATGCTTAGAATTAAGCCCCATTTGATGACCGGCTAATACAGAGGGATCAACACGAACTCTTCCCACCAATAATTTTGCATCAAATAATTGAAGAATTGGTGCTGTGGTAGCACTTGTTAGTGATAATGCAGACTCTGATCTTTTCAATCTAATGTGTACATTAACACATGGGAGTAAATATTTCGGTTGATCCATAAACTCGAGTTATAATGATGAGCACATGGTAAATAATTTCGAACTCTTAATCCACTTTTTCCTATCGTCAACACTACCATAACCCATGGGAGTTAAACATGTATTTATAGTATCGCTATTGTAATTTATAATAGTTTCTATTAGAGCTTTATGAACATATGTACTGTTACCACCCTCAATCTTGATATTATTAAATCCGAGAACTGCATCTTTAAAAAGTGTATGAAACAAGAAATTGTTTGGTATACATCACAAGGTTCACCCAACGGTTTTCTATCTTTATCTACAACTTTGATCTGAACAGTTAACAATGTATCATTCAAATCTAAATATTCAGTTTGGGAACCGTTAATATTAAATTCAATATCTGTTCTACTATCCATAATAGAATTCATTGGAAATACTTCTTCAAAGGCACCCATTTCAATTACTGCCTGGGGAGATGGTCTATCAAATAAACACAATTCAGATTTACCACAAATCATTTTTGAAATATAGTTCCATGTACTTTCATTCGTTTGTTTATATGATGTCTTTTACGTTTTTGAGCAGGTGCTGGTGCTGGTTCTTGTTTTTGAAACATATCTGCAACACTAGGTAGAACTTTCCCTAACTCAGATAATGCATTTGATTTCAAAGATGGTAATATTTTCTGCTCATCCATTATCACATCTTTAGCAGTTTTCATACCAAATCTACTAAGACGTTTAAGAATAGGAAGTGCAAATCTACCAATTGTTCTCAACCATCCTGATCCATACTGTTTACCAATAAAATATGGTAATTCGCCACCACTTTGGCTACAACTATACATACTAATAATATCGTTATTGGCCATCTAATTTACGAAAATGTATCTTTACTAAATTCAATAAATTTACCGCTATCATCACGAATATTTATTTCTATATTGATTATACATGATGTTGATACCGGTAAGTACATGGGATTATCGATATTTATATTGACAACTTCATCTTGGTCATGTTTATCAACCCAAACAGATTTCAATAGAGGTACCAAAGAATCACCAACAATTATAGGATCGATGATGTTAGTATATATCAACAGTAGTCTATGAAGTTTTATTATTTTTGGTTTGTGTGCACCAAAAGCACTTTCCCGATATGTTTGCTTATCTAATTCCAATATATTTTCCAAATTTTTATCAAATGTAACTTCACAAATGTTATTATTCAGACTGAATTTGCATAATACATCTTTAACAATTTCAATAGTTTTAAATACATATAAACAATTGAATGAAATATATTTATGTAACTCTTCAAGTATTTCAATATATAAATCATTAGTAAACGTAAATGTATCTTCAACCTCATTAATATATGATACAGATATTTTGATGTGTTAATTCACAGGGCCGACATCAATAAAAGTTTTGAAACGTAATATTCAGTACCATTAACAACAATGTTAAGCTTATCGCTACCCATTCGCTTGGCATCATCAATACTTTCAAATTTTATTGTAAATGGACTAAAATCACAACTAACATTCAATCCATCTTTGAAAAACACGCCACTATTTTCATCTAAAATCTGATTCGAAATATTACAATATCGTTCAGCATTATTGATTGAGAAAATACCACTACATGTTTTGGGTACACGCTTCTTGTAATTGATTGACTATAAAATGGGAAAGTATTGTACACAAATGTAAAGTCTTGGAAAGCAACTTCCCAATTTCCATGTAAATAAATGGGATTTTGAAGATCAACCATAAATTTACTTGATTGATTTTCCGGATGGATTAGTGGGCAACTATTGCTCGGTCAAATTGTATAGAAACTTACTTTACTAGGTCTTTTGATGATATCCATGAGGGTTTTTGATAGCCATGCCATTTGAAATAGTATTGTTTATCCTTACCTACCATTTTAGTTTTCAATATTTTCTGAATTCTGAACACTGTAGGTTTTGAAATAACTTGTAATTCCTGTTCATAGAATTTCCCTTGTATTTAATAACATACATTACAGGACTCTGTTTAGTATTAATTTTAGTAATTTGAAATACCTCATCACTCCAATTACTATCGAAATTTTTGATGAAAGGAGAAGCAGATATTTTACTAATTCTAACGTGATCACCAACTTTATATTTTGGTTTTGTAATAGCAACTGTTTTAGACCGTACTGATTTAGCTAAAGTTTTCGAGCTGATATCTACGGGTCTCAAACCATTCAGACCTCGATGTGATGAATTATTATAACTAACAACTATTTTCGGCAATACATTTATCCATATTTTATTACCTTGATGCACGAAATATTTCTTCAATCTATCCCTCAATGTCCGGTTAAATCTTTCAACATGAACAGCTTTGTATTGAGAATGTACAGAGTAATGATTTATTTTGAGAAGATCCAGGATTTGCTTAACTTTACTATTGTAAAACTCCTTACCTATAATAATAATAATAATAATAATAATAATAATAATAATAATAATAATAATAATAATAATACCTAGATCGGTTTGCAAGTTGTCCGGATGCCTATTTTTAAATATATTATTAATTGCTTTAGATATTTCCTATGCAAATTTTGTCTTTGTTGGTACACCGCGGGAAAAACGACTGAAAGCATCAATACACGTTAAAATATATTTATAATCCTTGTTAATCTTCGAATACGGTATTATCTCCATCAAATCCATTTGCCATAAATCATTAATACCGAATGTCTTATAAGCTCTTGTTGGAAATCCTTTCCGCATTGGTTTGTTTAAACTGTACGCAAGCTGATCTGACAACCACTTTTGCGTTTTTTTTCGAATTTGGGAGTCTTTTTTTTAACTTTGCCACTCCACCGAAACCTGCTTCGTCTTCTGGATTCGTCCAAATCTTCTCCATTTCAATAAGATGATTTAAATTTTAATTTGACATTAGGTGATGATTGCCCCATCGTTTATTGTAAACCACCTAATAATGATATTGCTAATGGTAATATAGCGCCGATAAAACCGCCTTGTTGTTTATATATGATTTTTCTCATTTGCTTACGATTTTTATTATTTACTAGCGATAACAAAGGCTTACGATGTTTATTCAATACTAGTTTTTTAGATTTACTGATTTTAATTTTACCTCTGACTACTATTAGTAGAATTTTGAGTAAATCATCGACAGCAAAATTTGGAAATGATTGTAAAATAGATATTCTTTTCATACTCGATGCCTTTAACAATGCATTAAAATACGGGAAACTCCTATGATATTTTACAATTTTAACTTTTTGACTCTTTTTATTACTCCTTTTAATAGGGTTTTTCGAAATTAAATTCATTGCTGCGAAATTCTCGATTATTAGTTTTTTAGATTGTGTATAACTAGTTTTTGGTGGAACTTTTTCAGTCTTTATTTTCTTTTTAATCCTTTTCTAAGTTTTTGGACATTTTTAAGCCTGGATTTCATAAACATTTTTACATATTAATGTTTTCAACTTTGTTTATAAACCATGGCACCTTCTTTATTGAAAATATTTGTTTTTACCCGTAAATCATCATTGCATTGTTGTGTGAAATCAAGAAATATATATCCATGTGGTGATTTTGTAGCATCTTGAAATGCACTGATAAGAAAATTACGATTATTATGGTATTCTTGTCAAGCAAGAAAATCAATAACTTTTGCATCACTAGGATTCTTGAAAATAACTAAATATTGAACATTTAAATTCCTTGTTCAATGTGCGCCACCCTGATGAAATATATTTTGAGTAATAAAGATCACGGTAACACCAACATGTCGACTGATTTTTGTGAATAAATTATTTAAATCCTTTTCTTTATTAGCTTCTTGATACAAATCATCGATAATAATGACATCACCTTTCCTTAATAGACTTGACCAGTTTTTATCGAAACCCTTTAATATTTTCATGTTTTTCAATTTACAGAAATTATCTTGAGTTAATCCATGTTCTTCATCTGCACCCCTATGACAATAAATCTTGTTGAATTTTGTTTGGAATAAATTGGATTTTAGTAATTTACACACAAACATAGTTTTACCACTATCACTTGGGCCAACGATTTGATATACTGCATCATTTCTTAATTCCATTATTAATTTGTATAATTATAGGTTTTTGTTTATACTATATAATTTAATGAACTCTTTCTAAAAATCATATATATATATATATATAGATTAATATTTCTTTATTGTTTAATTATGTTATCAAATATAAATTATAAAGGAACTTTGGACGAGTCAAAAATGACGTTTTCGAATGGTAAGCCCCAGCAAATTGTTGATAAGAGTGGATAATCACCTATAATATTTTTCAAATCTGCCAAATGCAGAATCATGGGATGCAAGAAATCTTTAGATGTCAATAAATTACAATATAGAATAAAGAATATTAAAATACAGTCAATTACGGTTACCATGGATATGGGACAATCTATCAATCTATACAACATGTCAACAAAATGTCTTTATATGTTCGAGCCAGAATTATTTCCTACACTGAGGCTTTTAAAATACAACCCAATGTGTGTTAACGTGATTGCCAGTGGGAAAATAGTCATATTAGGGTTGCGAAATCTACAGTAAAAAATATTGTTACTGACATACACAATGATATCATGGGATTGGTCGATATCTGATTGGCTAATGATTGATTAAAACAACTTGCTTATTTATTTTGTTTCATTTTTAAAATGGAAAATACTACGCCGATGACAAGTTCAGTAAAATCAAAGAACGAAATTGAAAATTATGGTAAATTTATTATTTATTATTTATTATTATTATCATTGTTTACAGATAAATATCAAGAAGTAACATTAGAGCGTTTGTTCTTCTATCCTCAAATGCAAACAATTCTGAAAGAACAACCAGCATCAATGATTCCAGATCTCGTATACACCGAGACAAATATCTGGATATTCAATATAATGGATCAAGCTTTATGGGATGTTAAGTTAAATCGAATATATATATAAACCCAAATATCCGTGTATTCTGGATTGCAGCTGTTGCGATTTCAGATACCAAAGATATGTGGAATGGTGCCTCATCAAATCTGTTTAAAATATTTGTAAATTTAAACTTTTTAGAAAATAAATGTTTTGGTTTGATTAGTAAAATTTTTAATAGTCTGATTTTAATAGTAGAAATCTTTTAAATAGTAAAAATATTAGTATTTGTTTGGTTTTAATAGTATTCATTTTTTTAAATAGTAATAATATTAGTGATTACAATAATACAGTAATAACAATAATAATTTGGCACATTAAAACATGTATAGAAATAATGGTTTTGTTTTCTTTACAACATATTCTATAAACAAAATTATAATTAGTTTTAAAATAGTTTAAAAAATGATGTCTGAAAAAGGTAAAATATAAAATTATTAATTAATTTTTGTTTATAATATTTAATAAACTTTTTGTTTGATAAACTCGAAGAAATAACCGGTGTAAAAATTAGAGATATGTTGACTCTAGTTGAAGCATTGGGTAAAGAAAATTCATGTTGTGATTCAGAATGTCAGAGTGATGATGATGAAGAAATTGATAATGATGAAGACACTGAAATTATTAATAATGAAGAAATTGTAAATGATGAAGATACTGAAATTATTAATAATGAAGATACTGAAATTATTATTGATGAAGATACTGAAATTATTATTCAAAGATTTTATTCATATACATAAAGAAATATATAAGAGGAGGGATACACAGAACTATACAGAACTCAAGACGGACTATATACTCATTGTCAAAGCCTTCGAAGATAAATTTATCATCGCTATGATAAAGTTTGGGCAAATTGAACAGAGATGAAAACTGATTGACTTGTACACATATTTCATTCATCTGCATCTATATCGGTGGGGAAACATCGACGTTTCGCCGGGCGATATGGTGGCGGGCTCATATGGATGTCGAAGTCTACTCGAGTGGAGGGTCCTGGCTCGTCAGGGAGAGGTAGGTGCCTGGGTACCCTGCCCGTTAGGATAGCAATTTCGCCAGTCCAGACCCAGCCGCTCTAGAGTACGACTTGCTTCCGGTATTTCATTCTCATCGTCCACCAAGTTGATGTGGATTGATCTGGCCGGAGAATGGAATGTGATTGTTGGTGCGTATAATACGTCCGAATCTACACCAGGGAATTCAAACTCTTGATATGGGTGCGGAAGATCGTGGATGTTATAGGTGGCACCGATCGGTTCCGTTGAACTGAGGAGATTTGTGGCCCTACGACGTTGTTCGCGACGGCGACGGTTGCGATTCGGTCGACGTCTGGCGGCTCCTGAGCGTGGTTCGGCCACGGGAGTTTGAGAAGATTCGGCGATCACTGGTGTCGGGGTTGAGAGGGTGACAGGAGGTGTCTCCAGGGAAAGATGCTGTGCCGGAATAATGTTCAGGTTCCGGGCCAAGACACTTCCGGGAATGCGAGCACCGAGTTCAGCTTCCGTGAAAATCTGTCGGAGCGTTGTTCCTTGCTCCTTTATTAGAATTCGCTGACCTCCGGACTCGATAATCAAATCGTCTCTCGCCCGAGACAGACGAGAGATTTTTTGGTACAATTTCTTGGCTGCATCCGGCGAAAGCCAAGTTCCTTTTACTTTCTGGTATTTTTTCTGAAGAGCTGCGTGTTCTTCTTCCAGTTGCTCTAATCGCTGTCGAGTAGCGATAATCGATGGGGACAACCGTGGGATCCTGGGTAGATTTGTAGGGCTGGTCATCTAAATGTGAAGAGTGACTAAAGATAGAATCATTTTCCTTCTCGGAGGAGCTTCTATACTTATCGGGTGAAAACAGAGTTGGAGTCAAAAGTTTAGTTTTATACATAATAATATTAATACGATAATATTGATGATATTAATGTGATAAGATTGTTAGAGAGAGGAAGACTTGGACAGCATTTATGGTACTAAAGTTGGTCATAGTTATTTTTCATTTATGATGGTTTTATCGTTGGTAATCCTACTTTAGTGGTGTAGTCAATAATTACTTTAAAAATCGCGGTGATTTTACTGATGACCGATAATAATAATGACGATAGTAATAATAATATTAATAATAATAATAATAATAATAATAATAATAATAATAATAATAATAATAATAATAACAATAATAATAATAATACTAGTAACAACAATGAGAACTATAATAATAATAATAATAAAAAAACAATATCGATGATAGTCACGATAATGATTTTAATAATACTGTAATAAAATATTTATAGTTAAGAGTGTCAAAATTATTAGTAATAATAGTAACATTGTTAATAATAATAATATTAATAATAATAAAAATAATGTTAGTACTAGTAGTAATCGACATATCGACGATGGTAATAATAATTATCCATGTTAATAATACTACTGGTAATGTAGTTGTTACTACCAATGAGACTGATGGTATTAATGCCAGTGAAGATACTCTGCATACGGGTAGTAGTCAGAGTGGAATATCAACGATTTCGAACGCCAGTAATAGTCGTGCTTATGGAAATCCGCGACCTGTGCTAACAGAGACAAAATGACGTAATCATTTGGATGACAAAGCTATCGCGATTAACTGCGGCAATTGGTAACGATTATGTCATCGATCGGTGGAAGAGAAAATATCCATAATACAATTCTAAAACCAGTCAGCACACTGAAATGAGTGGATTTATTATGGGCTATCATGAAATTGGGCGTTGTTAGTGACAATATTTTAGATCTCCCGTGGTCATCGATGGAATTTTATGGATCGATCAACAAATATATGATTTTTAGCTATCAAGTAACGTGATTCGATGTCATTAGGGAATCTTCCCTCTATCGGTCGGCTAAGTTATGACAGTAGGATTCGCCAGTATTTTGCTAGTTTACGCATGTTCAAAAATAGACCCGAGATGTCTAATTCTAAATTAAATGTCAAACTAGTAGTAGTTATCTATATTTAAAGGTCAGTTAATCGTGGTTCCGTCTCGTAACTCGTGGATATTTCAATCCATGGCCTTATCTAGTTGTAAATAATTGATCACGTGATCTCTAATCTTCGGGTCGATACTTCTATTATTCCGGAGATCGAATGCGACAAGATAGGCATCGTCGCCTTCAGAGCTTAACGGTTCAATGAAAACATCTCCATCTACTTTTCCAATTCGCGGATAAGAGTATTTGAATGTCTATATAGATGAAGTTAAAAACCCGTTATCGCGTACTATATCGATCGTTTCTCATCTATGAACCTAAATATGCGGATGAGTACCCATACGGTTATAAGCATGTGTAGCTATTAATGGTAATTAATATTTCTTTTCTGGAATTTGATAAATAAAAGTTCTGACACTTCCGTTGTTGTTAAATTTTTTACTGTTATTAATTGTTAGATTACTTTTCACTCGTACCTATCCCTTCTACCCGGTTATACTCATCGTATTTTTCGAGACAACCATAAAAATTTGTCCTATGAAATCGCTAAGCAACCTGTCCTAATTCCCCTACCTGTGGTCGAACTTCCCATAGTTTAAAATTCTGCTCATTCCGGCCACTTTTCAGTAGCCGCTACGAGGCGTTCAATGATGCACTGCGTGGAGGTCCTGTGCACATGGCCAGACCCTACTGCGTACGACCGAGGTTTCAATGGAACACAACCCACGAGCGCAACTAGGGAACTTAATCCACCAGCCGGCACGCGATCCGTCCCATTGATAGCTATTGACATACATGTAATAAATAAAGATTTTAAGGGGCCTCGTATATTATGAATATGATAAAGCATATAAAGTTAAAAATCGTAAGGCATTTAAACTTTTAGTAAAGCATATAAAATTACATAAACGAAAATTTTTATACAACAAAAAGGTCCTTACTCTCAAAAGTTTGTTGCGAATAGTTTGAATAAACGTGAAATTGTAAAAAGCATAAGTTAAAAATAATGAAATTTGCCACTGTATTTATACTATTTTCGTGCATGTGTGCGACCAATGAGCGATTTTTCGGGCTTTTTAATAATTTTAAACTATTTTTATTATTTTTTGTGCATTTTTCTCTATTTTTTGATATATAATTTATATTATAGTTAAATTTTATTTCTATTATTATTTCATTATAATATTATTTTTAGCCCTCGTTATTTGTTTTTCTGGTCACCACTTCTGCCTGTGTTTTTTCTAAACCTTATTTTGCAAGGTTTTGGTGATTTTAATTAATTGTTTTATTTTTGTTATATTTTATTTAATGTTTTACATTAATTTTTGATATCTTCTTGCGGTGCGTGCTTATATTCAGTGACTCGTTCCATTACTTTTATTTTAATTTTTGTTTAAGTTGTGGCTCTGAGCCCAACACTTTGGAATATAAAAAAGTTATTCTTTAATAATCTTCCCACGCTATGCAAATATATCTTTATCGTACCAGAGTTCTTAAACTCACCATACGACAAACTCGAGGATTAGAGTTACTAATTAGATACATTACATTTATTCGTTGCCTAATTTCCCGTGACCTTCAAATAACTGCCCAATTAAAATTTTGTTATCAGCTTCATCTTTCTTCATGAACTCAAGAAATGTCCAAATTGTTGCATGGTAAGATTTGATTTCACCATGAAAACGAGAAAACCACCCTTCAACGACATTATTCGTTCGTCGTCGTTTAGAAAGTATATTCATAACAACTACACGCAGTGTTCTTAAACCTTGGTTTTATTAAATCTATACAGGCTCTTCCAGGTTCCAGTTACATCCTCTCTAAGAATAAATGGTAAAGACATTAATGCAACAATCAACCCCTGAAAATCAGTGTTTTGTCTAATACGGTATCTCGCAGACTCAAACTATATTTAAATTCTATGAGTAATAAATTTTAGGTGTAACGTCTAGGTACCATTTTTCTATATATAAATTATTGCTTGCATTAATTTGTGGTGTAACCAATGGCAACCGTATAACATTAACCAATCAGTTGCGAGAGTTATATGGGAAATTTAGAGTGAAAAATTAGTGATTGCATTACGCAATCCTGTTATTGAGAAATTGCTTGTTTATATTTACGCTTTTAGACTAATAAAATAAATATAAAAATAATCAATAAAACCCCGGGAAAACTACAAAATGAGCGGTGCTAAAATTTCTGCCATTTTGCTGCTATCTGACAAAACAAAAGCGTGCTGCATATTATGCTCATCTAGAATTACGTTTTCCATCGGTAAACGCTCTGATATGAATCTCGTCCTGATGTCGTGGAAATACGATTCGGGGCACCAATGATCATTCCGGCCGTAATAAAAAAATATTTTCTTGTGGTTTTCTTTGATGATATCCCATTCGCACTCTTTGACTAGTTCCATTTCGGTCTGCCCCATGAAAAAGACCTGCTGTAACACGGCACTGGAAATCAAAATTGAAGTGGCCTTAATAGCGCCAGGATGAATCTCATTGCCCAAATACCATCGGATGATTTTCTGTTTCATTTGCTGCGGAGTGAAATTTACTAGAATTATTATTGAAATCCAAAGAAACCATTTAACAACTCGAAAATTCCAAGAACAAAATTTCCTCCCTTGTGGCGTTTCAGCCAACCGTTCGAATGTAGGAAAAAGCAAAAACACTTTAGAGACATTTTTGTTAATGTAAGGATTTTGTAAAAGTTTCAGGATTATATATGAACCGATAGAATGCCCAATAAGAATAAGTTTTTTCTCAGGTTGTATCAATTCCGTGACAAATTGTTCATGATGAATAATTTGATCAATTAGTGAATAATTTTTTTCTATTTGTTAGTTTAATTTACACTTTAAACATATAGCTTTTACCATGTAATGTATCTTCATGTCCTTTGTGGCAATTGACGGAAATATCACATTTCATATGCTTTGATTTCAGTTCAGATTCCAGTTTATCCACAAATTCATTATAATATTCTTTGATTCCCGGATTGCCTGTAACTTAAAAATAAAAGAACAATAAATAAATAAAATGAAACCTGGTATAACTGCAATATTTAATTTAGAATGAATTTCCTAAAACCATATTTTAAATACAATTTTTATAGATGAAATATAAAATATTATTCAATGCAAATAAATTAATTTTTACCATTGATATAATAATATCTCACAATAATATTATTTCGAAAACAAATAATATTTTGTACAAATTTTAAAGTAAACTATCCTAAAGGCATTATTAAAACACAGTTATCAAAGTTTTAAATTATTGTCATAGTTTAATAAAAATTAATAAAAGTTAAATTCTAATTAAGGTAAAATCAAAATATTAATTTATATACTGATAATTGTCAGTAGAAATAATTATAATTAATATATATTTTAGACAAAAATTTTGTAAAATCTAAAAAAAAATATATTTTTTAAAAAAATGTTTGAATTTTAAGACTTCTAGAAAATGTTGGGCCAGAACACAAACGGCCTTGAAAATTGTTTAAATATATCAGTAATACAGCACGAAAACCCAGCACCAAGATAACTTAAAATACAACATACAACATCAACTAAACACTCTAAAATTTGAGAGAATATAAATAAATATAAAATCAAAAAACATAAAAATAAAATAAAATAAATACAAAATGCATCAAGAACCGCACGAAATTTACATAAAAAATAACATAATGGTGGGTTACAGGGTTTCGTTATTTGTTTAAATTGTCCGTGGTTGCCCCAGTAACGCCATACAAAATGTTTCTAGCTACCACTCGGCACCCGTTGCTAGGCAACGTTGGAAATGTGTTCGAGTGGGTGGAACGATGGTTTGAGAACGTAGTACGAGTATTCATGATGAGGATTGTATGTAAATCGTAACTTGGAATTAAAATAACCGTGAATACAACTTATTTATTCAAATCAGCAATGAAAAAATATATAACATTCATGAGCTAATGTGATGGGCTTGGTGGTCGTGCTACTCGGCGTCGGGCACGCTCCTTGCGTCCTGGCCGACGATTGCTTGATGGAGTGGCGGACTGGTTCGTAGATTGAGTTACATTATTGTGGGGATCTCTATACGGCATCTGTGACGGGGCGAAGACAAGTGGGTACGTTACCGCTTCTCCCTCACGACAGACTACTAGGGCGACCTCTAATCCCCTGATTTGTGTGCGCAAGTTCTGATTGAGCTGTCGCTCCTCCGTCCAGCCCTTTTGAGCTGCCGTGAGCCTGAGATAGAGGGCCTTCGTCCTTTTTGGGTCCGACCAGGTTGCCTTGATTTGCTGCACCTCCCGAGTTATTTGAACTATTTGGTTAAGGAGATTTGCATTTGCACTCCTAGCGTGATCCAATTCGGTTTGTGGAAATTGGATAGTTGCCATTGCTGTAATAAACAAAAATCTTTAAATTTCTTTATGGACTCAGATAAATGAAAAAAAAACTGATTAATACAAACATAATCTTTTGCATAAATCCATCTTTTATAAAAAGAATTAAGACAAACGACATTAAAATCTTTTAAAATTCAACCACATTCATAACACAAATTATCGTTTATGCCCTTTGTCCGAGGAATCAGGGTTCTTCGAAGAATTGTTTTTTAAGCCCTTCCTCTGAGGAGAAACCTGGAATGGCCGTCGGGTATCGCGGGCCGGTCGAGGTGGATGAGTCTCCTCTTCGAAATTTGCGAGGTACATCCGGGCTTTGACTACGTTTAGGTCCACTTGCTCCTGCACCCTCTCCCATTGAGCGAGGAGGTTCCGCGCGTGGTCGCGGATTTCTTCGGCAGGGTATTGCTGCTCGTTTGGCCAACAAGGATCTTTTTCCAGACCCAATATCGGCCAAGTGGTTGGATATGGCCTTTTAGATTGAGGCTCCTCGATGATTGCTGTTGTCAGTTGTACTCTCTTCTGACGCTGTTCGTCGGCTGCATGGGTGGAGATCCAGTTGAGCGGCATGGTTGCTCCTGAAATATCATTATAGTTAGATAGTTGGATATGAAGGAATAAAAGGTTAATCTATCTAAATCGTCCGCATGATTTAATAATCGGTTACTTAGGGTTCGCGGAAAATAAAGGTTTGATTATCACTTCGTTATACGAGAGATATTAGTTGCTTTAGAAATGTTATAATAAATTCATTTGGGGTTTATGTAAAATAATTCCTAATGTAAAAGCTGCTGAGGGGAAATACTTATAGAATTCGTGAAACGGGAATAATTGTTACTAGTTATTCAAGAAAAAATCATCGCAACCGCGGATCAAAATCTTTATCCAATAACAGTGATTTTCCTATGATAATTTATACCCTGAAATCTACGCGGTATTTACTCATTTTACTTCGATGTTAATATTTGGGTTAATGGATTAAACGATCAACGTAATATTGCAATTTACAATCTCAAAATCAAAATCTTGTTAAATCTAATTAAATCTTTAATTATTAAAGCATATCTCAAACTACGAAAATACGACTGTTCATCTATAAAATTTACGATGTAAATTCATTCAGGTAATTATTCTAGTTCATGATCCTCCTATATTTCTTTTATAATTGTTATAATAGTTTTAAAGTAATACGACACGTCGTTATTACGACTAGTTGATTTATGGAAACTTAAAGTTTTAACATAAGTTTATTTATAATCTAAAGGTTTTGTATTTAATATGGTAGGGTACCATTATTAATTAGCTAATTTTTATTCAAGGACTAATTTATGGGTGACAACTATAATGGTCATTAATTAAAAGTCTATGACATTATGAAAACTAAATTAATGAAGGGAATTTAAGCAATATTACCTTGCAAGTTCGAATCCTTTGATAAGTTCCCTATGGCTGTATAATCCATGTTATAAGAATAATTTTTGCAATCGATAATGACTTGGTTGGATTTTCGATGCGTATATTTCCGTTATAATGTAATGGTGAATAGATTTATTTATTTTAAATCAAATCTATGTGATCAGAACGATTTCCGGTTTGTCGATTTTCAGGTTGGATTGTTTGATTTTATTTATTGATAGTTAATTTTCTAATTTTAGTACGTTAGCCAATTTTATGAGATTCTCAACAGTTGGAAATGAGCGGGCGATATTAAATTCGGGTAAGTTCATATTCCGTGTTTGTATTATTTACAGTTTATTTTAGAAAATTACAGGGTTCGGGTCGAATTTGGCGTAGGAAAATTTGACGAAAATTCGGTTTTATTACTATGCTGAATCGGTATTAGTGTTAGTATGTTATTATTTTAACTACTTCATATAATTTTTGTCAACGTTTAGGAAATACTTGGAAACTCTACTGAGGATTTTGGAGTAGGATCTTTCTTAAAAAAAAACTTTTGCGATCGAATACATTGGAATTTTATAACGTGTATATTAGTGGATTTTGCAAGGAACAACTATTCCTCGTCTACTACAAGGGTATTGGAAATGCGCTTTTGGAGTTATTTTAATTCGATGTCGGTGGTAAGCCTGTTCTTGCAGTTTTTCAGATTTTTGTAATATTAATGTAAATTGATGGCCGTTTTCTTGTTACTTAATTTGATTTATACAATATTAATATACATTTATAGTCTCCTGTTTTGATTTTTTATCGATCTTGTAGGGCAATAGTCGTATTAAATCTCGGGTTTAGTGTCATCTTTAGGGTCTTTATCGGTAGTTTATGCTATAGCGATTTTTAATTAAACATTACAGTCAAATTAAATTTATTAAGTACATGTATGTCACAAATTTTAATTTTATTTCATAATGCCAAATCAATTTATTTATATCAACGATTTCAAGTTAATTTATTCCCGTACCCTTTCCCTTTAATAAGCCTTAGACCCATTTTATGTTTATATTACAGTTAATGAGTGCCCACTGGACTACTCGGTGTGATGATTTTGAGACGTGTGTAAAATAATTTAGGTCGATTTTACAGAAATGAGAAACGAGGAAGCAGCCAAAAGGACTTCTTCCTTATTTCTCGTTTCTTCTATACGGGGTAATATTGACGTTACGACCCCTGCGTTCCGCACGCTGGGTCTTCACGGACACAGATCATTGGCGATTTTCCACGCTCTTACACGAGTCTGAGTTATGTGTTGATTTTACTGACTTGCGATAGGTATTGGCTGTGGGCCGGAAAAATTTCGACAGATTAATTTTATTAAATGCATAAAACAATTTAAACATTATAAATATTTATTGAAGTATATTAAAAGTAAAATACAAAGTTACCATATCCATTCCAATAAACTTTTCATAAAAATACCTCTCCCCCCACGCCGACGTCCAAGCAGAGCTCTACCGAGGTTGCAAGGATGTGACGTGGAGAGAGAGTTCCAAATAAAACTACTTCTCACCTAAAAATAAAAGGCTTCACGATAGGTTTTCAAACAAAATTCAAAATGATTTTTGATTCAAAAATGGTGAAAATTGGTTTGTTTTTATGTGAAAATGAATCGGTATTTATACCTATTTTCTGTCCCTAACCTCGCATGTTAATTTTGATGTAGTAAAACAAAATTCGACCTTGTTATTTTCTAGTGTATTCTATTCTTTATTTTTATTATTTTTTTAATTTATTTTAATAATTTTTTATTTAGAATTTTTATTGAATTATTTCTAATTCAGATTTTTTGATTTAAGTTTCATTTTCATGAACTTTTATTGATTTATTAATTCTCGGTCGAATTTGTTGGGTTTTCATGTTATATTTGTATTTGTATCGTGCGAATCTTGTTGCATTTTGTTATTATTTTATTTTATTTTTATGTTTATTATTTTATATTTAATTCTCTTTTTTCTCATATTTGATAGGGTTTAATTGATGTTTTAATAGGTTTATTTTAAATTTGCATGTTATGTTTGCATGTATGTTACAGATCCATTTAAACATTTTCCAAGGCCGTTTGTGTTCTGGCCCAACAATAATAACAAGAAAATTTTGACCGAAAAACGACAAGTTATAGAAAAGTAAAAATTAATGAATTAAATGAGTTAAAATAAAATATTTTTGGTTGAATAAATCTATTTAGAAATTTAAGAAATAAATTGCCAATTTAAATTACGAAAATAATAAAAATTTAATTTAGATAACACAAATAATTTCAAGGTCAAATTTTGTTTTATCGCAATAAAAATAACACGCAAGGTTAAGGTCAAATTATAGGTATATATATACTGATGTGTTTTTCACAAATTTTCAGACAAAATTGACAGTCAAACTTTACAGAGAGACAAATTAACAGACTGTGTGCAGACAGTGAGACAATTGGCAGATTGTGCGTAAATGACAAAACTGTATGCAGAGAGACAAATTTAATTCTATTGTTAGTTGCAGATCATCAGACTGATTTTAATATGCAGATGTCAATTTGTGGTCTTGCTTTTCAGTAGTATTTTCCAATTGCTTGTAGTTATGAAATTTTATGCTGAAAATATGAAATGAAGAATCTTAATGAATATACGTTTATGCATCTAAGCTTTTATCCAACTTATATGGTAAAATTTATTTATTTATTTTTGGCCCACAGCCAAAACATATTGCAAGGCAGTAAAATCATACACCCCTATCGAACTGTGTAAGTGCGGTTCATCCGCCAACAGCTCGTGCCCGTGATATACCTCGCCGTGAGTAACGAAGGGCTCGAACGTCAAATCACTGAACTAAATAGCAAAAAAGAGTAGCTTGAGAGTGGGTCTTTTGACTCAATTTTCTTGCACTCAATTTCGATAAAATCGACATAAAATTTGAAACAACAATCGGCTCAAAATCACTAACACCGAGTATTCAAGTGGACACTCATTAAATCTAATATGAACATAAATAGATCATAAGTACAAAGAGAGGGAAAGGGTAGCGTGGAAAATTGTGAGATCGTTTCAACAGTTAAAATGAATAGCCATCGGAAAAAGATTAATCTAAACGACCAAAATCATGAAAAGAAATATTTTAAAAAATAGGTAAGAACTAAAAAATTTATGTTGAGTTGAGACGAAAAATATGGGCAAATTTTCGCAAATAGTTAAATAATAATAATAATAATAATAATAATAATAATAATAATAATAATAATAATAATAATAATAATAATAATAATAATAATAATAATAGTAATAATAATAATAATAATAAAATAATAATAATAATAATAATAATAATAATAATAATAATAACTATAATGGTAATGATGTTGGTGTACTCTGAAAACGTTAATAATAAATGACTCAAAACCTGCGCTAAAAATACCTGCCTCTCCTACTCTAGGGTTAATTTCCCTCGCACGCCACACAATTTACAAACTACCATCGTACATCCATGGTTGGAACCATGTTGGTAATGTATACGACAGCCGAATGTCATTCGAGCAGGTGAGCATCGTAACTAATACTAATCTTCGAATAACCTTCGTTTCCGGTTCAAAGCGGCCGCTAGAAGGTCGTACGCATTTTGTTATGATGCCATGATTTGTAAATATACCTAATTCCTTGAGTTTAGAGCTTACAATACCGGAGTAAATTCTGAATTTTGTAATATCCGGATACCGGTATTAAAACCGGTATTATAAATGAAAAATTTGAAGTCATATTACTGTTTAAATCAGACATTATAACGACTTATTAACAAATATTCATGAAATCTAATAAATATTATTCTAATATGAGTATATATTCTTTATTTTTTTAAATAGATGGTAGAAATAAATGGGTACAAAAAACGAAGAAAGTTTATTAATTATATATTAAATTTATGTTAAATATGCATGTAATAGGCCCGCGTGGCATTATTTAATTAAAGAAGCAAAAAAACATTAATTGAAAGTAGTTATGAAATTATTTATTGATAACTTGCATTTTTTTATTAAAATATGCTCTCAAAAAACATAAACAATCAATAGATTCATCATCAAGCGAGGATCAAATTTTCGTGCAAATATAACCAGCTGCTGAAAATGCTCTTTCTGATTCTACACTAGTCGGCACTATTGTCATTAAAAAATCATACACATTTTGTAAATATATTCCTTTGGTTCCCGTCTTTTCAAAAAATGTAATTTCATCTTCAATTTTTTGTTCTAAACTCTGAACTTTTTAACAAGCAAGCGAAGGCGAAGTATTTAATGTTTCTTATATTGCTGTATGTAGTTGTTTTTTCAAAGTTTTTATGCTTACCATATTATAATCTAACGCCGTTTCACTACTTACTTTACAAGAAATTGGAAGGGATGTTTCTTGCACAACTTCCATATCTTCTGTATCTTCAGGATTTTCATGTGTGAGTCGTTTTGTTAAGCTCACAATTTTTTTTATGATTGTAAATTTAGATACGCGTTTAAATACTTCTCCAACGTCTTGTACTCCCTTTTGCAGATACTGAAGTATTTGTGAAAACTCCGTTCGTCGTAGTAAAATTCGAGATTTCAATGCTTCTAATAATTCTAATGCAATTGCAGAATTTTGCTGCGAAAGAGTGTCTAGCATAAATGTTAAAGAAGTGTCAGCCGTCAAAAGATTTGCATCTTTCCGGCATAGTGCGTCTACAGTTAATTTTACGGGAGTAAGAGCCGCAATAATTGAAGACAATAAATTAAATTCTTTGTAAGAAAAATGAATATCAGAACTAATGTCAATAAATAGCTTTTTGAATACAAAATTTAATATCTTCAAATTTTTATGACATAGATAACATGCTGTTCCATCTTGTTTTGCAATCTAATTTTAGAGCAGATTCTTTGCCTAGTTGTTCTTTTACATACTTTTGTAAATGTTTATCGTTTTTAGAAGGTGAATATTTGAATGTTTTTACGACATTCCGAATTTTTGAGACTAGAGATGATATGTCAACATGTCTAATATTAATTTGATTTTTAGTAATACTAGCATATTCCTCTATAATGATTCCATTATCATTTTCTTCGTCGATATCGTTGTCATTGTTATCACAGCTAATAATATCATCATCACCATTAATTTGCTTCACAAAATCAACATCCTCACTCAAGTTCGTGGGTAACTTATACAAAACATCGGCAATCGCTAAATTTATGCAATGTGCCATACATTTTTGATGCTCAGCCTCAATAGTTTTTCCTAGTTTTACCATAATTGATGCACCATCAGTAGTTACTCCAACTATATCTTTAGATATATCTAAATTAAAATCCCTTATTTTTTTTCTACGAGGGATAAACATTTTTCGGCTGGAACGGATCCATAAGCGTGCACTAATCCGATATTCCACATCGTTCCTCCAACAGAATGTACATTGATATTTATATAGCGCCGATTACGAATAGACGTCCATTCGTCAAACGTGATACTGAAACGTTTCCCCTCGGATTTCAATTTAGAAATTTCTTGCACTGTAGACTGTTTAATAATTTTAATATATTCAAGTACCATATTTCAAATACTGACTGCTGATTTCGGTATATTTTTAAATACTATTGCCTTTAAACCTACTCTTATGTCATGCGATTTTATAAAAATATTAAAAGACAAACCATCTCAAGCCGTCATTCTGGCCAGCACTTCATGATTCTACATCATTAGTAAATTCACATTTCTTTTTAAGATTTAGTCCATGTATTGTTTTTAAGTGAGTATGAAGGCCACTTGTGGATCCTCCTGTGCACTTTATTTCTTTTTCCGCACTTTTTACATTTAGCGACCTGTCCTTTTTTTCAACTAAAAAATAATTCCAAACCGAAGCTTCGTCCTGTCCCTTTCGATGCTCAGTAAATGTATTCATTTTTTTAGGGGTGATAACAATTTATTTTTATCAATATTAATATTTAAAATATTACAATTCAACATACATAATGTAAATATATAGTAACTTATCGAATAATAAATATAGATTAATCAGTATTTAAATACGTTATGCTATTTTTAATTATTAGAAAAAAAGGAGAAAATATAAAATACAACCTTTATTGCAAATATTAAAGCTAATTTGTAAATTTATAGGATCTTAATCCGACTATTTTATATTTTCTTATTTTAACATATCATTTATTTGTCTAAACAGGACTCTTCCCTGGACATAAAGATAAACCATAAAAATCAGCTTAATATGCCCAGCAGCGCTATTACACGATGTTGACATAATCGGCTCAGTATGTGTAATAAATGTACCCTATGTAGATTTTAATCCGACAGAATGTTTTGTTTTCTTCCAAGAAAATTTTATTGTAAATTTTTGTGATCATTTTCCAATATAAAATAAAGCGCATGAATACCCATTTTATCAACTGTTATAATACCGAAATACCGGCATTTCTACGCTGATACCGGTTTTCAATCCCGGCCAGAAAATTGTCCGGGATTCCGGTATTCGAGATCCCGGTATTGGAAGCCCTACTTGAGTTTAAGTAGGAGGGGGTATCGAGCATCTACGATACAAATTTCCCGATGAATTTTAATTACTAATATTAGGATGATAACGGAATTTAACCACTAATTTTTTATGGTTCCAGTCATTACTACTATGAGATGGGTTACATATTAATCTACTCTATGCTACAACTATGTTTTACAAAACTTTTATGATATATAAATACTCTAAATTCGAAACTGTTGCCGCTTTACTCACACAACTAGTTAGTACTTTATTATGCATCCGGGTTAATATTAATTAATGTAAAAATAAGTTAGTAAGATAAATAAATACATGATTCGAAAAATTTTAATTAGCATTAAATTTGTAAAAATAATTTGACATACAATATATATTTTAAAGACGAAAATACAATAAAGTAAAGATTAATAGAAAACATAGGATCGTAATGTCTAGAGGAAAGTTCAATGCATAAAGAACTAGAATCGTGGCAACCACGATTAGAAGAAGAGCGAATCAATCGTCCCGTCGATGTCTACTGGTAGACGACGATGTTTGGGACACCTCACAGGCGAATTTGGAGCTGATCGCGTCGGTTCCTCTTGTGGCGAGATTTTTGGTTCTACCACTGACAATATGACTGGGGAAGAGTGAGTACTTGTCTTCTCCGTTTCGATTGGTGTGGGGATTGAGCATCGCAGAGATGCTAATTCGGGTGGGGGACTCGAGTCCCGTCAGGTTGATAATAATTTGAGTTGAGGAGGGGTGCCGAAAGAAAGGTTGCACCGGCGCATATATCACTTCCCAGTTTGAGGTGCGCCTGTCCTCCTCCATGAACGTATCTGGGAGCTCGGCCACTTCCGCTGATCCCTCCTGCTGCAGCTTGGCTTCTAATAGGGCGGTAGACCGAACAATGTAGACATTTAGAAAGTAAGTATACGATAGTCTGATTTTTGTAGATTATGTGGATGGGTTATGAAATTACCTTCGTGAACTTCGGCTTGAATAGAAAGTGTCTCAGAATACTTTCAAGAATTTAGAAGCTGAATATGATTGGTATGAGGCAACTGGAAAAGAAACGTGCTATAATAGATTATATTTATTTAAATTTCCTTGTTATAATATAATTTTGAAGAAGCATTTATGCATGCACTTCAAATTACTTAAATAAATTTACATCTTATCGACCAACTATTATACGTGCCAGAGCGTATCTATTCCCATTTCAGTGATGATTTAATGTTAACTTTTTGCTACCTTACCCTGAACCCGTAATTTATGATAGGATATTGTTCAAGATAAAAATTGATAATAATAAAATGGTAGTTAGGTGCGGCGGAAAGCGGTTTTGTATCGGTTTTGATTACATTACGTAAATTAATTCTTCAGAAATTAACACACTTTATAGAGTTGTATCTAGTAAACATCAATACAAGAAAACTATTATTATGGTAACTAATTTATAAAAATCTTCGAATATGGATACTAGCAAACAAAACAACTTACAAATTCTTGAAATAATTTTGTCATTAAAAATCCACATTCAACGAAGTCGGAAATGCCAAATTTTATAAATAAATTTCTGCTTTATTAATTACTAAATCCAAGCATCTGAACTCCGAAATGGTTTTATTGTGGGCGTCATCTTTGCAAGCCGACTCTAGTTATTTAGTAGCGCTCACCTTTTCGCGGCTTGTAGATGAGTTTGAATAGTGATTATTAGCTTCACAGACGTTTTAGATCGTGAGTAAGAAAGAAAAACGATAAAATGGATTTTTATTTGATAATTTTAACTATTGGTCGGGTTCCACGCTGAGTAGTTAGTTTAGTTCATATGTTGAAATCGCCTCTATTTTTCTCCTTGTTGGAACTTGCCGAAAAAGGTATGGGATTCTCAGTCTACCTTTCTATTGTGAAACCTGCCTCTATAGTTCTCAATGGTCATGTTTATTGTCTGATACTTTCCGGTGCTCGAAGAATTTCTTCGCATCACTCAATTTTTAAATCATCATAATACCAGTACCCTATCTCTACTGCCCAGTTGTGTTACAATCGAGAAGTTTTTTGTAAAAATATACTTAATGATCGACTAGCGATCACACCTAATGCTCCTTAACTAATGGCGCTCTTCCAGTTATTTTAGTTTTTCTGCTCGTCTCGGCCGACGTTTCCATCAACTGTTAGGAGTGGTAAAACGGTGCCCTGCGGGTAGAGTCTTGAGTCTTACGACCAGACCTCGCAGCGAACGACCGAGTTTTCAAGAGTGCCCGGCCAGCAATCACAACAAACGAAAGTTAACTCGTCAGCCGGATCATCGACCTACCCTCTCGATGTCTATTACAATACATAGTTATATATATATATATATATATATATATATATATATATATATATATATATATATATATATATATATATAATATATATATATATATATATATATATATATATATATATAATTATCGGGACCTCCACCTAATTAATAAATAAATAACGCATTAATATCAAAAATTTAAAATTACGAACATCTAAATTATATTAAAAGCGAAGAAAAACTTTACAAGTCATAATAACATACATTAATCCTTACTTTGATCAGAAATAGAAATTGAAGTTCAAAGTGTAAAGTTGTAAAAATTTAGTTTTGTTTTTGTAAAGTTAAGTTAATAATAGTGAATTTGGTTACTGTTTATATAGTATTTTCGTACATGTGTGCGACCAATAGGCGATTTTTCGAAATTTTAAAGGCTTTTTATTATTTTTGTTAATTTAAAATTATTTTTATAATTTTTTATATTTTTCTTTATTTTTGATATATTAATTTTATGTTATTGAACTGTATTTTTTATTATTATTTTCTATATTCTTTTTAGCCCTTAACATTGTTAGGCTATAAGCCATTATTTAAACAAAATAATATGACTATCTAAAGTCATGTTAGAAATTATCAAAATGGCTGCTATAACATAAGCATACACCGCAAGCAGAAAAAAACACCAATTAAAACAAATTAAAAAAATAACATAATTAATTAAAAACAAATAACTAATAAACTTCGCATACAAATGCATATAGAAAAATAAAGTAAAACACAAAACCGCCTATAACCTTGTAAAATAAGGTTTAGAAAATACACAGGCAGAAGTGGCGACCAGAATAAAAATAACAATCAGCAGAAATAAAAATGTAAATTTAATGAAATTAATATTAAAAAATCAAGAAAAATAAATAGAAAAAGAGAAAAATATTAAAATAAAAAAAAGCCATTAAAAAACCCGAAAAATGGCCAAAAAGATTTAAAATTCGCTGATTAGTCGCACACAGGCACAAGAACACTATAAATACAGTACCCATTTTCATAACTTTAACTTTAAAAAAAACTTTAACTTTTAAAAAAAATTCAAAAATTTTCAAATTTTGTTTGAAAATTGAACTCTTAAATTGTTAGTTTTGTTGATATAATAAATGTTTTTATGTTAATGATTTTTTTATTTTATTAAATTTTATCATGGATGGCCGCGATAATTTTTAGTATCCGCGACAGGTCCCTCTAAATTCAATTTATATATATTTATATTTATTTGTGGAAAATGGTGAAGTAGCATTCAATTCCGGCAGTTAAATTTGCAGGACGTTGATGTGTTACTTTATCACTGACTACCCTTCGGTGTCTGCTTAGTCTGGTCAGGCCTTGTTTGCACTGATCACGGGGTAGGACACCGTTGGAATTCACCGTGGCGGCCATTGCAAGTTGGTCGGAGCGGTAAGAGGGGAAAATGCGGGAATATCGCCATAGTTAAGGGGGTAACATTTATATAAATGTTTAGGTAGCACTGTATTTTTGAAACTCCTGTCATATAGCGACATAATGAGGGAACCGACTTGGGTTAGTAGACGATAGTAATCATTTATACAAGTGTTAGGGTATCACGAAAAAGAAAAGTAAAATCGATAAAACACGAAAATGATAAAAGTGCAGTATTAATTAAAAAATTTATAAAAATTCGAAAGTAATATTGTTCGGGGGAAATTGGTATGGTTGAACGCCAAATTGAGAGACGAGTCCAGAAATAATAATAAAAATTTAGTGAGGAGTCCTTAGAAAATAATATAAGATAAAAAAAAGAAATTAATTAAGAAAAATTAATTATTAATGGGAAGCCTGAGTCAACGGGAAGCCCTAGGCAATGGGAAACCCGAGAGATGTGGAAAAGCCGAGAGATGAGGAAAACCCGGCGCATAGACGGAATAATATAGAAGGGTAAATTAGCCTAAACAACATTAAATGGGCGCCACTGAGTTACGGAGAGGTAATTATTTCGTAATTAGTAATTTGGTAATGGACCAAACGTTGTTGACAAATGTCGGTCTGGAAAGTAATTATTATTAATAATTTGATAATGCAGAAAATGTTGTTGACAATCGTCGGAAAACAGTCTGAGCAGGAGTATAAAAGAAAGAGGGAAAAATACGAAATGCAGTCATCATTAACCAGATACGAAAGACAGTCATTATTACCCGATACAAAAGACACATTATTAACCAGACAAGAAGAGCAGATATTATTGACTAGAGTGAATCGACGTGAACGAGCAGGAACTAGGTTAGTAGAGGAATCCAAAGCCAAGTAAAAAGTCAAAATTATCTATCAGAAAGGGTGGTTCTCCCTTGGACAACCTACCCTAAGATAATCAGAGTCATACAGTGGTTAAAAGGTGCAAATCAATTAGTGAAATTGTGATTACAAACATTGAAATAAAACGGATTGATCTGTCATTGTGATAAAGTGCAAATAAAATTATTCTGTGTTGGGTTTGCTTATTTGAATGAAAAAGGACACGAGGAGTCAGAGGGAACCGACTTTCAATAATAATAACCCAACACAAGTATAATTTGAATTTTTCTTTTAAAATATTAAAAATAAAAAATTTTAACTCTTGAAATCATTTTAACCAGCTAAACGCGATCAGAGCATCAGTACTTTACCTTTTCTACCCGCGCTAACTGACAACCACTATAATACTGCACCCCAAATACGGAAACCACTACAACACTTTATTATGACTATTTTTTATAGCAATCCCTAGATCAGTAAAATTTACCATATTATTATTAGGTGTAAGGACAACTTACTGAGTATATCACGGAAAACGATCATTTTAATGTCGATAAAAATAGTAACTTTAATAGTAAAATATTAACTATTATATTTATTGCCCGGTACACCAAGCCAATCCAACTGAGGACCCGAGATCGAGATGCGTGAGACAATCCCAACCTTGATTTGTAAGATTTCTAAAAACGACTTAAGGAATTGAAAAGTTAATGGAAGAAGTAAGCGAAATGTGGAAAGAGAAAATACACAATGAAACAAATGAAAGAATGAAAATTATGTACGCTGAGAGTGTAGAAGAGCAAATCAAAAAAGCTAAGGATAGATATTTTGGAAATGCAAGATTCATCTCAGAATTATATCTTGCAAATGTATTACCGGAAAATATTATGTTGCATATTATTAAAAGTCTGTTGATTGAATTAGAATTGCCAGTAAAATAATGGTAGTTGTAGCAAAGTCAATAGAGTATCATTGTCGAAAAGATATGCGAAAAAGAAATTGGGAACTAAGACAAATTCAGCTTTTGACAAGTATTGTCCCCAAGACATTGAAAGATCTCTAAAATAAAATTAGAAATCATTTTTTGCTGCTTAATAAATGTTCTTGTTATTTTCATGTGTAATTTTGCTGTTTAATATATATGCTTATTATTTTCATGTGTTTTGATTTAATTATTTTACTTGATAATTTTTGTGTTTAAATTTAAGAATTAATAATAATTACTTTAGTTTTATTAATAAATATAATTTAATTTTTAAGTTTTATATATTTCATAAATAATTTAAGGTAGATTTACTGATAAAGCATTAAATTGACTTGTTTAATTTTCAAGTTTGTATGATGCTTTAGTTGTATATATTTCATAAATAATTTAAGGTATATCATAATAAATTTTACACCTCTATCGATACTTTTTGTTGTGACGCTTTTAACAATTTTAGTCTTAGCTTGTATCTATATTCGTATCAATTCGTTGGTTATTTCGTCTATTGCCTTTGTTAAACATCATAAATTTTTTTAAAACTGTTGATTGGCTTTGTTGGTGTGTTCATTGTCTTTTTATATCGAGTTTTACTTAGTGATTAATCTGTTGAGGTCGCAATGTCTCTTTCTTAAACCACTGTTGGTTTGGATTTGATCGTGCGGCATTTTTAATGTGCCACCTATTCATAGCAATTCAATACTGTTTTATTTTGTCTCTTCAATCGGTTCCTTTGACATCACTGGTTGCAAACTATTGTTACGTTGAGTCTAATCTCCCGTCCTATTTAGGCTTGACAATTCATTATATGTCATTGTCCTAAAGCTAGTTAATGCGAAAAAGCTATTATAACCATTGATTTAGTTTTTAAATTTTAAATTCAAATTTATCGATTTTTTTCATTATTATTAAAATTTTAATATTGAAAAATTTTAAGTTTTAATAAAAATTTTGGATCAAACCCGAAATTTCCCCCTGGGGTTTGATAAAAAAATTAATTTAATTTAATAATTATTAAAAAAATCTTTATTTTATAACCGTTCAAGATCAGCAGAATCGCTTCTTCCGATACTCCTCGAAAAAATACACCCAGAAAGTATTGTTCGCACCGATATGTGGCGAGCGTATTTCAATCTAAATCGACTTTTTGATACAATAGATACAATCCAAACCAAATTACTGCCTAAGCAAACAATTAGAGGAAGAGTAAACATTCAAGGTCGTTAAACGGCCGACCAATTCTAATCAGACATATAGTTAATTTGAAGGAAATTCATATTAGCCCAAAACAAACAAGGAACTAGTATTTCGGAAAAAACGTATTTATATCGCTCCTATCGAAGACAACGATTGTGTGGAATTTTATCGAGAAAAGTTTACAGACAATCATTTGTGGATTTTATGGGAAGAAATTAAAGTTGGAAAAATTATTGGAGTTAGGATACTGATTATCCATAAGATTTGGATTGGCATTCCAAACAGAAATTGAGCGAAGTGGGAAGACTTTCAAAGGAACTCCCAGGACAATTCGAAGAGGATACATCGTTATCCTGATTTGTGGTAAATTTTTGTGTTATTATTATAAAGATATTAAAGAAAAGCGGATTCTTCAATCCGGTTTAATAAATAATTAAATTAATTTTAAAATTGAAAATACCAAAAGCAGTTGACAGCTTTCGTGGTATTTGAGGTGCCTCAAAATCAAACTTACTTACCCTGTGTTCTTAGGATAAGTCTTTGCGTCGGCATACTGACCATCGACTTCTTGCGGGCCATTTGGCAGGGATCATTTGATCTAGATTTCTTTCAGAAACTTTTAATTTTGTACACATTTTTGTTTGTCAATTTTGTCATAACGCCAATTAAATTTTATAAGAAATTAATTGACTTTGTCTTATTTATTTACATAGGACCACAACCGACCTTTTTATATTTTGTATATTAGTTTATTTTTAATAATAATTTTATTGATTTGGAGTCAGATAACGAACTGTGTTAAGATCGTAGCCCCACTTTTTGATCTTAACATTTTAATGCTTTAGTTTGACAATGAATTCGTTTATTTTAATTTTGCATCATTAAAATAAATAAATACATTTCAAACTAATTTAATAATTTGTATTAAAATTTAATATTTTTATAATTTTAAAATATATTTTTTATTAATAAATTACTAATTGATTAATTATTTAATAAAGTACTGTTTGTACAAAAACCTAAATTTTATATAAAATTAAAGTTTGATATTATATTTTTATTAATGTGTTTATATTCATTTTCAATTATTATTCATTTTTACTCATTTGAATTAAGTGCAAATGACTTTTTCAGGAAAATTGCTTTTTTTATCTTTGTAACATTAATTAAAATGTAAACTTTTAATTTTTAATATTAAAATCAGTTAAATAATTTTCAATCAAAATCTACTTTAAATTTACTTTACAGAATATAACAGAAAATCAAAATACTACATTATTTTTTGACAGTTATTTTAAGTGTTTCAATTAAGAAATAATAATTAAAATAAATTACATTATTATTTAATCAATTATCTCTATTTTTCTAAAATCAACAAAAATAAAACTTTGGGTATTTTGCCTTCTATTAGGTTTTTTTGAATATATTTAAGAATAAAACAAAATTCTTTTTATCTTTAAAATGCTTTAATATAAACTTTGTATTAATCGTGAATAAAGTGAAATGTTCATTTCAAATTATCATTATTTGTACTACCTTTAAATGCTTTCTTTAAGTAGCAACAGTAGTTATGTTTTTAAATTACCAATCAAATCAATACAAAAGCTATATAATAACAAACATACTTCAATTTAAATAAATATATAAAAATTATTTGCTTTTAAAAAATTTCAAAACAAATATGAGTAACTTTAATAAAAAATCAAATTTTAGATAAACCCATTCGCAATCAATTCAATAATAAACCAGAAACCAAACGTACCAAACTACTTCACTGATGAAGAAGGGATACCTCAAAAATGGTTAGATGTTGCAAAAGTAACATTGAAACTGTCGGGGATAAAATCGACAAAAACCTTATGCTCACATATAATAGCAGCACTCCCTAGTGAGAAACTCAACCAAATAGCTGACCAAATTAACAAAATTTCAAAAGATGAAGACCCGTTCAACAAATTATGTCAAATCCTAACTTCAAGAAATAAAACAAACAAAAGACAAACGCTAGAATCTTGCCTAAATAACACGCAACTGGTAAACATTAAACCATAAGATTTCCTCAGACAATTAAAACAAAAGTTAAAATACCTACAACGTAATATAACCAGTACAGAACCAAATGACCTAATAAAAGAACTATTCATGCGTGCTTTGCCACAAGAAATACGTTTAATCTTAGCAGCAAACTACAATGCTGACATCAACAAATTAGCAGACATTGCCGATCAAATTAACGAAGAAATCAACCCAACAATATATAGCACTCAAAATCATAACAAAAACAAATCATTCCATAACAATCAACAAAAAACAAAGTGAATGAAACTTGTGAAACCAACGAAATCACAAATAAGCTCACTAATCAGCAAATTCAACGAAATCATAGTCGAAAATAAACAAATCAAACGGGAACTCGCCGGGAAAAAAAAGAGAAATATCAAAAACAAAGTTACAATTCTACCCAAACATCCGAAAAAGACAACATACAACAGTACAAATACAACCGCTCACCAAACCGTTACTACAGAAGCCCACAGAATCCACGAAACAGAGACAACAATTTCACAAACAATAACACTAACGAAACAAACCAAAACTTTCAAAACAGCCAAAGAAAGCCTATCACAAGCTACATTAATGGGATATCCAAACCCACAAATAGATTACAACCCAACAACAGATTGCTCAGGTTTCGCAATGGGAGCCACACTATATCAAAACAACGAATTTGGCAAACAACCAATCGGTTTCTTCTCAAAAAAGTTAAAAACACATTAAACAAGATACGCAATTTTCGATCGAGAACTGCTTGCAATTCACGACGCAATAAAGCACTTTCAACCCTTATTAGAAGCCAGAAATTTCAAAATATATACTGACCACAAACCGCTAACTAACGCAATGCAAATGAAAAACCCTTCACCAAGACAAGACAATTGAACTACATATCACAATTCAATTGCACAATCAACTATGTCACAGGATCCGCAAACATTACAGCGGATACCTTATCAAGGATAAAAACTGAAATAAACGCATTAAATTTCAACGAACTCATCGAAACTGACCTAATCAAATCAAAACAGGCAGAAACACTGAAAGAATTGACTGGTAAACACAGCCTGAAATTGAAAATAACTGAGGAATTATGGTACGACGTCAGATTACTGAAACTTGTTTATTTCAAAAATTTACAATATAAATCACCCCGGAAACAGAGTCACTTACGAAATGATCCGAAACAGATACATCTGGCCAAACATGAGGAAAGAAATCAAAAACTATGTAAAAACATATAAAAAACAAATTGCCAAATTAATAAAATAGCGAAAACAATACCAGCACAAAAGGTTAATTTCCCTAGCAGTCAACCATTCGAAATCATTCATACAGACATTGTAGGACCATTAGCCCCAAACAATGGCTACAAGTATTTATTAACAATAATTGACGGGAAAACGAATTGGTTTGAAGTATTACCACTAAGAGAAATTTCCGCTGAAAACATCTGCGATAAAATAGAGTTAAATTGGATAGCTTGATACGGTCAACCCAAAACAATAATCACGGACCAGGGAAGACAATTTGAATCACAATTATTCGAGATACTCTGCAAGAAGTACAACTGCTTACAACCCACAAGCAAACGGTAAAATAGAAAGATAACACAGAACAATCAAAGAAGGCATACGAACAAAAGCAGAAGATAGAAATTGATTAGAACAACTACCAAAAGTCTTATTGGGATTGATAAACTCCCCGAACTCAAACGACAACGAAAGCCCATCTTAAAAGCTTTTGGAAGAGAAAGAAATCTCCAATCACTAAAAACAATTCCAAAAAAATAAATTCCGAAACAACAAAACAAACCAACACGAATAACAGCGAATCCATAACAAAAGAAACACCATTAAACAAACAAAACCCAAGGCCAGACAATAAAACCATATTGACAACCAATTACGTACTGATAAAAAAAACCATTTACAAAAGGCCTGAAGTCAAAGTATGTGACCAGGTAAAATTTTAAGAAAATCAGGACATTTCCAGAAAAAATAAGGACATTTTAAAAAGTTTCATATTTGAAAATTTTTATGTTCCAAATATTATAAAATTACATATTTTATAGTTTTTATTGTTTAGTTAAGGTATTTTTCTTCAGATATTACATTATTTAAAAACTTGGTATCCTTCTTTATCATGTCAAAGAAGTCTAGACAGCTCATTTTTGAATTGAACTGAATTGTAAGTATTGCATTCATCGTATCAATATTCAAGCGACTCTTATGATCATCCCAAACATTATTCATAAGTGAAAAAAATCTTTCACATTCAGTAGATGTGCCAGCAAGACAAAATGCAAATTGTACCAATTTCTCCATATTAACAAGAGAAGTCGAGCGTTCACAAAAATTGGTAAAAATTTTTATCCAAATATTTTCAGGTGTCAATTTTGCGTCCATCCAGCTTGAAATGTTATCTTCAATAAAATTTCTCATAAATCCATATTCATCAAAAAGTAAATCTCTATTAATAATGTCAAAAAATTTATCACCATATTTATCAGCTGCATATGAAATGGACAAATCTATTTCTTCCCAAGATGGATATTTAAACATTAGCATCCACATAAAGACATCTGATCCATCTAGAGCACCTTCCCAAAGCTTAAGATAATCCAAAATGGTAGCATAAAATTCCGAAACTTTCTCCTTTACACGATTTTGGTGCTTAAATGAGAATTTGTCATATTCCTTTTTTGATTCATGAGGCAAAAATCCAAAATTTTTCCGGTTAACCAATTTTTCATTTAGTATTTTCATATGATTTGCCACTTCAAAAGATGTAATATTTGATGATTTCATGGCACGTATCGATTCATTAAAAAGTTTGAGATTGTTGTAAATAAACAAAATCCAAAATTTACTTGTTGGATCATTAAAGAAGTTTTGAATTGAAACAGGACAGCTTTTTAAAGTTCCAAAATATTCCATCAATGGCTCAAACAACTCAATAAGTCTAAGAACTGCAGGTTCTAAAGAAAGAAAGCGAGTACTTGAATAATTCAAAAGTGGCATATAAATTTGTTCCATCTCTTCGCATAGTGACTTAAAACTTTCAGTTCGAACGGAATATATGCTGAAGTGTTTGTAAAGTTTTACTATAATAGCTTCCAAATCAACTTACAAAATTTCACAACCAGCACTTGATGCATCATGAGCGATGTGTGCACAACATCCATTTCCAACTATATTTCTTCCAAGGTCTCTCTGAAGTTTTCTCCAAACATTATTTTGACCATTTCTTTGTACACCGCCAAAGTTCATATTTGTATTGTCTGCTGAATAAGCAACGATCATGTCACACAAATTATTTTTTTTTGTAGATTATAACTTAAGAAGCAATTATTTAAGCTTATTTTACTTATTTTGAAATTTTCTTATGCTTTTCTCTTCAATTTATTCAAATCTATACTAAAATCAACACTTTAACTATTTTTTATTATGATTTACATTTTATGACGAATTAAAAGCTCAGTTAATATAGTTAGAGTTCTGTATTACTTATATAAAATTCAAAATTTAGAAAACTGAACTTTACTTCTATATAACAACATTCACTAAATTAATTTACCGTAATGAAGAGTTAAATTTATAGATAAAAATTGCAAAACTTCATCTACCTGTTCTTGTTAAAAAAGCAAAGAATTAAAATTTTACTATAAATTTCAAAAAATTCTTTAATAATTAAAAAATAAAGAAGTTGTCATTCAAAAATAAATTACTAATAAGTAATAAGATTAGGAATTTTGCTATCACGAAAAAAATTCAAAAATCAGGACAAATTCTTGTAAAATCAGGACGCAGGACATTTTGCAAAAAATCAGGACTGTCCCGCTCAAAAACAAGCAGATCGTCACACTAAGTATGAAGGACCTTTCAAACTCCTCGGACTAAATAAGAACGTAACTACAATATTAAAAAACAACTAAGAAATGCGAAAAAACATCCGTAGAATAAAACATTTCCACGAAAACGAACAAGCATCAAACAATCCTTGTAACAAAATCCCTCAAACAAACCACGTTAAACAAATAAAAAAGAAACCCATCACTTTCGATGACAAACTCAAACAAAACATCCAAAAAAGCAATAAGTTTCACAGCATAAAACAAAATGTACAGCGACTGTTTTAAATAAACCCACACAAATAAACATAAAAAAACAACATATACACAAACAAATGAACGTTGCATACCCTTTATTTTTTATTACTGTTGTAAATCACATAAATAACAAACAACATACACTAACAAAATAGGAAAATAGTACTCAAAAACTGTAAATATGGAGATGTAAATACGTTTATGTTTACGTTTTTTATCTGTTGTTCCCAAAGATAATTTTAAAAAATTGTAAAATTTTAAAAAAAGTTTTTATTTTAAATGTTAATTTGCGGTTTTAAGGGGGGAGTTATGTAATAGTACATCTTGTCTTGTTATTTATTCCCCAAACTCCTTCCTCTCTTAATGTATAACTCCTTGCGTCCTACTTTTTCTTTTCAAATTACCAAATAATTAAATTTTATAATTTAAACTACCAATCAATGCTTCTATAGTAATATCAGAATAAATTACTATAGGGAAGAAAAAATAGCCAAAAAGAAATTAATCGACAAATCCAAATTGAATTTATAATCGAAGTCAATTTACTGTCGAATTAAAGAAAATTTTAAACAGACGATTTTAATTCCTCAATCAATATCATATATATCATAACAAGCTAGATTACTATTTATTATTTTTTTAACAATTTTTCTTTAATTAAACGTTGTAATTATTAAGTTTTGTTCGATAATATTTTTTTATTCCGATATTGTATACATAATTACATAAATTAACGAAACACAACATTCACTCCAGACTGTCACGACACTATTTTACTGGAGACTCGGCTGGGCTCAACAAACTTTTACAAATACAAAAATAATTCAGAATCATTCCATAACATGATAGTGATGAGTATGAAGGAGAAGGATTAGCTCATACTTTATTGAATAAAAAACCAGGAGATGATAGGAGTTTATTTTTAACGAGTTTTTTTAAACCTATTAACGAAAAACTATTTTTCTGTAATTGTCTTTGATACATTCGACCAAGCATTTCTTCTCCCTTTTAAATCATATATCTTGTAGGTAATAGGTTTAGTATTATAGATTTTTTTTATTACGAATATTTCTTTACTCCAAAAATGCGTTATTCCTCTCTCAAACTTGTTTTTGTATTTGAATATTCTTACTCGATCTCCAATATTGAATTTTTTGTTTTTCAATTAAATTATCATTTGCATTATTATTTTCATTTATAATTTCTCTAATTGAATCTGGATTATTACTTGCTTCCGTTCGAGTTGTTTTTATTGTTCAGTGGATTTTATTGTTGTAAAAATAAACTAAATCATCTAGAATATCAATCCAAATTCGATTTCCTTTTTCCGTAAATTTTTTATACATTAGGTTTTTAAGTGATCTATTGAATCGCTCGATAATAGGATTATGTGATGGACATTGTGTTCTTTCATCTGGTTGATTGAATGTCGAATAGATTTTAATATCATTTTCCTCTAAAACCTTCTGGAATAATTAAGATTAATTTCGGATTTTGGTTGGTTTCCATTTTAAGATTTTTTTTATTCAAATTTTTAAAATACAACTAGATAAATATTATTTTAAAGTGCATACCCTGTTAACGATAAATATCGGGTGAAGGAGGTTCAAACGGCTCGCACACAACATTTATGATTTCTCGGACTTTCTTTAACTACTTAGAAAGGTCGAGAAATCATAAACCCTGTTTACGATGTTGGTGTGTGATACATATATTGGTTTGGTATGACAAGGGGAATTTGGTTGTCTATAAGATTCTTAAAGAAAAATACAGCATCATTATAAATGTTGAGGTCTCATATCTTATTTAATCACAAAAAAACATCAATCGATTTAGCAAAAATAAGAGGTAGTAATCAAACTGTAATAAATTCGATTAATTGTAAAAGAAATATCGTGACAAAATGTCACAGACACATGTTCCACTACAGAGAACTACTAATTAAATGAAATATACAAGACACTTATTATAAACGACGTGGATAAACTAAAATAATTAATCCCTAGTTATTTTCATACTATTAAATTAGAGTCACTGATTTTTTTGAATAAATGATCGATATTAACAAGCATTGTTTCTTGCAAAAATTCCACTCGCCCATGAGTGCGCACCTCAACATAGACTCACTACAAATTAGAATAGGCAAGCCCCTTGACTCAGAATAAAATAACAATCAATGGAACCTTGATGCAACCAGGGTAAGTAGCAATGTTATTTTCGAGTAAGGATTAAAAGCCCATAGATATTTTTGTCTAAAGAGAATTGAAAAACCGGAGAGAAAAACTGGAAACCCCCAACTAAAGAGAATCTACTTCAGAAGGGTGATAATCGTATATTTTTGGGGGCGAAAGACCAGGGAGGGTTGCATCTTCTCTTGGGTTGTGAAGGACATGGTGGTGATATTAAAAATGCACGTACATTAAGTCTAGTTCGGTTCTAACGCCTATGCTTCCGACTGCCCAGAATGAAACCCCAAGGTACGTCTAATATAGGTGGGTGAGAAATAAATTTTTGAAGTGAGAACCCTAAATAGGAACAAACGAAGGGTATTCAACTGGCTGAGAATGAAATACGTGAACAACCAAAAAGTGATCCATATGGAACACATCTAACTACTGAAATTAAATATAAACCGCTACATTTAAACCAATAAATAAATTTCAATTCATTTAATCAAAATAAAAATATTTTTAAATACAATGTATAAAATTAACTTTTAGGGGATGGCAAAATATGTTCAAGCCAAATATTCCATGGGACATAGGCTCATTATTTTTTAGATTTTAAGTTTTTACCTAATATTTTACCTTAAACGTAAAATAATAGCACATTTAAATTTAGATTTCCATTAAAAACTATATTTTAATAATTAGTTAAATATATATTATACATTGATAAGTTTTCTTATAAATTATATATCAAATATAAAATATGTGAATTTAATGTTTTATAATTGTTAAATTTTATTTAACTTAAATAGTAAAACTAATAAAATATTAATTCATTATTTTTAAATTCTTAATTTAATTCAATTTAATTATTTCAAACAGAAACTTGAATATTTTATGCAAGAAAATTAAGATAAAATACAAAATATCTTTCAAAACCTAATGTAAATTCAAAAAGTATATCAATTATTTTAGAAGACAAGATTATTGTTGTTCAATTTGTCATGACAAGCTTAATTGGAACCATGTAAAGATTATTAAAAAGTGCCATCACATGTTTGGCGTAAGTTGTTACCTACAATTGCCACCAATAAATCCTAGATGTCCTTTATACACAAGTGAAATTGGAGTTGTTGGTTAGTTATAACATTTCTTTTTTTATGAAGATGTATGCGTAACGATCTTCACATTGTTGGCATAAAATGATTGTGATATTCGGTGAAATGAAAATTAAATTAATATATTAAAAATCTCTATAAGGTTGTGATGTAGTTGTATTCGGATAGTTGACTTCCCTGTCCCCTATATGTATATTTATTAAAAGGAAAATAAAGTAAAGAAAAATCGAAATATTATGGAAAATTAGAACAGAAAGGTCCAACGCCAAATAAATATATCAAAAGGATATTGCAGAAAATGGATCAAGATAAGTCGAAGACACTAGTGGCAGAGGTCGGAAATAACTCTATGTTGTAGTTTTAAAAAATGGCCGATATAACATTGATGGAAAAAGCGATAATTTCATGAAAAAAAATCAGATAGATAGAAAAAATTTTAAAAACCACGAGATCGATTTCAAGGAAGAAATTTCAGTCAAGATTTAAACTGACAACTATTTCGAACCAGTTTTCAAAATAGAATTTCAGAACCATGTTCAAATATTCAGTGCTATGCATATCACGAATTTGTTTACATGCATCGTGAATGCCCAAATATTCGATGTTCGTGCTGTGGTAAGCCATGTCATTTAAGTTTTAGGTGTTTTCAGAAGCAGAATTATTATGAAAGGAGATTTGAAAGAAACCCAAATCACTACAGAGGAAATTCAAATCAATTCAATGGAAATTATAGTCGATATCGGGATAATTCAAGTCGACAAAATAAACAGAATTGACCAAGATCATGTTGCTGCAGTATACGATGACGAGCCAAATGACTATGACGATCACTCTGTGATTTCGGGAAATGCCAAAGCTCCATGCAGAAATGATATGTTAGGAGTGATAAATCACATGTAAGCAATGAAAAAATTTTGAGCACCTTAAATATTCAATGTAATGAATGTTTGATAATTTTAGTACAATGATTGATTTTTTCCCAATCAAGAATTTGATATACTATTTTTATACAATAATTTTAATAACCAGTATCATTTTGAAACTATAATTTTAGTAATGGTGATAAGAATGATTCACCTTTAAATAAATTTAATGATAATATTAAATCTAATGTTAATATATTAAAAAATGTTAAATAATTAAAATTTTTATTCACGGTTTGACACGAGCAAAAATAACTGTTATTTCTGAAAAGATTGTAAAGTGCATTAGTGAAGGGAATAAAAAAAATATGCGCCAACGGAAGTATATTAGGAATTTTAGGAAAAGTTTCTTTAAGGATAGAATTTAACTGAAAGAAAAAAATCGGTGGATTTTTTGTAGACAAAGAAATATACCCAAAAGTGATAATAGGAATGGATTTATTAAATAAATTAAATATTAAGTTAGTTGAGATTAGTAATGATAATATCCTCAGTTTGCAAACAAAGTTTGGCTGCAACAATAAGCAAAATAATAAAAATGTAGATAAGATAATAAAAATTGAAAGTTGTAATCCAGTTTAGGAAATTGACATTCAGTTTTCAGATATTTTTATGTGTAATAAATGGGATATGGGCAAAACAGATATTGTAAAACATCGAATTGAAACGAATTGTGACCTGACACCAATTAAACCCCGGCGACAACCAATGAAGAAAAGTTAGAAGAAATTGTTAAAAATTTGGAGGAATTCACCAATCGTATATGTGAATAAAAAGGGAACTTCTGACATACGAATGTGTTTCAAATACGGTTAGACCAGCTTTTCCAATTTCTAATGTTAACGAAATGCTTCTCTGAATGGGGCAAAATATTTTTCATCCATAGATTAAGGAAATGATTATTACCAAGTTGAATTGGACAAGGAAAATAAATTTAAAACCGCATGTTCTACAAAACAGCGTCAATTTTGCTTTAATAGTATGTTTTTTGGTATAGCTGCGGCACCTTAGACTTTCCAAAAACTAATAACATTAATTATTGGTGATATGATGTGGAATGAACTTTTTCTTCGAATTAGAAAATCTATACTTAAAATTAAACCAGGAAATGCAAGTTTGTAGTATCTGAATTGAATTTTTTGGGTCACATAATTAATGACAAAGGTATTAAGACGGATAATTCCAAAATTGAAACAATTAAAAATGTGAAACAGCCTAACTGTGTAAAATATCTCAGCTAGACCATTGGAATCTTTGATAGGTGGTAAAAACAAAACTATTGCTTGGATTGAGGAAAAGATAACGAACTTAGAAAGACAATATATGAAATGAGCACCAATATTTTTTTTTAATTAAAACATAAAATTAAAATTTCTGCGGTAATTAATATAATTTGCGGTAATAAAAATAATTCATAAACTGATGTCAGGCAGGATTATTCTGACTTTGGTAAAAAATATTTGCATCAGTTGTCCGTCAAACGCTAGGGCTATAACTTATTACGGTATTCGCGTGGTAATTATTTTCTAATTATTCCAACTGGTTAAGTTAAGCTCAAAACGCAGGTCGATCTAAATCAGTTGAAATCTAAAAAATCCTTAATTTTGACTTGTAAAAAAACAATGTAGAAGCATCCTATGAAAAACATAATTTTAAGGATAATGCGTAAGTATTAATTTGTCAACTTTAGAACCTCGGGCACACATATTTTCGGCAGCTACTGGAAAATCAATCAGTTTGTCATGAATAGATGTAAATATCCCTAAATCTACTTGAAATGCGACAGTATTTCCAGATCCACGTCCAAAACATTAAATAAATTGTTTAATTGATTATTATCAGTAACCCATTTAAAATTTCTGTAAGGTTGACTTAAAGCCCAACCGTAAAGATTATTGATATTTAATCTGATTTATTTTAAATTAATTTTAATAACAATTAGGGGCCGCTCTACCATATAGGTGAATTAGACGACTGCCTAGGGCGCTAAACTTTTGAAGGCGCAAAAATATTTTTATAAATTATTTTTCGGATATTAAAAGAAAATTATTTACTGACATATTGCATCAATCGAACCTTATTACATTATCAAATAGATGGGCTTATCAGACAACTATAAATTATCTGAAAGACTATACGAATTCATTTTATTTTGTACTAATTAATACAATAAATAAGTGATCCCAGATTCAGGGAATTTTTTCCAGAATCAAGGAATTTCAGCTCTGTCTAGTGGAATAGGGAAACTAACGAAAATCTGGGGAAAATTTCAATTAGCATAACAGCTTTTAAAACAAGGAATTTTACTTCTTACTATAAGTAAAAAGTAATTTTTAGTACGAAACATCGATTTTATATGATAATTTTGGCTAACTTTTCCATTCTTATTCAATGTCATTTATTTTCATTACAAATATGTAGTTATTATGGAAAAAACGCATTCTCGTGGCTGGCTTCCCATTTTAATGTTACGTAGTGTATAAAAAGAAGTAAATATAGTGATTACGCTAACCCACGGTTGCTAAACAAAATTTTAATTTAATTAACATAAAGTAGGCTATGCAAAAATTCAGTTAACCAAATTCAATTTTCATTTAAACGAAATATAGTTTTTATTTTTTCATTGTCAAAAGTACTTTGTTTGCTGTTGCAGCTAGGCTTTTGATTGTTGAATTAAGTGATGGCCACCGCTAACCAAAAAGTTCTTTGCTACAGCTAATTCGACCACCGCAATTTTTTAGCTTCGCTAACGTCAATTCACTAAGGTTATAATAAAATTAGCGGAAGTTAACGCTAACCCAAAACGTTAATTTTAATGACCACTCGAATCAAATGTGATTGCAATCAGCAAGAAAATATTCACTAACTTCAACTTAACTTCCTTAACACTTGTCTTTCTGTGTTGACGTGGCCAATTAAAAAGGATGTAATGAAGTGTTACTAAACCATCTAAACTTAATTCAGAGAAAATTCAGCAGAAAATTCAGCCTTTAAACTGTAACAAAAAAGTAACAGAATTTAGCGAGCTAAAATTTGAAGTTCAGTTACCTAGTCCGCTAATCAAAATGAAAAGCAGCTTCAATTTCTATTCCGCTAAAAAAATTAGCTACGACGATTAGCTGTTAACGAATTAGCACTTTAATGACCATCGCTTATTACTGTTTGTCTTAGTCTCATTTAGAAAAAATGAATATATTTTATATTGTTATATATATGAACTTTCTTTATATTTATTACCTTCGTAATATGGCTCATTTAAAAGTAAGGAATTTGGATTTTATGTATTTTTGGCTCTTCTTAAATTATGAGTTGCCTAGGCTAATTCTGCTGTTGCTGTTATTGTAGGAAAATAGGAATCTTAATAAAGTGTTACTTGACAAAGCCTAGTCACTATATTTTTCTAATAGCATGTTAGCAGGCCTATATATTTATTCCATTTTTATTAATTTATTTTTTAATTGAATTCTAAAATAGGCGATATGGACAAAAAATACTAAAACTTTTTGCATATGAATTTAAGAAAAAGAGAGGAAAAAGAAGAGACATGGAAAAGATAAAGATAGTCTCCTTAAGTTTTTATTCAATCCCACTGCGTCTTTAAGGAATGATTATGATATGGACTTCCAACCCTCAACTTCAACGAGCGCTGCAATTGAAGTTGCAGTTGATGCAGTTTAGCCAGCTCGTAGAGAAGATTTTGTAATTGAAGAAAAATTTGAAAATGAGGAAATGAATCTGGATCTGGACTACGACAGAAATAGATTTAGTAATTTAGTAATCACTGACCCTGTTGCATGGCCTACAACAATGAACAATAAACTCCGGCAGATGATTATTGAATCGAATATAGGCCATATTGAAAATCATGCTTTCTCAAATGATAAAGACAACAGAAAATTCACGACATTCTATTATCAAAGAAAATTACGTAATGGTGAAATGATGACAAGAAAAAAAAATGATTGGAAGAATCTGGTCGCGCAGCTTTCAACGCATGAGAAGAACGCTAAACACGTCGAATGTTTCCAACTATGTCGAGAATTGGAGTTGCGGCTTATAACTGGAAGTACAGTTTATCAAGCACAATTAGCCATAATTAAGGAAAAGAAATTTATTGGCAAAATATCTTAAAAAGATTGATTGATTTACTAAGTGTTCTTGGTGAACAGAATTTGGCATTTCGTGGAAGTGGAGTAGAACAAATAAATTGTCCCAGAAATGAAAGTTTTTTGAAATTCATTCAATTTCTTGGACGTTTCGACCCTATAATGAAGGAACATTTAAGAAAAATCATAAATAATGAAGTACATGTTCACTGTTTAGGGGGAAATATTCAAAATGAATTGAGCATCTACTATCTAAAGCAATAAATAACAAAATAATTGAACATGTTCATCAGGCAAAATATTATGCAATAATCCTTGACTGTATCTTGAATGCGAGTCATGTTGAACAGATGACCCTGATAGTACATTTTGTGGACGTGGAAAATCTATATCAGTCTGAAGTCTTTATTAGGGAACATTTTTTAAAACAACTTTATTAAAACAATTGAAAAATTCGTCGCTGGATGTTCAAATGCTTCGTGGTCAAGGATATGACAATGGCAGTAATATAAAAGGAAAATATAAAGATGTGTAAGAAAGAATCCTTGGCCTGAATCCAAGAGCTTTCTTCTTATGATGCAATGCACATTTCTTAAACTTTGTAGTCAATGATGCCTCAAAATCATGAGCAAGTGTAAATTTTTTGACCTAGTGCAAAATATTTTCGTGTTCTTCTCCAGTTCAACAAGGTGGAAAGTAATAAAAAGGCATGTTAATTTATTGAATTTAAAACCACTGAGCAACACAAGAAATTATATATTGAAAATGCATAAATAACTATATCAAGAAATGAACATATTATTTATGTTATTCATCAATAAAAAACTTATTATGAAATACCTACACATTGAATTAAGAAATGGAAATGATTAAACATAATGTTTCAGTTGACATTCTTTAAGGTAGGCACTTCGTAAAAGTTCACCTAGGGCGCACTGCTTGGAAAAAATTTCTTGAACCCCTTTATAACAATACTGATTCTTATTTTAATTATTAGTGCATATTTTTATTTATATTTCCAATTTACATAAATGGACAATGTTTAATTTTAGCCACTTTCTAGCTATTTTTTTACACCTACAGATTGTATTCGATAAAATCTATTATAATAAGTGAAAATTAAGAATTTAAACATTTAAACAATCACTGAGATATTCTCACTTTAATAAAAGTGTTTTCCTATGCAATTTTGAATTTTCGTTTTAGCATGACCGACGCTTAGAACAAGATGCGTACTAAGAAGCTACATAAAATTCATTTTTAATTCTTAAATTTTTTGATTTTAGTTTCATTACCCTGATTTTTTATCATTTCGCGTCGTAAACGGTACGAGCTCAAATCATCTCTAATGAAATTAGAGACAACTTCCAAGTTACCGAAGCAATCTTCCTCCATGCCAACTTAAACAATAGAAACGAAATATAATAAATTGAAAAAAATAAAAGCTGAAAGGTTCTACGTGCTCACTAGAAAAAATCCGTGAATTATAACAAAAAATCCACCTTTTATCGCGAAACCAGGATGATTTAATCAGGGAAAGCCGGGGAATAAGGGGGCTATTAAAGTAAGAGCATGAAGCCTTCTACGGCAGCTCATGAACCCAAATGGAATGGTAGGACATTAGCAGTGTTTCAGAGAGACTCACCTTTTGTCAGCATTCCAACCACTAGTACACATTGCCAACGTCGTTTTCGACGGGTTTCTGGTGGTTACATCTTGTTGTGCGCGTACTGGATAGCGATTTGGTAGATCTTAGACTAATCAGATATTTTTTACTTAGTAAAATTTTTGGTATTTGTTTTTTTAATGAATTTTATTAATATTTTTTCAATTTACATTTTTATAATTCTTATTTGTGTATTTAATAATATTTTTTACCTTAATTATATACTTCCAATTTACTAAAACGGACAATATTTAGTTTAATTAAAATTTATTTTGGAATAGCCATTTTATAAAATTGTTTAATTATTGAAATTTGTAGTGCGAATTACTAGATAAATTATTTTTAACTTTGATGTTTATATTTTGTGTTATCTTGTCATTAATTGATTAAATTCACTCTTATAATTTATAACGATTCAGGATCGAACAATGCGGAAATAATCCAGCAGCACGGTGCTACTGCTAACATGATTAGCGAAACCTATGCAGAGAAATTTTTCCATCATCTAGTATTTGAGAGTTACCTTTGGGAGGAAATTGTTGTCACTCAAGCGAAATCAGTTGTGGCTCATGTGGTGCCACCCCGTAGCACCAGTTACGCTATCGGGTAACGCTACTGCCCACATACCGATGAGCACCACTGAGTTTAACATAACGAGACTAGATAAGGAATTAGACAACTTACAGAAGAAATGATATAATTGCGGAACTATATGTTTTCTAATGAGACACTGAATGGAATGATTCAGCGATTGCCCACTGATCTCAATGATTTAATGGACGTAGCCAGTTTCCCCAAAATAGCGATCAAGAAATATGGAAGCGATTTCTATGAATTTATGAAGCATTTTAATCCTCTTATAACCGGTAAATACATTTATTTATTTATTATATTTTTCATAATATTATTTATTTTTAAAATTTTATTAATTATTTACGTATTATAATTATTCTTTTCATTATAACTAATTATTATTAAAGGTAGAGCTTGACCGATTGCACTTTTTGCCGATTGTGGAGCCGATACCGATTGTCTACGAATTTTAAATTTTTTAATCCTTGCTTGCTTTTGTGTTTTTAAGTCTCATAGTCACAACGTCTCAATGCCAGGCAGAAATTCACTGATGACACAGACTACTAATCTACGACGCTACTTTACAAGTAGTGTCACCCCGTTATAACGTGTTATTGGAGAGGCGCAACGCGTTTGTCAGGCAGTATTTTGGTTGTTTGAAACGTGAAACTGAAATCAACAAAGATGGCGGCAAAGTATGGAGCCCAAGAGCGGACAACACGTGTTGGATTGAAATCAAAATCAAAGTTCAAAGTGCGAGATTCATGCATGTAGCGTCGCTGTCTCGCCTCATGTCTGACTCATGCAGGACCCAGTAATCTGCAGTAATAAAGTTAATAAGTTATCTCTAGTTACAACTTACAAGACAAGGAAGGTCGCTAAATAAAATGTTATTAGTAGATATTGAAAAGTCGGGATCAGAATGTGCGATATTTTGAAGCGTGTTATACCAGGGTGACACGTAATGTAGTCTAGTATTTAAACCTTTATTATAAGTTTTGAAACTGAATTAATTTAACTTTATTTAACTTCAACTTTATTTAATACTTTCTCGTAACTATATCATTATTCAGTATATGTCCAATAGCACTGTATAAAATGTTGTAAATGTTAAGGATTATTTAACATTAACAGTTACGCATTTGCGAATATACGTAAAACATAGGCTAACAAGTATAATATGTAACTTCGAAAAAAATGTATTATTGTCAAACTTAACTATTAAACGGCCTGTCAATAAATTTAAAAGTTGTAATTTTTATTTTTTAACTCCTCGACCTTGAAGGTGTCCGTGACATTTTGCAATTCCCCAGTTCCAGTCTTGATATTCAACAGTTGAACGAAAACTGTGGCAGATTATACTTGAGAAGAAGTAGCATTTCTCCTTTTCCAGCTGTCAAAGATCAACGGCGATCTGAGAAGATCTGCCCAGCGCCGCTAAAAAGCTGTTCGCTGGGCACGCTAGATGCTGGTGCGGATAGATACCTTCTCGCAAGTGTGGCTAGGTATGGAAAAAGTAAGTATGCTATTCCACCATACATACGGGGTTTTCTGTGCGAGGCAATGCTGCGGATGACAAGTACAATGCAATCATTGCATCTACTGCGTCATTGACATTACCGATGATAGAAGAATTTGTTTGCAGAGCTGGTTCGCTCACAACATCTGAGAACAAATCCCAAAGTCGAGACGTTGATGATCCGGGATGGGTCTGATCCGTTTCAACTCTTGGTCTTTTAGACGGTGGTTCGACAACTTCTTCACTCCTTTCAGCCGAGGCCAAAATTAAGCACTCATTTTTCAACCATTGCTTTGCAGTCGAAGCTAACTCTCCATCATCATAAGCAAAATTCTTGAAACGTGGATCCAGTATGGTTGCCAATACCATTTTTCGGTTTTCTGTGGTATGTGCAAAACGCTTATTCAGCGATGTGAGCATATCTTGTCGCATTGTCATGATTCCTTCGCTCATAGTATGCTTGCGGTCCAGTAATCTGCGTAGCATACTCAACATGGGAAGAACTAGAGAAATCGAAGTCTGGGAATCACTCACCTCTTTTGTTGCATCTTCGAATGGTGAAAGAGTGTCGATGATATGGCTGATCAGTGTCCACTGATGAGCATCCAAATTTGTGAGTTTATGCTCGGTAGCATACGCTCCCAGGACTTGCTTCCGGTCAACCAGTGACCTGAGCATAGCAAGCGTTGCATTCCATCGAGTTTGTACGTCCTGGACAAGTTTCTTCTTTGGTACCCCAAGAGATGTCTGTAGATCTGACAGATGTTGCTGTGCGAGAACTGAATGTCGGAACTTCCCAACAATAGAACGTGAAATGGCCAGTATATCTTTCACGCTTCTCTGAGACATTATGCTGTCATTGATGACTAATTGCAGAGTGTGCGCAAAGCAGCTAATGCTGTCGATATCTGCAACTCTTGATGCCTTAATCATGTTAGCACCACTGTCGCGCAAAAGGACGTGAACGGCCGACTTTTCAATTGTGTAATCACCAAGAATTTTTAGAAGCATTCCACCCAAGTAATCTCCTGTGTGCGATTCCTCGATAGGCGAGGCAGCTAGAATAGCCTGTTTCCTCTGAAAATCTTCCGTAACCCAATGTGCAGTGAGACTTAGCAAAGCAACGGAAATTGACGGATCAGACCATGCATCCGATGTGAAACTGACGCTAGGTTGAGAGGATACCATCTCACGAACCTTGTTTTGGATTTTTTCATGCATTGCTGGAATGAGAGTGGATGAAAAATATCTACTGCTGGGAATCGTGTATCGTGGTTCTGCTTTGGCAATTATCCGTCGAAAGCCCACACTATCAACTACAGAAAATGGTTGGACATCTAGTGCCATGAATTCCGCGATGGTTTTATTCCAGTCAAATGCTCTTTTGTCATTGAACTCGAATGGCTGCCTTCTGTCTAGGAGGGCTTCAATGGTTGCAGGTCTTGGAATTGAAGCTGTCGATTGTTTAGCTTCAGCTTCTTGTTTTTCTTTCGACTCTTTTTGGAAGTCTGAGAATGCAACAACATGTTTGCTTCGCAAGTGCTGCACCAAATTTGATGTAGTAAAACTTTTGGATTCGTTACCACCTCGAGACAAAGATACGTTGCAAAGATTGCAAATGGCTTTACTATTGATTAGCGGGCTGTCAGTGAAATAATTCCAAATGGAGCTCGTCAGTTGTTTCGACATTTCTTAACCGAAGGAATTTTATTTATTATTTAAGTTTACTAAGTTTTATTAGCATACATTTAAAATTAAAGTCGGTGTTTAATATTTTAATTTTTAACTATTATAGTAATTATTTGAATTAACGATAATAAATTAATAATTAAATTAATATTAAACATAGACATGAAAATTGAAAATGGCTTGAAAATTGGAATCACGCCATTAAGGTCGATTATCGGCACAAGGTGTATCTTGCCGACCCCACGACTGTTTTTTCTACACAGTTACGCCACTGATATTACTTTATTAATTATTTAATGTATAATAATTAATAAAACATAGTAAACTTAGATAATAAATATTTTTCTAGATTTAATTTTTTTAAACAAAGTAAATAAAATAAAGATATTGTCTTTACTAGCAGAAGACGTTTGAAGTTCAACTTTCCAGATTATGCCTGCTATTTAGTTTTTTTGATATTTATGATACTATATGTTGCGTTCGTTTATGCTGCCAGACATAGGCTAATAATGCTCCGAGAAACTGAGTTATAGCAAAACTAGGGGTCGGTACGAGCAGAGTCTACTCTAGTTCCGAACTTCCAATAGATCCAGGGTGAAATACCTATATCTAATGTTGAGGGTAGGATTGCCGGAAGAGGTGGGTTTTGAATTACGTTTATATAATTAATTAATTCTATTTAAACGATTAAACGGAACTTACCTGGAAGTTGAAGGTTGATCTTGGTTGTGCAGAAGAATAAAGATGGCCGCTTCGGCCAGACTGTCTGACACAGGCTAAGGTCGCATTTATAAAAATATAATTTAATTATATGTCACAGTCTGTTGTTATCGCTCAGTCCTATTTATCGCGAAAGCAAGACAACAATTAACAATACAACATGTGTTTTTGCATTTTATTTTGACATAAATAACAACAAAACACTAATATATTTGTTGTTTTTGGAATTTATATTTTGTTGTCGAGTCATTTTAATGCCGAATTCGGTTAGTGTTCTGAAATCCTAAACAATCGGCAATCGGCGCCGAATGGGTAGCCGATTACCGATTGTTCCGATTGTCTTGACAATCGGCCCGATTGTGAATGTTGCCGATTAATCGGTCAAGCTCTAATTAAAGGCTAAAAAATTATTATTTTATAATAATTATTGTTATCATTATTTTTGTAACATTATTTTTGTTGATCGTATTTCGTGATTACTTTCGTGGTATTCGGGGAAAGCGCCTAAATATACACTTCTCAACCCTCAATTATATTTGGATAAGTTGTTACGTCGGAAATTGGGACCATCAACTTCTTGTGGGCCATTGATCCAGTATCTTTGAAAATCTTATAAGATATTTTGTACACAAATTGTAAACATTGTAAATTAAATAAAACATATAAGCAATTTGTTTTGTTCTATTTAATAGGACCACAACCGACCTTGTTATATTTGGCGTTTCAATTATTGTTTTTAATTATTCCATTCAAATTGGAGTCAGAGATAATAGTGTTAATATTGTAAACCCCACATTTTGATCTTAACAATATTATTCTTATCAAATACTTTCCAAAAGTGAAAGCATGATCAAACACATTAGTCGTATGTGTTTTTTCTCCATTTTTTAATAAACCTTTTCTGAGTTTTTCTTACATTAATACACAGTTAAATTCGTGTATTAGTACTTCTTCGAAAAGCAAATTTCAGATAATAATCAAGTTACTATGAAGCACCGGCAAAATTACCATCTAATACAATTTCGAAGTTTATTGATAATTTATTGTTAATAAAATTATTCGCTTGACTAACATTGAAGTGTTATGAACACTAATGAAAGTTGGAAAAATTATTGTAAATCAATTATCTGATACTTTGGGAATGCAAATTTAATTGACTTGCAAACTAACTCGACTTTATTGACACTTTCTCTACATTTATTCTAGCATTACCATCAAATCTGATTTACTTGTTTCTTGAACATTGAATGGATATTGATCTTTCTTCCATACACTGTGACAGTTCCGTTGTAGCAATTCAAACCAATTTCTTTCTTCACATTTACTTCCGAAGGAAGTTATAATCATGTCTTCCACTGTTTGTAATAAACGTTCAACCAGTCCATTTGATTGATGTTGATATGATGAGGTAAATTTTTGCTTATTGTTTAATTCATATACTCACTTTCAAAGTTTCTACCACTATCTGTCAAAAAACCGATTGGTCTACCACATCTATATATCCAATTATGTAATAGGACTTTGAATATACATTGATCCTACATTCTAGATACTTTAGTTAGATGCACCAGTTTACTAAATCTGTCAATGATAACGACCACATAAACGAATAACAATAAAAATGGAGTCTTAAACGTCAACAAGTAACGACATGGAGCGGGACTTAGATTCCGACGATGAATATTTCTCTTTTGACGACGAAAATATTATTAGCCAGAATGAAGACGAATTGGGACCAGAAACAGATATTGAATTAGAATAGGCGTCTAATCTCATTTTGGACAAAGAATAAACGAGAATTACCGAAAAAGATTTGTGCCGTAAGGTGGCATCGTTAACTTGGCAGTCAAAAAGGATTCAAAAGAACTATCATGATGGTAAACTACTGTGAAATTGAGATAGTACTCTGCGATAAATGTGGTGAGGACATTACCTTGACGGCTCATGGGATGTATGTTGCATGACAGGGGCAAGTCTATATCCATGTTTGTCCTAACAAGTGATTATAGGACAAGGCACAATAAATTCCGGTCAATATCTACAGCGAGAATAAATAAACCCCAAGTTAATCAGCCGCAACTCAATTCAGTTCAATCCAATCCAACCCAACCCAACTTAATTATAACATTTTATTCTTTGTGATTGATTCTTTTAGACAACTAACTATAGTGAATAAACAATGATTTTCTTCTATTCTGCATGATATTTTAATTTATTTTGTAAAAAATTTCTGTTATACATTTAAAAATATATATAATAGGGAATAAATAAATAATATTACTATCAGTGTTTTATTATATTTTATTTCCAAGTACTTCATATGTTAATAAGTATTTTTATTAATGAATAAGTACATAATGAACATATATAACTAGCATAACACAAGTATATTCGCGCTTTAAAATTTAGTCGTATCTAACGCAAATCTTTGGAGTTAATCATTAAAAAAAATTTCAACTTTCTATATAATTTCTACAAATTTTTTCGCAAGATTGATAACACGTAATACGGTCAAAAAACACTTACACGGCATGCACTGCTCTGTTAAGGTGTAATTATATTAGGTAAATCCTTTTTTTTTGATAAATATAACTTATATAAAGATTTATTGTTTTCACTATATAAAAGCCAGTACTATCTAATACATGTAGCAGATATATTTAAATGTTAATATTTCAAAATTAGCTAATTAAACTAACTCCACACGGAACTTTGAAAGTAAATCTGTCATTTGGATAATATCCTTTATAATTCATATCATCTTAAAACAGCTTGACATTTGAACTGAACGCTAAATCTATAAGAAACCATAACTAACGAGCTGAGCCACACACATTATAGCTAAAAATAAAAATTCATTAAAGTAGTAATTTAATAACTCAATGTCTTTGGTACTTTTTTGATCTTGTCCCAGTTGTCAAATAACCGTGATTCAAACTTAACACTTGAATGTCAGTTAACTTGATTTTTTAGTGTGCTAATGCTATATTATAAATATGTATTATAAAATATTAGCAGTTAAATTTACTTAATAAAAAAAAATAAAACATTATTTAATTTTGAAATAATTTTAAAAGTAAACAGTTTAAACAAGGATAACTTTAAAAAATTATTTTAAGAACATTAACTTTTAAAAAATGTATTAGTTTGAATAAATATACGCCAAACTCCATGACTCTTAATATTCTGACACATTATTAAGTTCTGCTGATTATATGGTCATTTTGTTTTTATAGTTCCTTCTAATAATAAGCAATCGAATCAAACCAACATCGGAGAACATTATGTATGAATTCAAAATTAACGAAAAATTACTTTAATTAACAAGATAATAATTAAAATTTTTGAGTTTTATGCTCAAATTACATACGTTCAGTGGCATTCTTTAAGAGGCCTACACTTTGCTAACATTATATCGTTCGTATTTATCCGGACAGAGTCTGGCTAGTTACTTATGTCGGGATAATATTTGAGCCCTCTTATTTATTTGTTTGAATCCACTGTAATGTTTTCACCTCGTTTTCAGGATAACTGAAATAGTCTCTTTTCCTGATATGTAGTTTTTGTTTTAGATCGTTGTAAATGTTGGGCCAATACAAGGATTTGTTTAAATGGATCGGAAAACTGCGCGCAGATTTAAAATCAGACATATCAACACCAAATAAACAGCCCTAAACTATGAGGAAAATGCAATTAAATATAATATCAAAAACATAAAAGTAAATTAAAATAATAGCAAGAATGCACCAAGATCAGCACAGAATTAACACAATCATAACAATATAACAAGAAAATTTGACCGAAAATAGATCAATTTATAAAATCAGCATTTTAATGGAAAAGCTGGTTGAAAATAAAATATTTATAATCGGAAATATTCAATTAGAATATAAGTAAAATAAATTATCTATGTAATAAAAGAAAATAACAAAATTGTGTATATATATTACAAGTAAAATCAACGTCAAATTTTGTTTTAATGAATCAAAAAGAACACGCAAGGTAAGAGTCGCAAAATAGGTATAAATACCGATTCATTTTCACAAGATTTTAACACTGAAACACACTCACGTTTTGCGAAAACGCTCACACTTTGGGAATTTATCTCAATTTGTTGCGAAATTTACGGAAGGCAGAACGCTCGAAGATTTTTGATTCAACTTACACAATACATACTCAAGCAAACTATAAGTAAGTCCCTGCTTGGGCGTATCCTCTGCAAGTGGGATGTTTATGCATGTATTGTAATGTTTTATGTCAAATTATATGCTTCAGAAGATCAGGCTTATTTATTTTTGTCGAAATCTTCCGGTCCACAGCCAACACATACCACAAGTAATTAAAATCAGACATACTATCAGCCGGTGTAAGAGCGGTTTGCTACGCCAAAAGGTCTGTGCCAGTGAAGGTCCATGTCGTGAGAAACGACGGATGCCTAACATCAATAGTTTCCTATAGGGGCGCTAGTTAGATCCGGGGTAGTCTTTTGGCTGCTCCACTTTTTTCCTTCGTCCGAAATTTAACCTAAACTTGTCTAACATATCGGCTTAAAATCATCAACAACGAGTAGCTCAGTGAGCACTCCTTAAATCATATTATAAACATAATTTTAACTTAAGGCCAAATTGAGGTAAAGGGCGAGTAGAAAGAGCGCGAAATTTGTGCAACGAATATAACTAATAACGTTAAGAAAAAATACTAAATTAATAGTTTCAAAATCAAATCGTAAACTCAGGATAAGAGCAGTCAAAATAGGAGTTAAAGTTTTGTAACTGTATCAAATTAAAAATTAGTTTAAAATAAACTCGTATTGTAAAACTCAAAATGAACAGAATAGGGTTTAAAGTTTTGTAACTGTAACAAATTAACAATCAGGTTAAAATAGACTCGTGTCGTAAAACTTAAAATGAACGAAATAGGTTCGTTAATTAAACTATAAAAATCAGTATATAAGCTAGCCAATAACGATAATAGTCAGCAATGATAGAAAAGTGGAATCAAATAAATGATTGACAATCCTAAATGATAACAACGTAAATTAACCCCAAATAATAATATGTGGAAAAATAAATCGTCACTTCAGTATAAAAACCCGCCTAAATGTAACATGAAATCTCTATATAAAAAAGAATAATATATAAAATCTCGTTAATGATACGAAAGTCATAGGCAATTTATTAAATCACAAAAATAATAGTGTTCATATGACCAACCTGTGGTGCCAAAATCATGAAAGATCCATAATTTTCACAATTGAATCGAAATAAAAATCCACGGATAAGTTCCACTTCAATTTGGCACAGACAAACCATTGTTCAACACAATAGGATCCGACTAGAAGAAATCAATAGAGAGTCAGATAGATATAAGATCCATCGGGATTGTTGAGCATAAGCATGACGATCAGGTTCGTCAATAAAGAGTATCCACAGTTGATAGCATATTGAAATGCGTTCCATTAATCAATAATGTGCATATTGACCAGCCAACATGAGCACAACATCAACGTAGATTGGCCGATTTACCATCGACATATACGAAAATGGTCCTACATATTTTATTGACCCGGCCAGATTAAAATGATTACGGCTGATATGATTAAATCACGATCGTAACAATAAACTCATGACAATATGATACAAACCTTGAATTGACTAAAACGATGATTATAGGAGGATCGAAATAATAATATTATAGTAATTAACATCCATTAAAATCCGTCATTACCACGAGACAATATACCACTAATCGTGCCAATAAAACTATAGAGGACGTTCAGGTCAGGAAAATTGTAATGCTAAAAAGGGAGGGGCAACGAACATAAATTATTGAGATAACATCTATAAAATATATGACTACAACCATTGTTGGGGAAATAAGGACTAAAAATTGAAAAACAGAAACGAAATTAAAGGTTAATCATAAGGACTTTAATAAGTTGAGTCAAGTAATACTACTATCATAAGGTTAACCTTAAAAGAGTAGGCCGTCTAACATATTAACAATAACACCCCACAAAATTTTAAAGTTTTTTCTCGTTTATTTTTTTAACAAAGCAAACAATATTTCAGAGTAGGAGTGTGCAACGAACGTATTATACTCAAGTGACTCCCACACCCACTACCATTTAGAATTTGATATATATATATACAATGCAAATACCAAATAATCAGTCTAGAATAATAATGAAGACAACCAACTCCCGAAGAGTTTCCTCAATAAGGAAAACTAAGAATCAAACAGCAGAAGCGACAGTAACCTTTGAAGCAGACCTTCCACGCCCTCAGACCCCCAACGGACGACACTCCGAAACGATATGTAATGACCATTTTATTTTTCATGATGCACTAAATATATTGAATTCACACAAACATGATTCGACCATATCACCAGTAGGGACACAGGAGCCCTTAGATGCAGCGTAGATATAAATAATTCCATGGGAAATTAGATGGATTACCATTCCGGAGCATTCAACTATGTCAACCATTCTTATTAACATCAAATGCCAATATGACATAAGAATTAATTTAAATTTTCTCCGCAGGGACACGGCCAACTGAAACTGCTATATGGACAGACGAGGACCGAATCGCCATTCACGGGAATCCGAATCTGGAGGCACACTCCCGGCAGTCGCTATGGGAAGCCGGATACACCCTCTCCACCTTGGAGGTAGCAGTTGGCCCCTCCGAACAAGTTATCGACAGGACGAGATAGAAGTGCCAGCCTTAGCAATTAAACGAACCCGGCTCGAGAAGCATGACAACGATCGGAATTTTCTCTTTACCGAATTGAAGTACTGATCCCAAGTTCAAATGGAAGGAGCGAATGGTGAGGAGACGTCTGGTGAGAGTAAATGCAGCGATAACTTCTGGAGAGATCCCGAGTACAGACGGATTCGCTTTAGATTACGGCGTCTCCTGTCAGTTACAAGATCCTGTACTCACACGGATGCAGGCGCCCACTGATATTGTATTACAGACCCACCTATTTAGTGGCCCGATTCAGCATCAAGATAGGAGAGACGAGTATTCTTAGCAATGCCTCCATCCAAGCCGAAGAGATCGCAGTCAAGGCATGAAGCCACTTCAAGATAGGAGAGTTGGAAGACCATTCCGACAATAGCTACAAACAATTGAAATTTATCATATTTTTAATAAAAATTAAGTGAAACAGAACTTTTAAGTTTTTAAACGCGATTTAATGTAAACACTAATAACTTCCACATTCAGACGAAAATATAAATCAATAATTATCACGATTAAGTATATCCTAAGATTCATTAAATTGATAAGTTGAGTTCATACTTTATATAGCACTCTTTAATTAGGACCTCATTAACAATTCCAAACGCCGACTTCTACCAACACTAGCCGTATCATGCTCGTTAATACTTTTATACTTCAGGTATGGAAGCAATTCAAGTGATAAACCAGGAGTTATCACGATTATATTCAACCAATTTGGATCTTCATCATTGATTTTGCTACAAATGAGTAAGGAATATCAGGAGATCAAATCCACCTGGATCAAGCCTGAGAGGGAGAGAAAGATATACCAGAAGATGGATGCAGCACAACGCGGCTGGCAGGAGGAAAAGCAACTGGTACAAGCATTGCGAACCCAGATACTGGGTCTGGAAGTAGCATTGACTGCCAGCCAAGAAGACAATTCAGTCACATATCCGTTAGTTTTTACCCCAGCTCAATTAGCCTACTGAGACCGAGGAACAAAGAACAACCACTCTCACTCTCAACCAGGAAGATCGGAACGGAAACGTCGTCGATTTATACTAAATGACATCAAGGGACAAGGGCAATTGAATCCATCAAATACTGAAATCAACTGATAAACTATGTTCAAATATATAAAATGAATGTAGTAACAAATAATATGATTAATAGAATTTTCTGGTTGTTTTAATTTATTTGGTCGTCAATAAATAGATAATAGAATTAGGAAGGGTATAGAGCATACACCATGTGAAAGTTAGGAACCTAAAAGAGTAAGTCGAGCATACATCTTCTATCGGTAGCTCGCTGAACCCAGTTGTAAACCGGGCCTTAGCAGTTTTAGAAATAAAGCTCAGCTTTGGCGGTCACAGAACGATTGGTTACATTACCAACGTTGCCTAGCAATGGGTAACCAGTGTAGTGTAGAAAGATTGTATGTCCGAGGTTCAAGGTCTGACAAACGGATTTTTCCTTTTTTAAATTTTTAATTAATTTTAATTGATTCTTATAATTTCGAAATGTTGAAATTTTTTTCTTGTAATTTGTATAACTTCAACAGTGCCTTCACCCATGTCCAAGTTTCCTTCACACATCTGTTACATTTGTAGCTTGTAAATTTAACATTAAGGATTTGACAAGAACGAAATAACAACAAACTCGATTTTAATAATTAATATTTTTTGAAATATTGATATAAAATATGGTTTAGTTTATAAGATAAAAATGAATAAAATTGTTAAGTAAAAAATCAATCCAAAAAAGCCGTTAAATAACTCAAGCTAAAAATTGGTTATGCTAACCGTCCTCACGACAACTACGTTGTAAAATCTGCATCCTAATTGATCTATAACTCTGCTCAAATGTAAAAAGAAAAAAAAGAAGAGTTTTCCAAAGTTTTGTTAGATTTGTTGCCATCCAGAACTTGGTGGCAATGTTTCCTACATTTCTACCCTTTGAAATTTAAATAGGTTTACAACAACAACGCAGTTTCCTTAAAAAAATTGATACCAAAATATCAATTTAAGCCTCGCTTAAACTGTAACTATTATCATTTCCAAGCATTGAGTCGCATAATTCTCCACAAAAATGTCCGGTATTCAGCTAATCCATAGTCTCTGATTTTTTAAAAAAAACATTCACACTCTCCCCGTAGCTCTGTCCAGCTTCCAAATTTATGGACAATTTATCCCAGTCTTTTTTTCTTTGTGTCTGTTTGTCTAAATTCGAAATTGTTTACACTTAGTTTTCCGGTTCGCTCTTTACTTTATTCAAATGTTTACGTTTTAATCTAATCTAAGTCCCTTCTACTAAATTTTGCAACCAATTTATATTGAAATTTATTTAATTAATTATTGTTTTAGTAATTGAAGTTTTCTTTTATTAGACCCACATAAACCACGGAACAAAAATTTGTGCTTTTTCTACTTTAAATATTGTATTGAAACGTTTTAAAGAGAAATTTCTCGTTGACAAAACCTACACTCTCGCTGTAAGGATGCGACAGAATGTCAGTAAGACTGGAGTCAGAATAATGTCATTGAGCTATTCTTGCATTTCATTGGAAAGCTGGGCTAGGAAATTACAATTGGGAAACCCTGAAGATGCAGAATTTATCGTCGCAAAGCAATCAAAGATGATGTAAATAAATGGAATAATTTCCCACAATAATGGAATGGTTATAACCAAAGAATCACAAGATCTTTATTCGAGTGCGGAACCATTTATTCATTTCCGATAAAGAATAAGATTCTGTTTGGATATTCATAACCAATTTGTCAAGGCTATGAGAAGTCCAGAAGCTATGGAAATTACTAATTAATTTTTATGCAATAAATCTTTTATATTTTGTTTTACATTTACTCAATTTATTAATTTTATTATAATTAAGATCTCAAATCTTACATTGGCGGTTTGCAACCAGCGTTTCAACAGTTAGATAACCGCATTTGGCCCGCGAGCCGCACTTGGAAACTCCTGCTCTACTACAAATCTTTGCATCAATTGTAAATTTTATAGAATTAAATTTTTCCACTAATTTCCTTTATTTTTCTACACATTAGTACCCACTTTCACCCAAAAATATGCCTAATAAAATATAATTAACCGAAAAATTCTACTCAATTTATAAAGCAAAAAGATTTTAAATGATAATGTAATCTTTATTCTAAACAACAATATTAAAACAACTTATTATTAATAATAATTAATTAATAACTAGCATTTTAATAATCACCACTCTCCCTCTCTTGAGTGATGATCCAACGCTTTAGCCATTCTTTCGTTCTAGGCTCCACTTGTTTCGGAATTTTTAGTTCAAATTGACGAGGTGATATAAATCGTAGAATTTTATAAGGCCCGTCATATTGAATACCTTTTTTTCGTTAAGTATTTATTTCACCAACACTTTCTCTGCCACATGGAAAATTCATTTTCATCGAGTTAGCTACTTTCTCTATATTTACATTAGCTGACTTAAAAATGTCGTCTTTTAGTTCCGGAACACGTATTAAATTTGAAAATAAATTTATTTTCCGGCCTTAAACAATTTCAAATGGTGAAAATCCGGTAGAACTCTGTAATGTTGCATTTAAACAAAACTGGATTCTGGGTAATAGTTACACCAATTGTTTTCATTACACATTCCTTTTAATGATGTTGTGATCATATCTCTTACTGTACTCATGGTTTGTTTAGCAAGTCCATTTGACTGATGTTGGTATGGTGAAGTAAATTCTTTTCGCACAACAAATTTCTGTATCCATTCTCGCATCAATGAACCTTCAAAATTCTCTGGTTTTTCAGTTAATATACTATCTGGTTTACCAAAATGATAAATCCAGTTATTCAAAGCAATATTGATAACAGTAATATCATCTTGTTTTGTAATCCCTGTCAAACTTAAAAGTTTACTGATCCGATGAATGATGACTATTACATATTTCTTTTCTATTTAGATCTTTTATTATTACGTTGTTTTATATGAAATGTCGTTTATGTTATTTTGAAATCAAAATACTCAATTCATAACAAAACATACTTTATTTTATAGCTTCCATCAGCCTCATACACTTTGTTCAAACGAGAAACTAGTAAATATATGCAATATTTAAAAAACTTTCTTCTTTTGACCTGAAGAATTCTTCAACTGCTTCAATGTCATTGTCTTGCTTTTTGAAATTCTTATTCCTCCAAAAAAGTTCTAAGTGAAGGAAAAGTGGTAATCTACTGGGGGAAATGTCATGGGAGTAAGGTGGGTAAGTTCATATTTCGTACCCGAGACAAAGTAATTTTTTGACAGTTGCTTTCGAAACATGGGGTTTGGCGTTGTCATGCAATAATATTGGACCATGTCTGTTTACCAGTGTTGGGTTTTTGTTGCACAACTTATCATGCATTACATCAATTTCTCGACAGTACGATTCTGTTGTTATTGTCGTTCCTTGTTGTAGGAATGCATAATGAATAATACCCTTTATTCCCCACTAGAAAGTAATCATTGTCTTTTTTGGGTGTAATCGTGTGTTCGGCATGTATTTTGGAAGTTATATTACTAGAGGAAATTTGCCTAAAAAACACTTAACTATTTTCTAAAACAAAAAATTATCTGTGACCGAGACATTTAATTTTTCGCAATTTTTCACAATTTTTATGTAATTGTATTGTAAATAGTTTCAAAATTTTTTGTTCTTTGTGATTGAATATTTGCCTACCGAAACTGTAATAAATCCAAAAAAGATCTGTTGTATTTTTTCACTAAATATAAATTTCCAAAAACAGTTATTATTTATTAAATCATGGAAATTTCAATTAAATTTGTTCCGAAAATAAAGAAAAAATAGAAAATTCACACAGCCAATTGCGTTGAAGAATTCTGATATAAATAGAAAAGATTTTATAAATAAAAAAAGATATCTTCATCAAAAGTGAGTTTTAAATTAAATCCAATATTAAAATATTTTGCGTTTAAATTTGTTATTAACTTTTTTTCAAATTCGGTTTAATTTTTATTATTTTAAATTAAAATTTTTTAAAATTTAATAAATTGATTTTATGAGTTTAATTTTATTATTAAACAATTTTTAATATTTATTTATTTTATTTTTAAAAACAGTAGATATAAACAAATTAGAATTTTATCTTTTTAAAGAATTTAAAACATTAAAATCCGAAATATAAGTAAAAATAATTTATAGAATTTTCTCTTTAAATTGAATAGTTGAAACTCCATTTGAAAATTTTGTCTTTAAATTTCAGATTATCTGAGTAATTTTCCTTTTTGTCTGCATTAGGTCGGCCTGTCGTATTTTTTAAAATTAAATTTGTTTATAATTTATAAAATTATTTTATAAAGACTTTTTTTTGGTTTTCACCTCTGATTTCTTAATAAGTGACTTAAAATTTTCTACAAAATTTGACTATGAATGAGATTTATTTAAGGTCTTAAGAAATTTTCGATTCAGCTTATTTTGTAGAAAATATTATAAAATTATTGTTTAACCTCATTTTTTTTAAAAATGTTTTAAATTAATGTTGTACAAGAAAAAGCTGATCGCGAATTACATGTTGAGCGCCAGCCGGGGAACACTAAAATAATTAAATTAATTTTTATAGTATAAAACCGTAAATAAATAGAAGAAAATTTCAAAATTACAGTCTACTCTGTCAACAGTGGACATTACCAATAGTAAGCATGACCTGTTTAATTTTTAGCCAATAAAATAATTACATTATGTTATTATTACCACCATGTTTTTAAAAAGTCAAAGGTAAATTATATGTCCACTATTTCTTCAGTATTGAATACCCAAAAAAAGGTTACTGCTATAACCATTACTTACCGGGTATATATTAATTATTAAAATTTTATTTTGTGTTGATTATGTATTCAATGTTGTGATACACAAAGTTTTACAAATAAATCTCCAATGGATAATTTCGTTGAATTTTCAGTCTGTCATTTTAGTATTTTTAACCCTAATTGTTAAATTGTAGTTTTTTAAAAAAATTGTATTTTTTATTTTTTTATAAAAGAAATGGTGGATTACCTTTTTATCACATTTTTTTGTAAAATCGTTTCTCTATGACTTGACAAATTATATCATAACTAGAATTTTAGAATGTTTTATTTATTAATTTGTTTTAATTTCCAAATTTATAGAATGTAAACATAAAGAGTGGGACTGTTGAAGGATTTTGAGGGTCCTTTGATCTATTTGTTGGAACTATGAAACCACGTTGTTAGAAATTTTGTAAATAATATGGTAAAGTATTTTCAGATATTTTTCGTTTCACAAATTCCGACAGTGTACTAAGCAACTCTGAAATAATACTAAACTGTCAATCAAAATTACACAATTTTTTGACCCTCAAAACCGTTTGCAGATCTATCACTTTTTGAAATTGTTTAGTTAATTCTTTTAAAATTCCAATCAAAATAAGAACACTTTTTCATCAATTGTCATCTGAAAAAAACAATGCAGAAAAGATAAATCTAAAAACTTATACCAATAAATCGTAATTCACATTAAAGCTTCTATATATATAAACATATAATTTTATTAGTTTGACTTGGTCCAATGGTTCTCAAAATGTGTGTCAAAAACCGATTAAAGATTTTTTTTCAAACATTTTAATATTAACATTTGTCAAACTCGCTTCGCCTTAAAATAACAAATACAAAAGTAGATACTGACGATGTTATTGTCAAAAATAGAAAGTAAGCTGATGCATTTCATGCGTCATCTTAATTATGCTTAAATATGCACTTTTCATAAATATATAAATTAAAGTTTTTAGTTTTTCCTTCCTTTTTACAGGTATATCACGAAGTCTTTACAGTTTAAATAGTATGTTTTGACTGTTAAAAGTTTTGGAACCCCTGATTTAGTTCCACAACAGAGATTAATCTTTAAAAACCAGAAAAAAATAACGTTAAAGATCGGTAGTGTCCAACGAACACTTAATATGAATAACTGTAGCAAAACCTCTTTAAAATTTTTGATTTGATTTCTTTTTATTTAAATGATTATATTTTATTGCATTTTAATTATTACAGTCCACGAATAATTAAAAATTGCTTATGTAAAAGACATACCCGAATAGTTAAAGAAATTTCTTTGGTTAAATGACACTAGCATTAATGTTCAAACGGTTATGAGATAAAGAATAAAAAAGGAATAGATAATTCAAAATTGCCTTGCGGGCAGCGTGTTTGAGACCCTTGATTTAGTTAGTGAATTCATAATATATATTATTTGTTATTATGTGATCATTTTAAACAATACAAATGTTTTTTATTAAAAAAATGTTCAAATACTTTTAAATTATTTTAAAATTTCCATTAATCATAATTTTTAATTCATTATATTTTAATTAATTGTTTAAAAGTGGGAAAATAAAAATAATACTTACACGTGTTAATTCATTTCCAAATTCAATCCACTAAAAGCAGAAAAATGCGACTACTTATTAGGCACATTTAATCAGAATTACTAGACAAATACATTCTGATCTATTCACGTCTAATAAAATTCCTTTAATCGTTTCTGATTTAATAATGCTTTCGTATATTAACAACTCTTAATAAACCAAAAAAGGTTGTGAGAGTACCACACAAATTACTTGCTTATAGCATATTCAATTTTAAAATGTATTATTTTAAATATAAAATTTATTCTTTTTTATTCATTCAGAATGAAAACAATTCGTTTTCGCTTTGCCGTATTTTCAATGTTTTACCTTTTAATTGAGTCAGAATCAGTCACAAAAGAAAATTTATGCCAGTCATCTTTATGGAATGTCATTTTGGCCTTAAGTGTTAGTAAAAGTATTTTGTTTTGTTTTAAACTTTAATACCGAAAATTTGTATTTTTTTAAAGTTTATCTATAATAAATGGCTTGAAAGTTAGCTTGAAAATCACAAATTTGCTAGAAATATATTTTAATTTATTGGCAATAAAAAATTTCTCTCCGTTTTACATGTCAATACAATGTTTAAATGTAAGATAATCATAAAAACGGCTCTAAGTGCCTTTGATTTTCAAATAAAAGAAAAATATTTTCCACATATCGTTTAGAAACAATATGTTTCTCAATTTGGATGGTGGCAATTTTCTTTTATAAACTAACCAAAATATTCGGGGTGGTAGCTCATTTTCAGGCAATATGTGACTTTTAAACGGTCTTGGAGTAATTGTCCACTCATAAAAGAAATCATTAAAAATTTAAATTCTGAATTATAATTCGTGTTATTACATTTTCACTGCAGATGAGTCTCAAAAACTAAGTATGTTGGACAACTATCACACAATTTATTCCGTCCATCCCGTTTTGAGATGACGATAGGTATTTGGAAGGATTAGTGCAATACTGAGTAATGAATATATCACAACGTGCTATTTACGTCGAAAATATCAGATAGCTTGAACGTTGGAAAACTGTTATAATGAGGAGGCGATAAAAGAATTTTATTTCGCAAAGTGCGCAGTAGTCCAAAAAGGATTGGGAATCACTGATCTATATAAATGATATTTATGACAACATGATCATTTATCAAATTTGTAATTTTTTCAAATTATTTAATCATTTTCTATATAAATATTTAGAAATCGTGATTAAATTTATTGTAAATTTATCTATATTTGATTAAATGTATTTTAGTAAAATTTTTAGTGTTCTCATAGTATATTATGGTAATAAAACATAATTTTTTGTGTATTTAGCCCAAATTATGGTTAATTTATGCATATTTTTATGTATATTAATGGAACAGTTCTAGATAAAGATCTAATACTATGTAAATGTTGTAATTTTTGGCCATTTTATATGTTTTGGCATGTTGGAGACCCACCACAGAAAGGGTTTTATTATAGGTTGAAAGCAAATAGTTTATAAAGTTCAAAGGGAATGGTAATAAATATTAGAATTTGGATTAAAATAATGTTAAATATCGTAAGACTATTTTATTTGATATTATAAAAGAAAAGTTTTGTGGATTATATTTAAAAAAACATGCAGATTTATGCAGTTGTCCAGATAATTTGTCATTTTTATTTGGAGGTTTTGAAATCTGTTTACATAGAAAAACCACCCAGAATGCTTTGTCTCTATGTTTTTGTTTCCACGGTTCTGAAAAAGTATTAGTTAATAAAAATCAGATGAAATGGCAATAAATACAAGAATTGGGATGAAAATATTGTTGAAAATCATAATTAACCTTTGTTTTATGAGTAATTTCCTTCAGTGCTCCCGAAACTATATTTCATCGTCGTAGACCGATCAACGGCTCACTGATAGGGAGGGGACGTCATTGTTTATATTTTAGATTGTTTTGATTTAATAATTTTAGTTTAATTGTATTTAACTGTGCCATCAAAATAAAATACAATAACACAAAAAAAATTATATAAAGTGATTTAAAATTTAAATTCATTATTACGCTTTATCCCACAGTAAATAAAATGGAGATAATTTAATATTTTTTCAGTGGCCTGGTAACATTTATTCCATGACCCGAGTGTCGGGAACCACTGATTTTCTTGATATTGAAAACACGCTAATTTTAGTAAGTATCTAGGTCTATAGTGTCAGAAATATGGTTAATAAAAAAAACAAATATCCCATAATACGTGGTACGCGCATTAAGTCCCCGGACTAAGCAAGAAATAATGAGTAGAAGTTAATGAGATTTTATATTTAATATATTATGTATATATAGGTTAATAATATAACATTTGTTTTAATATTTCATTGTTTGTATTGGAACTGCTGAAGCGCTGGACGACGTGTGTGAACAACAATGGGTCTTACATTGAGAAATGAGGGTATACATGTTGCTTATTTGTTGTGCGAAATATGAAGTTTCTGTGACTTACCTTTCATAGTTAGTCCGGGGACTTAATGCGCGTACCACGTAGGTTCTGCTAAATTACGACATTTTTAGTAAAAATTTATTAGAAGTAGTATTATCTCTAAAATGGTCTTTGAAGGGGTAACTAATCATTCTGTGCGTGCATATATATGTTAGTCATATTTTGAAAGTAAATTTTGTAGAAATCAAAAACATTATTACTTAATGTCTAACAATTATACCTAGCTTAAAAATAACTGACACAATAACACAATAGAGTTTTCTGAGATTTCCAAAATAACTTTATCCATGTAGGGTTCAAAGACAAATTTTACTCGATACCAACTTGAAGTATTCACGTATCATTCATACAGTGGCGTAGCTAGGGTCTTCTGCGCCTGGGGACAAAACACAGAATTTGAGCCCCCCGCATACAATATTTACAAAATACATAAAACATAATAACTCTCATACTCAGT